>CM067170.1:118456984-118629796 GCA_034093135.1 Erigeron breviscapus | reverse complement strand
AGTGTCATTCACATGTGTATACTTTGTTATAATATAAAAAAAAATATGTATACGCTTGTGAACAAAGTCATTCACATGTGTACAAGCTAAAAAATATACTTTGTTATAATAAAAAAATATTTATACACTAGGGTCTTTTACATGTGTACTAGCTAAAAAATATTTTTTACTATATTAAAAAAATATATTTATATACTTGTGAATATGATCATTCACATGTGTACAAGCTAACGTTCACATGTGTACCAATTAAAAGATATATTTTTTTATAATTGAAAGAATATTTATACACATGTTAATATGGTCATTCACATGTGTACAAGCTAACGTTCACATGTGTACCTTTTAAATGATATATTTGTTATAATAAAAAGAATATTAATACACTTGTATGCAGGATCATTCACATGTGTACCATCCAAAAATATATGTTTTTAAATTTTTATTTATATTTTTTATTTCACATGTTTATAAGTTAAATATAATCACATTTTCATATTTCATAACCATATATTAGAAAATTAATAAATTTAAAAATAATATTTATATTACTAATAAATGTTTAGATGTAAACTTTTCTTTTGTTTATTAATTTAATTAATAATTTGTAAAACAATTAAAAGTAAATTTGAAAAAAGATATATGCATCAGTTATTATCTTATTAATTAATATTAAGATAAGAAGAAGTTGACAAATTTTTAAAATGTAAGTTCCATAATTTTCGAATGAACGAGTTCCGTTTTCATTTCATTACTTTTAATTTCATATTCCTATTATGCCCTTTATCAATTATTATTTATTAATAAATTAATTTGTATTCAAAGTTATTACATAAATGCCATCAAATTGATTTTAGCCCTTGATTTAATTAATCTAGTGGTCTTGATTAATTCTCGCAGTTCTCGACAATTTATTGGTTCTCACAATAACTCAACTATATATATACATATATAGTGAAAAGTTATATTGAGAACCCTTAAAAAGGTAAGAACCTTAGAACTTTTCAACAATCAATCATACCTTAAATTTTTTAATCAATGGCTAAAATAAATGGCATTTTGGTAATTAATTAGAAATGTAAATAATAATTATTATGAAAAAAGGGTAATTTAGTCACTATACACAAAAAAAAAAAACTGCCCATGCTATAAAAAAGGCTACTATGCGTTTGTAAAGGTTGAGACGGTTTCAACAATCAAGCAAATTAAAAATATATTGCCTGGACGTGATATATATGATGCAGTATGATGCAGAAAAATCAAAAGGAAAGAGAAATCAATTTGTACTGATTTAATTCCATGGGATACACGGTAAAGTCAGTATTGTATATTTGAATGTGAATAGAATATTGTATCTTTTAATTGGCTCTGATTTCCATTTTAGTACTCGTATTTTACTATTAAATCTTGGTTCTCATATTATTTTCTGAGATATCATTTAAATTCCTTTTTAAAGCTTTAAATATATTTTAATTTTTAATTCAATGGACGGCAAGATCTATATTTTTCGTGCATGAGTATTTTGCTAACGAGATCTAATATTTTGGTTAACATACTGTGGTATGGAATTTGAATATAGTATTTCATTGTTTTATTTATTTTGTTAATCATTTTGATTTGATATATATTATTTTTTACATGATGATTGTTCTTTGAAATATTTAAGTTCAATTTTAGGTAATATAATTATACGAAGACATGGATCTCCTTCCGTTGTATGATGATGATGATGATGATGATGATGATAGATGAAGAAGACGAAGTAATAGTTTATCTATGCTATGCATGCAAATCGATCATATGTATGCAAGTAATTTGTAAACAAATATTTCATATATGCATCAATAGTCATGAACATATTTATGCTATTATATTGTAATGAACATTTGATAAGATTAGTTGATGCATATGTATGCAAGTAATTTGTAAACAAATATTTCATATATGCATCAATAGTCATGAACATATTTATGCTATTATATTGTAATGAACATTTGATAAGATTAGTTGATGCATATGTATGCAAGCTATGTAATTTTTTTGTTTTTGATTTATGAGCATATGTATGCAAGTATTTTACAATGAATATTTTATGGGATTAGTTGTTGATCACATGTGCATGAACGGTGATCACATGTGCATGAACACATATTGGTGATCACATGTGCATGAACAACATATTGGTGATCACATGTGCATGAACACATATTGGTGATCACATGTGCATGAACAACATATTGGTGATCACATGTGCATGAACAACATATTGGTGATCACATGTGCATGAACACATATTGGTGATCACATGTGCATGAACACATATTGGTGATCACATGTGCATGAACACATATTGGTGATCACATGTGCATGAACACATATTGGTGATCACATGTGCATGAACACATATTGGTGATCACATGTGCATGAACAACATATTGGTGATCACATGTGCATGAACAACATATTGGTGATCACATGTGCATGAACACATATTGGTGATCACATGTGCATGAACACATATTGGTGATCACATGTGCATGAACAACATATTGGTGATCACATGTGCATGAACACATATTGGTGATCACATGTGCATGAACACATATTGGTGATCACATGTGCATGAACAACATATTGGTGATCACATGTGCATGAACAACATATTGGTGATCACATGTGCATGAACACATATTGGTGATCACATGTGCATGAACAACATATTGGTGATCACATGTGCATGAACAACATATTGGTGATCACATGTGCATGAACAACATATTGGTGATCACATGTGCATGAACATAATCTATTTTTTTCTATTAATTTAATTAATCAATTATAAAAGTACAATATTACCCTTGTAAATATTGATGGAAAAAGTTCCTAAAGGTTCCTGCTTTTTTAAGGGTTCTAAAATAAATTTCTCAAATATATATATATATATGTATATAGGTATGGCGGATTTTTTGGGTTTCCGTTAAACCACTAAAAATATATATACATGGATTATATATTAATAGTATTTTTATTTACATATCCTAATACTATAGTAATAGATAAATCTATATGAATAATAATCTTAATATAAACATATATTTTAAACCATATAAATTGCTTAATGCAAATATACATAATGCAAAATATACAACTTACAGAGGTATTCACAACGGAAGGATAGATAGTAAGAAATACAAGAGATATGCACAGCGGAGACTAAGACGATGGTTATTATAATTTTTTTTTATTTTTATTTTTTTTATAGTTTTTTGTTGTTTTTGTGGGATATAATATGAAGTACAAAGGGATTTAAGGATTTAAGGAATTAAACTAAGAGAATCGGAGAGAAAACTTAAGCTGCCATAAGCCTTTTTTTTATTAATATTGTAATGTGTTCTTGTTGTGTGTACAAAAATGAAAGAAAAGAATGCCTTATATAGGCTAGAGAATCCTAATTATTCTATGGATGTCTCTATCTCTATAATTACATATTGACGTGTAAAACAAAAGCGAATAATATTGATTACAAGAAAACAAAAAACTTTTTGAAAAGAAAAAAGAATATGTCGTCCACCGAATCTTGAATTATTGAAATTAAAACGTCATGGTTTTCGTCATCTTCTAGAAGTCTCTGTGTGTACTGTCGATTGATACTGGTGAATGTACATCTTCGTTGTCTTCATAGTTTACTTCTTCTGTATTGATTATGTCCCAAATATTAATCTGTTCACTTTCTCCTACAAATGGTAAGGTCATTTGCCAATGGCTATGTCCCCATATTTGTATGTAATGTCCTTCTGCTAACAACTTATATGGTGAAACTCTAGGATGTAGGATTATATTCTTGTTCACTAAAGGTGTTTTCTGTCCTTCTGTTATCCATTTTCTTTTTTTTTTTTTTTTTTTTTTTTTTTTTTTTTTTTTTTTTTTTTTTTTTTTTTTTTTTTTTTTTTTTTTTTTTTTTTTTTTTTTTTTTTTTTTTTTTTTTTTTTTTTTTTTTTTTTTTTTTTTTTTTTTTTTTTTTTTTTTTTTTTTTTTTTTTTTTTTTTTTTTTTTTTTTTTTTTTTTTTTTTTTTTTTTTTTTTTTTTTTTTTTTTTTTTTTTTTTTTTTTTTTTTTTTTTTTTTTTTTTTTTTTTTTTTTTTTTTTTTTTTTTTTTTTTTTTTTTTTTTTTTTTTTTTTTTTTTTTTTTTTTTTTTTTTTTTTTTTTTTTTTTTTTTTTTTTTTTTTTTTTTTTTTTTTTTTTTTTTTTTTTTTTTTTTTTTTTTTTTTTTTTTTTTTTTTTTTTTTTTTTTTTTTTTTTTTTTTTTTTTTTTTTTTTTTTTTTTTTTTTTTTTTTTTTTTTTTTTTTTTTTTTTTTTTTTTTTTTTTTTTTTTTTTTTTTTTTTTTTTTTTTTTTTTTTTTTTTTTTTTTTTTTTTTTTTTTTTTTTTTTTTTTTTTTTTTTTTTTTTTTTTTTTTTTTTTTTTTTTTTTTTTTTTTTTTTTTTTTTTTTTTTTTTTTTTTTTTTTTTTTTTTTTTTTTTTTTTTTTTTTTTTTTTTTTTTTTTTTTTTTTTTTTTTTTTTTTTTTTTTTTTTTTTTTTTTTTTTTTTTTTTTTTTTTTTTTTTTTTTTTTTTTTTTTTTTTTTTTTTTTTTTTTTTTTTTTTTTTTTTTTTTTTTTTTTTTTTTTTTTTTTTTTTTTTTTTTTTTTTTTTTTTTTTTTTTTTTTTTTTTTTTTTTTTTTTTTTTTTTTTTTTTTTTTTTTTTTTTTTTTTTTTTTTTTTTTTTTTTTTTTTTTTTTTTTTTTTTTTTTTTTTTTTTTTTTTTTTTTTTTTTTTTTTTTTTTTTTTTTTTTTTTTTTTTTTTTTTTTTTTTTTTTTTTTTTTTTTTTTTTTTTTTTTTTTTTTTTTTTTTTTTTTTTTTTTTTTTTTTTTTTTTTTTTTTTTTTTTTTTTTTTTTTTTTTTTTTTTTTTTTTTTTTTTTTTTTTTTTTTTTTTTTTTTTTTTTTTTTTTTTTTTTTTTTTTTTTTTTTTTTTTTTTTTTTTTTTTTTTTTTTTTTTTTTTTTTTTTTTTTTTTTTTTTTTTTTTTTTTTTTTTTTTTTTTTTTTTTTTTTTTTTTTTTTTTTTTTTTTTTTTTTTTTTTTTTTTTTTTTTTTTTTTTTTTTTTTTTTTTTTTTTTTTTTTTTTTTTTTTTTTTTTTTTTTTTTTTTTTTTTTTTTTTTTTTTTTTTTTTTTTTTTTTTTTTTTTTTTTTTTTTTTTTTTTTTTTTTTTTTTTTTTTTTTTTTTTTTTTTTTTTTTTTTTTTTTTTTTTTTTTTTTTTTTTTTTTTTTTTTTTTTTTTTTTTTTTTTTTTTTTTTTTTTTTTTTTTTTTTTTTTTTTTTTTTTTTTTTTTTTTTTTTTTTTTTTTTTTTTTTTTTTTTTTTTTTTTTTTTTTTTTTTTTTTTTTTTTTTTTTTTTTTTTTTTTTTTTTTTTTTTTTTTTTTTTTTTTTTATTTTTTCTTTTTCTTTTTCTTCAAGCTCTTTTGAAGAACTTCTAATTTTTCTAAAAGAATTTTTTCTTTTTCTTTTAAAACTTTGTTTTCTATGTCATACTGTGAAGATTTTGTTTCTGTTTTTTGTTCCAAAAGTTGTTTTTGTAAATTTGCAATAGTTTCTTCTTGAGCTTTTATAATTTGCTCAGGATGAGTCTTTGCCATTTCTGAAAAAGATTTAACTTCTTCAGGTTCTATAAAATAATTTTGTAAACCAAACTGGTTTCTGGCTGCTGTTAAAGCTTCTGTAAAACTGTAAAAACCTTTATACAAAGGGTTTGGAACTCTTATATACTGTACAACTGTTTCCCATTTGTTAAAGATTCCAAGTTTTGATCCTCGGAATATAACATAATGAGTAAATTTTTTCTTTTGCTGTTCAGACTGTTTTATGGTCTGTTCACTAAAATAAATGCATAGAGCATTTAAAATCTGTACTTTAAAAGATGTTGCATTCTGTATTGTTTGAATATGCCAAAGATTATCTACTAAACACTGTTGTTTTTCTGTAAGTTCTACACCTACAAGAGGTCTGAACTTTCTGTTAATATCTGTACACTTTTGAAGTGCATAATTTCCAAAAAATATGGAATCTGTAGGCTGTTTAAACTGTGACACATGTGAAGGAGTTGCTTTTTCAAACTGCCTTCCTTGTGCATTATTATACTGTTGAAACTGTGATCTAGTTCTCAAATGAGGACTAGGATAAACTGTAGGAACTTGTTGTAACTGTTGAGACTGTGACTGTGCCTGTAGGATTATATCATCTAATCCCAAATTCTGTTCAGAAGTATATGCTTTTGTACTAGATTGCATTAACTTTTCTGTTTTATCTGTTGATCCTTTAAACTGTCTAGGCTGTATAATCTTTCCTTTGCCTCTATCCTTTGGATCCATCTGCATTAAAAAGTCTGTTAATGTTTCTAGATAGCATATCTGCTATGCCATTATTTTTTCCTTTGATGTGTTCAAAATTTATTTTATAACCACATCCTTGTATAATGTTTTGTAAATTAATCCACCTAGTTCTATTAACTTTTTTACTTTGATCATTTTTAACAAACTTTACTATTGCTTCACAGTCTGTTCTAACTGTAAATTCTTTATGTAAAAATATTTTAAATTTTTCTATTGCATTTATTAATGCCTGTATTTCAAAATCTAAACTTGTCCAATTTGTTCCTGCTTTATTAAAATTTCCACTTGAGTATGAACATATTTTCTCTGTATTTTTAGAACTATATTTATCAGGTTTACTAAGAAGAACTGCTCCCCATCCTTCTTTACATCCATCTACCTCTATAATTATATAATCTGTTACTAATGGTAATTCTAAAGGTTTAATTTGTTTTACTGCTTCTTTAATTGTTTTTACTAACTTTATATCTTCTGTATTAAAATGCCTTTGACCATTTTTAGTAGTTTTACTATATAAGGGTCCTACTAATTTTGAAAGATTTGGGATGAATTTTCTAGCATAATTAACTAATCCCAAAAATGCTTGAATTTGTTTAAGATTTTCAAATTTTTCTGGAAATTCTAATATTTTTGTAGAAATGTGTGGTTGTAACTCTATTTTACCATTACCTATTTCTAGTCCTAAAAATGATATTTTTCTTTTAAATAACTCCATTTTTCTTTTTGAAACTACTATACCATTCTTTTTAATCTCTTCGAAGATCTGTTGTAAATGTCTCTCATGTTCCTGCACTGTTTCGCTGGCAACTAAAATATCATCAATATAAACTAGACAAAAATCATATTTAAGAAATATACTGTCCATAAATCTTTGAAAAATTGATGGTGCATTCTTTAGACCAAAACTAAGAACATTCCATTCAAATTGGCCTTCAGAACATGTAAATGCTGTCCATGGTTTAAAATTTTCTTCTAACTGTAATTGATTATATCCTGATTTTAAATCAAATTTTGAAAATACTTTCTTTTTTTGTATCAAATTTATCAAACTATCTTTGTTTGGAATATTGTATCCATCATCTTCTGTATTATCGTTTAATCTTTTATAATTGTATACGATTCTAGCTTTTCCTCTTTTAATTTCATTATGGTTTCTTACTACAAAGGCTGTTGATCTATGAGGACTTTCAGATTTTCTAATTAATTTTTGTTCTAACATTTCTGGTATCTGTTTTTTAAATTCTTCTTTATCTAATGGACTATATTCTATATTTGCTGTTCTGATTATAATGTCTGGGTTTTTTAATTTAAATTTACAAATGTATTTAACTGTTGATTTTTTAATATCTTCACCTATTAATCCTATTTTTTCTAAGTGTAATATTATAGGATAATTTATACTTTTACTAACATCTTTCCCTTTTTCTAATTCATGTGACATGAATTCTGTTAATAATTTTATAGATTCATTTTCTATTCTTGGTGAATTTTTATCTTGTGTTTTTAGAAATTCTAAATTTCCTTGTCCACCACGCTTTTGTGCAAACTCTGATGTCTGTGTATATCTAAGTGTTGGATAACTATAAGTATTTTTACTAAGTGTTATCATGTTTTTAGAAATTGTAATAGCTCCTTGTAATATGTAATATATATAACTAGTTTTTGTGCCCGGGCGTTGCTCCGGGACACATAGCGATACGTAAAATTTGTAACCATATAAAGTCATAATACATACGTAACGATAAAATGTGTATTACAAAAGCATACCAAAGCTAAACGGTATACAACGAACAATAAAAAGTGGTGCAAATAATATTAAAAGGCTAATTTTTTTGTTATAGTAGAAACACCGCTCCGTTGGCCTGTAATTACCCGATCGTTGGCAACAAATATTAATTGCTTTCATGCTTAAAACAACACTTAAAAGTCAAAATACTAAAAAAAATAATATAAAAAAGCAAGTATGACACAAAAAAAAAGGTTAATAGGCAGCTATATGTTAATTAGAAAGTCGATCAATATGATGATATATGTAATATTTTTCATAATATCAGTATAAATCTTTTCTTACAAAACTACCATAGTCGACCAAGCCGGATGTTGTCAATCTTAATTGTTTAGTCATGTTTGTCACAAATTACGTCTAACTGTCGCAAATTGTACTAACACACTTGTACAAACACACTTTTGATGATATACACAAGAAAAATAACTATTTAAAAACAAATTATTGGAATGAGTTGAGCTACTACAATAAGTGTCTAAGTGAATAAGTGATTTACAAATGAGTGAATGACAAATTATTATTATATATAACAATTAAAGTAGCAAAAGCTACAGTACCCGGTGCTGACGTCATCATGACGTCAGCTATTTTGTCTTATTAGTATTTTGTCTTTTTTTTTTTTTTTTTACGATTGTATACTTTTAAAAAAAAAAAAAGGTTAATAGGCAGCTATATGTTAATTAGAAAGTCGATCAATATGATGATATATGTAATATTTTTCATAATATCAGTATAAATCTTTTCTTACAAAACTACCATAGTCGACCAAGCCGGATGTTGTCAATCTTAATTGTTTAGTCATGTTTGTCACAAATTACGTCTAACTGTCGCAAATTGTACTAACACACTTGTACAAACACACTTTTGATGATATACACAAGAAAAATAACTATTTAAAAACAAATTATTGGAATGAGTTGAGCTACTACAATAAGTGTCTAAGTGAATAAGTGATTTACAAATGAGTGAATGACAAATTATTATTATATATAACAATTAAAGTAGCAAAAGCTACAGTACCCGGTGCTGACGTCATCATGACGTCAGCTATTTTGTCTTATTACTATTTTGTCTATTTTTTTTTTTTTTTTTTACGATTGTATACTTTTAAAAAAAATAAAATTACAACTTAACTTTTGGTTTTTTAACTTTAGTCTTTTCCGATTGTTTTTTAAATTTTTAAATCTTTTTTTTTTATACTTTTACTAACATCTTTCCCTTTTTCTAATTCATGTGACATGAATTCTGTTAATAATTTTATAGATTCATTTTCTATTCTTGGTGAATTTTTATCTTGTGTTTTTAGAAATTCTAAATATATATATATATATATATATATATATATATATATATATATATATATATATATATATATATATATATATATATATATATATATATATATATATATATATATATATATATATATATATATATATATATATATATATATATATATATATATATATATATATATATATATATATATATATATATATATATATATATATATATATATATATATATATATATATATATATATATATATATATATATATATATATATATATATATATATATATATATATATATATATATATATATATATATATATATATATATATATATATATATATATATATATATATATATATATATATATATATATATATATATATATATATATATATATATATATATATATATATATATATATATATATATATATATATATATATATATATATATATATATATATATATATATATATATATATATATATATATATATATATATATATATATATATATATATATATATATATATATATATATATATATATATATATATATATATATATATATATATATATATATATATATATATATATATATATATATATATATATATATATATATATATATATATATATATATATATATATACACATATATATACAATGTCTTATAATTATAAAAAAATAAATAAAATGAATTACAATATATATATATATATATATATATATATATATATATATACATAAATATGAATTGGATATATATAAATTATTATTATATATAACAATTAAAGTAGCAAAAGCTACAGTACCCGGTGCTGACGTCATCATGACGTCAGCTATTTTGTCTTATTTACTATTTTGTCTTTTTTTTTTTTTTTTTTTTACGATTGTATGCTTTTAAAAAAAAAAAAATTACAACTTAACTTTTGGTTTTTTAACTTTAGTCTTTTCCGATTGTTTTTTAAATTTTTAAATCTTTTTTTTTTATACTTTCTATCTCTTATTTTAAGGCTTCTAACTTTTACCATTTTAAGGTTTTTATTTTTACCACTCAACTTTTGAGTTTTTTAACTTTAGTCTAACTTTTTGGATACAAACTTAAGTGTCCAAGCTTTTAGATAATGTTGTATGTATATTTGCATGACACAACGTCGATCCCGGGCAACGCCCGGGGTCAAATTTCTTGTTAATGATTAAAATGTGTTAGCAGTAAGTTGGGTCAGTCTCATGCATTCTAAATAGTTAAATTAGGCTGAAGCCCATCAAGGCCGTTCTAAACACTTACCCAATTTCCTATGATAGTATGATACTATGATATATACTCCGTAAGTCCATAATATAATAAACAAATGTTAAAAGAAAAGGCTATAATAATGTTACATATAATCCCATGTCCACGTCCCCACTGCCCATCTACCCAGCAGGTTTTACAAAACGGTGGGTTTTGTTTGTGTATCAGTTTCTTTTCCCATACTTCTTTTCTTTCTCTTTCAACACACATCCCAACCAACCAAGTCTTTATCTTCCATTTCAGTTCGTTTTAACAGTTTTTCTTTGATTTCATCATGGTTACACCTTAAGTATGATCTTTAAACCCTTGTGTTTATTACAATCTATATTGATTATGGTGTTTTGATTATGAAATCTCAAAATTAATTAGGTTTTTTGACGGTGGCCGGAAACTCATCGAACACTTAAGATGTGCTATTTCTCTGTGTTTTCGATATACAAAGGTGTGCTATTTCTCTGTCTTTTCGATATATAATTATATATATTACATTTCAGGTCTGCTTAACAATATATTACATTTCAAGTCTGTCTTTGAAGTGGTTGGGTGGAAACTGACCGAAGAAGATAATAGTTGTGAATATGTAGAAGTCGATATTTGATACTAATGGGGAGCAATTTCTATATCTTTTATATATAAAGTTGTGCTGTTTTTTTGACATATTCATTTTATAGCTGTTCATGATTGATGATGATGACGTCGGTGCTCACGGCAAAAGAAGGAAGGGAAGGAGTCCGGTGGTTGTTATGCTATCTTTGTTGCCGGAGGTGTTTAAAGAGAAGTAAATATATGTGTATTTTTGTGTGTATATGTTAATGTTGTGGAAGTTGTACCTTTTGCTTGATAAATTGTAATGAAAATTTCAGGGGGCAATATGTAAAGTGAAACAAAGTTTGGTGGCAAAAGTCCAAAAACATAAAAGCTTACTGTAGTTAAGAATGTAATATATATATATATATGAACAAGCTAAAAAAATCAAAAATGGACCTTTTATTTTTTTTCTCTCTTTGGATCTCTACCCTGTATAGATAATTGATAGATCTATAAATCAAAGATTAAGATTAGGAAAGAGATTTAAATCCACTTAATCATTTTCCATATAGATTATCGATTTTGATTTAAATCCACTTAATCATTTTCCATATAGATTATCGATTTTGATTTTACTCGGTTTAACGGTTTTGACAGGTTTTGACCAAACCTCGGTACAGCCTTGGTTTTACTTTTACCCCCATAAAAATTTACAGTTTCAATAGAATCTTTAGGATCTTAATAGATATTTTGATGAAATATATACTTTTTCTCTTTTTCATCTAAATGTTATAATAAATAATAATCTCTGCACTGCAGATTGGGGAGGGATGAATAGTAACTCATGGAGGCAGAGAGAACTTGTATTTTTACTTTTTTACGCAGTTATCTTTTACATTATCGTCATTGGTTGTTCCCTTCAGCTGTCCCGTGGTAATTTTTTTTTATCCTGATCTCATTAAATGTGCTTTATTTTGTTTTGTTAGATTAGGAACTGAAAACTTTCTTGATGCCTTATATTGCTAGTTTATATCTTTGATTTTAAGTACTGATTGCTGTAAACAGATCATTATGATAAGCTTTATGGTTTACGGCCTGGATTGATCTCGACTCGGCTTAACGTATGTTTTCTTTGTTGATCATTATTATTATGTTATATATAGTTGTGGAGTGGGTATAACTTATGGGTCTTGATTATAGGGTAATTATTTACATGAAATGTAGAGTCTTTGATGGACCGGATGTTTGTTAGTTATGTATTTATGCGTATAGGATGATCTTGAGCCATGTGATGTTACACACTTAGCTCAACTAGTTTGTGCAAGTTGTTTAGAACTTAAGATTTGAATGGTTTTACACAGCGGAAATCTTAGCCCAGACTCTTAAACACGGGTTATTTTAATGGGCGACTATGGGCTTAATTTTGAAACAGGTCAGAATAGTTCGGTTTGTCGATTGCCTATAACTATAGAGTTAACCGCTGGATCACTTAAACAACAATAGAACTTTTATGGTCTTTTTGGGATTTCCATTGATATAACTATAGCTCTATTCTATGACATTAGAAGTAACTTAAGTTTATTATGGCAAAACATGCCAATAGAAACATGTAGATTTGCTAAGCCCTGTGGGTCCTGATTGGCATTACAAATAGCTCTTTATGTGATGATTAGACTATTTTAGGTATCAGAAGAATAACTGTTTACGTTTAATGATTTTACAACTTAAGAGCCCTTCCTTTTTGTTCTATTCTTTCTTTTTTCATTACAGGATGCTTCGGATGCACAATGGAGAAATTTCCGCAGCAATTTACCCATACTTACCTTTGTTTTTGGACTTTTTACGTTGATTGCTAACATACTGAGGGCATGCTATAATTTGAAGGCAGAGGGAATGTCTCTAGTTTGGCTTTTGATTTCGTTGGCATATTTGTCATATCTACATGGAGCATTGTATGTTCTGTATTTGATGCTTTTCTTTTTTCCTGATAGAAGAAAATATATATGCAGACATTGTACCTGAAACTAAAATCAGACATGGATATTTTGTGTTATGTGTTTTTAAAATTATACTACTAAATGTAAGAATTACTTTAATCCACATCAAGTGTTGTTTTTAATTTCATTTTTTTAAGTTAAAAAAGCAACTCATTTGACACATAAATAAATGTCAAATGTGTGTCGTTTTTTGGATGGAAGTATTAGTGAGCTTTATAGTTGGTACACAAATTTAGCTGGTATTGTCTAACATATTTCATCATTATGCAGCATCATCTTTATCCTCTCAATTGCTTCAGCCAATTTCCTTTTGGTTAAGGTACAATTAAGCACATGCTTATCAGTTTCTGTTCTATCTAATTCTTCATGAGTGGTATAGTTAACTAATTCATATGGCTAGAGAATCACTATACTTGAGAAGCTCAAATGGCTTATGAACCCCTTTTCAGATAAACTCACAATATGTCATTTGATGTTTCTGCTATTGTTGGTGTCAAATCTGTTGATGTATCATATCAACTATTATTCTCCAATACTATATTACTTTTTGTGATGCAGTTATTTGGCCGAACAAAATACTTCCCAGTTTTACTTTGGGTGTTCAACCTATCGTTTCTTCTATGTAACCGTGTTTACGAGGGATACTCGTTCACCATTTTTGGGTCAGTTTCTGCTTCATAGCTATTCTGGTTACTCTGTATTATATATCTACTTAGTTAGTCTGGAAATGCAGAGATCGTTGGGCTTCCTTGGATAAGTTTAGGGGTACCTTCAGATGGCATATCTGCTTTAACTTTGGTATGACTTTTATTAATATTCGCTTATACATACGGCTCTATGTACCTTTAAGGCTTTACCTAGTAACATTCTCTTTTCCTTTTACATAGCTGTAAGGCCCTATATAATTTGGCATCTTTTAGGACATGTTACTGATATATCAAGCTATTAATATTTTAATGAGTACAAAGTTTCCTTTTTATTTATGGCAGTTGTTTTGCGCATGATAAGCTTTGGGTATGACTACCATTGGTCAGATCATAATGCTTTTGTTGATCATGAGGTATATTCGTTTTGTTAGGAAGTTTTTTTTTTTCCTGGACTCTCCCTTTAATCATGTGACCGTAATTGGGAACTACCATATAAGTTTTGATGATTTTAGTAGCTGGTGTTTCTGGTGATTGTAGAAGCACACTCGAAAATGCACCACTTGTTCTTCAGGAGAAACATGCTACAGAATGTTACAGGCAAGTAAATAATGTATATGGAAATCATGCTTCTATATCGATATTATTCTAGTTCTAAATATATTATTTCTTTTATCAGGAGAGAAGTGTGGGCATCGACAAGTTCTCATACACTTTATACCTGTGTTATTTGTTTTACGCACCACTTTATATTGCTGGACCGATTATAAGTTTCAACGCCTTTGCCTCCCAGGTATTCTGACCTTTTACTACTTCTAATCAACTTTGCAGTTTACATTTTTTGGCATATGCTTCTCATCCTTAAAGAAAAAAAAAGGGTAACTGGATGGGAACCCCCTGATCCCATGTACCATTTGGTACCCACTAAACCCCCAGCCAGGTAGTGTCCACGTGAATCTCAACCACTTAATAATCCCCTGATTATCTCAAGTTTGCCTTTGGCAAGACTCGAACCCAGGATCCCCCTGAGAAGTGGTTCCTTTACTTGTAACTGAAGTAGTGTAATACTGGTTGAAGCTCAAAATAGATCTGACAAGCTTGAAATTTTCAGCTTCTCAGCCTTTACTTGTCACTGAATTAGTGTAATATCGGTTGAAGCTCAAAATAGACCGGACAAGCTTGAAACATAATCATAAATCATTGTCGAGAATTTCGTTGGAATCTGTAGCAGGTTGAAGGCTCAATTGGATCCAGTCATTTAACTTTTCCTTTTTGTGGGCCCCATGTTTATGACATGAGAACAAATTAAGATGTAACAGTGTCCAAGTTTACATAATTGAGGAGAAATGGAAGACGGACTTAGAATACGAGACGTAATAGTGGAGGAAAATGACATAATCGTTAGAATTTTCGTGTTTCCTTATTACTTTAAACAATACATTTGTTTCTCATAGAAGTGTTCCATTATCATTTTTGCTTCAACATTTTAACAAACATATTATCTTTGAGATTCTTTTTCTGGCAGTTGGATACACCTCAGAAGAATTATACGATAAAACAAGTGGCTTGGTACGGTATTCGTTGGGTTCTTAGTCTGTTGCTTATGGAAATAATTACACATTTCTTCTATTACAATGCTTTCGCCATTAGGTGAGTCTAGATTACAAGATAACACTTGATTATTTCTAACCCCATACCCTGCTTATGGCAGGATTGGGTATCCTTGACATATGTTCCACTTTTGTTAATTCTTGCTTTAATTGGCTCCTTATGCTGTGATATTTAGTGGAATTTGGAAGCAATTGTCACCTATGGAGGTCTTCATTGTCGGATATGGGGTGAGACCTGATGGTACTTGATTTCACAATTCTTACTTATTCTACTGCTATTTGTAGCATCTAGAAAAGTGTTGTTTCTGTCCTTTTAGAAGCTTGAGATTTTATAAACACATTTAAGTGTAACAGGTTCTGAACTTCATGTGGCTAAAGTTCTTCCTCATCTGGCGCTACTTCCGATTTTGGGCGCTGGTAAGTCCATTTAAGATGTGTTTTTCGTGTTGTTTTAGCTTTATTTTAATGCTATAAACATATGACCTTACATTGGTTATGTTTGGAGGTGGCAGATTGGGTAGCAGGTCAGAACAGAATGTTTTTACTACGGTTTTAAACGACCCAGTTTGACTTGAGTCACTTGTCCAGTTTTTTAAATTATTCTCGATAATTAATTTGTCCGATACATCTCCAATATTACTATTATTTTGATAATAATTTACTTTTTACGTAATAAAGTGAATTAGGAGCTATTTTGCCTTGGAATACACTCTGGGTGACTTTAATCGGTTTGGTCTGTTCGATCCGTTTGACCCATTTCCTGCAAGCTAACTTATTTAACTCTGCGTCTTTGAACCCGTTAGAGATAGATCATAGGCCAAATTGATATTTCCATAAGCATGTGGTCGATACTGCTACCTCTAGCAGTTTGAACATGCAGCATTTCTGTCTAGACTCAGGTTACGTAATAATCCGTACTTCTTATAGTTTAATATGCAATATAGGTAAGTGGTATTGAAGCCCCAGAGAACATGCCACGTTGTGTAAATAACTGCTATAACTTGGAAAGTTTTTGGAAAAATTGGCATGCTTCCTTTAACAAATGGCTTGTGAGGTACAAGTTTTAAATGGTATCTTTAAACCTAGGTCTTTTATGTTCTTTCTTTTGGCTATCAAGATCGATGTCGTTTCAAATGACTATAGGTACATGTACATACCCCTTGGGGGATCTGGAAGGAAGCTCTTGAATGTATGGGTTGTTTTCACATTTGTTGCTATATGGCATGATCTTGAATGGTACATTGTTATTTTTTCTAATTCCTTATCTTACTCTTTTTCGGCCTATATCTAAATGTCTATTTTATTTATGTACAGGAAACTTCTTTCTTGGGCCTGGTTGACATGCATATTCTTTATTCCTGAAATGATTTTGAAGTCAGTAGCAACTTCATTTCAGGTGATTTAATGAATTTATACGATTTTATGGAGTTTTCAGGTTGGATAAAACTTGAGGATGTACAGGAAGATTACAGCATCCGCCTAAGAATATTGAAACCTTTGATTTGAATATCGTTTGACTGTTTAATTTTTAAGCTGTTTAGTATTTTTGATAAGTTTGCAGGTTGATAATGTTTTCAAGGAGTTCTTTTTCCGTGAACTTAGTGCAGTTGCTGGTGCCATCACAATCGCTTGTCTCATGGTATGTAATGTTCTATAAGGCTATTCTTGTTTTTTTTTAGTTCCCTAACAAATTTATATCATTTTGAATTTAATTTAGTTTGAGCTGAAATCCAAAACTATATATGGAGCAATTACATGGCTTTTTGTTTGGCAGGTGGCTAACCTTGTTGGCTTTGTGATTGGACCATCAGGGATAAGTTGGTTAAAATCTGTATTTCTTCAGACTGAAGGTTTCTTTCTTACTCGTCTATCTAATTGATATGCATATGCTGCTATCGGAAATTGACAAAATATTTTTACTCTTCAGGACTACCTACTCTTATGGGCTTGCTTATAACATTTTATGTCGGAACAAAGGTAAAGTACCATCAATATCCTATATGGGGATGGTCTCAAACGAACATCATACATTCACTTATTTTTGAACAACCTTTAAAACTAAGTCACAGTGCTGTGACCAAATTGTTACGATAAGTCTTTCCCAATGTTAGTTTCAGTATCATAAATATGTTTTCCAACTTAGAACCTATTGCTCTATCTTTTGTCTTGATGGAATCTGATATGTTTTTGTGTGTTTAGAGTTAACTATTGATATTTTCATTTTGAGTACTAAAATGTTGTTGGAACTGAAAACTCCATTTAATTGCAGCTAATGTTCCATGTATCTGATTCCAAGCAAAGGATGCATCAGAGTTAAAGACAAAGATTTCCTTCCCGTTGACCCGATCCAGACACAGAGCATGGACATTAAAATCTTCATATGTGGATAAAACCCTTCGTTAACGCTTTCTTCACAAGCACATGGATAGTTTTGCTAAACGTAGAAGTAGATGGGTTTGTTGCCGTTGTTTCACGTGGGCTCTCAGCTGTATTTTCCATCTCTATGGATGAGCAACGGAGAGAATGAGATGCCTACATAGACAACTTTTTGTGATGCACCAGGAATTGTAATGTAGATTTTTATGTTTGACTTTTGAGGGTCAAATGAGATATGTTTGACATTAAAAAGCATAGTATTTGTTTAATGTAATGAAAGGGTGTATTATAGGCTGATACATTTTGTGTTGGTATGTTCATTGCAATTCCCTGGCAATGAATATTTAAATTTTTATAGAGACTTTTTTGACTGATGTATGTGGTTCGAGTTTCATACATGATATCCTTGAATGAGGACCTGGCTATGGTGTTTGGCAATGCTTATCTGTAGAGAGGTTTCAAAGATCAAATGAGATATGTTTGACATTAAAAAGCATAGTATTTGTTTAATGTAATGAAAGGGTGTATTATAGGCTGATACATTTTGTGTTGGTATGTTCATTGCAATTCCCTGGCAATGAATATTTAAATTTTTATAGAGTTTTTATAAAGAATCATAACTCTGGTAACATGGTGCAATGCCAATTCTGTTTTCCTATATGCACGTACCCACTTTTAGAAACCCTCGTTAAATCGTGTATAACAACCTTTCATTGATTAACCATTTCTCGTATTAAGCATTTTATTTACTTCATTACTTGTGTCCACAATGATATTGGTTTTTGGTTATTGTTATGTTATTTTCACTAACATTATACATGATGACATTAAAGCTATGTCTGACGTCCTAAATATTTTTCGTTTTTCAGTACTTTGTGAGGTTTAAAATTTTTAGTGAAGGGAACTTGACTAGGTTTTGAATAAAACATACTATTTTCGTACTATAAACTGTCCAGATAATTTTAAAATCTCCAAGATTTAAAAGAAAACATTTGAGAACAAAATATCTACGGTAAAGAAAATACGATATTTAAAGAGAATATAGATAGAAAGTTAGAAGTTGATATGAAAATGTGCCAGTTTTCTACAATACTAATCATTTGAAATGACTATTTAAACTCAATTATTTAAAATTACATAATTTCAGATTTTTTTCATAAAAGATATAGGGTTAAATGCAAAAATCGTCCTATGGTTTGTCAGTTTTGCAGTTTTATCCCTCCGTTAACTTTTTGGTCAAAATCATCTTTGTGGTTTGCACTTCGTCCCTACTTCTGTTAAACTCTATGTGGTTTGTTGTTTTTGCAATTTTCATCCCTGATATTAAACTTCTTCTTTTTTATTTTATTTTTTTATTTAAACATTTAATCAAACATATTGTCTGCATAATCTTTTAATTATATACATATAAGTTGTAATGTATGATATGTATAAACAACAAGTCTCATTTAAGGAAGCAAAGTCATGGTTTGCTCTGCCGGATAAGGAGGCTTGTTAACATCCAATTTCAAGTACTCATCGACACTTGAAAGTTATCTAATGGAGTACGCCTCCTGCAAACCCGAAACCGGATAGTGCAACAAAATCGAACCCGTGACCCTGTCCGTTACCCTATCGGGCAGATCGGTTCGGTTCGGGTTTGGCGAGGTTTGGTTCGGTTTTTCGATTTAAAGGACATTTTGTTTATCACGTGTCAAAACCCGACCCGACCTGGCTGGATCTCAGGTTTTCTTGTTATATGCTCATCCCTATGTTGATGTTGCAGGACAAACAAAGTATTAGATATGAGTGGTTGATAAAAGATGTTGCTAATACTTTGTTTGTCCTACAACATCAACCTGTTATTTATTAGGTACTTTCAGTACCGATGAGAACTTGAAATTTGATGTTAGCAAACCTCCTTATCTAGTAGAGCGAATCGTGACTCTAGTCTTTTAAATGAGATTTGTTGTTTATACATATCATAACATTCACAACTATATATATATATATAAATAAAAATTATGCAGAGAATGTGTTTGGTTAGATGTCTGAATTAAAAAATAAAATAAATACAGGGATGAAAATTGTAAAAACAACAAACCACTTTATGTGATTCTAAAAAAGTGTGAAAGAAGTGCAGTGAAATGACAAAAATGCCCCTTACGTGAAGTAGGAACGAAGTGCAAACCACAAAGATGATTTTGGCCAAAAAGTTAAAGGAGGATTAAAACTGCAAAACTGATAAACTACAACGATGATATTTGCACTTAACCCTAAGAAATATTTAGAATCTACTAATAGTGACAAGTGATGTAAGAATGAATATTAGACCTATCAAATTTGTTATAAAAAGTGTGACTTATTTAAGTCGTGATCACATACATTTATCTTTAGCACTAACGTGGTTTATTCATTTGCACATGATCTTTTAAGTGCACATGAGGGATTCATTTGTGGCCATTGGATCAATGAGATCTATGGTCCAGATTTAATATGATGATGCATTTAAAAAATATACACGGAAGGGTAAATAAGTCTTTTTGCCCGAAAAACACCTTCCTTGCTCACTTCTCTCTTTCATTTTCACCCTGCTCCAAAAATATCAAAACACACCCATACTTTTTCACAGTACACACACAGTCGTACACACATCTCTTTCTTTCTCATTTCCAGCGATGGCCACCATCTCCGATCAAACCACGATATCCGACCACCACGAAGGGCGGAACCTGTACCGACGGAACGCACACAAATGCAATTGATTTCTCTCTCTCTCCCTCCCGGTGATTTTAACCTTAAATTTGTCTTATTTATATCTGTATCTGTATCTATATATATATATATGTGTGTGTGTGTGTGTGTGTGTGTGTGTGTGTAGCTCCAATTAGAAGCTCATGTGTTCCGATTGTTGAATTATAGTGATTTTGTTAGCTCTGCTTAGTTTTATTTTAGCTAATTAGGTGTTCATTCGAATTCAAATTAGAGATTAAAGCTTAATTTTTTACTTCATCAAGCTCGTTATATATATATATATAGGTTTGTAGTCTCTGATTTATGTGAAAGTCGGTTACCGCTTAGTTTTATTACGTAAAATCAAGCTAACTAAGTGTTAATTCAAATGTAAGTGTTAATTCTTACTTCACTAAGTTTAGTTACTGGTCTTTATTTTCACATATTGTAGTTCGTTAGTGTGTTTGATTGTACCAGTTGGCAGATTTTGATTCATTCCCATCTTAATGGAGACATTATATGATAAGTAGCTTGTTTAGTGTCAGTCTTTGCTAGGTATCAACGTATTTATTATTTGTCACAGTTGCTCGGTTTGTTAGTTCTATATTCGCTGGTTGACTTTGTGGAAATCCATTAGGAACAATACCTTCATCAATAGTAGATCTTAAGACACTTGGCACTTTAAACATCAGCAACAATGGTTTATGGTCTGAAATAATCCCTCGGGTTTCAGTAAACTGGAGATGCTGGAGCAGTTGGATGTTTCTCACAATTGTCTAACTGGAACTTTAGCATCACTTGCGGGGCTTCATGTGTTAAACTGTTAATTGAACTAAAAATTTCGTACAACCTCTTCATGGGTCAAATACCAGCAATGTGTTGCTGAAATTTCTTAACTCATCTTTCTATTCATTCTTTGGGAACTCGAGTCTTTGTGTGGATTGTATCCAGAATAATTGTGATGCTGCCAGAGATTTGAAAGTATTAAGGGAACACAAACCTGTTTCTTCTTTTACAGATAGTTAGACTACCAAATAGTTCTATGGTAAATTTAGTCTAGCTATCATCGATGATTTTAAATTTTTTTATATGTAGTTCTTCCTTTCATTATACAGCCATGTTTCTCCGGCAAGGATCTTCCCAGCCACAGGAGCATTAGAGTAGCAATCTGAGATTCCGAGGACAAGGTAAATACAAGCAATTTAATTTGAGGGCTTGCGAGTTGATGTTTGACATTATTAGTTTGTTTTCTATTTTATAAAGTCTGTATATACACCTAAGTTCTTCCAAAAATAATGGCTATTACTCTACATAGTTCATGTTACAGAAGGTCACGGGTCTGTTAAAAATGTCAGGGTAAGTAATAAGTGAACCTCACTTACGAGCATTGCAGCACGCAAAGTAATAAGTGAACACTTGGAAATTTGATTAGCAAGTCTTGGCAAAGTGAGATTTTATCGTAATTGTAGGTCGGTGAGATGAAAGCTGCTCTTGGTCCACTCTCTGTCTCTCTAGGTGCAACTTGTTATTTTGCAATGATGCAACTTAGCAACCCTTTGGAAGATTTCTGGAGATCAACTTGGGATGTAGACTGGTAGTGAAGCTGATGATGTTGTAACTTCTTATAACTTAAGAAAGCATCGCAAAGAGATATAGGAGGGGGAGGGGGCTTAAATTATGGAACTCTGGAACTGTAAATCAATCCTGTTTTTACCTTGCCAGTCACCTGAAGCTTGGTTGGCCGAAAGGGTAATTATGCGGTTCAGGTTACCCGAAAGACTTTTTTCTTATATTTTTATTACTTATAGCTCAAACATATTATAATGTAAAAGTAAATTAATAATGAGATTCTAAACATTGTTTATGAAAAAAAATGTACAATTCTTTTGAGTTTTCACCCATTTACTTTTTAACAAGTTTTCTTGTACTACCATCTCTTTCAAATCAAAACGGCCATACTCACTACCATCGACAAACAGTTAATCTGAGGTTAGTTTGAGATGCAACGAGATGGCGGCGGACCTGTTAATACTTAACAGAGAGGCTAATCTCAACAACCAAGGGCTCATGTTTCTAAAACATCATCGGTTGCTTGTGTTGTCAGACCCTCTGTCCCATCAGTTGCTTGTGCAGGTGATTTTGAACACCTACGAGGCGTAGTACAAGGATCTTTCCAGAAGTAGCCTAAGAGAAATAATCGGATTTATGGTGACTGGATTGACGATTTTGAGTAACCTCTTTGTATATGGTCAATGCAGCTGCAAGATGGCGATACAGGTAATTCACATATACCACTTGTCCTTGTTTTGTCAAGATTTGAATATATATTTAAGCTCTCAATATTTTCATTATAATGGTCAATGTCCTGCCCCGCCAATTGTTTTAGGCAAAGTCATAGATGTTAACATATCTTTTTGTTAATAATTGTGAGTGTCTTCTTAACTTGAGTAGTGGCTTATTTAGCTTTTTGGCTCAGTATCATTTAGTAGGTTAGAGCGTAATGGAAAGTTTGTTATAGGATCCAGGAAACCACCACTTGCATCTACATCCGACTAGGTAGACAACATTCAAGTCAAGGTAGAAATATTGACTAGTTTAATTACCAACTGCCACACTGAATATCTTTTGTTTTGAATGGCTTAAACGAAAACATAATTTGGCAGTTTGTAAAAACTAATTAGTTGATATGTTAATTTTGTTTGACCTTCGAAAACCTCAATTGTCTATTATTGATAACATCTATTCTGGATCAGACTTCATCTCTAAATACCAAAGGGTCATGAATTATTCAGTAAGTTTCAATGAAGTTGTTATGTGTTTATTTTTTGGATTGATAGTTTTATATTATGTTTTGACTAAATCATATTTACAGAAACAATGTATGCAAAACCTTCTGGTAGAATTTGGTCACAAACATGCTGAAGCTATGGGTCATGTGAAGCATCGTCTATTTAAACTCAATTGGCAAACAAAACAAAACAATCTGGATTGTGGAGTTTTCATTATGCGACACATGGAGACTTACATGGGACAGGATGAGAGTAGATGGGATTGTGAATTACCCAAGGAGTCCAATGAACAAAGAGTTAAACTGAGGAGGTTAAGGAGCAGGTATGCATCAAGGATTTTGACACACCCAATGAACCAATTGGCTGCTGATAATTTACAAAGAGCATATGACTTTGTAAATGTTTACGACAAGGAAGAAATCAAGCAACTTGTTTTTTTAGGGCTGGACGTGAAAGATGAAGAAAAATGAGTTAAAGCATTCAAATTTCATGATTTCTATTGTATATTTCTAGTTGTTAATGTAAAGGTTTAAAAAAATGTGATCAGATGATTTCTTGTTTCTTAAAATGCAATATTTCAGTTAAATGATTTATGTTTTGTTCAATGTACACTGTTCTTTGGTTATTAATTTACTGGAACATTCAACATTACAGATTACGTAATTATCTGTTGAAGTCATTTAGTTATTACCTACCCAACATTGACCTGGTGGTATACCCAATCACCTAAGGATTATTTCTACATTCACCAAGTGATTCGTACCATCATATAGTGATTGGATGACCAAAACACAATTATTTATATGTTTTAACGAGTTAATCCCCATGGGATTGGCACATAATCACCAAGGGATTGGCATATAATCACTAAGAGATTTTAACCATAAATTGCTAAAAAATTTAAGAAGAATAAAAGCAAATAATCCCCATGGGATTGGGACTTAATCACAGAGAGATTTAATTACTACATTCTAATTACCATATAATTGATATCACCAAGGGATTGGCACATAATCACCAAGGGATTGGCATATAATCACTAAGAGATTTTAACCATAAATTGCTAAAAAATTTAAGAAGAATAAAAGCAAATAATCCCCATGGGATTGGGACTTAATCACAAAGAGATTTTAACCATAAACCCTAGAGTGGGAACCTTAATCCTTTTTTGCATTTTAGGGTTTAGGGTTTTTAGGGTTTAGATTTTAGGGTTTTAGAATGTAGCTTTCCCCTCGGATTAGCAATTAAGCTTTAGGGTTTAGGGTTTGAAGTCGTAGGGTTAGCCGGCTAACCCTACGACTTCAAACCCTAAACCCTAAAGCGTACCGTATACATCCGTCCCCCTACTACATCCCGCTCTAGGGTTTAGGGTTTGAAGGTCGAGGGTTAGCCGATAGGCTAACCCTCGGGCTTCAAACCATAAACCCTAGAGTGGGAACCTTCATCCTTTTTAGCATTTTAGGGTTTTTAGGGTTTAGATTTTAGGGTTTTAGAATGTAGCTTTCCCCTCGGATTAGCAATTAAGCTTTAGGGTTTAGGGTTTTTAGGGTTTAGGGTTTTTAGGGTTTAGATTTTAGGGTTTTAGAATGTAGCTTTCCCCTCGGATTAGCAATTAAGCTTTAGGGTTTAGGGTTTGGAGTTTTAGGGTTTTAGAATGTAGTTTTCCCGTGCACATGGTATTTTTGGTGCAAACAAAGGAATAGATGTGAGCCCTTGGATCAACAAGGATGTAAAGTGGAGATCAGATTCAAATAATAACACTGGAAGGGTAATTCGGACATTTAGCATCTACAGACAAAAATTTTGATTTGAGAACACATACATTTGGCCATTCCAAACACCCATCGGAAAAACGATCCACCGCCACTTTTCCCCGCTTCCACCGCAACCGTCGAACCTCACCATCACAACAACAGCAACAACAACCATCAACCCCGTCGTCCTAGCTTTACCCTACCACTAACACAACGTCCACCGCCACAAAACCCCGTACCTCTCCCTCTACCAACGTCTTCCGCCACTACTACCTCACAAACCATCGCAAGTACCATACAACAAGCGTTTAACCTATCGGAACTTGACCAGATGAACAGAATTGGTTCCAACAGCGGTGGCGCAGTCTATAATGTACATTACCGTTCTTCTTGAAGGTTATTCCCTTTCAAAGTGATCTAGGGTAATCACGGAGATGGCGTCCGCCGTCAGATTTGTCGTGAAATTGATATTGTACGTGATAATGATAATCATAGCATTGTGAAATGTTATAATATGTTTGGCTGAATTTTCGTTCGAAGTATAGATTGCACAAACTGTTTGTCGAAATTCCTAAATGACTTTCATAGTGTTTGGCTTTATTTAGTTTGGCTCGTTTTGCAATTAATGCTCAGTTACATTTTGCTTATCGATTACATTTCTGTTTTAGCTGAGTATATGTATACTTAGTATAGACAGCTGGCTTGTTTGCAATTTTGTTGTTTGTCATCTATTACATCCATGCTCGGTTAGTTTAAATCAATACTACTCAGTTTGCTTAGTGGTTTCTGTACATGTCCTTACTCAATTTTTACTCAGTTTAATACTTGTCTCTTGTTTGTCAAACAAAAGTTGCTAGCTGCCTGACTCAATATGTGTGTGGCTGAGTCAAGATACGTTTCTGCTTGTTTGCTAGCTGGTGTAACATTGATATGCTTTTTTAATACTATGCGGGTTTATATGTGTATCTGTTTGCTTGATATGTAGCCTACTATTCATTAAGTAATCTGATTTAGTTAGTGGATTGAGAATGAATCACTAGGTTGCAAGTGTGATTTAATATTTGGATGAGTATTTTATTTGTCGGATTTATCAAGCAAGAGGTCAAGGGAAAGGCACACTCATGTTAGCTGATTCGGTGGATTCACTTGATTTGAGGTAGTAGCAAGTGTATTATGTCATTTGTATAGGTTGTCATCACGTACTTGTCCAAGAGGCTGCAAGTTTTAATGTTACATGAGTAGTAATACTAGTAAGAATGTATCTTATGTTTCAGTTGGGCTCATCGGGTTATTGGTTTCTTGCTTTAGTGCCCGTGCTACTAGTGCAGCCGCTATTGCAGCTCTTACTTCTGGTCCTGCTTCAGTTGGTTGTCATTTGGTATATGTATAGTCGTTAAAATTAGTAACAATGTAGTATGTGTATGTACTAGGTAGGTTGTCATTACATGATTAGGGTCAATCTAATACTAGTAAGCATATATCTTATGTTTCAATATGCTCATCAGGTTATTGGTTTCTTGGTTAAGTGGCCCGTGCTACTAGTGCAGCTACTGCTGTTGCAGCCCGTTCTATAGTGCAAGTATTGTCGCAGTTGCAGCTCATGCTTCTGGTCGTGCTTGCGGCGCAGCCACATTTGCTGCTGCTAGTTTGCTGTTGCTGCTAGTTATTGGGTAAAGCTAAAAGTCCGTTTAGATTATTTAGCAAAGGTACATTGTGAATAGCAGCAGTTGGGGGTTGTAAGTTTGACAATCCTTGATGTTATCCTTGGTATTTTACCCCAAAACTAGTCACCTCGCATAAGAGATGTTAACTACGTCATGTAGTTGTGTTATTATGATCGAGATTAGATTACATATACTTGTCAACGCTAGTTATGATGCAGACAAGAATGACGGTTCTTTAATACAAGTTTTATAGCTGCTGTGAAGCAACTCGCTTATTCATTGTCTTGTTTCTTCATTCCATTCTACGACGAGTTGGTTGGTGAAATATATAGGAAGGTATATATATATATATATACCTCTTCATTCTCTTTTTGCTTTGTTCTATTAGGAATAGAACAAAGCAAAAAGAGAAAAATTGTTTGCAGAAACTGTGGAGGTGCCAACCACAATGCAAGGACTTGCGAAAGACAAGCAAATAAACAAAAAGAAGCTGAAGGAAATTCTGATAAGCAGCCTTGAATAATTTAATGTTACTTTTTGTTACCTTTCCGAAAACTTAACTTCATAGACAGTTGGATGTTTTATTTTATTCTTTGTTGAAACTTAGTTTGATACACAATTGTTACATTTGATGAAATACATATTTGCTTAATCTGTAATTCTTTATTTTTTATGATTTGGTGATTATCAAGTGTGTTCCCATAGTGTGTTTTTGTTTATTCAGTTGTTTTTAAAGCAATTACAAACCCTAAGAAATTAACAAAGATGACAAACACATATGTTTGTGTATTTTAACACTTAATCATCAAGGGATTGGCCATTAATCACTGAGAGATTTTAAACGTAACTGGTTAAAACATTTCTGTTTGTGTATTTTAAAAGTTAATCCCCATGGGATTGGCACATAATCACCAAGGGATTGGCATATAATCACCAAGGGATTGACATAATCACCAAGGGATTGGCATATAATCACTAAGAGATTATAACCATAACTGGCTAAGAAATTTACAAAGAACAAAAACAAATAATCCCCATGGGATTGGGACTTAATCACAAAGAGATTCAATTATTACATTCTAATTACCATATAATTGATATCACCAAGGGATTGGCACATAATCACCAAGGGATTGACATATAATCACTAAGAGATTATAACCATAACTGGCTAAGAAATTTACAAAGAACAAAAACAAATAATCCCCATGGGATTGGGACTTAATCACAAAGAGATTTAATTACTACATTCTAATTACCATATGACTGATATCACCAAGGGATTGGCATATAATCACTAAGAGATTATAACCATAACTGGCTAAGAAATTTACAAAGAACAAAAACAAATAATCCCCATGGGATTGGGACTTAATCACAAAGAGATTCATTATTACATTCTAAACCCTAAACCCTAAACCCTAAAAACCCTAAACCCTAAAAACCCTAAACCCTAAAAACCCTAAACCCTAAAAACCCTAAACCCTAAACCCTAAACCCTAGAGCGGGATGTAGTAGGGGGACGTATGTATACGGTACGCTTTAGGGTTTAGGGTTTGAAGTCGTAGGGTTAGTCTAACGGCTAACCCTACCAATTCAAACCCTAAACCCCAAAGCTTAATTGCTAATCCGAGGGGAAAGCTACATTCTAAAACCCTAAAATCTAAACCCTAAAAACCCTAAACCCTAAAATGCTAAAAAGGATGAAGGTTCCCACTCTAGGGTTTATGGTTTGAAGCCCGGGGGTTAGCCAACCCTATCGGTTAACCCTCGACCTTCAAACCCTAAACCCTAGAGCGGGATGTAGTAATGGGACAGATGTATACGGTACGCTTTATGGTTTAGGGTTTGAAGTCGTAGGGTTAGCCTAACAACTTTAAACCCTAAACCCTAAAGCTTAATTGCTAATCCGAGGGGAAAGCTACATTCTAAAACCCTAAAATCTAAACCCTAAAACCCCTAAACCCTAAAATCTAAACCCGAAAAACCTAAACCCTAAAATTGGCACATAGTGTGTTTTTGTTTATTCAGTTGTTTTTAAAGCAATTACAAACCCTAAGAAATTAACAATGATGACAAACACATCCGTTTGTGTATTTTAACACTTAATCACCAAGGGATTGGCCATTAATCACTGAGAGATTTTAAACGTAACTGGTTAAAACATTTATGTTTGTGTATTTTAAAAGTTAATCCCCATGGGATTGGCACATAATCACCAAGGGATTGGCATATAATCACCAAGGGATTGACATATAATCACTAAGAGATTATAACCATAACTGGCTAAGAAATTTACAAAGAACAAAAACAAATAATCCCCATGGGATTGGGACTTAATCACAAAGAGATTTAATTACTACATTCTAATTACCATATGACTGATATCACCAAGGGATTAGCATATAATCACTAAGAGATTATAACCATAACTGGCTAAGAAATTTACAAAGAACAAAAACAAATAATCCCCATGGGATTGGGACTTAATCACAAAGAGATTCAATTATTCATTCTAAAACCCTAAAACCCTAAACCCTAAAAACCCTAAACCCTAAAAACCCTAAACCCTAAAAACCCTAAACCCTAAAAACCCTAAACCCTAAAACCCTAAACCCTAGAGCGGGATGTAGTAGGGGGACGTATGTATACGGTACGCTTTAGGGTTTAGGGTTTGAAGTCGTAGGGTTAGCTAACGGCTAACCCTACCAATTCAAACCCTAAACCCCCTAAACCCTAAAGCTTAATTGCTAATCCGAGGGGAAAGCTACATTCTAAAACCCTAAAATCTAAACCCTAAAAACCCTAAACCCTAAAATGCTAAAAAGGATGAAGGTTCCCACTCTAGGGTTTATGGTTTGAAGCCCGGGGGTTAGCCAACCCTATCGGTTAACCCTCGACCTTCAAACCCTAAACCCTAGAGCGGGATGTAGTAGGGGGACGGATGTATACGGTACGCTTTAGGGTTTAGGGTTTAGGGTTTGAAGTCGTAGGGTTAGCCTAACAACTTTAAACCCTAAACCCTAAAGCTTAATTGCTAATCCGAGGGGAAAGCTACATTCTAAAACCCTAAAATCTAAACCCTAAAACCCTAAAACCCTAAAATCTAAACCCGAAAAACCCTAAACCCTAAAATTGGCACATAGTGTGTTTTTGTTTATTCAGTTGTTTTTAAAGCAATTACAAACCCTAAGAAATTAACAATGATGACAAACACATCCGTTTGTGTATTTTAACACTTAATCACCAAGGGATTGGCCATTAATCACTGAGAGATTTTAAACGTAACTGGTTAAAACATTTATGTTTGTGTATTTTAAAAGTTAATCCCCATGGGATTGGCGCATAATCACCAAGGGATTGGCATATAATCACCAAGGGATTGACATATAATCACTAAGAGATTATAACCATAACTGGCTAAGAAATTTACAAAGAACAAAAACAAATAATCCCATGGGATTGGGACTTAATCACAAAGAGATTCAATTATTACATTCTAATTACCATATAATTGATATCACCAAGGGATTGGCACATAATCACCAAGGGATTGGCATATAATCACTAAGAGATTATAACCATAACTGGCTAAGAAATTTACAAAGAACAAAAACAAATAATCTCCATGGGATTGGGACTTAATCACAAAGAGATTTAATTACTACATTCTAATTACCATATGACTGATATCACCAAAGGATTAGCAATTAATCACTAGGGGATTGGCACATAATCACTAAGAGAATTTAACCATAACTTGTTAAAACATTTTTGAAGAATAAAAGAAAATAAACCAACAATCAACTATCGGCTAACCCTCGACCTTCAAACCCTAAACCCTAGAGCGGGATGTAGTAGGGGGACGTATGTATACGGTACGCTTTAGGGTTTAGGGTTTGAAGTCGTAGGGTTAGCCTAACGGCTAACCCTACCACTTCAAACCCTAAACCCTAAAGCTTAATTGCTAATCCGAGGGGAAAGCTACATTCTAAAACCCTAAAATCTAAACCCTAAACCCTAAAATGCTAAAAAGGATGAAGGTTCCCACTCTAGGGACAGAGGGTCTGACAACACAAGCAACCGATGAGGCAAAGGTCACTCCATTGTTTTAGAAACATGAGCCCTTGGTTGTTGAGATTAGCCTCTCTGTTACGTATTAACAGGTCCACCGCCATCTCGCTGCATCTCAAACTAACCTCAGATTAACTGTTTGTCGATGGTAGTGAGTATGGCCGTTTTGATTTGAAAGAGATGGTAGTACAAGAAAACTTGTTAAAAAGTAAATGGGTGAAAACTCAAAAGAATTGTACATTTTTTTCATAAACAATGTTTAGAATCTCATTATTAATTTACTTTTACATTATAATATGTTTGAGCTATAAGTAATAAAAATATAAGAAAAAAGTCTTTCGGGTAACCTGAACCGCATAATTACCCTTTCGGCCAACCAAGCTTCAGGTGACTGGCAACGTAAAAACAGGATTGATTTACAGTTCCAGAGTTCCATAATTTAAGCCCCCTCCCCCTCCTATATCTCTTTGCGATGCTTTCTTAAGTTATAAGAAGTTACAACATCATCAGCTTCACTACCAGTCTACATCCCAAGTTGATCTCCAGAAATCTTCCAAAGGGTTGCTAAGTTGCATCATTGCAAAATAACAAGTTGCACCTAGAGAGACAGAGAGTGGACCAAGAGCAGCTTTCATCTCACCGACCTACAATTACGATAAAATCTCACTTTGCCAAGACTTGCTAATCAAATTTCCAAGTGTTCACTTATTACTTTGCGTGCTGCAATGCTCGTAAGTGAGGTTCACTTATTACTTACCCTGACATTTTTAACAGACCCGTGACCTTCTGTAACATGAACTATGTAGAGTAATAGCCATTATTTTTGGAAGAACTTAGGTGTATATACAGACTTTATAAAATAGAAAACAAACTAATAATGTCAAACATCAACTCGCAAGCCCTCAAATTAAATTGCTTGTATTTACCTTGTCCTCGGAATCTCAGATTGCTACTCTAATGCTCCTGTGGCTGGGAAGATCCTTGCCGGAGAAACATGGCTGTATAATGAAAGGAAGAACTACATATAAAAAAATTTAAAATCATCGATGATAGCTAGACTAAATTTACCATAGAACTATTTGGTAGTCTAACTATCTGTAAAAGAAGAAACAGGTTTGTGTTCCCTTAATACTTTCAAATCTCTGGCAGCATCACAATTATTCTGGATACAATCCACACAAAGACTCGAGTTCCCAAAGAATGAATAGAAAGATGAGTTAAGAAATTTCAGCAACACATTGCTGGTATTTGACCCATGAAGAGGTTGTACGAAATTTTTAGTTCAATTAACAGTTTAACACATGAAGCCCCGCAAGTGATGCTAAAGTTCCAGTTAGACAATTGTGAGAAACATCCAACTGCTCCAGCATCTCCAGTTTACTGAAACCCGAGGGATTATTTCAGACCATAAACCATTGTTGCTGATGTTTAAAGTGCCAAGTGTCTTAAGATCTACTATTGATGAAGGTATTGTTCCTAATGGATTTCCACAAAGTCAACCAGCGAATATAGAACTAACAAACCGAGCAACTGTGACAAATAATAAATACGTTGATACCTAGCAAAGACTGACACTAAACAAGCTACTTATCATATAATGTCTCCATTAAGATGGGAATGAATCAAAATCTGCCAACTGGTACAATCAAACACACTAACGAACTACAATATGTGAAAATAAAGACCAGTAACTAAACTTAGTGAAGTAAGAATTAACACTTACATTTGAATTAACACTTAGTTAGCTTGATTTTACGTAATAAAACTAAGCGGTAACCGACTTTCACATAAATCAGAGACTACAAACCTATATATATATATATAACGAGCTTGATGAAGTAAAAAATTAAGCTTTAATCTCTAATTTGAATTCGAATGAACACCTAATTAGCTAAAATAAAACTAAGCAGAGCTAACAAAATCACTATAATTCAACAATCGGAACACATGAGCTTCTAATTGGAGCTACACACACACACACACACACACACACATATATATATATATAGATACAGATACAGATATAAATAAGACAAATTTAGGGTTAAAATCACCGGGAGGGAGAGAGAGAGAAAACAATTGCATTTGTGTGCGTTCCGTCGGTACAGGTTCCGCCCTTCGTGGTGGTCGGATATCGTGGTTTGATCGGAGATGGTGGCCATCGCTGGAAATGAGAAAGAAAGAGATGTGTGTGCGACTGTGTGTGTACTGTGTAACCGTCGGAGAGAGAAAAAGTATGTGTGTGTTTTGATATTTTTGGAGCAGGGTGAAAATGAAAGAGAGAAGTGAGCAAGGAAGGTGTTTTTCGGGCAAAAAGACTTATTTACCCTTCCGTGTATATTTTTTAAATGCATCATCATATTAAATCTGGACCATAGATCTCATTGATCCAATGGCCACAAATGAATCCCTCATGTGCACTTAAAAGATCATGTGCAAATGAATAAACCACTATAAAATATATATTAAAATGATATTAAATCATCTATTAAAAAGGATTTATTTTTAATTAAATACAAAAGCTATCCGAGGATTAGGATGAAAGAATCTACTTATACTGTTAACTAGTCCTAATACCTGTACGATGTACGGTAGCTATATAGATTGTATCATAAAGAAATTCGAATATGCCACATACATGATTCGTGAGTATTAAATAAATTGTGGCTAAAGTAAACCAATGATCGAAGCTAAATTATAATAAACAGTATGATAAATATAATATATGCTTAGTTAGAGTGTTGGATTTACCTTAAATTTTTACAATTACATCAAAATTGAAACTTGTAAGCCTAGTGGATGACGGCAAATAGCCTTGTGATTTCGGATCATAAACTCAAATTTTTGAAGTATTCATGTTAATAACTTATTATAAGTAATATAAGTAATAGGAGTTGAAAAATTGAGAAAGAAAAAAAAACAATTTTATTAATGAGAAAACAATCAATCAAATAAGGTTATAATGTGTTTTGTATATATAAGCCAAGAGTTAGAGTTTAATCTAAGTTTAATAAGAAAATTGAATCTACAAAATTAAAAAAGCTAATTTAATAAAATAAATTAATTAAAAGGACACGTGTCGATCAAGGATTACGCCACGTGTCATTTCAAGAACATGTCAATCGTGTTTTAGTTTATTGGTAGATACCACCTGTAACATTCGTGACTTTTGACTCGGTTTGACTTTTGATCGAATATAATTAAATGTAAACGACTTCATGAATTTATATGAATTATCGAACGCTTTGTCGTAATTTAACGTAACGTTGAGTTTAATTGTGTCTACGGGTTTGTTTTAGCGATTAAGTGGGTAACGTTTAGCTATTTGTCGAATTTAGCGGAGCGGGGCCTCAAAAATGAGACCCCAAGGCGGGTCCCCCTTTTCTCTCTCCCTCACTCACTCCCCTCATTTCTCACTTTACCAAAAACCTTATCCTTTTCTCCCTCCCCCATTTACTCTCATCTTCATCATCATCTACCACAAAACCCTAACTAAATTCATAATAAATACTTGCTTCCTTGTTAGATTAACTAAGTAACATAAAGCATAATAATAATAATCTTCATCTTGCAAGAATTTAGGGTTCTTGAAGTTATTCATCCTCTCCAAATCTCCAAGAAATTGAAAGATCCGGTTGTTTTGGTAAGAGAAGCTTAGCTTAATTTCTCCTTTTTGCATCATTAAACATGTTTCTTAGTCGAATCTTGTGAGTTCTTGGTGAATTTTGGGTCAAAAACGAATTTGAGTCGAATTAGGGTTTTAACTAGGTTTTTGGATTGATCTTTGAGGTAAATATGGATTTTTGTAAGATGTGTGGACAAATTTGTGTTATGGGTTGTGTTCCAAACGTTTATTTTGATTAAAAATGAGTATTTGCACTTCACAAGTCGTTTCCTAGAGCAAAATGGGGTTTTAGTGCCTTTTGGGTCGTATTTTTGGCTGCTGCTGGTCTGTGCAGATCTGGGCTAGTTGCGGCGCAACTAGCCAGATTGCGGCGCAACGTGATTACAGAACCTCAAGTTGCGGCGCAACTAGCAAGTTGCGGCGCAACAAGATTACAGAGCCCTAAGTTGCGGCGTAACCAACCAGGTTGCGGCGCAACACTCGCAGTTTCTGGTCTTTTTATTCTTGTAAATCAAGGTTATGTGTTCGTTTAAAACGTGAATCAAGGTTGTATGACTTGTTTGACTATTCTATCAAGGTTATGTGTTCGTTTAATACGTGAATCAAGGTTGTATGACTTGTTTGACTATTCTATCAAGGTTATGTGTTCGTTTAGTATGTGAATCAAGGTTGTATGATGTCTTGACTATCTGTTATATGTTCGTTTGCTTGTAAATCAAGGTTATGTGTTCGTTTAAAACGTGAATCAAGGTTGTATGACTTGTTTGACTATTCTATCAAGGTTATGTGTTCGTTTAATATGTGAATCAAGGTTGTATGACTTGTTTGACTATTCTATCAAGGTTATGTGTTCGTTTAGTATGTGAATCAAGGTTGTATGACTTGTTTGACTATTCTATCAAGGTTATGTGTTCGTTTAAAACGTGAATCAAGGTTGTATGACTTGTTTGACTATTCTATCAAGGTTATGTGTTCGTTTAGTATGTGAATCAAGGTTGTATGATGTCTTGACTATTTTATCGGTTATATGTTCGTTTGCTTGTAAATCAAGGTTATGTGTTCGTTTAAAACGTGAATCAAGGTTGTATGACTTGTTTGACTATTCTATCAAGGTTATGTGTTCGTTTAGTATGTGAATCAAGGTTGTATGACTTGTTTGACTATTCTATCAAGGTTATGTGTTCGTTTAATATGTGAATCAAGGTTGTATGACTTGTTTGACTATTCTATCAAGGTTATGTGTTCGTTTAATATGTGAATCAAGGTTGTATGACTTGTTTGACTATTCTATCAAGGTTATGTGTTCGTTTAAAACGTGAATCAAGGTTGTATGACTTGTTTGACTATTCTATCAAGGTTATGTGTTCGTTTAGTATGTGAATCAAGGTTGTATGATGTCTTGACTATTTTATCGTTATATGTTCGTTTGCTTGTAAATCAAGGTTATGTGTTCGTTTAAAACGTGAATCAAGGTTGTATGACTTGTTTGACTATTCTATCAAGGTTATGTGTTCGTTTAATATGTGAATCAAGGTTGTATGACTTGTTTGACTATTCTATCAAGGTTATGTGTTCGTTTAAAACGTGAATCAAGGTTGTATGACTTGTTTGACTATTCTATCAAGGTTATGTGTTCGTTTAATATGTGAATCAAGGTTGTATGACTTGTTTGACTATTCTATCAAGGTTATGTGTTCGTTTAATATGTGAATCAAGGTTGTATGACTTGTTTGACTATTCTATCAAGGTTATGTGTTCGTTTAATATGTGAATCAAGGTTGTATGACTTGTTTGACTATTCTATCAAGGTTATGTGTTCGTTTAATATGTGAATCAAGGTTGTATGACTTGTTTGACTATTCTATCAAGGTTATGTGTTCGTTTAATATGTGAATCAAGGTTGTATGACTTGTTTGACTATTCTATCAAGGTTATGTGTTCGTTTAGTATGTGAATCAAGGTTGTATGACTTGTTTGACTATTCTATCAAGGTTATGTGTTCGTTTAAAACGTGAATCAAGGTTGTATGACTTGTTTGACTATTCTATCAAGGTTATGTGTTCGTTTAGTATGTGAATCAAGGTTGTATGATGTCTTGACTATTTTATCGTTATATGTTCGTTTGCTTGTAAATCAAGGTTATGTGTTCGTTTAAAACGTGAATCAAGGTTGTATGACTTGTTTGACTATTCTATCAAGGTTATGTGTTCGTTTAGTATGTGAATCAAGGTTGTATGATGTCTTGACTATCTTATCGAGGTTATATGCTCGTTTGAATTGTGTATCAAGGATGACATGTTTGTTTGGCTAGTTTATCAAGGTTATGTGTCGTTAAATTGTGAATTTAAGGTTGTATGATTGTATATGTTCGTATCAAGGTTGTGGGGTTCATTAAATGATTCAAATCAAGGTTTCAAGGCTTGGCGATCGTTTAACGATCCCAATTATGAGATCATTTAATGAACCAATCAAGGTTTCAAGGTTGTGTAATCGTTTATCGATCCAAATCAAGCTTTCAAGGTTAAACGGTTGTTATCCCGACACTTGTGTTTTATAGTCAAAACCTACGAACTCACCAAATTTATGTTGACGCATTTTAGTACACTTTTCAGGTAATCAAGTGAACCAAAGACGTGATGGATGATTGCATTGCATGTGTTAGGATTGAGCTTGGACTTTTGTGGATCCGCGATTCATTGCACCCGTTCATGGTTTATGCCTAGGATCGTTAGCCATCATTTGAACTATATCTTTTGTAAACTATTGATGGTGTTGTGCTCCTTGTGCATTATTTGATCCGATATTTGTTCTTGTACTTGAATTATGTATGGATTACTCTAATCCTTTAATGCATTTAGTACCTCTATTTAATTTCCATGTCATGCTGAGCTTTTCTTTTAACGCCCCATATTTCCGCCTTGTTGGGGTGTTACAGAATGGTATCAGAGCCGTGGTTGTAGAGAATTAGGTGGAATGACCTAGACTATAACCATTGCATAAACACTTCATATTTAGCTTGCATGATAGGAAATTATGTGTGCAATGTGATTTGTTTGGAATGTGTGGAATCGTTTGATCGGAGTTCGTAGGGTTTTGATAAACTTATTGATGATCGTATTAGTGTCGGGATATACCGGTAATTGTTGGATTGTTGTGATGAAAGTTGGTGTGTGGAATCTTGGAACCATTTATTATTTGTCCCTAGCAAGGTGAAACGATGGCATCGGCGGAAGTATGACATTCGGTAATCATAGAGGAGCCTGATCAACGAATCTATGATTACCCTATGTCATATGGAAGTTAATGATCTCGTGGATTGCGCATTGCGGATGAGGCATAGTAGGTAACCCGGTGCGTCTAATGAGTGTTGGTTAGGTGGAGGGTTAGCCGCTGGTACACCCTGTATACATACCCGACCAATACTTGGAAGACATAACGGAACCGAGTTCTGACATCCATTCAATATATTAACGGTGTAGAGGGTTAGCCGCTGGTACACCCTGTATATATACACCTTTAATGTAGTGAATGTTGAAGTTAGATTCGGACTATGCTTAACCCGCCTTGTTATGACTTGACCCCTTTGATATGATGTTAATTGATTTGTGATTGTATTGTTGATTGTAAATTGTATGATCGATGAAGCCTTAGATTATTGCCACGATAATATTCCCGTAGAGATAATCATATTCTTGTAATGATTTAGAAGGAATTATTGTGGAAATTGTGTGCTACTTGAAGGTCGATTTTGATATTAGGGTGTGAATTGTGAGACTTAACTTGTTAATCTAACACGTGTGTTCAGGAAAGATGGTAAGACCAAGGAGAGTTAACACTAACTATAGACGTCAAAATAAAGAAGAGGAACCGGTTGATCAAGAAAATCTTGGTGGGAATCGTGGTGGTAGAGGTGGTAGGGGTGGTCGAGGAGGTAGGGGAAATCGTGGAGGTCGTGGTGGTCGTGGTGGCCGAGGTGGCCGGGGTGGTGCTAATCCCCCGGTAAGAGCCGAGGTCATCACTCAAGCTCTCAATGAGCTTATGCCGGAACTTGTGGCCCGAATCTCGGCGGCCATGGATAGAAATGAGCAAGAAGAACCGGAAAATGAAGCGGTTCATGTTGAGAACGAGAATGAAGATGTGAATGTGAATGGTGATGGTAATGGGGGAGATGCTTTTGTCCAACAAAGAAACAACAATGCTTACCGGCAAGGGTGCATTTTTAAAGATTTCAAGGCTTGTGGAGCTCCGGAATGGAAGGGTGAAGGTGGAGCCACCGGTTGTTTAGAGTGGCTAGAGAAGATTGAATCCGTGATTCCTAGAAGTGGATGCACTTATGATCAAAGAGTTTCTCACGCCACCGGTATGTTAAGTGGTGATCCACTTGAATGGTGGAACCTTGAGGTGGATAACTTGGGGATCGATCTTGCTAACTCCATTCCTTGGGAGAATTTCAAGCAAATGATCATTGCTAAGTATTGTCCACCCTATGAAATGAGGAATTTGGAAGAAGAATTCACTAAGCTCACCATGAAGGGTGCCGATCATGTGGGGTACACTCGCCGTTTTGGCCAACTTTCTAGACTCATGCCCCACTTGGTTAGAACCCGAAGAGCGCAAGGTAGAGAAGTATGTGGTTGGTTTTCCCCACAAGGTAAGGGTACTTGTTTCTCATCTGACCATGCCACTAACTATAAATGAAGCTATCACCCGAACCGCTAGTGTCACCTTCGAGCTTGTGAAGGGTGGTGAACTAGGGAAGAATGAAGGTAAGAGAAAGGATGTGCCCGAATCTAGTGGCACCAAGAAAGATGAGAGGCACAATCATAAGAAGGCTATTAGAGGTGGAAAGGTGTTTGCGGCGGTTGCGCCGGCAAGAGAAGCTAACACCGGGGTTATTCCTTTATGCCCTCGGTGTAATCGTCATCTTAGGCCTCACACTCGGTGTGATGCTTGCTTTCATTGTAATCAAGTGGGTCATATTTCAAGAATGTGCCCTACCAATCCTCGTGCCGCTCCTTTGAATCACATGCCTCTCAATGCTCGATATCCTCCAATGGCCTGGGGAAATTGTTACGAATGTGGTAGCCAAGACACTACTGTAATAGGTGCCCAAACCTCATTGGCCAACAAGTTCAAGTGACCGTGCATCCAAATCAATTACAAATTGTAGGTCCCAATCAAAATCGAGGACATCAAGGTCAACAACAACAAGCTCCTTAACAACAATTAGCACCACGTGAAAGAGCTTTTGCCGCGAATGTGGCCGAGGCTCGTGTTGACCCCAATGTTGTAGCAGGTACTTTTCTTCTCAATCACCAATATGCTACCGTGTTATTTGATTCCGGGGCCGACTATAGCCTCATTTCCAATGATTTTATCCCGTTGATCGATGCTAGTCTTAGTCCGTTGTCATATTACTTTGAACTCGAAATGGTAAATGGTGGATTGTCTAGGATTAGTCAAATTGTTCGTGATTGTGTGCTAGAATTATGTGACCACCCGTTTTACATAGACTTGATGACTTTTGATATCGGTAGTTTTGATGTGATCGTGGGTATGGATTGGTTGTCGGCTATGAATATGGTGATCGATTGTGGTAGTAGGGTTGTGAGGATACCATTAGAGAACGGGGAAGAATTAGTGGTCCAAGGTGAGACAACCGAGCCATGGGAAGGGAAAATCTATAATGTAAACGTCACCAAAGTTGAACTAAAGGTCGTGCCCGTAGTTAAGGATTTTGCAGATGTTTTCCCCGATGACCTACCGGGTTTGCCCCTATCTCGTGAACTCGATTTTAGTATCGATCTCATTCCTAATGCTACTCCCGTGGCCAAAGCGCCTTATCGCTTAGCCATGACCGAAATGCAAGAGTTGGCCGCCCAACTCAAAGAGCTCCAAGACAAGGGTTTCATTCGCCCTAGTCAATCGCCATGGGGCGCGCCGGTTTTGTTTGTCAAGAAGAAGGATGGATCTTTCCGGTTGTGTATTGATTATAGAGAATTGAATAAGTTAACGGTGAAGAATCGTTATCCTCTTCCTAGGATTGACGATTTATTTAATCAACTTCAAGGTGCTCAATATTTCTCCAAGGTTGATTTGAGGTCGGGTTACCATCAATTGAGAGTCCATGAAGACGATATTCCAAAAACCGCTTTCTGAACAAGATATGGACATTTTGATTTTACGGTGATGCCTTTTGGGTTGACCAATGCACCGGCGGTGTTCATGGATTTGATGAACCGGGTGTGTCGGCCCTACTTGGATCAATTTGTCATCGTCTTTATTGATGACATCCTTATTTACTCTAAAACGAAGGAAGATCATGCCGAGCATTTGAAGCAAGTGTTGGAGTTACTTCGAGGAGAGAAATTGTATGCCAAGTTCTCCAAGTGTGAATTTTGGCTTGAAGAGGTCCATTTCCTTGGTCACGTGGTGAGCAAGGAGGGTATTCATGTGGACCCTAGTAAAATCGAAGCGGTTAGGAATTGGAGACGACCCGAGACGCCAACCGAGATTCGCCAATTTCTTGGTTTGGCGGGTTATTATAGGAGGTTTATTGAAGGCTTCTCAAAAATCGCTCAACCCTTGACCTTATTAACACAACGGGAAAGGAGGTTTGATTGGGGTGATAAGCAAGAACGAGCCTTCCAATTGCTTAAAGACAAGTTATGTGATGCGCCAATCTTAAGCTTACCCGATGGCCCCGATGATTTTGTTGTGTATTGTGATGCTTCCGGGCAAGGCTTAGGGTGTGTTTTGATGCAACGTGGCAAGGTGATTGCCTATGCATCTAGACAATTGAAAGTACATGAAAAGAATTATCCGACACACGACTTGGAGCTAGGAGCGGTCGTATTCGCTTTGAAGTGTTTGAGGCATTACTTGTATGGCACCAAAAGTGTGATCTATACCGATCACAAAAGCCTACAACACATCTTTGATCAAAGCGAGTTGAATATGAGACAACGGAGGTGGCTAGAGCTTTTTAGTGACTATGATTGTGTTATTCGGTACCACCTGGGTAAGGCAAATGTTGTAGCCGATGCCTTGAGCCGGGAAGAACGTGTCCATCCAAGAAGGATTAGAGCCATGAGCTTCACCGTGCAAAGAAGTGTTCGTGACACCATTATTGAAGCTCAAAGAATGGCTACCTTACCGGTAAACTTTATCAATGAAGCATTGCATGGGTTAGAGGAACAATTTGATCGGAAGGAAGATGATGGGTTATATTTTGTGGATCGATTGTGGATTCCCGTCTTTTGGGTCTAAGAATGAAATTGATGAACGAAGCCCATAAGTCGACATATTCGGTTCACCCGGGGTCCGACAAGATGTACTTTGGTATGAGAGATTTGTATTGGTGGCCGAGGATGAAGAAGGATATTGCTAGGTATGTTAGTGAATGCATTACATGTTTGCAAGTCAAGGCTGACCACAAGAAACCCCCCGGTTTTCTAGTTCAACCAAGAACACCGGTATGGAAATGGGAAGAATTGCTATGGACTTCATCACGAAGTTACCAAGGACTAGTAGCGGTCGAGATACCATTTGGGTGATCGTTGACTGGTTGACTAAATCGGCTCACTTTTTAGCTATTCGAGAAGACGACAAGTTTGACACCATGGCACGCTTGTACATCAAAGAGGTGATATCCAAGCATGGGATGCCGATTTCCATTATAACCGATCGGGATGCTCGATTTACTTCAAAGTTTTGGAAGGCGTTCCAAAAAGCGATGGGTACTCGACTTGATATGAGTACGGCGTTCCATCCACAAACCGATGGCCAAAGTGAAAGAACGATCCAAACACTTGAAGATATGCTAAGAGCTTGTGCTATCGAATTTGGCGGGAATTGGGATGTACATCTCCCTTTGGTCGAATTCTCATACAATAATAGCTACCACGCTAGTATTCAAATGGAAACGTTTAAGGCTTTGTATGGAAGAGTATGTAGATCACCATTAGCTTGGGCGGAGATTGGTGAAAGCCAACTCATTGGGCCCGAAATTGTCATTGAAACGACCAAAGTGATCTCACAAATCAAGGAGAAATTGAGGGTAGCTCGAGAGAGATAATTGAAGTATGCTAATGTGAGAAGAAGGCCCCTTGAGTTCGAAGTGGGTGATTTTGTTTTGTTAAAGGTGTCCCCTTGGAAGGGTGTGGTTCGTTTTGTGAAGCGTGGCAAGTTGGGGCTAAGGTATATTGGCCAATTCAAGATCTTGGAGCGTATCGGTCCAGTTGCTTATCGTTTGGAACTCCCTCAAGAATTGAGTGGGGTTCATAATGTGTTTCATGTGTGTAATCTTAGGAAGTGTTTGGCAAATCCAACGCTCCATGTGCCTCTTGAAGAAATCCGGGTAGATAAAACGTTAAAATTTGTAGAGGAGCCAATAGAGATTCTTGATCGACAAACTAGAAGGTTGAAGAATACTCGGTACACGCTCGTCAAGGTTAGATGGCAAGCTAGGCGGGGACCCGAGTTCACTTGGGAACGAGAAGAGTCTATGAAGGCCAAGTATCCTCATTTGTTTAGTGACTAGGGTTTAGATCGAATTTCGGGACGGAATTCCTTTAACGGGGGAATAATGTAACATTCGTGACTTTTGACTCGGTTTGACATTTGATCGAATATAATTAAATGTAAACGACTTCATGAATTTATATGAATTATCGAACGCTTTGTCGTAATTTAACGTAACGTTGAGTTTAATTGTGTCTACGGGTTTGTTTTAGCGATTAAGTGGGTAACGTTTAGCTATTTTTCGAATTTAGCGGAGCGGGGCCTCAAAAATGAGACCCCAAGGTCGGTCCCCCTTTTCTCTCTCTCTCCCTCACTCACTCCCCTCATTTCTCACTTTACCAAAAACCTTATCCTTTTCTCCCTCCCCCATTTACTCTCATCTTCATCATCATCTACCACAAAACCCTAACTAAATTCATAATAAATACTTGCTTCCTTGTTAGATTAACTAAGTAACATAAAGCATAATAATAATAATCTTCATCTTGCAAGAATTTAGGGTTCTTGAAGTTATTCATCCTCTCCAAATCTCCAAGAAATTGAGATCTAAGATCCGGGTTGTTTTGGTAAGAGAAGCTTAGCTTAATTTCTCCTTTTTGCATCATTAAACATGTTTCTTAGTCGAATCTTGTGAGTTCTTGGTGAATTTTGGGTCAAAAACGAATTTGAGTCGAATTAGGGTTTTAACTAGGTTTTTGGATTGATCTTTGAGGTAAAATATGAATTTTTGTAAGATGTGTGGACAAATTTGTGTTATGGGTTGTGTTCCAAACGTTTATTTTGATTAAAAATGAGTATTTGCACTTCACAAGTCGTTTCCTAGAGCAAAATGGGGTTTTAGTGCCTTTTGGGTCGTATTTTTGGCTGCTGCTGGTCTGTGCAGATCTGGGCTAGTTGCGGCGCAACGTGATTACAGAACCTCAAGTTGCGGCACAACAAGATTTACAGAACCTCAGGTTGCGGCGCAACAAGATTACAGAGCCCTAAGTTGCGGCGCAACACTCGCAGTTTCTGGTCTTTTTATTCTTGACTCGCTTAAACCATATTAAATCAATTCCTAACATCCTCCTAAACACTAATCCATCCAACAAACACCAATTTGATTCTTATGATCGTTCGAGTCCCGAATTAGGAGCGTATGAAAGGATATTGATATGTATGCATGTGTAACTATAGGTTGTGATCGTTGTGAATCAAGGTTGTATGATTGTTTGGCTATTATCGTTATATGTTCGTTTGCTTGTAAATCAAGGTTATGTGTTCGTTTAAAACGTGAATCAAGGTTGTATGACTTGTTTGACTATTCTATCAAGGTTATGTGTTCTTTTAGTATGTGAATCAAGGTTGTGATTGTTTGGTTGATCGTTATATGTTCGTTTGCTTGTAAATCAAGGTTATGTGTTCGTTTAAAACGTGAATCAAGGTTGTATGACTTGTTTGACTATTCTATCAAGGTTATGTGTTCTTTTAGTATGTGAATCAAGGTTTGTGTTGTTTGGCTTGATCGTTATGTGTTCGTTTGCTTGTAAATCAAGGTTATGTGTTCGTTTAAAACGTGAATCAAGGTTGTATGACTTGTTTGACTATTCTATCAAGGTTATGTGTTCTTTTAGTATGTGAATCAAGGTTGTATGATTGTTGCTATGCTATCAAGGTTATGTGTTCGTTTGCTATGTGAATCAAGGTTGTATGTTCGTTTGGCTAGTTGTATCAAGGTTATGTGTTCGTTTGCTTGTAAATCAAGGTTATGTGTTCGTTTGCTGTAAATCAAGGTTATGTGTTCGTTTGGCTAGTTGTATCAAGGTTATGTGTTCGTTTGTTGTAATCAAGGTTATGTGTTCGTTTGTTGATCGTTATATGTTCGTTTGCTTGTAAATCAAGGTTATGTGTTCGTTTAAAACGTGAATCAAGGTTGTATGACTTGTTTGACTATTCTATCAAGGTTATGTGTTCGTTTGCTATGTGAATCAAGGTTGTATGATTGTTTGGCTAGTTTATCAAGGTTATGTGTTCGGTTGCTTTGTGAATCAAGGTTGTATGATTGTTTGCTATCTATCAAGGTTATGTGTTCGTTTGCTATGTGAATCAAGGTTTGTGTTGTTTGGCTAGTTTATCAAGGTTATGTGTTCGTTTGCTTTGTGAATCAAGGTTATGTGTTCGTTTGGCTTGTATCAAGGTTATGTGTTCGTTTGTTGTAAATCAAGGTTATGTGTTCGTTTGGCTGTAAATCAAGGTTATGTGTTCGTTTGTTGTAAATCAAGGTTATGTGTTCGTTTGGTTGATCGTTATATGTTCGTTTGCTTGTAAATCAAGGTTATGTGTTCGTTTAAAACGTGAATCAAGGTTGTATGACTTGTTTGACTATTCTATCAAGGTTATGTGTTCTTTTAGTATGTGAATCAAGGTTGTATGATGTCTTAACTAGCTTATCGAGGTTATATGCTCGTTTGAATTGTGTATCAAGGATGACATGTTTGTTTGGCTAGTTTATCAAGGTTATGTGTCGTTAAATTGTGAATTTAAGGTTGTATGATTGTATATGTTCGTATCAAGGTTGTGGGGTTCATTAAATGATTCAAATCAAGGTTTCAAGGCTTGTCGATCGTTTAACGATCCCAATTATGAGATCATTTAATGAACCAATCAAGGTTTCAAGGTTGTGTGATCATTTATCGATCCAAATCAAGGTTTCAAGGTTAAACGGTTGTTATCCCGACACTTGTGTTTTATAGTCAAAACCTACTAACTCACCAACTTTATGTTCACGCATTTTAGTACACTTTTCAGGTAATCAAGTGAACCAAAGACGTGATGGATGATTGCATTGCATGTGTTAGGATTGAGCTTGGACTTTTGTGGATCCGCGATTCATTGCACCCGTTCATGGGTTATGCCTAGGATCGTTAGCCATCATTTGAACTATATCTTTTGTAAACTATTGATGGTGTTGTGCTCCTTGTGCATTATTTGATCCGATATTTGTTCTTGTACTTGAATTATGTATGGATTACTCTAATCCTTGAATGCATTTAGTACCTCTATTTAATTTCCATGTCATGCTGAGCTTTTCTTTTAACGCCCCATATTTCCGCCTTGTTGGAGTGTTACACCACCCTTAATGCCTGTGCGATTTACTAGATTGATTATTTATATTTTACGATTATTCTTCTGCACAAAACATTTTGTACGTATATTATAACTAGTTTTTATGCCCGGGTGTCGTGCCGTGAGATATAACGTTACGTAAATATTACAACGTGTTTTAGGTTTGTGATACATACATACATAACGACACACGTATACAAAGCATATCATAAATCTAAATAACTACAACTCGAAATATAAAAAAAATGGCGTAAAGAACCATTTAAAAGCTCACCCTTTGTTATAGCATGAGAAACTTAATGTATGTAGGAGGTGACCGATCTAGAATTCCCATTAAAGAGTTATTTACCTGGGCTTTGCCCCGGGAAACATAACGTTTCTTTCAGAAACCTTATACAGACGGGAGATACATTTGTTTGTTTTTTATTTAAATGTATGTCTAGAAATGTGTTGTCATGTACAAACGTAAGATATAGTAATTATTTACATGATCAATTATATGAATAGTTGAAGAAAAAATGAATGTTACGCAATAAAATGGAATCCCGACTCGACTCGACCATTTATATATATATATATTTATTTATATATATTTGTATTTATAGTTGACTTTGTTTGACCGTTTTCAACACTTAGAAAAATATTGCCAATTTTCGTCAAAAATCAAAATACTCCAATTCAAGAAATGACAAATGGAACATTCTTATAATGATATAATAAGACTAATTTACAAGTTTCAGGACTCGAGAAGTTCAAACGAAGGCTCGGGAAAAAAGTGAGGTCGAAGACAGCGGACGGAGGATGCTCTGGCGGATGCTTAGCAAAATATGCGGATGATACGCAGCATCCGCAGATTCTGCACACAAACCCTTTTTACAAGATAATTTTTCATGACCTTTCCTTTGACAAAGCTAGACATGCCATATACCGATTTGAAGCTAGTTAAGTCTACATTCCAACCACAAGTTTAGTTTTCACCAAAGCTAGACCCATTTCAAACAAAGAGCCATCAAAGTGGGCTAAAAATACATTTTGACACTAAAAATCTCTATACCATCTTCTTACACAAAACTTTAGTAGTGATACTCCAACATATGCCAAAATCCTAAAACAATACGTAAATACATAACTAACATTTTCATCTCTTTATTTACATACAAAACATACATAATCAACCAAACGGGTCAATTTTTAGTGTTTGCCCAGATTGCCATAACAATCTTAAATCTTCATATCACGTTTCAAAACCTTATAATTTCATGACTCAAGACTCCAACTTGACATTACCACAATTTAACCAAAATGACCCAAATCATATCAAGAGCCAAAAGTTCAAAGGGGCCACTAAGGGTTCTATCACCAATACCATTTTAAAGCAAATAGCTAACATGTCCAATGCAACTTCAATCTTCATTCATTTAACTTTGTTTCCACTTTCGAGACAACCTATAAAAAGGATAACAACTAAAAAAGTAAGCAAAGCTTAGTGAATAATCTTGCATACGTTTATACACACGAAGGAGGGCAACGCACAAAGGACTATTACATTTAGCCTATGGCACCGTCGTACCATATCTACATGCTCACCTTTGTACTTTAACGCATTACATGGATCCATATAAGCAATTCAACACAAACAATATCATATACTTGGGATTCTTAGGCCCCATTCACAAGAGGTTCTTAGGCCTCATTCACAAGAGGTTCTTAGGCCTCATATATCTCATATCTCAAGAGGTTCTTAGGTCTCATTCATCACAATGCCCCACTTGGGCTTTAACGCCAAATCGATTACCATACATGAAATCCATCATCATATGGTAATCGACCCGACACATATATAAAGGTATGCAAGAATACTCACCTCCTTCGCGACCACAAATCAACAATCATGATGACCACAAGTACAACAATGCATTCAACCTAGCAATAATTCACAATCGCATATTTGGTCATCCAACACAATCGCAACATATACAAGGCCATCAAGTCATAGGTTTCTAGCTTTAGTAGCATTCCAACACCCAACCCATCTCTTACATTCTCACAAGGACATTGGGTTGATTAATACCAAATTTACCAATTTCGTTTTTATCTCAATTCATCCAAGTATGGCCATATCAAAATTCCAAGTCTATACATGCCAAAGCCATTTTACCCAAAATCATAATTTTCATCTTTTCATAATCCTTATTCTCAAACCATCTATCATTTTACTAAAAATCTCATTTTATCCATCACAATGTGACCATGCCACTTTACTACTAAACATTATCAAAATCCCATTTTGATCATGATGGTCACCAACAACTCTAATCAAAAACATTCATGCAATATTATAACCATATACCAAATTTTTAAGTAGAAATTAGGGAAACAATATCAAATCATCATCCCACCCAAAAACCCCCAATTTATCAACTTTCAAGAACCCTAATTTGAAATTTAACACAAAATAGCTCATTTTATTAAAAACCCCTAATTTCCATTAATACCATGAACCCTAATTTTAGTTAAATCAATATAATATCTTTTTAATAAAATCCCCAAATTCCATATAATATGAACCCTAATAAAATATTACAAGAATTAAGAGAATACCTCAATTAACAATTATGGATGGTGATTTCTAATTCATGCAAGTCAATTAACCTTTCTTCTTAATTCTCTTTAAAAAATTTGGATTTAATCCTCCTCCTAATCTCAAGAATCAAGTAGAAAATGATGGTTATTATTATTATTATTTCTTGGAGAATTATTTGATTTAATGAGAAGTATCACACAATGACATAGGAGAAGATTAGAAGAAGAAATTGGAAGGATGATGAAGAAGAAGAAATTGTAAGTAGGTGAAATGGAGGATGAGTCAAGCAAGAGATATGGCTGACGCCCTTTTCTATTTTTGTGGGTATTTTTACCCGCTATCCACTAAAGTTCCAACTAAATTAATCCCATATCTATAAACAAAATACTAGGAAATTATTTTAATGGTAAAACTATAATAATAATTCATTTATTTTACTTTTTAAATTTTGGGATGTTACATAAAATTATACTATTATATGTAAAATACAAAAAGAAATGAAAAGTACCATATAAATCATTGTAGAATATGGAAAGACAAATAAACGCGGATACCATATTGACTTTGTATTATAAATTGTAAAAAGCAAAAACGACTATTTTAGTTTAAAGTATAACGCAAAAACGTTTTATTTGTTAAATTGGGTGGCCGATAGACAATACTAATTTCTCACAAAAACTACACTCCAACGTCCATTAGAAAAATGGACTTGATTTGCAGCATCTTTTGTAACTCTTGTAAGACATTAAAATAGCATCTAACGATCATTAACACCCGTTAGAGAAAAAACCTAACTCCCTTTCAGAGAAAAGGACCTGATTTACCGTTGTAATTGTTATTTCTGTTACCAAACAGTACTTAAGACCGTTAGCTGTTGTTGGAGTTTTTTAATGTTTTTTAACGATGAGGACTATTATTGTAAGATATTTAACGACAGGGACTAATATTGCTTAAATTGTGTGTGGCACGGAAATCAATTCACGGTATTTCTTTATCTATCTATACATATTATAAAACAGTAGTTATCCTGACATTTTAATAGCATCCACATCAACTCTAAACAATCCTTAAAAATTGCCACCTAGGATTTATCCTATTACTATACTATATACCAAAAAAATATAAATAAAATTTTTCTCATATTTACCAAATCAAATCTTAAATATATGTATGAAAAAATAATATTTATGTAAAAAAAACAAATCAAATCTTCAATTGAAAAAAAAAAAAACTAAGCCCATACCATGATATTATCAAATCCCAAAACTATCCTATTTCAAATTTCCTACATCAAACTAAGCTAACGACGGCTTTAGGAACATTAAAATTTTAAGAATATACTTCCCTTTTATTTCCATTTTTCTTGTGGTTCATATCAAAGGTAATTTCTTATTGTAAATCAATGTAATCACTTATTATTATTTGTTTAGTCTATGCCAAAAGTATTTTTTATCTTCTTTCTTTGATTTACAACAACTATAAATTATACATTTTTTAGCCAATGGATTGGTGGTTCATTGATAAGGTCTTAGACTTTCTCACTTTCTACATTTGTATGAGTGGATTGTTAAGGGGGGTAATTTGAGAGTCATGTGATTCATCCAAGGATGCGTAGTTCGAGCTCCGCATACAGATAGAAAATGGTCTAATGTCATGACATAAAGCAAATTACAGAAGAAAACAATCGAAAATTATAATACATAGAGTTTATGCTTGACAATATGTAGAATATCAATTCGAAATGTAAAGATAATATTATAAATGAAGCGATTCAAAAATAACAAAACACAGTTTACTAATCATCAATAGCTATATCTAGTTTATGATAACCAACTGACGCAACCCACGGATAAATATTTCATTTTTAACAATTTTCATACATTTGGATCATCAAATTTTATGTTATTTATGATTTTTCATTCACTAATTTTGTAACACAACTAAAGTAATACATCAATTTTGAAAGTATCGCGTATCGCTCGGGTCAAAAACCTAATATAGTGAAGCTCATGTCCTCGCCTTACCCAAAGGTACTGATGATCTAGTTGTTTATAGTGATGCTTCTATTCATAGTACTTGTGGTCCCAAATACTTTCACACATTTTTTTCCAGCCAATAAGAGTATGGACACGCATATGTAATCCAAACCACCAACCTGGATCCTAGGATTCTTCCTAGTCACGTCATTCGTCATTATCTTCAATCCAGGTTGTTATCTTCACTTGATCGTCAGACACAGATTGGAGCCATTTGTCAAAGCTCAATCTGTCTAAGTATTTCTAAGCTCACTGTTAATCCCAAGCTGACTTCCACTACCAGCTTGGTCTTCTATCTTCAATCCTCCTCTTCAACTTGGATTGAATGCTATAATCATTGTTGTTGCAGCTTGAATAACACTTGCTTCCACAAGATATTACATTACAAACTATGAAGATGATCTGGGCCAGAAACAGATCGTAAGTTGTGTCAGCTTAGTCTAACCCAGATCAGATTACAAGAACCAAAAGATTTCTAAGTGTTTTGCTATCAGATTTGTCATCACCAAATTTACAATGAACATTGGGACTCAACATACTGGAATGTGTACTACAACTTTGATCTATAATAAAAAGTATGAATGTCAAAAAATAGACTATAATGCAATTACGTCAAAACCAAACTGGTCAGTAACCGGTTACTGACCCTAACTGATGGTTTCAATGAGTTTGGTTTCCTTCTTCTCAAAACCGGGTTGAACCCGACCCGATTTGGGGTCAACCCCGGTTGGAAAATGTTGACCACTAACCAAATCGGGTTTCAACCGAACCGGTTTTGCCTCGAATCATTTTTGTACACGCCTTCTTGTAACCATCGCCGTCTTCAGGATGCTCCTCTTTCCCAATGATCTCATCCTACTATATAACATACTTTGGATTAGTTTCCTGTATCTTGCGATCTTGGGAATCAAACACAATTTCATCGCTGCTTTTATTAGCGATCCGACGAGCCAAAAGGTAGTTCTCATCACGCAGAGTCATTTGAATTAACATAAACTCTGATGCCAACTGATGCAAGAAGAAGCGCAATCAAATGACCCAAAAACACTAGATGATCAAAAGACCAAAAACCATCATGGTTTCTTGACAAAAGTCAATTTTCTTATAAACTTAAATATTCAACTGACTTTTACAAATAACAAAAGACCCTTATAAATAAATTCTAAACTCGTTAAAATAAGAAACAAAGCATTACTTAATTATCCTAATAAATAGAAGATAACTTAAAAAATTAATAAATTACTTAATTTAAACAATAAAAATATATATCTTAATTAAACCGCATTGCGGGTCGGTTCACGGCCGAGATCCGAGCTACTGCATCTGTTGAGTCAAGGATTCGCTCACTCAATCTCTGTTCTCTATATATATATATAATTCTCTATCTCAAATGTATATGTGGCATGCCTCTGGTCTCGCCACATCATTTTTTTCCTACGTGTCGCTTTTATATCGCGAAATGATAGGAGTTTGACATCTCATCTGCCATGTGTACACATTCTTTAATGCAAGATCAAAACACCACATGCCCAATTAATCTAAACTCAATTTTGTTACTCCCTCCGTCCCTAATTATTAGTCATGGGACCCAAAACACACATTTTAAGATATACTTCAGCATTTTATTTTTTGAGCTGTAAAATGACAATAGTGTCCTCAATATTTAGCTAAAGAGTCATTTCTTTTTCCATGGCTAGCTAAAAATTGCCGCTCTACTTTTTGGGCGCTACATTTTTATGATGGTTTAAAAAATGCCGCCATTTATTTGACACACACCAACAATAGAATTAAATCTTTCACATTACAATAGATTTCCTTATTCCATTTAGATATGGAACTCTCACTAAACTCACGTACAAAACCAAATTTAGATATATGAAGCTCTTTCGTATTTGTCTCAGTAAGGAAAGCATATTTAAAGCTTCATGTCTTTTTTGTTTGTTGGTGACAATGAAGAAATACAGTGTAACACCCCAAGCCGAGGCTCGGAATATCATGGAAATCACATAGCACCAGGTGGAATTACAATAGAACAACTAAAAGCAATTAGAGGATCAGTGAATCCATACAATAAGGGGAACAAGTCTCAAAATACAACAGGAGCGAGTAAACATCAAGATTACAAACGACAACAAAAGAAGGTTATCAATCCTAAATACAATGCAACATAAGGCAAATGGATCCTTGATCCATATCAGTCCAGTCCGGGTTCAACAGTAAGCAAACAATCAAACTCCACGTCCTGAATAACCTGGTTACCTGAAAAGTGTACTAAGCATAGTCAACACAAGGTTGGTGAGTTCGCAGTAATGGTTCGTAAAGAACCAACATCAATAATCGACATATAAGAATAGAGGCTAGACATGACTTACAGTGAGCCTCTACATAACACAACATCGTCCAACAACAAGATTACACAAGACAAGTAAATGTGTAATGAGGATGCACAAATGATATGCGTATCAATGTAAGTGCCAAATGTATGAATAAGCAAACATGCCTATCCTATGCGTGACCTTCAGTCACCTATGCAGCGATACCCTTCTGCCATCGCAATGGACAAGGCTGTATCTCAAAATCATCGAGATATATATGTCTATATACTCGGGGTCACGTTCTACATCCAAAATGGTGCATACATCTATGCACCAGGATGTCGGCAATCCCCTGCCGAGGGCTCATCAACAATGTATGCAATGCTTACAATCAAATGTAAATGCATTATTCATAAACCGACAATCAATATACGATGAATATGAATCAATAATCAATATTCGCCAAACCTGAGTCATCAATCAATAATCGTCAATCATAAACCGATAATCACCACTCATCGACATCAGCCATTTATACTTCGCCAAAACATAACCCAAGTCAATCAACATATGATGAACCATAAACTAACAATCGATAATCGTCAATCTTAACCCAATAATCAACATTCGACAACCATAAGCCATTAACCACAATTCAAACCAACTATACGTACATATACTTCAGAGGATTCTGCTTCCTTCGAGTCCCAGATGCTTATATATAGGGTCACCCGCAGCCTTCCCACCACATCTAAGACCCAATGAAGGCATAACCGACTTTCATGTATGTACGTCTATCCTATTATTACTAGATACTTAACAAACATAAACTAAGTCATTCAAACATGACAACCGTCTCAACAATCCAATACTCGAACCAATTTAACCCAATCAAACGAAAGGAACTAACACATAAGTTTAACAACTAAGACCATCAATCAATGAATCAATAATTGCAAGTAAACAAGCAGGTTTACACTTTTCAGCCCGAATCTCAAGCGAGTAGGGAGATACGAAACTCACCTTGATCGGCAAAGAAGCTAGTATATGATTACAAACGAGTAATAGGATCCACACGTCCACAACCTATAATTATACATCATAATACCGTAAAGTCAACTCTACAATCATAAACAAGTTGGTTTAGCACAATTAAGTCAAGTCACGAACCCTAAACACCTTTACAACTTTAACGGGTAGGAACAAGACGCATTCGACTCGACCTTATTAGAAATGAGAAAAGATTCATACAAAATGAGTGTTACTACTGAAAACTAGACTCTCTCACGATTCCAACGATAGGTCATACGACTTATTTGGACTTACGGATCAAAAGTTACGACCTTTCAAACTAAAACAGGTTTTGCTGCACTGGAGGAAAGGTGCGGCGCACCATTGATGAGGTGCGGCGCACCAAAGAGGGTGTGCGACGCACAAAACGATCAGGGAACCCAGTCCAAGCCCTGGTGCGGTGCACCAAAGAGGAGGTGCGGCGCACCTGCGCCCAGATCAGTTCCAAAACACTTCAAACACGAACCAAACTTAACCCAAACTCCATTTTTGGTCACCAAATCGACTAGTGATGTTTCAAGACTCATTTTGAAGCTTATACAAACATATTTCAACATAAATAAACATAACCCCTATCTTAGTCTCGATTCAAAACATCATAATCACATCCAAACCCTTCAAACCCTAATTAAACCCTAGTTTGACCCAAATCAAGATTTAAGCCGATTTAGGACTTGTAAGTGTTCAAGATGACTAGAAATGAATAAACAAACATAAATAGAAGTAAATGGGATGAATTTGACTTACCAAAACCTTCACCTAGTCTCTAACCCGAATTTGACCCGAAATGGCTAGAAATCTTGCACTTTGAAACCCAAATTTTTGATATGTTGTTAAGATGAGGTTGATGATGAAAACCCCAAACAAAATCTTGCTTAATTCCCAATATATGAGATAGAAATCTAGAGAGAGAGAGAGAGAGAGAGAGAGGTATGTGTTTGTGTGTGTTTCTTGGAGGAGAAAAGAGAGAAAGATAGAAAGATAGATAGAAAATGAGAGGGGGAGAAGGGATAAGGAGGGAGATTGGGTCTTGGGTGGCTGGTGGGTCGTGGACTACCCACGGGCCGACCCGCTTCTCATCCCAAGCCAAATTACAAACGTTAGGCATTTAAACATCGATTAAAACATATTATCGACCCGACGAATATACCACGTTGTCATTTAATCACAAAACGACCCAACTATTTCATTAACTTAAATTGTTAGTCAAATTGCACGTAAAGTCAAATGGTCAAAATTCACGGATGTTACATTATTCCCCCGTTGAAAGAATTTCGTCCCGAAATTCAACAAAACCCTAATTAGCAAATAAATGCGGATACTTAGACTTCCTGTAATCCTTTCGCTCCCAACTGAACTCGGCTCCACGCCCAGCGTTTCCACCTAACCCTATCAATCGTGTAGAGCTTATTCTTGAGTTTTTTGACTCGGCGGTCCAAGATCTCTACCGGTTCTTCAATAAAATTCAAATTCGACTCAACCCTGACCTTGTCCATAGGCACATGATATGTAGGGTCCGCCAAACACTCGCGTAGGTTGCAAATATGAAACACATCATGAACACCGCTAAGCTCTTGTGGTAATTCTATTCGATAAGCAACTTTTCCAACCCTTTTCGAGGATCTTGAAAGGACAGTTATACCTCGGCCCGAGGTTGCCTCGCTTCACGAATCGGATGACGCCTTTCCACTGTGATACTTTCAAACATACAAAGTCACCCACTTTCAACTCTAACGGTCTCAGCCTCACGCCGGCATACTCCTTACATAGCATGTGAGCTAGCTGGGCTATCCTCTTAGCTTGAGAAGTTGTTCTTGTCGTTCCTATTAGAAATCCTAACCCGTTACTTTGGCTTTCTTTGCTTCTTGGTTCGTCCCAGTGGAGAATAACATCTCTACTACTTTGTGCTTCGGTCAGTGTCATTCGAATACTCGCGTAACCACCGTCGTTGCACAGGATTTACGCCATGGTTATAGGTACGTTAACTTCACATGTGATCAAATCTCACGTTGGGTTGAGTGCCCGTTGCTCATTGGATGGCTCCCTGAATTGGAGTTAAGCGACTTCCTTTATTTGGAAGGACAGAAATCGAATCTTCGTGTACCTAACCCATTTCTTCTACATACTAGTGTGCCCAGTTGTCAAATTTTACCGGTCTCGCCGTATCGTGATCATTTCTTGTCGTCGGCAACTTCATGGCGAAATCCATTATGAGTTATTTTCCTTCGAATCCCTCTCCCGGTCTTTCACTACGAGCTTATTCGCCTCTCAGAAGTCTATAAGGGTTTTGACTACGCGCGCGATGTTGAGAAGTGAAGCATATACGAAATTTTAAGTTATCGAGATGGGACAAGCCCGATAAGTCACCCGGAAAAGCGTTCGGGAGACTCAAGATTAACAAGGACAACGTTAGTTTTTCAGACTCTTGAGACGGTAGCTCTAAGGACGCCTGAGTTGGAAGATTTACACGGGGCCCTAAGAATCCTACCGTTAGATATTTTTACACTGGTAACCTTACTACACAACTTTAGAACTATCTCACACGGCGGCATTCGGATTACACTCACTTTTTCATCAAGAATCTTTATATCATACGGCGCCCAGTACGTGAGGAGTTTTGTCGTCTTTTAGAGTCGAGATAGATACACGGGATATTTGAGCAAATTTAGTCAGTGAGTCGCTAAACATTCAAAATTGCAAACATATAATTCCAAAACACACGAACGAATGTAACCCAAAGGAGTAACGTTAGAATAAACGAGATTCATAGTCGGTTTCGATTTCGAATAGTGTCGTAACATAACAACTATTAGGAGGAATGTACCTTAACCAACGTTAGGATTACTTTGGTCTCCTTTGCCATTCTCTGCAAAAGCTCGGCTACGAGGTTGAACTTGATGGTCTTGTTGGTCACGGCTTTGGTTATAAACGACTATTTGTAGTTGATCGGGAGGAACCGCCACTTGGCTTGTGGTTCAGTCCATCTAGGACAAGCATCTCTGTAGTGGTCGGGGCTACCACACACAAAACAAACACCTTGATGGCTCCGAGGGTGGTCAGCTTGGGGATAGATGGTTTGAAGAGGCGTTACATTCAATGGTGTCGCTCTCGGTGCTCTACAAATCTTAGCCTCGTGCCCGGTTTGATTACAATTAAAGCAAGTCCCACATTGGATAGTGGGAGAGTGATGGCGATTACACCTTCCACACAAGGGGTGAGATCCTAAGTAAGTTTTCCTTGCCGGCTCTGCTACTTCAGCTTGTTGTCCAATCCATTTCGGACAATCTTTCACGTAGTGTGCACGACTACCACATCCAAAACACTCGCCTTTTTGTTGATTACCTTGGGGAGGGACGACATGAATAGGAGCCACGTTCGTTGGGCCCGTTCTCGGGGCTCTACAATTATTGGACATGTGGCCAACTTGGTTGCAATTAAAACACGCCCTGCATTGAACGTCGGTGGTGTGGTGATTGTTGCATCTTTCACATAACGGATGAGGTCCAACATAAGCTTTCCTCACCGGACCCATCGCCGCCCTGAATCTACCCTTATTATGACCATTGGGGTCACACCTGCCCGCTTTCCTTGCCTCACTAGGTTCTCCGATTTCTTTCCTTTTTGATGAGGCTCTACCCGACACCTTCTCGTCACCCACATTTACTCTAGTTCCACGCGTCTCATTGTTTCCTTGGAGGCTTGCCGTGACTTGGGCTACGATAGTAGGTATGGCGTTTACCACTGCTTGGGCAATCGCGGTTGCTAAATCCGGCTCATCGCTATGGCTAGTCGTATTCCTTCTTGATCTCACCATTTTCTACAAGGTAAGTAACGCGTTGACCCAAAAGTTAGCCTCACAATGCTCACATATTAGTCACACAAGTAATTAATGCTCTCATACCATATAACATACTCATTTCATATCATTAAACTAAGGTAAGAGTGTTAGAATCCTATGAAATTTGTTACTTATTATTTTATCATGTCAAGTTCATTACCATTGGTTATCTTTAATTCATGTAATCGTGTCAATACATCCTACAAAATAAACTAACTTGTTAACTTCATTTATACAATCGTCCATTTACTAATACATTTTTACACGTGTATTACCGGCTACGTTATATCATGCTTGCAAGCCAAGTTTAACAATGTCTCATACATGTTCAATTTCACATACTGTTAAGCAACATATCCCTATTGTTCACCAATTACGATTAACATCATTAGTGTTGGAAAATCATTCGTTTATAATACATGTGAGTTAGGATGTTTACAACCTTGATACTCTCTTAGGGCGCATATCAACATATTTATCACGTTGTATCCTAACCGTTTATCAACACGTTTAAGTCAAATTACAACAAAAGCATTTACGATTCAACTTGACCACTACGGGCCATACATACATACATACACATCACACATGCATAACATATATGTTACTAAATCATACTAGTCAACATGTCATTCCACTGTTAAATCCAATAATAGTAGTAGTTCTAGAGTTTATGACCCGGGGGTTAGCTTCACAGTTTCTCTCATGTTAACCGCCTTATTAGTTAGTGTTTTAACGCCGACACACTACACATGTTCCATGTCTCTTACTAAGGCCAACACATAATTATTCTCAATTAACTGTCATATATCATGTTATCATACCACATACCCTACGTGTTTCACATTACTACACTAAGGACAGTATATCAAAGTTCTCAAATAATCGTTATCTATCATGTTCTCATGCCAAGTTCACAACAATTAACCATCGTCAAAACCAAATACTCGCATTAAAACACATCTCATTACAAGCAGCTAAAACAAGTCACTAACACGAGTGGTTTAAAGTATAATCCGAATTCGATATGCTCTCTAGTTATTGACCAGGTATGTATACAGGTGTACCAACGGCTAACCCTCCACCTAATCAACTCCATTAAGCATATCGGTTCCTTATTATACTCTAAGCCATGCATGCGCAATCCATGATGTTATTAACCTGTTATAATATTGGGTGACCATAAAAGAGTTGATCGGGTTCTTTTAGGGTTGCCACAATATTATACTAAGTTAATAACATAACTTCATTTTGCTCTAAATCATCAAACTAGCACCAATCAATAACAACAATCCATATTAATGACAATCAAATTCAATCAAAGCACACATTAACCACATTGTATCCATTCCACATTCATCACGTTGAATTCAAGCCATCACATAAGTGGTCTTAACTATGAACTCACAAGGGGATTCACATATTTCACGTTGCACACGAATTTCCTAACCATGCATGCTATATGAAGAGTTTTAACTTAAGCCGTAGTCTAGGTCAAACCGCCTAATTCTCTACGACCACGCATGGGCCACCATTCTGTAACACCCCAAGCCGAGGATCGGAATATCACGGAAATCACATAGCACCAGGTGGAATTACAATAGAACAAACTAAATGCAATTAGAGGATTCAGTGAATCCATACAATAAGGGGAACAAGTCTCAAAATACAACAGGAGCGAGTAAACATCAAGATTACAAACGACAACAAAAGAAGGCTATCAATCCTAAATACAATGCAACATAAGGCAAATGGATCCTTGATCCATATCAGTCCAGTCCGGGTTCAACAGTAAGCAAACAATCAAACTCCACGTCCTGAATAACCTGGTTACCTGAAAAGTGTACTAAGCATAGTCAACACAAGGTTGGTGAGTTCGTAGCAATGGTTCGTAAAGAACCAACATCAATAATCGACATATAGGAATAGAGGCTAGACATGACTTACAGTGAGCCTCTACATAACACAACATCGCCCAACAACAAGATTACACAAGACAAGTAAATGTGTAATGAGAATGCACAAATGATATGCGTATCAATGTAAGTGCCAAATGTATGAATAAGCAAACATGCCTATCCTATGCGTGACCTTCAGTCACCTATGCAGCGATACCCTTCTGCCATCGCAATGGACAAGGCTGTATCTCAAAATCATCGAGATATATATGTCTATATACTCGGGGTCACGTTCTACATCCAAAATGGGTGCATACATCTATGCACCAGGATGTCGGCAATCCCCTGCCGAGGGCTCATCAACAATGTATGCAATGCTTACAATCAAATGTAAATGCATTATTCATAAACCGACAATCAATATACGATGAATATGAATCAATAATCAATATTCGCCAAACCTGAGTCATCAATCAATAATCGTCAATCATAAACCGATAATCACCACTTATCGACATCAGCCATTTATACTTCGCCAAAACATAACCCAAGTCAATCAACATATGATGAACCATAAACTAACAATCGATAATCGTCAATCTTAACCCAATAATCAACATTCGACAACCATAAGCCATTAACCACAATTCAAACCAACTATACGTACATATACTTCAGAGGATTCTGCTTCCTTCGAGTCCCAGATGCTTATATATAGGGTCACCCGCAGCCTTCCCACCACATCTAAAACCCAATGAAGGCATAACCGACTTTCATGTATGTACGTCTATCCTATTATTACTAGATACTTAACAAACATAAACTAAGTCATTCAAACATGACAACCGTCTCAACAATCCAATACTCGAACCAATTTAACCCAATCAAACGAAAGGAACTAACACATAAGTCTAACAACTAAGACCATCAATCAATGAATCAATAATTGCAAGTAAACAAGCAAGGTTTACACTTTTCAGCCCGAATCTCAAGCGAGTAGGGAGATACGAAACTCACCTTGATCGGCAAAGAAGCTAGTATATGATTACAAACGAGTAATAGGATCCACACGTCCACAACCTATAATTATACATCATAATACCGTAAAGTCAACTCTACAATCATAAACAAGTTGGTTTAGCACAATTAAGTCAAGTCACGAACCCTAAACACCTTTACAACTTTAACGGGTAGGAACAAGACGCATTCGACTCGACCTTATTAGAAATGAGAAAAGATTCATACAAAAAGAGTGTTACTACTGAAAACTAGACTCTCTCACGATTCCAACGATAGGTCATACGACTTATTTGGACTTACGGATCAAAAGTTACGACCTTTCAAACTAAAACAGGTTTTGCTGTACTGGAGGAAAGGTGCGGCGCACCATTGATGAGGTGCGGCGCACCAAGCCAGGTGCGGCGCACCAAAGAGGGTGTGCGACGCACAAAACGATCAGGGAACCCAGTCCAAGCCCTGGTGCGGCGCACCAAAGAGGAGGTGCGGCGCACCTGCGCCCAGATCAGTTCCAAAACACTTCAAACACGAACCAAACTTAACCCAAACTCCATTTTTGGTCACCAAATCGACTAGTGATGTTTCAAGACTCATTTTGAAGCTTATACAAACATATTTCAACATAAATAAACATAACCCCTATCTTAGTTTCGATTCAAAACATCATAATCACATCCAAACCCTTCAAACCCTAATTAAACCCTAGTTTGACCCAAATCAAGATTTAAGCCGATTTAGGACTTGTAAGTGTTCAAGATGACTAGAAATGCATAAACAAACATAAATAGAAGTAAATGGGATGAATTTGACTTACCAAAACCTTCACCTAGTCTCTAACCCGAATTTGACCCGAAATGGCTAGAAATCTTGCACTTTGAAACCCAAATTTTTGATATGTTGTTAAGATGAGGTTGATGATGAAAACCCCAAACAAAATCTTGCTTAATTCCCAATATATGAGATAGAAATCTAGAGAGAGAGAGAGGTATGTGTTTGTGTGTGTTTCTTGGAGGAGAAAAGAGAGAAAGATAGAAAGATAGATAGAAAATGAGAGGGGGAGAAGGGATAAGGAGGGAGATTGGGTCTTGGGTGGCTGGTGGGTCGTGGACTACCCACGGGCCGACCCGCTTCTCATCCCAAGCCAAATTACAAACGTTAGGCATTTAAACATCGATTAAAACATATTATCGACCCGACGAATATACCACGTTGTCATTTAATCACAAAACGACCCAACTATTTCATTAACTTAAATTGTTAGTCAAATTGCACGTAAAGTCAAATGGTCAAAATTCACGGATGTTACATACAGAGCTTCATGTTTACTCTGAAACTTCATGTTCTAAAGGAAAAAGAAAGAAAAGAAGCTTTTGTCTTTTGTTTAGTTTTGTACGAGTACTTGTATGTACTGCACATTATGGATGTAAAAAATGTGTGTAATATGCTCACTTGGTTTGTAAAATGAAGTGCTGTTAATGTTGACTAAATTTTTGTCTTTTATAATACCCCACTTAATTATACTTGATGTAATAATAAGGGTAAAACTGGAAATTGCTTATATATTTTTAGAAATTGACATTTAAGTTGGGACAACTAAAAATAGAAAGATGAACATTTAAAATGGGACGGAGGGGAGTAAATTTTTTCGTCTCCAAAATTCATATTGCTAATATGACAAAACAGAAAGATGTATTACCACTTCTACCTCCATGTATGGAGAATTGTAGAAATTAATTTCCATATTCTTCACAACTAAATATTTCATTTCCTTATTATTTTAGTGAATATTTTATTTTATTTTTTGATTGATTTCTCTTACGTACTTGAGATGTAATTATTGTATAATTTATTTATAATCATAATAATGATAAATGATAGGATTGTCCTTATAAATTACGAGTTATCAGTTGTTTTTTATTTTCGTTTATTAATGCTCGAGTTTTTTTTTTTTTGTTATTTGTTGTCGTTAATTGTCACAGGCTTCATTTTTGATATCAAAAGTTACTTGATTTCTTATTCTTGGCATGTGTATCAGAAGTTTGCTAATCAAAGTCAAATGCTAATGTTTTTGAATATTTATTTCATAATTGTCACAGGCTTCATCTTTGATATCAAAAGTTACTTGATCTCTTATTCTTGGCATGTGTATCAGAAGTTTGCTAATCAAAGTCAAATGCTAATGTTTTTGAATATTTATTTCATAATTGTCACAGGCTTCATCTTTGATATCAAAAGTTACTTGATCTCTTATTCTTGGCATGTGTATCAGAAGTTTGCTAATCAAAGTCAAATGCTAATGTTTTTGAATATTTATTTCATAATTGTCACAGGCTTCATCTTTGATATCAAAAGTTACTTGATCTCTTATTCTTGGCATGTGTATCAGAAGTTTGCTAATCAAAGTCAAATGCTAATGTTTTTGAATATTTATTTCATAATTGTCACAGGCTTCATCTTTGATATCAAAAGTTACTTGATCTCTTATTCTTGGCATGTGTATCAGAAGTTTGCTAATCAAAGTCAAATGCTAATGTTTTTGAATATTTATTTCATAATTGTCACAGGCTTCATCTTTGATATCAAAAGTTACTTGATCTCTTATTCTTGGCATGTGTATCAGAAGTTTGCTAATCAAAGTCAAATGCTAATGTTTTTGAATATTTATTTCATAATTGTCACAGGCTTCATCTTTGATATCAAAAGTTACTTGATCTCTTATTCTTGGCATGTGTATCAGAAGTTTGCTAATCAAAGTCAAATGCTAATGTTTTTGAATATTTATTTCATAATTGTCACAGGCTTCATCTTTGATATCAAAAGTTACTTGATCTCTTATTCTTGGCATGTGTATCAGAAGTTTGCTAATCAAAGTCAAATGCTAATGTTTTTGAATATTTATTTCATTACTTAAATTTATTTGTTACTGAAAATTTCTATTTTCAAATGTCGCCATCTACATGTTCATTCAATTTTAGCGTTGTTATTTGCATATTCATGCACTGAATAATTGATTTTTTTATGTTGGGACGTTATTAGAGCAATATAAATGTCTTTCACTATTCGCTTATATGCATATATCATGTTGTGTTCATGGACAAATGATGAGCTCATTTTTATTTATCGTTTATTGTAAATTAGTGAGCTCTTTTTACGAATATTATTTAGACACAAAACTAGATTTACATGTATCAATTTGAAGTTGTTACTACTTACTATTGAATTTTTTAATTTTTTTAAATACATTGTTAAATAAATGCATCTTTTTTTGTACTGGGAAGGTGAATGAGAGGTCTCAAAATTAATCTTAAATAGAAAGTTAAAATGTCAATAACAAAATTAGAACTCATTACCTTACATTGTTTATCCCTCGCAGATTGACGCGTGAGTTGCCACCTATGCATGTTGCATTAAGTATCTGTATTATCATGATAAAAAAAATTGTGAGAGGAACACACGAAACAGGTTTCGAACCCAAGAGCAAATTGACACGTGAGTTGCCACCTATGCATGTTGCATTAATCATCTGTATTATTATAATAAAAAAATTGGGAGAGGAACACACGAAACAGGTTTCCAACCCACGACTTTACGTTAGGTATCATGGGTTGAGTAACCAATTCAACTAAGTTGGTTCTTTTTCATTTATTCAAATCCCACAACTAATGAACACGTATGCATGTTGATTTTTAAACTAACTTTGATTTTCAAACGTAATTTGTTATTATATTTTAGAGAAATTTTGTTATTGTAGATTCTTTCTAATTTGTTTTGAAGCATATATACTATTTTGATAAATTTCTTCTTTATATCATATTTAACTTCCACCACAAATATATTGTAACGAGAATTTTACCCGCGCGTTGCCGCGGAAAACGATAATTATCATATTTAACACTATATATGGTTGCTTCGTTACGGACCAGGGTAAAAAGTGTAATTGTTTTAGACTTTCAGTTGCTTGTCTAATTACCAGGGCAAAAAATAGTGTAATTTTTCTCTTTTAAAAGGTTTTGTAAAGAGTTTTGTAGTTACTTGTCTAATTACCGGGGAAAAAAGTATAATTATTTTTCTCTTTTAAAGAGTTTTTGTAGATAAGGGGAAAAAAATAGACCAAAAATAAAGCAAAGAAAAAAGAAAGAGAAAAGAAAAAATTCAAAAAAAAAAAAGAAGACAAAATAGCAATAAAACAAAATAGCTGACGTCAGCGAGGTGCTACTGTTCCTAAGGGAACGGTAATTGTAATATATAGTTATCTTTTTTTTATTGTTAGGCGGTTCTTATAAGGCATAGCTTCTTGGAGCTTCTTGCGTGCCAACTCAGCAACACATCACACAGGACTCTCCTCACGACTCTCCCCGTCTATAAAGAAAAGCTTCTTGGAACTTTTTTCCACATCATCAATTATTTTATAATTTATCTTACACACACAAATACACATATATATACACTACACATATATAAAACAAAAAAAAATGTTGCCGACCCCACCTCCCTTCGTCTTCCAACTTCTTGGTGGAGACTCTTAGCCAAGGACGCAGCTCAAGGACTCCCCATGTCCATAGCGTCAAGCGTCCAAAACCTTAAGGACGCAGCTCAAGGACTGTTATAAGCATGGGCCTTAGCTATTGTTTTGTGAAGATAGTTTGTTATTCATTATATAAATTCAAAGAATTTTATTTGAGTTTACACGGATTCTCACAAATACGATTAAAAATCTCACGAAACTTATTAAGAATATTATTTATACAATATTTTTTTTGAACGGCGATATAAAAGGGTAGTTGAGATATATATAAGTAGATTACACTTAACATGTATGTATGAAAGAGATATATATCTAATAAGAGTTAATTTCACAAATCGTCCTTATGGTTTTACCAAAACATCACGTTTCATCCTTTAACTTTCGAAATGACACTGGCAATCCTTTATAGAAGGATAATGGTCACGTTTCGTCCTTTATATAAACGGACGTTATTGTTGGACGGTAACCCTCCTCACGTGGCTTTCACGTGAGGGCACACTTGTCTTTTCCCCACACCTTTTGACCGTCCTCTCTCTCTTTCTCCCTTATATTACCCTTTTTCACTTCACTTTCCCCATTTCACACCAAAATTAAACCTAATATATCATATAATTCAATAAATCGTGGCCTCCAACAAGAAAATGGTGTTTTGTGGGTGCGGTAGGGAAGCAATAATTCGGACATCATGGACAGACAAAAACCCAGGAAGGCGTTTTTACGCATGCCCAAATGAGGTATGTTTTCATTAAATTTCAATTAGGTAATAAATCTGGTATGAATTAAAATGGTTTCTTGCACTTTGGTAGGCTTCGAAATGCAGATTCATTGGATGGGTTGACCCACCGATGTGTCAACGTGCAATGGAAATTATACCAGGCTTGTTGAGGTCTAAGAACCGAACTGAAGCACAACTACAAAAAAAAGAATAACGAATTGAAGAAATTGAAGATAGTGTTTGTGGTTGTATTAATTGTGATTTTGTTTGTAATATTTGGTTAGTAGTTTGAATAAGTGTATCTTGTATCTTTGTTATCTAAGTATCAATGACAATGGTTATGTTTTAGTTTCTTTGTTTAGTTTCTTTGTCTATTTTCTTGAAATTTGGCAATAAATTTTATTGGTTTGAAGATTGTTCTTAATTTATTTGATTTTGTACATGAGCAGAGTATAATACATGTGAAATTTTGACTTGGTATAAAATCAAATGGACATAAAAGACATAAAATAGACATAGATTGTTCTTAATTTATTTGATTTTGTACATGAGCAGAGTATAATACATGTGAAATTTTGACTTGGTATAAAATCAAATGGACATAAGACATAAAATAGACATAGATTGCATTAACATTGTAACCAATGCTGACCAGTAGCAAAAGATTCAAGGTCTCAAATTACATGGACATAAAAGACATAAGTAAAGACATAAAATAGACATAGATTGTTCTTAATTTATTTGATTTTGTACATGAGCAGAGTATAATACATGTGAAATTTTGACTTGGTATAAAATCAAATGGACATAAAAGACATAAAATAGACATAGATTGTTCTTAATTTATTTGATTTTGTACATGAGCAGAGTATAATACATGTGAAATTTTGACTTGGTAGTGTTGGAGCACTTTGACTTGCTTGTGTTGGAGCACTTTGACTTGCTTGTGTTGGAGCACTTTGACTTGCTTGTGTTGGAGCACTTTGACTTGCTTGTGTTGGAGCACTTTGACTTGCTTGTGTTGGAGCACTTTGACTTGCTTGTGTTGGAGCACTTTGACTTGCTTGTGTTGGAGCACTTTGACTTGCTTGTGTTGGAGCACTTTGACTTGCTTGTGTTGGAGCACTTTGACTTGCTTGTGTTGGAGCACTTTGACTTGCTTGTGTTGGAGCACTTTGACTTGCTTGTGTTGGAGCACTTTGACTTGCTTGTGTTGGTGCACTTTGACTTGGTTGTGTTGGAGCACTTTGACTTGCTTGTGTTGGAGCACTTTGACTTGCTTCAGTTGGACCAGTTTGACTTCCTTGTGTCCATTTGCAAGTTTTGTTGTTGTGACCAGCCATCCCACATTTCTTACAACAAACAAACCTATGCTTCCTTGACAGTTTCCCACCTTTGACCATTTCATCAATCTCTTCTGCAGTCTTTCTTCTTTTCTTCTTAGGCCTTCCAACAGGTACATGATAAGCAGTGTTTAATAGATCTTGATTGAAGACATTTGTGCTCTTCAATGCATGTTTTGACCTGCCAAGTAGCAGATTCCTTGATCTTGGACACATGTAATGTCCATGGACAAGTAAACAAATCTGGATTAGTTTTGTGTCCTCTACCTCCTTTATTCACATGGGAATCTTTGTCTGCCACTTGGCTAGGCCCATCCCCACTTGTATTTTTCTTCTTGGGCTTACTCTTTTGGACATTTGTATCACTAGGCCCATCTGCTACCTTATTCACTTTCTTTTTTGGCAACTTGGGCTTCCAAGGCCCTTCTGGATTATTGACTGGCCTTACACCTGCATCCTTCACAGTTTGGCCCAAATTTGTTTGACCATGTGGATCAAAAACATGTAATCTTCCTTCACAGACTACTCTAACTCTTTCTTTATCATTTTTTATAATTTTCAACTCTCTCCTGGTTTCAATTGCATGGCTTCTGACCATATCTTTCACCTCCTTTGAGCTCCCAAATGTCTGACTAGGATAAAAGTAAGTTTTATATACTTGACCTTCCACACTTGGCTTCTTCTTACCCAACCTTTTCAACATTATATTCCTAATTTTGTTCACATTATCATCAGCATCAGAAGCACTCTCAAATTGTTCATTGTCTATAACATCAACTTCAGAATTCTGTTCTATCACAACTACATCCTGTTCTAGAGGTACATTGTGTCCCATGAACTCCACATTTGGATCCACATGCATATGAAAATGTCTCATATCCACCTCTACTTCCTCTACTTCATTCTATTCATCTACAATGTAATCACTATCCTGACTATCATCACCACTACTATCACTACTGTCACCTGTATCCTCACCACTACTATGTTCTTCTACACTGTCATTACTACCCTCACCACTCATATGCCCATTGTCATCTAAATCATTTAACTCTACATGAGCTTTCCCATTATCATTAGCACATGGAAACTCTACATGAGCTTTCCCCTTATCATGTGTATTCACATTATCAGTTGGTTGGCTACTTGGAGTTAGCACAGGTTCCTCATTCCAGTCAAGTAACAATTTTCTATAAGGTCCAGTTTTATGTTTTGGTCTGGTTATAGGTATATTAGTCATTTCATCATCAGGTATCTCCTCAATCACTAATTTCTTGACAGTTGGTGAAAAGTATGAACCTAAATTGGTCTGGTCATGTTCTACGTAAACTTGTATTAGGTTATTGTCTTCAATATAATTAGACAAGTTATGAACATCCCCATCACTGGATAGAGGTTGAAGACCATCATGTAAATCAGTTCCAGGTTTTAAAAAATAATACCACACAAGTTGCTTTCCCTTATAACCCAAATCCACCATAATGGAGTCCATTTCATGCACTAAGAAAAAATCAATATTAATACAATCGGCATAGTTTATCTTACCCCCATTGTATTTCATCACCGACTTATGTGTAAAAGAACCTCCATGGTGAATCTCCATCGAGAATAACCCAGCATAACAAGCTGCATTATTTGGAAAAAAAAAGAATTAAATAAAGAAATACTTTAACCTAAATTGATAAACCCTAAACATATTACAGTTAATTAAACAAAAAACTCAAACAAATAAAGAGATACTTACCATAACCTTTATCCAGATCATAAACTTCACCTGGTGGTCGAATCGAATAGAGAGGATTAAATGTCATTTTTTAGGGTTTTTTTAGAGATTTACGATTGAGGTGAAAAATGGGAAGGGTGGGAGTATTTATAAGGGAGAAAGAGAGAGAGGACGGTCAAAAGGTGTGGGGAAAAGACAAGTGTGCCCTCACGTGAAAGCCACGTGAGGAGGGTTACCGTCCAACAATAACGTCCGTTTATATAAAGGACGAAACGTGACCATTATCCTTCTATAAAGGATTGCCAGTGTCATTTCGAAAGTTAAAGGATGAAACGTGATGTTTTGGTAAAACCATAAGGACGATTTGTGAAATTAACTCTAATAATAATTTCTTACCAAAAATATTTAATAATAATATATATTATGACATAAATCGATTAATAGGAATTTATCACAAATGTATGTTAATGATATATTTCATATTTACAAAAGTTTCAGTATTTTAAAGATTTTGTCTAATTCTCATTAAAAAGTAGTTGTTGGTGCCCTTTTTATTGTGCTTTCTATAATTGTCGTCTTTTGTTATCGACTGATTCAAGTTATTACATGTTATATAAAAAAAGATTGCTTATCAAAAAAAAAAAGTTATTAGAGTGTATGTAAACGCATAGAAATGCTTAACCTCCTAAAAAAAATTTCTATTTAAAAGAGTGGATGGTAAATGTTGTCTGTAAATGTTTACAAAACATGTAATTTATAATGTATCACATTTTGGCCTGTAAATTGTTAACCACTATGACTTTAGTTATTTTTGTTACATAACGATTCACTGTGAAAAATGTTGTCATAATTAAGTTGAATTTATCTTTCTATATACTGTATGTTTAGTTCTTTAAGAGTGGATGGAGTACGTGGGGAAGCAAGATGTTGACCGACTGGTGACCTGGTGGAACACTGTCCCGCCCTAAAGGTACATGCGGCATGCGGAGCAAAGTGGTGATGATGATGCCCAGTTTTTTGCTCACCCTCTCAGCTTATTTGTTTTTATCTTTTTCTTGGTTCTTTTGTGTTTTTTTAAGTGGGGATAGAGGGGAAAGAATGGTAAATCATTCCTTGCTCGTGGGAAAGGGATGAGGGATGAAAAAAATGTGGAAGAGCGACGCCCCCACCCTACCCTGATATTTACATTTTTACCTTGTAATAATGTTTATTACTTTTTGCGTTGTTGACATTTTACTTCAATTTCACAAAAAATTATGTTTGCTCTTAATGAAAATTGCTTTTTTACATTGAGTTTTATGTTGAGTTATTCGTTAAAAATTTGTGTTAACTCGTGCAACGCACGGGCCAAAAAAATAGTCATATAATATTGAGCTAAGATGCGGAGACCCAAATTACCTACGAGATACTTATTTTGGGACATCACAGATTTTTAAAACCATGGTATAGAAGACTACCATATGCTGAGGAACATCTACCAACTATCTTTTAAACCCTAACTACTGTCGTAATTCATCCATCAAATCCACGTTGATGTCTTGTTGGTAGTCGCTGATTTGGTTCTGATACCTTTTCTTGTCTCCCAATGCTTTTGCCTCATACTGTTCCTTCTCTTCGGCTGTAAATCAACAATATCAAAATAAATTTTCTAATGTTATCTGGTAATATACATTACAAAATGTCAACTCTGTAGCGGCTTACTAACCTGTCAATTTGTTCCATCGCTCTCCAAGAACCCTCCCAATGTCCTTGAATGAAATTCCAGGAATCTCCTTAAAAAGTCATCAACAAATCACTCTGTATTACTATGGTAACCTTAACGTGTGCAGAATTAGAGTCCATATGCACAACATTAACACAGATCAAACTACAAAGATGTTGAATAATGTATACAATGTGGCACATATTTCAAAAACACCCAAATATACCCTCGTTTTTGCAGATACGCCCCTAAATGTTTTTTGCTGGTAACTTTTTTAAAAATATAAAAGCATACATGTAAGTGTATGCATATCTTCCATAAGTTCCAGAAGCTAATTCAAACAAAAGTTTAGGAAGTTGTCTTCAAAAAGAGCCTACATTGGTTTTTATGAAACATGCCCGATTTTTTACAGCAAACTAAGAGAATTTAATCAGCCAGAAAGATGTAACCAAATTACAAAATAAGTGTGTTGTTTTTTTCTAAAATTTTCCAAATAACTATTAACAGCAGATATAAAAGAAAGCTAACCAACCTCTCGTTCACGCTGTGAGAAGAACATGAAACCATTTGGTGCTTTCTTGGGTGCATTTGGTTCCGGTGTCTTCTTATGTTTTTTACTCTTTGAAGGCCAATCATCATTTAGAAGCAGTAGGTTTTTTCATGGATTCCTTCTTGCGAACTCTCTGCTATCAATGCTTAAGCAGTCTAAGAATGATTCTGGTTTGCAGTGTAAAGGAAGGCAAGATATACAAACATATATACTTAAACACAGCCACACAAACTAATATATCTCAATTACCACCTTTTCACTTCCACTATCACTACCATCTGAATCGTCAGTAGAAGAGCCGTCATCATCCTTGTCAGTAACAAAATCCTCAACCTAACATCAAAATATTTCAAAGTCAAGTCAAGGAACAAAGAACGCACTCTATGAAAGAAAGTACATGAGCCAATTATCTACAAGCAGCGATGCGACCCATTTGTTTGTCACTGAAACATTCAGATTATGTTTAATATCAACTAATCAAACAGATAAAGAATAAATCAATGAATAACTTAGGGCGCGTTTAGTTATGGAAAATGTTTTCTACAAGATGGAAGGAGTTTTCCATCTCTAGAAAACAAAAGAAAAGTTTGATAAGGCATTCAAAACTAAAAAATGCTATTTTCATTTTCCATATTAGAAAATATGTTTCAATATACTTGGTTAAATGGGGGTTGGGTTGGGGTGGGTAGGTGGGGGTGGGGGGACGGGGGCGTAGGGGAGAGAGTTAATATAAATTGAGGTTTTCAAAATTTAGAAAATGGAAAGTGAAAAGTGGAAAACAATAAAAAAGTTTTTCGAATTTCCCATTAAAAAGTGGAAAACAATGTTTCTTTTTTCATGGAAAACTTTTTTGGACAATATAACTTGATCACGTTTTCCTTGTTTTCTTAGAAAACAAAAATAAAAAAAGGGGTGTTTTCCTCAACTAAACGCCCCTTAACTACATAAGATAACGGGCCAGATGAGTTCAGGAAGAAGACATAGTAGATGTCATCAAATTGCGTAGAAGTAAAACCAATTATATTAAAAAAATAGATACGTGTTTTTAATAGTTTCATCATCCAAAATACAAACACATTTTACCCCATTACTCAGCCCAATCATTTAGTCATCTCGATAGACTAATCACATAACATTATACCCTAAAGGCCAAAACAAACTTTGCCACCCAACAGATCATAGTAGTTGGAAAAACTAAAAGAAGCTTACCTCCGCATCACTCTCTTCATTCCCAGCTGCATTCATAATTCGCTCAAGATGAGGGTCAACAGCGTCATCCTCTTCAGCCTGCAGAACAGCCGCAACACCAAATGGAGCTTGAGTAGCGTCTTCCAAATTCTTAATTGTTATACGCTTTGACCTGCAATGATTCAGGAACAACATTATTAGTAATCCATGCTAATGGCCTCAAACCTAAAAAAATGTACTTACCTTATATAATGAAGCAGTTTTCGAAATTCACTTTTCTCAATGTTACGGAAAAGATGTTCTTGCTTTGTCTTTAGGTTGACAATAAGATCAAACTGCGTGCTTGATCTGATAGCAGAACGCATTTCAAACTGTACACACTCAATCTATACAAAGCAAACAAATCAACACAAGTTCTCCCAGAGCAAATGAATTCATCTGATGGACCAATTATAATGACATCATACCTCATCATGATCAATAAGCGTGGCAGGCGTTGGTACGAACAAAAAACTCTTCTCAAGAGGGTACAGAACGCCATTTCCAGATTTTAGTGAGGACTTTACAGCATATTCGTTCTGAACGCCACGAAATTTACCGGGTATAATGAGATTCGTACCAGATAACCCGCACAATATCTTCGCGAAGACTTCATGAATAGGACCCTGGTAATTTGAAGTCCATTAAGTCAATCAAAAGCATACGCGTTAACAAAAATAATACAAAATAAAGGTGGCAAGACCAGGTCGGTTCACATTATATTAAAAACGCACTTTGGGAGACTTGCGACCAGTTTGACCTGCCAGACACATTCCACATGATTCCTTATTAGGGCCACATGTATAAGTGTAAGAAATTTCTAGAACTCAAATGGTGAAAAAAATTTTATACAAAACAATGTGGTGCACTATGTGGACCAATCACATTATATTGTTTTTTCTCTTATCATTTGATTTGCTCCACATCATTTTGAATACAGTATTTCCAAAAATTTTGGAAGTCTAGCATTTTCTTTGAGACAAACTAACTAGATACAAACCTTTCGGATATATGATGTGAAAACTAGCAGAATTACTTCTACATTTGTGATCGTCATTAATATATAAATTTTAATCTACAACCATACCCAAAAGTATAGGAGCTGTTAGCATGATTACCTTATATCCCGGTTCTAACTTGTCTTTGTATTTGGTAGCATACAAGTCCCGATTCATCACCAATGTACTTTCCACTATATCACCAGAATAAAACTGCACCAAAAAAAATATTATCGTATCAAAAGTAAGTTCTATGCAGGATCAAGCTTGTTAAAACACTAAAATGAAAAGCACTGCACATATGATACCTTTATCACAATATGTGACTGCACGGTTTTCCCATTTTTGGTAAAAGGATGAAAGGTAATAACAACAAAGGTATGAACCTTGGACTGCATAAGAAAAAAAACGATTTGAGACATTTTTTAGCATGTGATTTCCATTAGCTATGTAGAAAAACTGTGAAGGGAGATCAAATCACCTTGGGTAAAACAAAAACACGGGCTATCTTGCTGGATTGGATTTTGAAAATATCAACAGAGCAATAAATCCGCAAAAATGAAAGATAAAGTTCAAGAGTAAAACTGCCACTGCAATAAGAATCAATCTGTATTACATACGTTTAAAAATCCATGAAAACCAACTGCTGGGATGAGGAAACAGAGGTTGTACCATGAAGGTAGTGTTTGAATGCTCTTATAAGCGACAACAGATTGCTCACCTCCAATTTGGACATCTGCATTATTTATTCGTGCTATCTTACAAACATTTTCAAAAAAACTGTTCAGGCTGGCCATATTCTACAAGCAGAGTTAAAAAAATAAAAAAATAAGAGGGGGAATTGACATACAAGTTGTGGCTGTTAGAAGTGTTGATAAGGGTAAAAGAGAAACACCGTCTGTGACTCTGTATTATCATTAATTCATCACAATTGCAATAAAATTTCAGTTATACACATTATTTTGTCATTCTGTGTGTGTGAGTTCTGAGTGTATTATCGAATATGCATCGGAGAATGCAAAATAGATTGAACAGGAAGCCATGTTTGCGCCCCTGGGCCAACAGAAATTTTGTAGCAACAGTTCAATTTAGAAATATATCATGACTTATTGAATTACTTGTAATAAAGGGCCCCCTAAACGTATATTAATCACATAAGTGAAATTTTTTAAGACCTCAAATGTTTCAGCTCCGTCGCCAGCATAAACTAAAGCTTACAATATATCACAAGTTTCCACACAGATAATGACAACTCACGAGAACTTGCAAAACTCTACAATATCATAGCTTCTTATAACAGCAATATATGTTCATGATATAAATACATACCCTTTAAAAAGATGAATCATATGAACAAAATAAGCACATGTAATTCAGCCTAGTTATCATATTATAAACACAAGGCAACAAAAATAAAACAATCCTGATTAGAAAAACCAATAAACTTTATCTTGCACCCATCCTTAATCAGCAGAACAAGCTGATTGCTATTTGACAGCTTCATCCAAGTAATGTTCAAGATATGAGCATAACGCACTTTCACATCTATGACGTCACGACCTTGCTTTCTCCACTCCAACCCCTTTTGTACAAAGCTTAGTTGCCCTCGATTCTACATTTTCCAGGTGAATGCACAACATTTCTTGCTTAGAAATTCAGCACATACCACACCAACCATAAAAAGTGAACTCCCTAGAAGTAATTCACCTAAATAACCTTTTAAAGAAAAGCTCATAACACACTTAGATATTCTAAACAAATCTAATATTCACCAAAACAGCCAAGAGGCGTAATTTCGTTTCCATATATCATATATAACTTTATGATCTTAACAGTTGACCGGAAACAACAATCCAAAAGTCACGAATACTTCCGCTATTTATACTACCAAATCAACAAAATCCAAAATTCAAGCGCAATACAAAACAAAACCCTAACATCTCACAAAAAAATCAATGTCACCGCCATAGCGAAATTGATGCAAAGTACATGTTTGTGGCTGACTGCAATAATCTAGGCTTAGGATTCTGAGCATAATAAAGTATAATCAACACGAAAAATAAAAATCGATTTGATTCATTTAAAGCAAAATAAAAAAAAAACATATACAAGTATTTTTGCCATTTACACAACTAAGTGAACAAAAACCAAAAATTCAAGCTCAATAGTCAATAAAATACAAAACGCTAACATCTCAGTAAAAAACAATTTTACCGGAACAAACATTGTTAAGATTCTGAACATAATACAGTTAAATCAACACGAAAAAATGACTTGATTCTAACAAGGCAAATGCAAAAACACGATATATATATATATATATTTGATCTCTATATATATATATATACATGCGTACAGGTTCGTAAAAGTAACGCAATAAGGCAGGGTTAGGGTTTTGAACAAAATAAAAGAAAAATCAAAAGAGAAAAAGTTGAAAGAGTAACTTACAATGTGGAGAGAGATATTGTCGGACGTAAAGCCACCCGCCATCGCAAATATAGAGAAAAGGTTCGGCTTTTTATTTGTGATAACTGATAATAGTTCTATAAAGTGACGATTGGTCGTTTAGCGGTAGCGTCGTGTAAAAACCGAACAAAAAACAAACAAAAAACATGAAAACTGAAAAAACCAAAACCAATAATGGTTTTTGGTTTTGGTTTTCTAAAAACCGAAAGTTATGGTTCGGTTTTGGTTTCATATGAAAAACCGAACCATAAAAACCGAACCGAACCAAAAATATATATTGTTTACTTTATTTTATATTTATATTATTTTATTACTCATTTTTGATAAATATGTTAATAGATTTGCATTTTTAAGTATATAAAATAATATTATTTATATGTTTTAGGTGAAAATATACAACAAAATTGATTTGGTTTAATAATTACATATTAAAACAACGTGTAAAAGATATAAATAGTTATATATGAAGTTTGTTTGAAATAACTATATGAAGTTTGTAAAACTTTTTGATGGATTTGTTGTCATTGTTGTAGATTTGTTGTTACTAATATTGTTTGGAAGAGTTGTTGAAATTATAGTGTAATCATAGAGTATAAATTTTTAAACTTTTCTAGCTCAAGTTGGTCCAAACCCACAAGTGGTTAAAAACTAACTAAAACCGAAAAACCGAACCGAAATAGACCTAAACCGAAAAAATCGAAACCGAATGGTTTAGTTTTCAAAAACCGAATTATAACGGTTCGGTTTTCGGTTTTAATCAAAAACCAACCGAATGGTTTTAGTTTTCAAAAACCGAATTATAACGGTTCGGTTTTCGGTTTTAGTCAAAAACCGACCCAAACCAAACCTACTCACCCCTATTTAGCGGTGTTGAAATATATCCAGAATCGACCCAATTGGCCAATTGGATTTGGGTTCGTTGGGTTGGAGACTTGGAGTAAGTTACTCTTATTAAGTTAACCAGTTCTCTAAGTTATTATGTTCATACCCATATATAACTACAGATGGCAATGGGTCAGATATTATCGGGAATCTCAATCCTCATCTCCATATTCGGCCGGATATTATCGGGAATCTCAATCCTCATCTCCATATTCGGTTTCTATTTGTAATCTCTATCCCCGTCGGGGATAAAAATTACATCCTCATACTCGTCCCCATTTGGTAGCGGGGATCCCCGTTGGGTATCGGTGATAACTTTTTTTAATAAACATAAATTCACCGTAGCGTAAGATAAGTAGTAGAATGTGTAGTTCAACCTTTTCTTTCTATATATAAACTAATATCTATGTTAAGTAAATGATAAATAAAGTATAACACATAAAAAGTATTAAACAAAAAGCTCTAAACCTAAAATAATCTAACATTTAAAAAAAATTAAGTAATTCAAATAAATATTATAATCTTACAACGCTGGTTTGTTGGGCGTACACATCGATGTCTATAAGAAGATCCCAGAGTTCACAAATTTGTTTGGACATCATGGATGATGTTTGGTTTAGGTCCAGATACTATGAGGAAGAACAACAACTGGACACGATTGTGTATGGGATACCATCCCAAATTTGATTGAACAGAGAAGAGAACAACTGATGTCTCTTCAAAAACAAGTTAGAAAAAATGTTGCAACCCTGGAAAAGGAATACATAAATAATATCAAGGGTCTGCCAGCAAGAACAAGCAAATCTGCCAGAGATGCTCATCATCAAAATTAATTATAGACCGATTAGTGTTTTCCGTCCCAAGTATATTAATCCTGGTGAATGGTTATAGACCGATCATCAAATTTAAATAATATATCGAGATATAAAACCAAAAACAATATGAAGAACTATTTAACCATGGATCTACGATGAACAGTAAACACAACCAACTAATCTAACAATAAAACAAGATAAATAAAAGTCTACATGATTACATCAATCTATACAAGTATTCAGCCTACTAGCCAGACATTATTAAAGGAATCACAAAGTCAGAAAAGATAAAAGACATTGTTTACCAACAATAAAAGTAAAGAAGAATGAAGATCTACGTTGAAGATGAAGATCAAGAGCTATTTGTAGCTTCAAATGCTCTTAGATAGCTGCAAATTTTGACTTAGGGTTTATGTGTGGTGTCTGGTAGCTGAAAAATTGCTCTCTCTTGGGTTTGAGGGTTTATTCTTCTATTTATAAGGCAATAAGTCAGTTCTGGTCACGGGGCTCCCAACGGCGCTGGGTAGCTTCTGTATCATGCCAGCGGCGCTGGTTCCTCCTGCAGCTCCAGATATTCTTCGTTTGACTTCTGTTTTGCCTTCTTGTGTCTTGTAAAGTCCATTGGCCTATAAGTTGAGTTGGTATATGACATTTACCCTCGTTCGCATCTCTCGTGAACATGCGTTAATATGAAATTTCATTAAGTGCAAAAAGTTCACATTTATACACTTATTTAGACATTGAAATGTGCCAAATGGTAGGGGAAATAATCACAAAATGGACGCTCATCAACATGGGTCATGTTTGAAGTTGTTTAAGATTACGTTATGACCAGAAGTGAGTGTGTATTTGTTTAGCTCATTAAATGATCTTTTAATGGTTATAGGTTGTCAGGAACACTTGCAAAGTTCGGTAAACCTTTGTTATCATTTGGTTGTGCTCTTTATTAAGGTAAGATACACTACTTTGATACCCGAGAGTACAGCAAAACATATATTTTCATATGTTAACATCCCCGTGGTATCTTATAAAGGTTTGTAGGTTCGGGTTCATATGGGAATCATATGGGTGATATAATGTTACGTTTATATGCATGGTTATGTAGTTTACATTATGATGATGAATGTATGTGATATGTCCCTAGTGTATCAATATACCAAGGTATAATGAACACAAGTAGTTGTAGGGGTGAATACAACGTAATTCAATCTTTACTAACTTTTAAGAAAATCGTTTCACAGATTCGAATAAATTATATGATATAAGTAAAGAACATGAATCAATAAAACAGTAAAGCAAGTAAATAAAGATCTCTTCGACTTAGATTGTAATTTTTCAATGTAACTCTTTATTAAGAATGAATCTATACAAAGAATTACAGTGTTTTTGCGAAACAAGATAGCCTACACATATCTAAACAACCCAGTTGAATGACAAATTACAATCAATAATGGCGCGTTTGGTGCACATAATGTTTTTGGAAGGAATGGAATCTGTCAAAGGAATTGGAATCTCAAGGAATGAAATTTGACATAATGTTTTTGATTTATTGAAGATTCAAGTGAGGGACGAAATGAAATTCCTTCCCCTATCCCCAAGGAATGGAGATTCCATCAAATGAGGGAATGTTTACATTCCAACGGAATGTGATTCCTCCATCTTTAACCAACCAAACACGCTAAGGAATGGAATTCAATTCCAATTCCATCAGATTCCATCAAATTCTGTGAACCAAACGCGACCTAAGTTTCTACTCTAAAGAGTTAGGCAAAGCTGATCTTGACAGACTAAGTTGTGTGTATGAGCAATAAAACTTGTGTGAAGATTGATTTTCAAGAATGCCACACCTATGCTGCTAAAGAATGAGGCGTTTATAGGTGAAGGCCATGCTTCCGTTGGTGTCCAATTCAACCACGTATTCTTCTTCTATGGCTCATCAGAAGGAATATTTGATGGTGCCTATTCATAGTACTTGTGGTCCCCAAAGTACTATCACGCGTCATCTTTCAGCCAATAAGAGTATGGACACGCACATGTAAACCAAACCACCAACCTGGAGTACTAGGAACGTGCCTAGTCACATCATCCATCCTTATCTTTAATCCAGGTTGATTCTTTACTTGATTGACAGACACAGATTGAGCCATTTGTCAAAACTCAATTTGTCCAAGTGCTTCCAAGCTAGCTAGTAATTCCAAGCTGACTTCCACTCTCAGCTTGGTCTTCTATCTTCAATTCTTTTCTTCGGCTTGTACTGAATGCTATGTACATTGTTGATGCAGCTTGAAGAACACATGCTTCCATAATGTATTATATTAAAGTATATGAGGCATGATCTGAGTCAGATTCAGATAGTAAGCTGTGTCAGCTTAGTCTGACCCAGATCGAATTGTAAGAACCAAAAGATTAAAGTGTTTATCTATAAGATTTTTCATCACCAAATTCATACAATACATTAGGACTCAACAATTCTCTCCCTACTTGATGATGACAAAATCCAACACATTATTTTCTAATATAGCTTACAAAGAGCCAAATATAAAAGTAAACAATCAGCTTATGTGACCCTTTGAATCTTTTAGGTTCTTTTAACTTGACACTGTAAACAATAAGGACTGAAAAGTTTATAAACAAAGATTATATTGATAAGGGGTAAAAGATATTACATGTTAGATTACATCTCCCCAATCATGTCAACAACTTCTTGCTTAACTTTAAAAGATGGTGCAATGATGATGTCTAACTTTCTATCAAGACCTTCACTGATGAGAAACTACTCATATCCATTTTCTCCTTCTATGAAACAAACACATAATCTGTATAAGGTAAACAGATGCATGTGAGGTACATCTTTAAGCTCAACAGTTCTTTAAAACACCAGTTGGTCTCTAGCATTTCTGAAATACATCCCATGCTCAGGTTCCTATAATGAAAAGCCCACATCTTGCATTCTGAACACCAGTAGGCAGAATCAGATTGACATGACTCAGAGTCCAATCAATAGTTTCTTTAGACAACTACTGGAGGAATTCTTCATGATTCAAATTTTTGAGAAAATCTGTGTAATCACCTTCAGGAGCAACTATCTTATCAAACCTTCTTCTATTCTTCTTCAAACGCTCCTCTGATTCATCTTCATCATCAAGATCATAAGCATTTGGTTTTGGCTGCCCGAAGATTGTTGGGATTTTATTAACTATACAACTACTTTGTATCGAAAATGGATGTTCATAATTTGAAAGGATCTCAAATTAGTTTATTCAAAACTTAGGGTTTGAAGTGTAAATAATTAAAACTCGTATTATTTAAACGTCTAATTAAAACCTTTTAATAAACATGAACATCCTAATTAGTTACGATTAATTAACTAAGCAAATAAATTAATCTAATTTAATTTATTTATGCAATAATTAACTAACCTAACTAATTATATATGTGGAATAAGTTAATAAAACAATTAACTAATTAATTCCCTAAAACGATCTATCATGCATGCAATATAATCAACTAATAATAAATAAATAAACAAAGAAAGAAAACCTAACCTCTTTGTAGAAAACCGGGGACGAAAACTTCGTCACACACTAGAGCCCAAGGTAGAACTCCTCCTTAGTTTCGTACACACGAACGGATCTTCAGCACTTAGCTAAATGCTAGCTATAACTTCACGTTATAACAAAAATACCCATCATATATAAAAATAACTAGAAAAGCTTACTCGAGTTCATCCACCAATGGGGGTGGAATTTGACCCATGCTTCACAAGGGAGAAGAGAATTGTGTTTGAAAGCATAGAAAACACCTCTATTTATAAAGGTGGAAAACCCTTGGGTTTTCTATTCCATCAATGTGGGATGGAAAAACTTTCCTAAAATTTCTCCTCCCGTTTCCTTCCTTGTGTTCCGCGCCCCTTAGGTCCTCCAATGGGTCAACTTGTTTAGCCCATGGTGCAATGATGCCCGACCCGGTTTGACCCGACTTAACTCGCTCGTCATTTCCAAATCTATTTTTGGAAACTTTTAGTTATTTTCATTTCTAATGGTTCTTTTGTTATATATATGAAGTTCAACTAAGCCCTCCCCATTCTTCGTGTGCGACCCTAAAGGTTTATATATAAATAGCCGTATAAATATATTGAAATATTCTCACAATTTCAACAGAGATATCTACTTTCAGTCTTTTGATGTTGTCAAATCTTTTCTCTATGGCATCCAAAACTGTGTCTTTGTGAATGTTCTTGTTCTCTGTGATAATATTGTGAAGCTCAACCGACTCTGTATATCCAACTGGTCCAGCTTGTCCAAATCAATACTTTAATTACTTGTTTCAAAGCCAAGCCTAGTAATTATGATGCAGGGAACATATTGCCATCTTTTTCTTTTTAAAGAGCAGTCTATGATGGGTTCTGAATATTGTCTCATTTCAATCTTTTCTGAAAGCAACCTTTTGTCCTTCTTGTCTAACGCATTGTGATACTCCACACTTGAAGCAACATCCTTCTTCTTCTGTAGTGGAGTTGAGTGGACCACAACTTTCTTTCCCTTGCTCTGCTTCTTCTTTGCAGGAATGGCAACCAACTCTTCTTCTTCAACTTCTTTATCTAGTTCAGCTTGTTGAGCTGCTGCTACCTCTGCATCTTCAGTATACACCTTTTCCCAATATTCCCTTCTATATTTCTATCTTAGCCTCTGCACAACCTCAAGAGGCATATTTAAGAACTCAGCTTCCCTTTTTGCAGCTTCAATTTGCTTTTCTTCTGCAGTGAGTTCGTTCTCAACACTTGGACCAGTTTCTTCAGTTCTTTTCTTCAACATATATTGTCCCAATGTCTGGTTGTCATCGCTGGAAGAAGACTCAACTACTATTTCTTTGGGAGTTGTGTCAACTTGATCTTGCACAGATTGTATAGGGGTTGCTTGGGTAAGGTCAGCTTTCTCAACTACTTCAGCAAATTCCTCCCTTATTCCTCCAACAACTTTCATCACAACATCAGTGCTTTCATCTATTTGCCTTTTCTCTCCTGATTCTTCATTCACTACTTCTTCAATCCTCACCTCACCAGACTCAGATTCTGGCATTTTTATCTCTTTATTAGCTTCCACTTCTTCTCCCTCCTTTTTCAGACTCCTATGTAACCTCTGAACAAAAAACAAAAAGTTCTCTTGATCTGGACTTCCCCTCAGTTTGTGTTTTCTGCTCTCTTTCCCTTTTCTCTTTCCTGAACTTGGCCAAAATTTCTTCAACAAACTTCTTCTTAGCTTCTTGCTGCTCAACACCCATTTCTGCTTCAGTCTTCTCCCCCTTTTTGTCATCATCAGAGGAAACAGACCTAATAGGCTTTGCAAGCATTTTGTTAAAGTTGTGGAACTTTATTTTGTGAGCCATCTGCACTGTTATTTAACACTTCTATACGATCCTTTTCCGATTTACCTTTATTACTTTCATTATCTTCCTTTCTATTCTCCACATTACCCTTTGGTACTGTATCAGTAGTAGATTCTGATCTTGTTTCCGGATTAAACCTGATATCTGACGAGCGTTCATTTTGTGATAAATTCCCCCATCATAAGGCCACAATTTAATGTCTAAATGAGTTAATATTCCGGAACTATTGGTACTTAATGGATTCGATATAAACGCAGGTTCACGGAAGATGTGAGTGAGGGTGAATGGCATCTATCAACTCAACATGAAGGTCGATGAAGTTACAAGACACAAGAAGGCAATACGGGAGTCGAAAGAAGCAAATCGAGAAGATGCAGGAGCAGCCTGCGCCGCTGGCAAGCTAGCCAGCGCCGCTGGCTTGTTGACGTAATGGCCCAGCGCCGCTGGAGCCCATCTCCAGTGCCGCTAGGCGGCCCAGGTCCAAATTCGAATTTTGCCTTATAAATACAACAAGAACCCTCAAAACCCTAAGAGAGTAGATCAGCAGCCCTAGTCGACACTACAAACCCTAGGTCGAATTTTGCAGATTCCAAGGAGGTTTTGGAGCTTCTAACACCTCTCGATCTTCATCATTCAACCTAGATCTTTCATCTTTATTTACTTTCTGTTGGTAAACAATGTCTTTCATCTTTTCAGACTTTGTTATTCCTTTAATAATGTCAGGCTAGTAGGCTGAATACTTGTTTGGATCAATGTGATCATGTAGACGTTTATTTATCTTATTTTATTTGTTAGATCTGTTGGATTGTGTTTACTGTTTGTCGTAGATCCATGGTTAATAAGTTCTTCATATTATTATAGGCTCTATATCTGCATGTATTGATTTAATTCTGATGATCGATCTATAATCATACACTTGGATTAATACGTAAAGATGAAATACACTAATCGGTCATAATTAGATGTAAAAGGTGATTCAGTTCTAACGGACGGATCCAGAACCATAATAATTAGCATAAGTTGAACATGATGCTTAACAATGTCAGACGCGATCTAGTGACATGGAAACATGCACTATGGTCACCGAAGAGAATTATTATCTGGTCATGGCTTAAGAGCCAGGTATACTAAAAGATGGACTAGTAACACAAACTTAGGTTATTAAGGCTTAAACAATGAATCTAACGAGAATTTGTTTAAAGAGTAGTGTGAGTCTAGGGACAACACTAGTTACTTACGCAAAGTGAATCTAACGATAATCTGAGTCGTGATTAAGTTTTCCAACAGACTAGCAAGTAGGTAGGATAGTATTTGGTCGTATCATGAGATCGGAGATGCTAAACAAGTATTTTAATTTAATTACTGTTATTTGCTTTTCAATTCAATTTTCTAGATTTAACCAAATCTTGTCGCTAGACCAAGCGGTTGCGGCTTCTATTTTGCTTTTATTTTAATTAGTTTTAATAGGAAATCGTGACAACCCCCAACCGCTAGAATTACACATATTATTAGACTAGGTAGTGCAAACGTCCTTGCGAACGATCATGTACTTACCATAATACTATCTACTTTCGATCGGGTCCACTGCACGTAAGTGTGTTTTGTTTAGGTATTTACTTGTACAACATCTTATACATTTAAAACAGTGTTAGTTTTTATAATCAAAAATCATTTTGTTTTTCAACCAAAAAAAAAACACATCAATATCCTCATTACGAAGCAATATCACTACAAAAAAAAGTGATCTCTTGGGACTGAATTCTTAGGGTCTGATATACCAGTCTCGAATACATAATATCAGTAACTGAAATATCAACTACTTGATACTTTTAAGAACTAACTTTGTTTTGACTAATTGTGGCAACTAATAATCAGTCCCTGATACATCAACATCGTATCTAAGACTAGATTTCAGTTACAAATATATTCACATGATAAAAAGGTTTGGAGGAAAATGTGTAGGTGACTGAATTTCAGCCCCTAATATATGGACATCAAAGTTAGAGACTAGATTTCAGTTACAAATATATTTACACAATAAAAAGATTTTGAGGGAAATTTGTGGGTGACCGAATATCAATCACAATTCAGTCTCTAATACATGAATAGCACATTAGGCTGAACGGAGTGGCAAAAATAATCCTCTTCCGCCCTGTACACCGCTCCCAAGGGGCGATCCACTCTTCCGGCGAACCCCACAACTGGCCCAAAGGGGCTTTGACCGGCTCTTTTTTCCACACATTTACACATTCTCCCACAAAAGTTTCAATACATTTTAATAATATTTATATATAATATAGTATATATATTGTGTGTGGTGTGTGTGTGCAAATAAAAAAGAAAAAAAGTTTTGTGGGTGCAGTGTGTGTCAGGCGGTGGTTTGATTGAAAAAGAAGAAGAGTTTTGCATTTTTGTCCTTTTGTATGGTGTATTTGTGGTGTATAGATTTAGTGTATTATTTTATAGTTTTTTTCATTTTATACCCCTCTAGTATTTATGTTTTAACCCCTAAACCTTTTTCTCTTAACAAACTTATACAATAGTTTTTTTTTTTTACTATTTTTTGAGTTTTTGATGGATTTGGATTATGTAGTTATTCAATTGAATACAAATATATAGCTAGCTATAATATATGTTTATGTTTTAAATATATAAATATAAAAGAAAAAAAAAAAAACAATCATTGAAAGTGTCACATGACGCAAGTCGCCCCACCCTTAAAAACTCACCCATTTCCACCTTTTTTGAAGGGCAACTCTTTTTACCCCACATGCCACATGGCGCAAGTCGCCCCCTCCTCCCAACACTCCCGCTCCCTTTAGTCTTAGGGACTAAATTTCAGTTTGAAATATGTCTACACAATAAAAAGATTTTGAGGGAAATTTGTGGGTGACCGAATATCAATCACAATTCAGTCTCTAATACATGAATAGCACATTAGGCTGAACGGAGTGGCAAAAATAATCCTCTTCCGCCCTGTACACCGCTCCCAAGGGGCGATCCACTCTTCCGGCGAACCCCACAACTGGCCCAAAGGGGCTTTGACCGGCTCTTTTTTCCACACATTTACACATTCTCCCACAAAAGTTTCAATACATTTTAATTTAATTTCTGTTATTTGCTTTTCAATTCAATTTTCTAGATTTAACCAAATCTTGTCGCTAGACCAAGCGGTTGCGGCTTCTATTTTGCTTTTATTTTAATTAGTTTTAATAGGAAATCGTGACAACCCCCAACCGCTAGAATTACACATATTATTAGACTAGGTAGTGCAAACGTCCTTGCGAACGATCATGTACTTACCATAATACTATCTACTTTCGATCGGGTCCACTGCACGTAAGTGTGTTTTGTTTAGGTATTTACTTGTACAACATCTTATACATTTAAAACAGTGTTAGTTTTTATAATCAAAAATCATTTTGTTTTTCAACCAAAAAAAAAACACATTTGCCATTGTCGACCGAAGAAAATATAACATAAGATTCCTTTTTGGAATTAGTTGTTCGATTCAAGCAAATCAAAGCTCAAGGGAGCTAGAGGCTCTTAAACTCAAAGCTCAATTGAGCTAGAAGCTCTTAAGGAGCTCAAAGCTCAAGGAGCTAGACTCTTAAGGAGCTAAGCTCAAGGGAGCTAGAGCTCTTAAAGCTCAAAGCTCAAGGGAGCTAGAGCTCTTAAAGCTCAAAGCTCAAGGGAGCTAGAGCTCTTAAAGCTCAAAGCTCAAGGGAGCTAGAGCTCTTAAAGCTCAAAGCTCAAGGGAGCTAGAGCTCTTAAAGCTCAAAGCTCAAGGGAGCTAGAGCTCTTAAAGCTCAAAGCTCAAGGGAGCTAGAGCTCTTAAAGCTCAAAGCTCAAGGGAGCTAGAGCTCTTAAAGCTCAAAGCTCAAGGGAGCTAGAGCTCTTAAAGCTCAAAGCTCAAGGGAGCTAGAGCTCTTAAAGCTCAAAGCTCAAGGGAGCTAGAGCTCTTAAGGACTCAAAGCTCAAGGAGCTAGAAGCTCTTAAGGAGCTCAAAGCTCAAGGGAGCTAGAGGCTCTTAAACTCAAAGCTCAAGAGCTAGAAGCTCTTGAAGGAGCTCAAAGCTCAAGGAGCTAGAAGCTCTTGAAGGAGCTAAGCTCAAGGGAGCTAGAGGCTCTTAAACTCAAAGCTCAAGTGAGCTAGAAGCTCTTGAAGGAGCTAAGCTCAAGGGAGCTAGAGGCTCTTAACTCAAAGCTCAAGTGAGCTAGAAGCTCTTAAGGAGCTCAAAGCTCAAGGGAGCTAGAGGCTCTTAAACTCAAAGCTCAAGAGCTAGAAGCTCTTGAAGGAGCTCAAAGCTCAAGGAGCTAGAAGCTCTTGAAGGAGCTAAGCTCAAGGGAGCTAGAGGCTCTTAAATCTCAAAGCTCAAGTGAGCTAGAAGCTCTTGAAGGAGCTAAAGCTCAAGGGAGCTAGAGGCTCTTAACTCAAAGCTCAAGTGAGCTAGAAGCTCTTAAGGAGCTAAAGCTCAAGGGAGCTAGAGGCTCTTAACTCAAAGCTCAAGTGAGCTAGAAGCTCTTAAGGAGCTAAAGCTCAAGGGAGCTAGAGGCTCTTAATCTCAAAGCTCAAGTGAGCTAGAAGCTCTTAAGGAGCTCAAAGCTCAAGGGAGCTAGAGGCTCTTAACTCAAAGCTCAAGTGAGCTAGAAGCTCTTAAGGAGCTCAAAGCTCAAGGGAGCTAGAGGCTCTTAACTCAAAGCTCAAGTGAGCTAGAAGCTCTTGAAGGAGCTAAAGCTCAAGGGAGCTAGAGGCTCTTAACTCAAAGCTCAAGTGAGCTAGAAGCTCTTAAGGAGCTCAAAGCTCAAGGGAGCTAGAGGCTCTTAACTCAAAGCTCAAGTGAGCTAGAAGCTCTTGAAGGAGCTAAAGCTCAAGGGAGCTAGAGGCTCTTAACTCAAAGCTCAAGTGAGCTAGAAGCTCTTAAGGAGCTAAAGCTCAAGGGAGCTAGAGGCTCTTAACTCAAAGCTCAAGTGAGCTAGAAGCTCTTGAAGGAGCTAAGCTCAAGGGAGCTAGAGGCTCTTAACTCAAAGCTCAAGTGAGCTAGAAGCTCTTAAGGAGCTCAAAGCTCAAGGGAGCTAGAGGCTCTTAAACTCAAAGCTCAAGAGCTAGAAGCTCTTAAGGAGCTCAAGCTCAAGGAGCTAGAAGCTCTTAAGGAGCTCAAAGCTCAAGGGAGCTAGAGGCTCTTAAACTCAAAGCTCAAGAGCTAGAAGCTCTTGAAGGAGCTAAAGCTCAAGGAGCTAGAAGCTCTTAAGGAGCTCAAAGCTCAAGGGAGCTAGAGGCTCTTAAACTCAAAGCTCAAGTGAGCTAGAAGCTCTTGAAGGAGCTAAAGCTCAAGGGAGCTAGAGGCTCTTAACTCAAAGCTCAAGTGAGCTAGAAGCTCTTAAGGAGCTCAAAGCTCAAGGGAGCTAGAGGCTCTTAACTCAAAGCTCAAGTGAGCTAGAAGCTCTTAAGGAGCTCAAAGCTCAAGGGAGCTAGAGGCTCTTAAACTCAAAGCTCAATTGAGCTAGAAGCTCTTGAAGGAGCTAAGCTCAAGGAGCTAGAAGCTCTTAAGGAGCTCAAAGCTCAAGGGAGCTAGAGGCTCTTAAACTCAAAGCTCAAGTGAGCTAGAAGCTCTTAAGGAGCTAAGCTCAAGGGAGTATGATCTATACAAGACCAGTAAGAAACTCAAAGCTCAAGGGAGCTAGAGGCTCTTAAACTCAAAGCTCAATTGAGCTAGAAGCTCTTGAAGGAGCTAGCTCAAAAGGAACTTCTACACTAAGGCTTGTAAAAAGCTCTTAGGAACCAAGAGAGAATTATTTTAGAGTAAGAAACTAGAGAGAGAAGTATAGAAAGAAGTTTTTATTTCTTTTCTTGGATGGTTTACAAATGAGCGGGGAGGCTTCCTTTTATAGGCAAAGGAAAGGCTCCATGACATCGGGGGGGGGGGGGGGGGGGGGGGGGGGGGGGGGGGGGGGGGGGGGGGGGGGGGGGGGGGGGGGGGGGGGGGGGGGGGGGGGGGGGGGGGGGGGGGGGGGGGGGGGGGGGGGGGGGGGGGGGGGGGGGGGGGGGGGGGGGGGGGGGGGGGGGGGGGGGGGGGGGGGGGGGGGGGGGGGGGGGGGGGGGGGGGGGGGGGGGGGGGGGGGGGGGGGGGGGGGGGGGGGGGGGGGGGGGGGGGGGGGGGGGGGGGGGGGGGGGGGGGGGGGGGGGGGGGGGGGGGGGGGGGGGGGGGGGGGGGGGGGGGGGGGGGGGGGGGGGGGGGGGGGGGGGGGGGGGGGGGGGGGGGGGGGGGGGGGGGGGGGGGGGGGGGGGGGGGGGGGGGGGGGGGGGGGGGGGGGGGGGGGGGGGGGGGGGGGGGGGGGGGGGGGGGGGGGGGGGGGGGGGGGGGGGGGGGGGGGGGGGGGGGGGGGGGGGGGGGGGGGGGGGGGGGGGGGGGGGGGGGGGGGGGGGGGGGGGGGGGGGGGGGGGGGGGGGGGGGGGGGGGGGGGGGGGGGGGGGGGGGGGGGGGGGGGGGGGGGGGGGGGGGGGGGGGGGGGGGGGGGGGGGGGGGGGGGGGGGGGGGGGGGGGGGGGGGGGGGGGGGGGGGGGGGGGGGGGGGGGGGGGGGGGGGGGGGGGGGGGGGGGGGGGGGGGGGGGGGGGGGGGGGGGGGGGGGGGGGGGGGGGGGGGGGGGGGGGGGGGGGGGGGGGGGGGGGGGGGGGGGGGGGGGGGGGGGGGGGGGGGGGGGGGGGGGGGGGGGGGGGGGGGGGGGGGGGGGGGGGGGGGGGGGGGGGGGGGGGGGGGGGGGGGGGGGGGGGGGGGGGGGGGGGGGGGGGGGGGGGGGGGGGGGGGGGGGGGGGGGGGGGGGGGGGGGGGGGGGGGGGGGGGGGGGGGGGGGGGGGGGGGGGGGGGGGGGGGGGGGGGGGGGGGGGGGGGGGGGGGGGGGGGGGGGGGGGGGGGGGGGGGGGGGGGGGGGGGGGGGGGGGGGGGGGGGGGGGGGGGGGGGGGGGGGGGGGGGGGGGGGGGGGGGGGGGGGGGGGGGGGGGGGGGGGGGGGGGGGGGGGGGGGGGGGGGGGGGGGGGGGGGGGGGGGGGGGGGGGGGGGGGGGGGGGGGGGGGGGGGGGGGGGGGGGGGGGGGGGGGGGGGGGGGGGGGGGGGGGGGGGGGGGGGGGGGGGGGGGGGGGGGGGGGGGGGGGGGGGGGGGGGGGGGGGGGGGGGGGGGGGGGGGGGGGGGGGGGGGGGGGGGGGGGGGGGGGGGGGGGGGGGGGGGGGGGGGGGGGGGGGGGGGGGGGGGGGGGGGGGGGGGGGGGGGGGGGGGGGGGGGGGGGGGGGGGGGGGGGGGGGGGGGGGGGGGGGGGGGGGGGGGGGGGGGGGGGGGGGGGGGGGGGGGGGGGGGGGGGGGGGGGGGGGGGGGGGGGGGGGGGGGGGGGGGGGGGGGGGGGGGGGGGGGGGGGGGGGGGGGGGGGGGGGGGGGGGGGGGGGGGGGGGGGGGGGGGGGGGGGGGGGGGGGGGGGGGGGGGGGGGGGGGGGGGGGGGGGGGGGGGGGGGGGGGGGGGGGGGGGGGGGGGGGGGGGGGGGGGGGGGGGGGGGGGGGGGGGGGGGGGGGGGGGGGGGGGGGGGGGGGGGGGGGGGGGGGGGGGGGGGGGGGGGGGGGGGGGGGGGGGGGGGGGGGGGGGGGGGGGGGGGGGGGGGGGGGGGGGGGGGGGGGGGGGGGGGGGGGGGGGGGGGGGGGGGGGGGGGGGGGGGGGGGGGGGGGGGGGGGGGGGGGGGGGGGGGGGGGGGGGGGGGGGGGGGGGGGGGGGGGGGGGGGGGGGGGGGGGGGGGGGGGGGGGGGGGGGGGGGGGGGGGGGGGGGGGGGGGGGGGGGGGGGGGTGGGTCAGTTATGTTGTTTTTGTTGACCACTTCTATGATCTCACCTGGAACGCCTTCTTCTTTTAGTTGTCATATTACAATAATGCTAATGGATATATCTAGATAGAAATATCTAGATGGAAAATTCTAGTACATGCTTTAATCACTTTAAGAGTGATTAAGACCTTATTTATTTTTAAGCACACTTAAGACACACTTAACACACTATTAATACAATATTAAACAAGCGACACGCAATATAAAACTTCTTTCTGAGGATTAAACTTCTTGACGTTGAACCACCATTGTTGACCATTAAACTGTATCGCTCGTTGTGGCTGGGACTGTGAAAATAGTGGACTTTGGTGAAGATAGGGAGCGTATTAAGATAATCAAGGTAAGCTTGATCCCATTCACGCACTTGTGGATGATTTTGGAGATCTTTAGTCCCGTTCAGAATATCTGGGTCCTTTTCTGCAGCATCCGACTTGTTAGCTTCCGCCATCTTCATGCGAGTTTGTATCCAGGATTCATGGTGATTCTGTCTGTAAAACGAGTCTGCTGGATTCAGATCCGTCCATGCTTGGATGAACTTATCTGGGCTGCAACGCTGTGTGGATTTGTGGAACTTGGCTTTGTAAAGAGTGACCAAGCAATGCTTCCTGGTGGCTCTTCGTAACGCATAAATCCATTCACTTATTGGGAGAAACCATTGGAGAAGACGGTAGGTATTGAGTTCACTCTTGGAGAATTCACCCAGTTCGCATTGAACTAGGTATGTCTCCAACTTTTGGGAGTTGAAGCCGAAAGCCATACGGAAGTCTTCGGTGAGGTACCATAAGAAACCTAAGGCTTCTTCTGGTAGAGCATCTAGGCGTTTGATACGTAGGGTGCTCAAATAAGGGTGGTCTGGGTGGAAATAAAGGTCATCCAGGGGTTTGCCATGTGTTTTTATGGTGATGGTGAGAAACTTTTTCCAGGTTAAAAAGGATGGGTCAGGGATGTTGTTTTTGTTGACCACTTCTATGATCTAACCTGGAACGCCTTCTTCTTTTAGTTGTTGATGAAGTGGCTTTGTTGGTTCTGAAGTACTCATTGTGTTTGTGAGTAATGCTTCATGCCTTTGTACTTCCTTTTATAGCCATCATCTTTGAGATCATTCATGCTCCTGTGCTGAACAGTGAAGGTCCATTGGTTCTTTGAAAAGAATGGCATCTTTTGTCTAATCAAAGAACTGTTGAGCTTATGGGCGTCTTTTTGGAGCATTATCTTGCCTTCATCATTGGGAATCTTTGCAGGCGTAATCATATCCTTAGGTCTATCTTTAATAGCCTGTAGGACCTCACTAGTGAGTTGTCTCTTGACAGATTCTTTCCACTTTTTTTGGGGGTCTCTTACTTGTCTGGTAGCGCCTTTCTTGTCAGGATACAGTGACGGCTCTTGGGGGAGAGATAGGGGCGGGTGACTCTTCTGTTCAGGAAGAGCCAATTGTGCCATGTAGATAGGCCTGGGCCCCATCTCTGAGTCAGTTGACTCGTCCGTGTCGGACTTGTTCTTATTGTAGTAGATTGAGCAGACTGTCCTTTCTCTCGGGTTATCATCCAAGGAATACAGGGACTCAAGATCTGAAACATCTATTGGTTCAATTTTGTTGATTGCTTCGATCAGTGCTTGAGTCTTCCTTTTTTCTTTGCAATCCTTAGCAAAGTGCCCTTTTTTGTTGACCACTTCTATGATCTAACCTGGAACGCCTTCTTCTTTTAGTTGTTGATGAAGTGGCTTTGTTGGTTCTGAAGTACTCATTGTGTTTGTGAGTAATGCTTCATGCCTTTGTACTTCCTTTTATAGCCATCATCTTTGAGATCATTCATGCTCCTGTGCTGAACAGTGAAGGTCCATTGGTTCTTCGAAAAGAATGGCATCTTCTGTCTAATCAAAGAACTGTTGAGCTTATGGGCGTCTTTTTGGAGCATTATCTTGCCTTCATCATTGGGAATCTTTGCAGGCGTAATCATATCCTTAGGTCTATCTTTAATAGCCTGTAGGACCTCACTAGTGAGTTGTCTCTTGACAGATTCTTTCCACTTTTTTTGGGGGTCTCTTACTTGTCTGGTAGCGCCTTTCTTGTCAGGATACAGTGACGGCTCTTGGGGGAGAGATAGGGGCGGGTGACTCTTCTGTTCAGGAAGAGCCAATTGTGCCATGTAGATAGGCCTGGGCCCCATCTCTGAGTCAGTTGACTCGTCCGTGTCGGACTTGTTCTTATTGTAGTAGATTGAGCAGACTGTCCTTTCTCCAGGGTTATCATCCAAGGAATACAGGGACTCAAGATCTGAAACATCTATTGGTTCAATTTTGTTGATTGCTTCGATCAGTGCTTGAGTCTTCCTTTTTTCTTTGCAATCCTTAGCAAAGTGCCCTTTTTTGTTGCAGACATAGCATCATCAACTTCAGAGTAAAATGCGTTCTTCTCTGTGGCTTCTTCTGGTTCTGCCATGAACAAATGTTCAAAAGCAGTTGTTGGCGGTAAGTCCTCATAAGAGCCATTATCAGAGCAAGAATCTGTTTCGTCATCAGTTTCTGGAACAATGACAGGAGCCACTGTTTTAAGTGGTTTTTGACTTTCTTGGCATAAGTTATACAGAAAAGATGAGATGGGGTTATCTTCCTTCTTAGGTAGAGATATTGGGGCTTTTGAAGAGGCTATCATCATGCTGTCATCAACCACCTGCTCTTTTGTGTTGCTTGATGATGGTTACTGATTTACACTGTCGAAAACGACGTTCTGTGTCGGGGAAGCTTTTCTGGCTCTCTGTTTGATCTGGGTTTGCTCTTTTGACCAGAGTCGCATTGACGGAGACGGTGTTGCAAACAGTGATGTTGACAATGGTTGTGGATCAAAAGTTGGTCTAACAAATGGGGTAGTAGTCACCCTCCATGGATCATCAGCAAGAGCGTCTAGTCGTTGTTGTTTGTGTTGTCTATCCAGATCAGTCAATTGTGCTTTGAGGAACTTCATCTCTTCTTCTTTTTTGACAAGATGTTTAGGCCTATGGGAGAACGGGATGTCCTTAACCATTTCAGGGAGCTCACCATGAACCTCAAGAATTTTAGACTTGAGATCATAAATGATTCCCTCTAAGCCTTGTACTCTCGTTAGTATTGCTTGCTGTTCTTGTGAGGCCATCTGTTGTTGGGTAATGATTGTCTGAAGGGCCTTGTTTTGAGCAACATCGTTTTCACTTTGCCAGTTTAATGTGGCTTCAGCAGGAGAGATGGTATTAGTGACACCACTGGGACCAATAACATTTGGAGTTTGGACTTTCCAGCTGTGTTTGGTTTTTTGTTGAGGGTTTTCAAAGGAGGACAACGGTGGGAATTCTGTTTGGTATTCTGAGGATGATGGGGATGGGGTAATGACAAAACATTCTTTCCAATTTAAATCTGGTTGGATTTCTGGTTTTGTGGGTGATGAAGGTTTAAGCGGTGAATCTTCATATGAGACAAAAAAGTTAAATTTTCCGGATGGTTCACCAAGAAGACCAATAGTGGGGTCTCCAGCTTCATACCTCTTTTTTAGAGATGCTTGTGATCCTTTCTTCTTTCTTTTGGGAATGTCTTCATCATATTTTACTTGATCTGCTTCATCCAAGCATACCTTGCAGTTACACACATCATAAGGGAAGTGTGTATCATCATTGGTCATGTTAACCGGTTGGATCATATTTACCGAGGGAAACACATCCCTTCGATCTTGAGTTGCAAACTTAACTTCAACAAGACCGTCATGATGTCGGACAAAATCCGGGGTTGTTGTAGTTTGTACTGGTGCTGCTTGATGGATCTGTTCATAATTAGTGATCCATTTTTCTGGGAGTAGCTTTAAAAGCTCTTCCCTGGATAACTTCTTAGGGACGTATGTGCATGTTGGTGTGGCATTGGAATCCACATCTATGAGCAGTGCATCACCAGAGTTGTCTTGACCAGGTACCATGATGTCCAAACAGTGGTTTTGGACTCTGTATGCCATCTGATAATGAAACGTGGCCTGAAAGGTGTTAACTTGTGGGGTTCCTCCTATTTGAATCTGGGCTTTCAAGGCTGTCATCAATGAATGGTCATTGAGTGGCATATTGAAGTTGGGGTAGAAGGTCACGAAGACTGTGCCAGCATTTAAGGTTGTTTGGATCGTACCAATACATGCGTGTTGGTATTCCTTGAATCTAGTGTCAACCAAGGCTATGCGGGAGAACGTTGGTAGTCCTTTTCTACCATGAAAGGTGAGTGCAAGCTTTACTGCACCAAAGTGGATGTGGGTGTAACCATGATTAAGGCTGATCCTCGGTAGATCTGGGGGTAATTCTATGGTTACAAGGTGTTCGGAGGTTGTTGCTTTTTTTTTTTTTTTTTTTTTTTTTTTTTTTTTTTTTTTTTTTTTTTTTTTTTTGGTAATTCTATGGTTACAAGGTGTTCGGAGGTTGTTGCAGGGAGTTGGTGTGAACAGAAGTTAGATGTTTGAACAATTTCCCTGGCACCTGAGTTTCCCGGTGGGCTTATTATGTTTCTAACTCTTTTTGTGAAGGTTTTCAGTGGTTTAGAAAAAACGGCGTAAGGATTGACAATTGGGACTTTAGTGATGGGAATCCTAGAATCATCAGATAAGTATGAGACATCATACGGCTGATCAATTCTGGAAGAAGAGGAGCGACGGAAACTAGAAAAAGAAGATGAGCGGGATAGGCGGTTATCTGTGTTCATAACTGGGTTTAGATACTTGCAGCAACTCTTATTGAGATTTCCAAGCTCGTACCAAATCGCGACTTACCACGGCCTCTTGCCTCACTGCGCACACAACAAGCTTTCTACCGACTCAATAAGAATCCGTCGTATCGGACCAGTCTTGATAAACCCTTGTAAGATTGGTTTTCTGATGCGAGAGATCAGCAACTAAGGCTGCAGACGCAGAGCATACGGGGGGGAGGGTATGGCTGATCTATACAAGACCAGTAAGAAACTCAAAGCTCAAGGGAGCTAGAGGCTCTTAAACTCAAAGCTCAATTGAGCTAGAAGCTCTTGAAGGAGCTAGCTCAAAAGGAACTTCTACACTAAGGCTTGTAAAAAGCTCTTAGGAACCAAGAGAGAATTATTTTAGAGTAAGAAACTAGAGAGAGAAGTATAGAAAGAAATTTTTATTTCTTTTCTTGGATGGTTTACAAATGAGGGGGGAGGCTTTCTTTTATAGGCAAAGGAAAGGCTTCATGACATCATGCATGACATCATATTACAATAATGCTAATGGAAATATCTAGATAGAAATATCTAGATAGAAAATTCTAGTACATGCTTTAATCACTTTAAGAGTGATTAAGACCTTATTTATTTTTAAGCACACTTAAGACACACTTAACACACTATTAATACAATATTAAACAAACGACACATAATATAAAACTTCTTTCTGTGGATTAAACATCATGACGATCTCTTAGATCAAGGCGATCCTCTTTCTTCACGCATCTCTTCATCATGCCTTCTCCATTTTGTCAAATGATTGTTGATATATTCTTCATGGGCTTCTTTCCATGCTTTAGAATATGGGTCATCATTATCCCAGACAAATTGGTTACCTAGCACATTTCTGGGAATTATCTTGGGATCAACGTTATTTGCAATCACCATCATTTCTCTTGCATGTGCCCATTCCTTCATGCGTGGAATTCTGTACGTGGGTTTGACATTTGTCCAGCTATGTATGAAACAATATGGTGAATGGTAGATGCCGCTTTGATTACTTGAAAGAGTCGATGGGGGAATATAGGAAGCCGGTCTTCTGAATACCACCAAACAATATTTCTTCGATGGGGAAATCATGTGAGACGTCCACTGATGGGATGGAAGGAACCATTGCAGTAGAGTAAGAGCATGCTTGTTTTCTTTTTCTAGGTCTCCAAAGTGACACTCAAACAGATATTGGACCAGTTTTTCAGCATTGAAGCTCATGGAAATGGAGAATGCTTCAAAGAGGTACCAGAAAAAGCACAAGGCTTCTTTTGGGAAGTTATACAGATCACCAATATGGAAAACATTCAGATAAGGATAATTTGGATGAAATGAAAGACCTTGCATAAACATACCATGTTTCTTAAGAACAATGGTAAGGAAGGTCTTATAGTTCAGCAAAGATCTTTTTTTAAGTGCTTGATCTGCAATTACCTCTATAACTTCTTCCGGGATATGTTTTTTCTGGAACCATTGATGCATCGGGAGTGTTTTTTTGAGAGGTGAATGGATGTGTAGCACTCATGGTGAAGATGGCAGGTAACACTTTGGGATGCACAACTGTAATGATTCCCTTTGCTTTATAGGCCTTAGGTCTTGACAAAAAATCAGCAAGGACATTGTTTGTTCCTTTCACGTGTTTCACTTCAAATGTCCACTGTGTAAACCAGTTGGCCCATCGCAATAATTGTGATTCTGGCAGCATCTTTCTTTTGAACTGTAGCATTTTTGGAAAATGCGCCATGTCCATTTCGATCAAGAATCTGTAGCCGATTAGATGGAATTGGAATTTTTCAATTCCTTTTTTGACCGCCAAGATTTCTTTATAAGTGGAGTGGTAGTGCTTTTCAGAATCTTTGAACATGCCACTTTTGTATCCGCATATTGTTCTGACACCTTTATCATCTTCTGCAAGTAGGACAGCTGCCCAGTAATCATCACTATCATCTGTCTGTAAGATTCTTTTATCACCTGGTGCAGGAATCTTTAAAGGAGGCATCACATCAGCCAACTGCTTTACTGCTTTTACTGCCTTTGTATGCTTTTCAGACCAAGTGGGCGGATTCTTTTTCAACATCGGGAAGAGATGCATTGTGTGTTGAGAAAGCTTTGGCAAAAAGTCTGCCATATAATTAACAACACCTACGAATTGCTGCACTTCCTTTTGTGACGTCAACATATCCGGAAACTGGTGAAGTTCTTGGCTGATATGTGGTTGTGGCTGGTATTTTCGTCAGCAATTTTCATCCCAAGAAAATCAATAGTGTTTACTCCAATTACCATTTTTTTCTCTGAGAGCATAATTCCATATTTCAATACTATTGAATGGAATTTTTGGAGTAACTCTATATGGGATTCCTCATCTTCTGAGAACAACAGAATATCATCTATGTACACCAGGGCGTTATCCAGTATTGGTTCAAAAATGCGAACCATAGTTTTTTGAAAAACTGATGGTGCATTTTTCAATCCAAATGGCATTACTTTCCACTGGTAGTGGTGGTTGGGGATGCAGAATGCTGTCTTTGGTCTGTCACTAGGCATAATGCCTAATTGCCAAAAACCAGCTTTGAGATCAAACTTTGATAACACCTTTGCATTAACCAAAGATTGGAACAATGATTTCTTTTGTGGGAGTGGAAACTTGTCATCTGCCAAAAAATGGTTTAATGGCTGATAATTAATTACCAACCTTAGCTTCCCACGAACTTGTTCACTTCTTTTGTTAACATAAAATGCTTCACATGCCCACTGGGATGTTGTTGGCTCGATAAGATCTTGGCTTATCAGCTCTTGGCATTCTTGAACTGCGAGTTGGGTATGATCTGGGTTCATTCCTGGGTGGCTTGCCTTTGTCGGATTTATATCTTCATTTTGCTTAAAAAGTAAAGAGACAAAGAAGTCTGGGTTCAACCATAATGGGGATTTGTGTTTTCCCATAAACTCAGTGTGACTTTGGGCACACGATGTCTCTATGATCTTGTTTTTTAAAGCTTCCAAGCAGAGTTGAGATGCCATGAAAAGTTTTGGCACATTGCTCCAAGGATTTGTAAACTTTTTGTATCTAAGACCTTCAGTCCCATACCGTAGATCTCTCAAACGATATAGAATATCAAAACCAATTAGAAAGTCTTTCCCATGGGAGCTAGATCCTAAGAATTGATGCTTGATTGTGCATGTGGGGAAAATTCTTAGGTGTATTGGGATGGTCATCTTATCGATAGTGAATGTTTCTCCATTTTCCGCGAGAAAATGTTTTCGGCAAGGCATCCAATATTCTTTTGGAAGAATATCTGGATTCAATATCGAAGATGCTGATCCAGTATCGAAAAAGGCAATGACTGGTATGGGTTTAGCATATTTTCCAGTCAGCAGATGAACTTTTGCGATTGGAGTTGGAGGATCTGATCGCTGCTTCTTTTTTGGAAGAGCCATTGCAATTGGGGTAGGAGTTGGTTTTTCGTAAGAAGAGGAAGCTTCTTTGTTTTGGTCAGAAAAGTGTTGAAGAAGTATGGGTGTATCAATAATTTCGCCATTGCTCTTTACTATGTAGTCCGATACATCATCTTCATCAGGATCATAATCTAACTGTTTCCAAGGAAATGGAAAAACAGGGCCATAGAAAGATTTTCTTTTTCTTTTCTTAACATTATCTTGTGCTGTGCTCAGATCTTCCAAGTAGAGTGACAAGATAGTTGGGGAAACTATCATGTTATCATTTGTAAATTGTTCTTCATCATCAGCCGTTTTTCTGACGTTTTCGGTTGTGTGCTTGATTTCCATGTTCTCAGCATGGGATAGTTCAGCATCTGTTCTAGTTTCTTCAGGGATTTGGGTTTGATCATTTGGTGATGGAGAACTCTGTTCAGGTGGTTGGGGTTGATCATTTGGTGATGGAGAACTTTGTTCAGGTGGTTGGGGTTGATCATTTGGTGATAGAGAACTTTGTTCAGGTGGTTGGGGTTGATCATTTGGTGATAGAGAACTTTGTTCAGGTGGTTGGGGTTGATCATTTGGTGATAGAGAACTTTGTTCAGGTGGTTGGGGTTGATCATTTGGTGATAGAGAACTTTGTTCAGGTGGTTGGGGTTGATCATTTGGTGATAGAGAACTTTGTTCAGGTGGTTGGGGTTGATCATTTGGTGATAGAGAACTTTGTTCAGGTGGTTGGGGTTGATCATTTGGTGATAGAGAACTTTGTTCAGGTGGTTGGGGTTGATCATTTGGTGATGGAGAACCCTGTTCAGGTGGTTGGGGTTGATCATTTGGTGATGGAGAACCCTGTTCAGGTGGCCACCATGATATTGGTTGTGGGTTCAAGACCCCTCTTCCGAAAGGAGTAGGTGTTAATTCCCATGGATCTTCTTCCATCCTTACAATTTGTCTCTCTAAATCTGCAAGTTGGGCTTTGAGAGACTTCATTTTGTCTTGTTTCTGGACAAGACATCTTGGTCTATAAGTGATCGAGATGTTTTCGATTATTTCGAGGATCTCGTGATGGGTGTCAAGGATTTCTTCTTGAAGCTCGGAAATGATTTTTTCAAGACTATGTATTTTTTCTTCTTTAATTCTCTCGGGATTAAGATTGGGATTTATGTTGAGAGTTTTAGTTTTAGAATTTTCTGAATAGGCTTGAGAATGATGTAAGGGATTTATGAAGGTTGGGGTGATATTGAAACATTCTGTTGACTGTATAGGCAAATATCCAGGTGGTGGAGACTGATAGGTTATGGGTCTTTTGGAACCTTCTGGTGAGCTTTTATGATTCCATATTGATGATATATTGGAAGAACTGGTGTAAACTGATTGTTTATGGGAAAATGTGGTTGTTGAGCTATTTGTAAAGGTGGATGGATTACCAGGATTATATGAGTAACCATATTCCCGATTTTTCTTTATGGGGTATGAGGAACTAGGTAGATGGTTATCTGTGTTCATAACTGGGTTTAGATACTTGCAGCAACTCTTATTGAGATTTCCAAGCTCGTACCAAATCGCGACTTACCACGGCCTCTTGCCTCACTGCGCACACAACAAGCTTTCTACCGACTCAATAAGAATCCGTCGTATCGGACCAGTCTGATAAACCCTTGTAAGATTGGTTTTCTGATGCGAGAGATTAGCAACTAAGGCTGCAGACGCAGAGCATACTAATACAATCTTAGAAAGTAATACCAGGAGCGACGTTAGGCTCTTACCACCATAAGTATAAGAACCAAAAGAAAAGAAATAGCATACAGATAGAGGTGGTAGATCTGTATGTGCTGGTTTTACTTTATATTTTTGTGTCTAGTTTAGAATTATGGATTTTGGGTGTGTTGTAATTACTACAATTCATTAAAGTCACAAGACATCTATTATTATATAAACAAAAGAAGATTTCGATGACATCATTTTTTTATAAAAACATCTACTTGTCATTAGTAGATAATTTCTTATTAATTATATTTATTTGAATTGATATATGACATCACCTTTAATGAAAATTTGATTTTTAATTTTCACATTAACAAATGTTAATTATATTAAAATCAATATACATAAAATTTGATATAGCTAATTCGTACATTTATGATTTATAAATGATAATTAAAATGCATTTTTCATCTTAAATTTTTTATGCTAGTCATTTTAAAAAAAGTGTTTCATTTTTACTATTTTCGACATATTATATATCAGAAATTTGAAAAATAGCTTATAGTTTCTTTTGAGTTTATATTATTTCTTTTAATTTTGGACTATATATCATATACAAACATTTTTCAATATATTCAAATAAATATTATCTTAATTTGCCCGCGTATTACGCGGGTTACTAAGCTAGTATTGTTACATTACTCGATGAAATTAGAATTAGTTTTTTTTACATTTCGAGTCGCCTGAGGTTTACATTGTTATATATGTTCATAGTCAAAATCGGGCAAATGTGTAGTGGACTAAATTATATTGGAATCTGTCAAGTGCGTTAAGTTGCTTGCACTAATTAAATTTTTATGGCGACTTAGTTTTAGTCGAAGTTTATGTTGTCTAACCTAGCGACATTCTGGTCACAAACATATGAACAAAGATAAAGAATTCATGTCGGATTAAAGTTTGTGTTTGTTGAACAATTTATTAAAATTTTATAATTCGCATGTTACGTCAATTTTAATCGATATCTATTAGCTGCCTAAAGAAAACAATCATGATCAATGTAGGTATAGGCAGGGGCGGATGTAGTTAAGAAAGAGTGGGGGGTAATGCCCCCTATGGGCTGAAAAGAAATTTAGTTTGTTAGTGTATTTTATTTATCCAAAGCCCAACATTTATTACGTTTGCCCCCGACTTAATTTTTTAATGCCCTAGTGTTAGCTGAGCTTTTATCGACTCAATCCAAGAGCAAATGAATTTCCCATTAAAGTGGAGGCGTTGGATTATGAGCATTCTAAAGTCTGCTAGATCTTCAATTCTTATCAACGGATAGCCGACTTTTGAATTCAATTGTTTTAGGGGAGTTAGACAAGGGGATCCCCTTTCACCTCTACTGTTTTTAATTGTTATGGAAGGTTTCTCGTGTATGTTTCAGGCGGATGTGAATAATGGAATTTTTCATGGTATCTCATTGCCTAATAGTGGACCATCAATCTCTCATTTGCTGTTCGCCGATGACTCATTGATAGTTGGAGAATTTTCAAAAGATAATATTGTAAATATGGGGAGACTTCTCAAAATCTTTTTCTTAGTCTCCGGCTTAAAGATCAATTTTCAAAAATAAAAAATGTATGGCATGGGAGTTACGAGAGAAGAAGTGCATACGATGGCTGATTTGATTGGATGCGATACTGGTGCATTTCCTTGCAATTATTTGGGTCTTATTATAGGAGGGAACATGAATCGTGTAAACAACTGGTCCACGGTGATTGAGACTTTTGAGTCCCGGCTATCGGTTTGGAAATCCAAAACTCTGTCGGTTGGGGGACGTCTAACGTTACTCAAATATGTTTTGGATTCACTACCGACATATTATTTTTCACTTTACAAAGCTCCAATTCAGATTATTAACAAGCTAGAATCAATGAGGAGGAATTTCTTTTGGAACAACCATGGTGATCAAAAGAAGATATGTTGGGTAAGCTGGTCAAAGATCACTTCCCCAAAAGAGGCTGGAGGTTTGGGGCTAACACCGTTGAGAGACGCCAACATTGCCCTCCTTACAAAATGGTGGTGGCGATACAGGACAGAACCAAATGCATTATGGCATAAGGTTATATCAGCCTTACATGATTCGAATCGAAGTTGGCCCCTCTTACCACACTCTAAAACTCAATGTGGTACTTGGAAGTCAATAGCAATGCTTGAAAACTCTCTGGCTAAATGCAATTTGAGCATGGAAAGTCTGTTTAAAGGGTTAGTGGGGAACGGGAATATGATCATATTTTGGATAGACCCCTGGGCGTCCAATACTCCATATCGGTCACTCTTTCCAGAGCTGTTCTTAAAAGCATCCTACAAATGTATTACGGTCAGAGACTCTTATGATTTGCTGGACAATTTCATAACTTGGAAATGGAGATGGAAAGAAGAAGCCTTCTCCTTGACTGTGTAACACCCCGAGCTGGGCCCGGAATATTACGGAAATTATATAGCACACAGTGGAATTATCGTAGAACATAAACTATATGAACATATTGGACTCAGTGAATCCAACTTATTAAGTCATTCATGTACAAGCACACATTACATAAAAACCATATAACCATCACACGTTTACAAACGAACACAAAAGATAGTAATAGATCCTAAACATGATGCAAATGTTGGGCAAATGAATCCTTGATCCATCTAAGTCCAAGCCCTGATTATTGAAGCAACATCATTTAAGCATCACGTCCATGGTTCACTTGATTTCCTGAAAAGTATACTAAACAAGGTCAACACTAGGTTGGTGAGTTCGTAGTAATGGTTTACAAGAAACCATTATCAATAACATTATCATATGTAATAACAACATCAAACAATGTACTTACAACAAACCCATGTACGTCACCTGTTAGACAATTGAGGTTAACATATCGTTCAACCTTGTCAAATAAGTAACCAAACAACAAATGATACAAAATAGTTCTTATACAATCAAGTACAAATGGTATCATTACCAATAAATGTATCGTATACATGTCAATGTCATGCAATGTATCAAATATGTATAAATGTCAATACGTGCATCATATGCGAGTCAATGTCATGCAATGTACCTCAAAATCATCATGTATCACAATACTTGGTCCACATCGTGGTGTAAATCATATCATATCATCAAGTATGGCCAATACTTGGCATCAAGTACTTGAAAGTACTCGGTCCACATCGTGGTGTAAATCATATCAAATCATATCATATCATATCATCAAGTATGGCCAATACTTGGCATCAAGTACTTGAAAGTACTCGGTCCACATCGTGGTGTAAATCATATCAAATCATCAATAAACAAGTCCATATGTCCAACAAATCAACCAAATGCAGCAAGTACATACACTTCGTACGCCTTTACAATTAAGGAATCATAGATGCTTATATATAGGGTCACCCGCAGCCTTCCCACCACATCTATAACTCTTTAATGGTATCGTCGTCTTTCATGTATGCACTACTATCCTAATCTATAACAATGTTTCATAATCATGTGCAAAATCAATCAAACATGTCAACCATACCATCAATCATTCAAACAAACAAACAAACAAGTAATTCACATAAGTGTACACTTTTCAGCCCGAATCTCAATTGAGTAGGGAGCTACGAAACTCACCTTAATTGAAGTGAATCGTGGGATGAAGAAAGAAGAGAGTAAGTAGACTATGTTGTGCTTCGTGGAACCTCTTCAATGAAAATAATACTTGTTTTAGTTAATATGTTCTTGTTAGAATATAGATAAAAGAAAGTTTGTTTTTGTAATCTTCATCACCCAAATTAGATTGTTATCATGACATTTGTTTAATTTACATATATATATAAATAACTTCTACACATGAGATTAGGTATGTACACTGGTTCCTATCAAACAAGGATGTAGTGTTGTAAATCCATACATGTACACCGGTTCCTATCAATCAAGGATGTTGGTGCAACGCAGTAGGTATATGGGATCATGTGTATAAGTATATATATATGTACATGGTTTTCATTATATATATCATTTATATTGTCATGTAATAAAAGTATTCAAGTTTTATAAAATTTGGTATACATCTTTTAATTGAATAACCCAAACCAAGCCATAATCTACAACTTGACACCATTAAAATACTTATAAATTATGATTAAGAGATCAAGAATTATTACCTTATATGTGCACTTAATCAAAAGGATGTTTAAATGAATGATTAAAGATGACTTAAAGCTAAGAACTACTGAAATTCCAGCCCTCTGTTCTAGACTTGTAATTTGACTTCTGGACCTTTTTGGACAAATTCAACGGTTGAAAACGTTGGTCTATATGTTAGGAAGCTACTGTCAAAGAACCATGATGATCCGACGGTTTAATCTCCGGGGATCGGAGGTTTTCTGGGCTGCTGTAATGAAAAACGGGTTTTGAGTTGTTTTGGATATTTTCTTTCTCAAAGTCAACTATGGCTCAATGACGTGAGAACTAAGTTTGTTGCATGTATATGTATTGTTTAGAGTGTTGAGAATGCAGAGAACAAAGAGAGAAAGAAGTTCTTATAATTAGATAGATAGGATAGATAAGATAGATAGAGATTAAAGAAGAAGAAGTTTGATTATGTGAATTGGTAATGAAAACCTTAGCTTGTATTTATAGGTAAAAATTTACATGGTTACTAGTTTAGTTTGTTGATAACTATGGTTAAGTTAAGGAATACCATGAGCTAGTTTGATGGTTTTGCAATACCATGGGCTAGTTAACTAACTTTAGTTAGCTAATCATAGTTAGTTATATAGGTAGATATTATTTAGGATAGTTTAGGATATTTAGTAGTATAATATACCCCTTAATTTACATACCTATAATGCCTAATTATTTTACTAGCATTTATTATTAACCGTACAATATTTCTAGTTATTCGATTGGGTCCATTTTCAATAAACAACAAGAAATATCACGCATATTCCTTCTTTACATAAAGTTATGTCGGGTGTCCACTAGTAGCATTATTCAGCTAATGAACCAAACATGGTCCGTGATAAATTCACGGGTATTCATACTTTTCATATAATTGTGTCGGTCTTTGTCTTATTTGTACCATTATTATTTATCCACCGACACTATTTAAAACTGTACATTATACTAAGGCTTCTTAACATGGGTCTAATCACAGTAGCCCAATCAAGATATAGAATTCATCCTCATATTTTATTTAGCCCAATCACATGAACAGAATGTGAGCAAAATCATATCGGTACTATAAATTCCATAAAAAATATAGTCACAATAAAAATGGCCTCACCATATGGGCTTGATCATATCAATCCAGTTTCAATTCATTATCATATTGTTATTAGCCCAACACGTACATATATATAAAGGCAACCATAAGTACTCAAAGTCTTTCATAAATTTATAAAGTTTGCTTTTATTATTTTCGACAATTAATGGGCCAAAAATGACAATTGTTACAGACTTAACATGTACAACTTGATGCTATAGTTGCTCTTTTACAACCAGCCTTAATTACGGGTCATGAAGATAAATGGCTATGGTCAGCTGAAAAAGACGGACAATTTTCTGTACAATCTATGAAGAATGTTCTATATAAAGGCAATGCTTTATGGCCACTTCCTTTTGTCATGAAATGGAACAATTGGGTTCCCAAAAAAGTGAATGTTTTTGTTTGGAAAGCACTTTTGGATCGCATACCGACTCGAGATGGATTGAGAAAAAGAAACGTTCTGGTAAACAATACGGGTTGTGCTTTATGTGATGAATTCGAGGAGTCCTCGGAACACTTGTTCACAGCTTGCCCCCGAATCCACTGGATATGGTCAAAGATAAGTAGCTGGTGTAACATCTCACCGATTTTTTGTTTTTCTGTTATGGACTTGTTATTACTACACCAAAGTTTACCACTTGATAGACGGAAAAAGAAGGTTGTTAATGGCATCATTATGATTGCCATGTCGTGTATATGGAAGGCTAGAAACCGTATCATTTTTGATAATGATCGGTTGAACATGGATTTGCTGATGGGTGAAATAAAGTCTTCTTCGTTCTTATGGATTAAGAACAGATCGAAGTATGGATGTTTAGTTTGGGATAACTGGCTGTCTTTTTCTTTCTAATTGTTTCTTCTGTAAATTGTATTCGTTTTGACCACTTCTTGTGGAGTTGGTTTTTATATAAAAGCTGATGTTCAAAAAAAAAAGATAAAAATCAATAACAATTCTTTTCATGCTATTGCTGATGTATCTGACGATCTCTATTCTCCTACGTGGCTACGGTGCCTTAATTTATAAGGACTTTATTTTGAACAAGGTAAGCTAGATCATTACTTAATTTATAATTTAATTTGTAGACTTTAATAAGAAAGTAATAGGCCAGATGCCAAAACAAAGGCTCGACCGTGTTTTTTTTTTTAAAAGTCACATGTCAACTTCTGGTTGGTTAGAAAATCTTCTCTCCCTTCTCTCCTTAACCCACATTCTCATTTGATCTCTCTCCTATATATATATACTAGTCCTAATAACCGTACGATGTACGGTAGCTATATAGATTGTATCATAAAGAAACTCGAATATACCTCATACATGATTCGTGAGTATGATATAAATTGTGGTTAAAGTAAATCGATGATCAAGCTAAATTATAATAAACAGTAATGATAAATATAATATATGTTTAGTTAGAGTTTTGGATTACCTTAAATTTTTAGAACCACATCAAAATCGGAACTTGTAAGCATAGTGGATGATGACAAATAGCCTTGTGATTTCGGATCGTAAACTCAAATTTTGAAGTCTTCATGTTAATAACTTATTATAATTAATATAAGGGTAAATGTTCATTTGAATCCTTAATTTTTCATGAAACCCAAGGACCAAATCCTAGCCATTTGATCATCTCAATCAATGGCTAGGATTTAAACTTATGCCTTAATTAAAAAAAAACACGGAGGGGCATTTATGTAAATTTGCTTAATAAAAAAAAAACTCTCTTTCCCCTTTCCTCCTCCTGATGGAAACACAGACAAACACAAACACAAACACACACACACACACACACACACACACACACACACACACACTCTCTCTCTCTCTCTCTCTCTCTCTCTCTCTCTCTCTCTCTCTCTCTCTCTCTCTCTCTCTCTCACTCTTCTCATCAACTCCGACGACGTTAACCACCACCACCACCGCTGCCACCATCATCTCGCGCTCCCCTCCTGTCTAGATCTCCACCTCAAATCACTAACAACAACAACAAATGGATGATGATGTTTTAGATATTATTATAGTGAGATTTTATGTAGTTAATGTTTTTTATATAAAAAGTAGATAATCAAACCATTTTTATCCATGATTTGTAGTTATTTTCAATTATTTTTGTTTTTTCATATGATAAGAAGTTGTATCCTTGGTTGTTGTTGTTTAAAGAATTTTGCCCACAAAGTGTTTGATGAAATGTCTAAACCAAAGTGTATGTACTAAATCAAATTTGATTATATACGTATTTGCTAATTATACATCCAATCATACTTGATTGTGCATAGCATAACCTTTTTTGTAGTTATTTGAGTTCTCGTGGAACATCAAATTTGATTTTATGCATACGGTGTCAAAAACCTATACAAAATCAAATTTGATTTTGTGCACACATTGAGACAAAACAAATGAGTTCCATACAAAGAAAACCATTTAAAATCAAAAATGATTTTAAGAATATAGTGTGAAAAAGCTATACAAAATCATATATGATTTTATTCATACATCTAGACAAAAAAAAGTGAGTTCGGTATCATTAAACCCATTCAAAATCATATATGATTTTGTATAGGCTTCCATACAAATAAACTTATTCAAAATCAAAATTGATTTTAAGAATACACTGTGAAAAATTTATTCAAAATCATATATGATTTTACGTATAAAATTGAGACAAGGCAAATGAGTTCTATACAAATAAACCTATTTAAAATCAATTTTGATTTTACGCATACAGTGTGAAAAACTTATAGAAAATCATATATGATTTTACGCATACATTGTCAAGAAAATGTACAAAATTATGATTTTGTGTAGCACATTAAGTCAAACCAAATGGCTTCCATAAAAAGAAATTTATTCAAAATCATTTTTGATTTTACTCATAAAGTATGAAAACCTATTCAAAATCAACTATTCAAAATCAAAAATGATTTTACGCATACATTGGGGAAAATCTATACAAAATCATATATGATTTTGTATAGCACATTGAGTCAAAACAAAATGAGTTACATACCAAGAAACTCATTTAAAATCAAAAATGATTTTAAGCATACATTGTGAAATACCCATACGAAATCATATTTGATTTTACCCATATTTGATACGTACTGTGTCAAAAAGCTATACAAAATCAAATTTGATTTTTGCATACATTTAGAAAACCAAATGGAGTCCATATCAAAAAACCTATACACAATCAAATTTGACAATAGGGTTAGCCGTTAGGCTAACCCTACGACTTCAAACCCTAAACTAAAGCGCGGGCCGCAGGCCCCCGTAATCACACTTCCCCCTCGGATTAGCTTTTAGCCCCCAAGGGTTTAGATTTTAGGGTTTTAGAATGCAACTTTTCTAAAATGTATGCATAAAATCAAAAATGATTTTGCATTGATTTTTAACATTATACATGTGAAATCAATTTTGATTAGCAATTAAGCTTTAGTTTAGGGTTTGAAGTCGTAGGGTTAGCCGTTAGGCTAACCCTACGACTTCAAACCCTAAACTAAAGCGCGGGCCGCAGGCCCCCGTGATAAAGCTTTAGTTTAGGGTTTGAAGTCGTAGGGTTAGCCGTTAGGCTAACCCTACGACTTCAAACCCTAAACTAAAGCGCGGGCCGCAGGCCCCGTAATCACACTTCCCCCTCGGATTAGCTTTTAGCCCCCAAGGGTTTAGATTTTAGGGTTTTAGAATGCAACTTTTCTAAAATGTATGCATAAAATCAAAAATGATTTTGCATTGATTTTTAACATTATACATGTGAAATCAATTTTGATTAGCAATTAAGCTTTAGTTTAGGGTTTGAAGTCGTAGGGTTAGCCGTTAGGCTAACCCTACGACTTCAAACCCTAAACTAAAGCGCGGGCCGCAGGCCCCCGTAATCACACTTCCCCCTCGGATTAGCTTTTAGCCCCCAAGGGTTTAGATTTTAGGGTTTTAGAATGCAACTTTTCTAAAATGTATGCATAAAATCAAAATTGATTTTTAACATTATACATGTGAAATCAATTTTGATTAGCAATTAAGCTTTAGTTTAGGGTTTGAAGTCGTAGGGTTAGCCTAACGGCTAACCCTACGACTTCAAACCCTAAACTAAAGCGCGGGCCGCAGGCCCCCGTGATAAAGCTTTAGTTTAGGGTTTGAAGTCGTAGGGTTAGCCGTTAGGCTAACCCTACGACTTCAAACCCTAAACTAAAGCGCGGGCCGCAGGCCCCGTAATCACACTTCCCCCTCGGATTAGCTTTTAGCCCCCAAGGGTTTAGATTTTAGGGTTTTAGAATGCAACTTTTCTAAAATGTATGCATAAAATCAAAAATGATTTTGCATTGATTTTTAACATTATACATGTGAAATCAATTTTGATTAGCAATTAAGCTTTAGTTTAGGGTTTGAAGTCGTAGGGTTAGCCGTTAGGCTAACCCTACGACTTCAAACCCTAAACTAAAGCGCGGGCCGCAGGCCCCCGTAATCACACTTCCCCCTCGGATTAGCTTTTAGCCCCCAAGGGTTTAGATTTTAGGGTTTTAGAATGCAACTTTTCTAAAATGTATGCATAAAATCAAAATTGATTTTGCACACTGTGAATTGTAAAATCATATTTCATTTTGTATATAGATTCTATAGATTTGTGTTTTGTAACTTTGTTTTGTACAATCAAATTTGATTTTGTATATAGATTCTATAGATTTGTGTTTTGTAACTTTGTTTTGTACAATCAAATTTGATTTTGTATTGAAGGTTTTAGTTACCTGTGTTCTTATGCCTAGAATCATATTTGATTTTACTCATACAGTGTGAAAATCCTATACATAATGAACTATTCAAAATCAAAATGATTTTAGAATACATGTGAAAAATTATTCAAAATCATATATGATTTTGTATAGGCTTCCATACAAATAAACTTATTCAAAATCAAAATTGATTTTAAGAATATACTGTGAAAAATTTATTCAAAATCATATATGATTTTTTATAGCACATTGAGACAAAACCAAATGAGTTCCATACAAAGAAAACCATTTAAAATCAAAATTGATTTTAAGAATAGAGTGTGAAAAAGCTATACAAAATCATATATGATTTTGTATAGGCTTCCATACAAATAAACTTATTCAAAATCAAAATTGATTTTAAGAATACACTGTGAAAAATTTATTCAAAATCATATATGATTTTGTATAGGCTTCCATACAAATAAACTTATTCAAAATCAAAATTGATTTTAAGAATACACTGTGAAAAATTTATTCAAAATCATATATGATTTTACGTATAAAATTGAGACAAGGCAAATGAGTTCTATACAAATAAACCTATTTAAAATCAATTGATTTAAGAATAGAGTGTGAAAAACTTATAGAAAATCATATATGATTTTACGCATACATTGTCAAGAAAATGTACAAAATTATTTATGATTTTGTGTAGCACATTGAGTCAAACCAAATGGCTTCCATAAAAAGAAATTTATTCAAAATAAAAAATGATTTTAAGAATACAGTGTGAAAAACTTATAGAAAATAATATATGATTTTACGCATACATTGTCAAGAAAATGTACAAAATTATTTATGATTTTGTGTAGCACATTGAGTCAAACCAAATGGCTTCCATAAAAAGAAATTTATTCAAAATCATTTTTGATTTTACTCATAAAGTATGAAAACCTATTCAAAATCTGTAACACCCCAAGCCGAGGCTCGGAATATCACGGAAATCATACAGCACCAGGTGGAATTACAATAGAACAACTAAATGCAATAAGAGGATTCAGTGAATCCACACAAACGATAAACAAGTAACGAAGAACAATAGGAGCAAGTAAACATCAAGATTACAAACGACAACAAAAGAAGGCTATCAATCCTAAATACAATGCAACATAAGGCAAATGGATCCTTGATCCATATCAGTCCAGTCCGGGTTCAACAGTAAGCAAACAATCAACCTCCACGTCCTGAATAACTTGGTTACCTGAAAAGTGTACTAAGCATAGTCAACACAAGGTTGGTGAGTTCGTAGTAATGGTCCATAAAGAACCAACATCTATAATCACAATATAAGAATAGAGGCTAGACATGACTTACAGTGAGCCTCTACATAACACAATATCGCCCAACAACAAGATTACACAAGACAAGTAAATGTGTAATGAGAATGCACAAATGCTATGCGAATCAATGTAAGTGCAAATGCATGAATAAGCCAACATGCCTATCCTATGCGTGAACGCCGGTCACCAATGCAACGATACCCTTCTGCCATCGCCATGGACAAGGCTGTATCTCAAAAACATCGAGTTATATATGTCTATATACTCGGGGTCATGACTACATCCAAAATGGGTGCATACATCTATGCACCAGGATGCCGGCAAATCCCCTGCCGAGGGTCCAACAATAATGTATGCAATGCTTACAATCAAATGTAAATGCATAAGTCGTAAACCAACGATCGATATACGATGAATACGAATCAATAATCAATGATCGCCAAATCTGAGCCATAAATCGATAATCGTCAATCATAAACCAATAATCACCATTCCTCAACATCAACCATTAATACTTAACCAAAATATTAACCAAGTCAATCGACATATGATGAACCATAATTAACCAAGTCAATCGACATATGATGAACCATAATTAACAATCAATAATCGTCAATCTTAACCCACTAATCATCATTCGACAACCATAAGCCATCAACCACAACTTAAACCAACTATCCGTACATATACTTCAGAGGATTCTACTTCCTTCGAGTTTCAGATGCTTATATATAGGGTCACCCGCAGCCTTCCCACCACATCTAAAACCCGACGAAGGCATAACCGACTTTCATGTATGTACATCTATCCTATTATTATTAGATACTTAACAAATATAAACTAAGTCATTCGAACGTGAAAATCATCTCAACAATTCAATACTCAAACCAATTTAACCAATCAACGAAAGGAACCATCACACCAATCCAACAACTAAAACAATCAATCAATCAATCAATCAATCAATCAATCAATGCAAGTAAACACACCAGGTTTACACTTTTCAGCCCGGATCTCAAGTGAGTAGGGAGATACGAAACTCACCTTGCTTGGAATTGAAGTTAATAAAAGATTACAAGCGCGTATGAGGATCCACACGTCCAAAACCTATAAATATACATCATATACTATAATGTTAACTCTATAATCATAAACAAGTAGGTTTAGAATGATTTAGCCAAGTCACAAAGCTCTAGACGCAATTACGACCACAACACACAAGCACGAGACTCAATCGACACAACCTTTTTAGAAATGGATTAAGATTCAAACAAAATGAGTGTTACTACAAGAAACTAGACTCTCTTACGATTCCAACGATAGGTCATACGTCTAAAACGGACTTACGGTTCAAAAGTTATTAACGTTTGAAGTTTGACGCGCGCATTATGTACAGGAGGATTTCACTGCGCCGCAGTGAGCCTTTGCCAAGCTCACTGCGCCGCAGTGAGCTAACCACGACCTGCACAGACCCCAGCCACTGCGCCGCAGTGGGCTAGCCCATGCCACTGCGCCGCAGTGGCCAAGTTCTGACCCCGAACAGCAACAGCAGCAGGAAGGTGCTGAACACTTGAACCAAAACCCTTTTCTTCACAACCCACAACCCTAAATCGATATCTAAGACTTGAGGACTCGTTTTGAAGATACAAATGACACTATTACACCTAAATACACATGCCCAAACCCTCGGGTCCATCCATAACGTCACCAAATCATCATTTCGATCCAAAACCTAATTAAACCCTAATTTGACCTAATTTGCGTTTTAAGCCGATTTTGAACTTGTGTATACACGAAATGACTAGAAACAAGTATATTAACATAAATAAACATAAAAGGGATGATTTAGACTCACCAAAACGTCCTTCCCGAGCTAGAACCCGAAATGGGTCAAGATGGGCAAAAATGGGTAAGGATGCTCTAGCACTTGACTTTCGATTCTTCAATACAAGGATGATGATGTAACGATGATTATGATTCTAGTGTTAATCTAAGCTCAAAAACACCAATGATGCTAGAGAAGATGAGGAACTAAAGAGGATGGTCTTGCTTTTCTTTTTGAGAGAAAAAGGGAGAAGATAAGGTAGATAGATAAGATAAGGAAATGAAAATGAAAGCAAAAAGGGGAGGATAAGGTCCAAATGGACTGCCGGGTCGGGTACGACCCATGGGTCGACCCATTTCACCTTTCAAGCAAGTTTACTTATCAAAACACATTTAAACGCCAAACGAAACGTATTATCGACCCGAATCAACACATAGACATGAAATCAACTAACGACCCAAACGACTATCACATTACCAATTAAACACCAAAATGACCCAAATAATTTTATTAATTTAATTTGTTAGTCATATTACACGTAAGTCAACGGGTCAAAATTCTCAGATGTTACATTATTCCCCCGTTGAAAGAATTTCGTCCCGAAATTCACGAAAACCCTAATTTACAAATAAATGAGGATATTTAGTCTTCATGTGATCCTCGAGCTCCCAAGTGTATTCGGCTCCACGTCTACCGGTCTATCTAACCTTCACAATCGTGTAGCGCTTTTTCTTGAGCTTCTTTTCCACGCGATCCAAAATCTCTACCGGCTCTTCAACAAAATTCAAATTCGAATTAACCCTAATCTCGTCCACAGACACATGATATGTAGGGTCCGCCAAACACTCGCGTAGGTTGCAAATACGAAACACACCGTGTACACCGCTAAGTTCTTATGGTAATTCTAATCGATAAGCGACTTTTCCAACCCTTTTTGAGGATCTTGAAAGGACAGTTATACCTTGGCCCGAGTTTGCTTCGCTTCACGAATCGGATGACGCCTTTCCACGGTGATACTTTCAAACGTACAAAATCACCCCCTTTCAACTCTAACGGTCTCAGCCTCACGTCGGCATACTCCTTACTTAGCATGTGAGCTAGCTGGCTATTTTCTTAGCTTGAGAAGTTGTTCTTGTCATTCCTATTAGAAGTCCTAACCCTCTACTTTGGCTTTCTTTGATTCTTGGTTCGTCCCAATGGGGAGTAGCATCTCTACTGCTTAGTGTTTCGGTTAGTGACATTCGAATACTCGCTTAACAATCGTCGTTGTACAGGATTGCCGTCATGGTTGTAAGTACATTATCTTTGATCAAGTCCCAAGTCGGTTTGAGTGCCCGTTGTTCATTGGATGGCTTCCTGAATTGGAGTTAAGCGACTTTCTTTACTTGAAATAATAGAGATCGAATCTTCGTGCACCTAACCCACTTCTTCCACATACTAACTTGCCCAGTTGTCAAATTTTACCGGTTTCGTCGTATCATGATCACTTCTTGTCGTCGGCGACTTCACGGCGAAGTCCATTCCAATTCGTTTTTCTTCCAAACTCTCTCCCGTCTTTCACTACACGCTTATTCCCCTCTCAGAGTCTATAAGAGCTTTGACGACCCGCGCGATGTTAGGGAGTTAAGCATACACGAAATTTAAATTATCGAGATGGGACAAGCCCGGTAAGTCACCCGGAAAGGCCTCGGGAGACTCAAGATTAACAAGGATGACGTTAGCTTTCAGATTCTTGAGACGGTAGCTCTAAGGACGCCTAAGTTGGAAGACTTACACGGAACCCTAAGAATCCTACCGTTAGATATTTTACACTAGTAACCCTACTACGCAACTTTAGAACTGTCTTACCCGGTGGCATCCAGATTACACTCACTTTCTCGCCAAGAATCTTTAGATCATAGGCACCAAGTAAATGAGGAGTTTTGTCGTCTTTTAGAGTCGAGATAGATACACGGAGTATTTGAATAAAATTTAGTTAGTGAGTCGCTAAACAGTCAAAATTTGCAAACATATAATTCCAAAACACACGAACGAATGTAACTCAAAGGAGTAACGTTAGGATAAGCGAGATTCATAGTCGGTTTCAATATCGAATAGTGTCGTAACATAACAACTATTAGGAGGAATATACCTTAACCAACATTAGGATCACTTTGGTCTCCCTTGCCCTTCTCTGCAAAAGGTCGGCTACGAGGTTGAACTTGATGGTCTTGTTGGCCACGGCTTTGGTTATAAACGACTATTTGTAGCTGATTACGAGGAATCGTCACTTGGGCTTGTGGTTCGGTCCATTTAGGACAAGCATTTCTGTAGTGGTCGGGGCTACCACACACAAAACAAACACCTTGATGGCTCCGAGGGTGGTCAGCTTGGGGATAGATGGTTTGAAGAGGCGTTACATTCAATGGTGTCGCTTTCGGTGCTCTACAATCCCAGCTAAGTGCCCGCGCCGATTACAATTAAAGCAAGTCCCACATTGGATAGTAGGAGAGTGATGGCGATTACACCTTCCACACAAGGGGTGAGATCCTAAGTAAGTTTTCCTTACCGACTCTGCTACTTCAGTTTGTTGTCCCAACCATTTTGGACAATCTTTCACGTAGTGTGCACGACTACCACATCCAAAACACTCGCCTCTTTGTTGATTACCTTGGGGAGGGACGACATGAATAGGAGCCACGTTCGTTGGGCCCGTTCTCGGGGCTCTACAATTATTGGACATGTGGCCAACTTGGTTGCAATTAAAACACGCCCGACATTGAAAGTTGATGGGGTGGTGATTGTTGCATCTTTCACATAACGGATGAGGTCCAACATAAGCTTTCCTCACCGGGCCATCGCCGCCCTGAATCTACCCTTATTATGACCATTGGGGTCACACCTGCCCGCTTTCCTTGCCTCACTAGGTTCTCCGATTTCTTTCCTTTTTGATGAGGCTCTACCCGACACCTTCTCATCGCCCATATTTACTCTAGTTTCACGCGTCTCGTTGTTTCCTTGGAGGCTTGCCGTGACTTGGGCTACGATAGTAGGTATGGCGTTTACCACTGCTTGGGCAATCACAGTTGCTAAATCCGGCTCATCGCTATGGCTAGTCGTATTCCTTCTTGATCTCACCATTTTCTACAAGGTAAGTAACGCGTTGACCCGAAAGTTAGCCTCACAATGCTCACATATTAGTCACACAAGTAGTTAATGTTCTCATACCATATAACATACTCATTTCATGTTATTACACTAAGGTAAGAGTGTTAGAATCCTATGAAATTGTTATTCATTATTTTATCATGTTAAGTTCATTACCATTGGTTACCTTTAATTCATGTAATCATGTCAATACATCATACAATAAAACTAACTTGTTGACTTCATTCCTACAATCGCCCGTCTACTAATACCTTTTACACGTGCATTACCAATTACCTCATAATCCGCATATAATCAAGTTTAACTAGGCCTCATACGTTTTTAAGTTCACATACCATTAAGCAACATATCCCTATTGTTCACCGATTACGATTAACATTATTAGTATTGGAAAATCATTCGTTTATAATACATATGAGTTAGGATGTTTACAACCTTGATATTCTCTTAGGGCGCATATCAACATATTTATCACGTTGTATCCTAACCGTCTATCAACACGTTTAAGTCAAATTACAACGAAAGCATTTACGATTTTAACTTGACCACTACGGGCCATACATACATACATACACATCACACATGCATAACATATATGTTACTAAATCATACTAGTCAACATGTCATTCCACCACTAAATCCAATAATAGTAGTAGTTCTAGAGTTTATGACCCGGGGTTAGCTTCACAGTTTTTCTCATGTTAACCGCCTTATTAGTTAGTGTTTTAACGCCGACACACTACACATGTTCTATGTTTCTTACTAAGGCCAACACATAATTATTCTCAATTAACTGTCATATATCATGTTATCATACCACATACCCTACGTGTTTCACATTACTACACTAAGGACAGTATATCAAAGTTCTCAAGTAATCGTTATCTATCATTTTCTCGTGCTAAGTTCACAACAATTTACCATCGTCAAAACCAATTACTCGAATTAAACACATCTCATTACAAGCAACTAAAACAAGTCACTAACACGAGTGATTTAAAGTATAATCCGAATTCGATATGCTCTCTAGTTATTGACCAGGTATGTATACAGGGTGTACCAACGGCTAACCCTCCACCTAATCAACTCCCATTAAGCATATCGGTTCCTTATTATACTCTAAGCCAAGCATGCGCAATCCATGATGTTATTAACCTGTTATAATATTGGGTGACCATAAAAGAGTTGATCGGGTTCTTTTAGGGTTGCCACAATATTATACTAAGTTAATAACATAACTTCATTTTGCTCTAAATCATCAAACTAGCACCAATCAATAACAACAATCCATATTAATGACAATCAAATTCAATCAAAGCACACATTAACCACATTGTATCCATTCCACATTCATCACGTTGAATTCAAGCCATCACATAAGTGGTCTTAACTACGAACTCACAAGGGGATTCACATATTTCACATTGCACACGAATTTCCTAACCATGCATGCTATATGAAGAGTTTTAACTTAAGCCGTAGTCTAGGTCAAACCGCCTAATTCTCTACGACCACGCATGGGCCACCATTCTGTAACACCCCAAGCCGAGGCTCGGAATATCACGGAAATCATACAGCACCAGGTGGAATTACAATAGAACAACTAAATGCAATAAGAGGATTCAGTGAATCCATACAAACGATAAACAAGTAACGAAGAACAATAGGAGCAAGTAAACATCAAGATTACAAACGACAACAAAAGAAGGCTATCAATCCTAAATACAATGCAACATAAGGCAAATGGATCCTTGATCCATATCAGTCCAGTCCGGGTTCAACAGTAAGCAAACAATCAATAACAATTTATCAATCAAATCACAAAATCAATCAATCAATCAATCAATCCAACAATTATTCATGTAATCAATAAACCAATCAATCACACATATACACTTTTCAGCCCGAATCAATCAATCAATCAATCAATCAATCAATCAATCAATCAATCAATCAATCAATCAATCAATCAATCAATCAATCAATCAATCAATCAATCAATCAATCAATCAATCAATCAATCAATCAATCAATCAATCAATCAATCAATCAATCAATCAATCAATCAATCAATCAATCAATCAATCAATCAATCAATCAATCAATCAATCAATCAATCAATCAATCAATCAATCAATCAATCAATCAATCAATCAATCAATCAATCAATCAATCAATCAATCAATCAATCAATCAATCAATCAATCAATCAATCAATCAATCAATCAATCAATCAATCAATCAATCAATCAATCAATCAATCAATCAATCAATCAATCAATCAATCAATCAATCAATCAATCAATCAATCAATCAATCAATCAATCAATCAATCAATCAATCAATCAATCAATCAATCAATCAATCAATCAATCAATCAATCAATCAATCAATCAATCAATCAATCAATCAATCAATCAATCAATCAATCAATCAATCAATCAATCAATCAATCAATCAATCAATCAATCAATCAATCAATCAATCAATCAATCAATCAATCAATCAATCAATCAATCAATCAATCAATCAATCAATCAATCAATCAATCAATCAATCAATCAATCAATCAATCAATCAATCAATCAATCAATCAATCAATCAATCAATCAATCAATCAATCAATCAATCAATCAATCAATCAATCAATCAATCAATCAATCAATCAATCAATCAATCAATCAATCAATCAATCAATCAATCAATCAATCAATCAATCAATCAATCAATCAATCAATCAATCAATCAATCAATCAATCAATCAATCAATCAATCAATCAATCAATCAATCAATCAATCAATCAATCAATCAATCAATCAATCAATCAATCAATCAATCAATCAATCAATCAATCAATCAATCAATCAATCAATCAATCAATCAATCAATCAATCAATCAATCAATCAATCAATCAATCAATCAATCAATCAATCAATCAATCAATCAATCAATCAATCAATCAATCAATCAATCAATCAATCAATCAATCAATCAATCAAAACCAATCAACATGATCAACCAAACGATCAATCAATCAATCAACAATCAATCAATCAATCAATCAATCAATCAATCAAAAAATCAATCAATCCAACAACAAAACAATCAATCAATCAATCAATCAATCAATCAATCAATCAATCAATGCAAGTAAACACACCAGGTTTACACTTTTCAGCCCGGATCTCAAGTGAGTAGGGAGATACGAAACTCACCTTGCTTGGAATTGAAGTTAATAAAAGATTACAAGCGCGTATGAGGATCCACACGTCCAAAACCTATAAATATACATCATATACTATAATGTTAACTCTATAATCATAAACAAGTAGGTTTAGAATGATTTAGCCAAGTCACAAAGCTCTAGACGCAATTACGACCACAACACACAAGCACGAGACTCAATCGACACAACCTTTTTAGAAATGGATTAAGATTCAAACAAAATGAGTGTTACTACAAGAAACTAGACTCTCTTACGATTCCAACGATAGGTCATACGTCTAAAACGGACTTACGGTTCAAAAGTTATTAACGTTTGAAGTTTGACGCGCGCATTATGTACAGGAGGATTTCACTGCGCCGCAGTGAGCCTTTGCCAAGCTCACTGCGCCGCAGTGAGCTAACCACGACCTGCACAGACCCCAGCCACTGCGCCGCAGTGGGCTAGCCCATGCCACTGCGCCGCAGTGGCCAAGTTCTGACCCCGAACAGCAACAGCAGCAGGAAGGTGCTGAACACTTGAACCAAAACCCTTTTCTTCACAACCCACAACCCTAAATCGATATCTAAGACTTGAGGACTCGTTTTGAAGATACAAATGACACTATTACACCTAAATACACATGCCCAAACCCTCGGGTCCATCCATAACGTCACCAAATCATCATTTCGATCCAAAACCTAATTAAACCCTAATTTGACCTAATTTGCGTTTTAAGCCGATTTTGAACTTGTGTATACACGAAATGACTAGAAACAAGTATATTAACATAAATAAACATAAAAGGGATGATTTAGACTCACCAAAACGTCCTTCCCGAGCTAGAACCCGAAATGGGTCAAGATGGGCAAAAATGGGTAAGGATGCTCTAGCACTTGACTTTCGATTCTTCAATACAAGGATGATGATGTAACGATGATTATGATTCTAGTGTTAATCTAAGCTCAAAAACACCAATGATGCTAGAGAAGATGAGGAACTAAAGAGGATGGTCTTGCTTTTCTTTTTGAGAGAAAAAGGGAGAAGATAAGGTAGATAGATAAGATAAGGAAATGAAAATGAAAGCAAAAAGGGGAGGATAAGGTCCAAATGGACTGCCGGGTCGGGTACGACCCATGGGTCGACCCATTTCACCTTTCAAGCAAGTTTACTTATCAAAACACATTTAAACGCCAAACGAAACGTATTATCGACCCGAATCAACACATAGACATGAAATCAACTATACGACCCAAACGACTATCACATTACCAATTAAACACCAAAATGACCCAAATAATTTTATTAATTTAATTTGTTAGTCATATTACACGTAAGTCAACGGGTCAAAATTCTCGGATGTTACAGTGTGTGTGTGTGTGTGTGTGTGTGTGTGTGTGTGTGTGTGTGGTGTGTGTGTGTGTGTGTGTGTGTGTGTGTGTGTGTGTGTGTGTGTGTGTGTGTGTGTGTGTGTGTGTGTGTGTGTGTGTGTGTGTGTGTGTGTGTGTGTGTGTGTGTGTGTGTGTGTGTGTGTGTGTGTGTGTGTGTGTGTGTGTGTGTGTGTGTGTGTGTGTGTGTGTGTGTGTGTGTGTGTGTGTGTGTGTGTGTGTGTGTGTGTGTGTGTGTGTGTGTGTGTGTGTGTGTGTGTGTGTGTGTGTGTGTGTGTGTGTGTGTGTGTGTGTGTGTGTGTGTGTGTGTGTGTGTGTGTGTGTGTGTGTGTGTGTGTGTGTGTGTGTGTGTGTGTGTGTGTGTGTGTGTGTGTGTGTGTGTGTGTGTGTGTGTGTGTGTGTGTGTGTGTGTGTGTGTGTGTGTGTGTGTGTGTGTGTGTGTGTGTGTGTGTGTGTGTGTGTGTGTGTGTGTGTGTGTGTGTGTGTGTGTGTGTGTGTGTGTGTGTGTGTGTGTGTGTGTGTGTGTGTGTGTGTGTGTGTGTGTGTGTGTGTGTGTGTGTGTGTGTGTGTGTGTGTGTGTGTGTGTGTGTGTGTGTGTGTGTGTGTGTGTGTGTGTGTGTGTGTGTGTGTGTGTGTGTGTGTGTGTGTGTGTGTGTGTGTGTGTGTGTGTGTGTGTGTGTGTGTGTGTGTGTGTGTGTGTGTGTGTGTGTGTGTGTGTGTGTGTGTGTGTGTGTGTGTGTGTGTGTGTGTGTGTGTGTGTGTGTGTGTGTGTGTGTGTGTGTGTGTGTGTGTGTGTGTGTGTGTGTGTGTGTGTGTGTGTGTGTGTGTGTGTGTGTGTGTGTGTGTGTGTGTGTGTGTGTGTGTGTGTGTGTGTGTGTGTGTGTGTGTGTGTGTGTGTGTGTGTGTGTGTGTGTGTGTGTGTGTGTGTGTGTGTGTGTGTGTGTGTGTGTGTGTGTGTGTGTGTGTGTGTGTGTGTGTGTGTGTGTGTGTGTGTGTGTGTGTGTGTGTGTGTGTGTGTGTGTGTGTGTGTGTGTGTGTGTGTGTGTGTGTGTGTGTGTGTGTGTGTGTGTGTGTGTGTGTGTGTGTGTGTGTGTGTGTGTGTGTGTGTGTGTGTGTGTGTGTGTGTGTGTGTGTGTGTGTGTGTGTGTGTGTGTGTGTGTGTGTGTGTGTGTGTGTGTGTGTGTGTGTGTGTGTGTGTGTGTGTGTGTGTGTGTGTGTGTGTGTGTGTGTGTGTGTGTGTGTGTGTGTGTGTGTGTGTGTGTGTGTGTGTGTGTGTGTGTGTGTGTGTGTGTGTGTGTGTGTGTGTGTGTGTGTGTGTGTGTGTGTGTGTGTGTGTGTGTGTGTGTGTGTGTGTGTGTGTGTGTGTGTGTGTGTGTGTGTGTGTGTGTGTGTGTGTGTGTGTGTGTGTGTGTGTGTGTGTGTGTGTGTGTGTGTGTGTGTGTGTGTGTGTGTGTGTGTGTGTGTGTGTGTGTGTGTGTGTGTGTGTGTGTGTGTGTGTGTGTGTGTGTGTGTGTGTGTGTGTGTGTGTGTGTGTGTGTGTGTGTGTGTGTGTGTGTGTGTGTGTGTGTGTGTGTGTGTGTGTGTGTGTGTGTGTGTGTGTGTGTGTGTGTGTGTGTGTGTGTGTGTGTGTGTGTGTGTGTGTGTGTGTGTGTGTGTGTGTGTGTGTGTGTGTGTGTGTGTGTGTGTGTGTGTGTGTGTGTGTGTGTGTGTGTGTGTGTGTGTGTGTGTGTGTGTGTGTGTGTGTGTGTGTGTGTGTGTGTGTGTGTGTGTGTGTGTGTGTGTGTGTGTGTGTGTGTGTGTGTGTGTGTGTGTGTGTGTGTGTGTGTGTGTGTGTGTGTGTGTGTGTGTGTGTGTGTGTGTGTGTGTGTGTGTGTGTGTGTGTGTGTGTGTGTGTGTGTGTGTGTGTGTGTGTGGTGGTGTGTGTGTGTGTGGATCTGTGTGTGTTTGTGTGTGTGTGTGTGTGTGTGTGTTTGAAACTGGAAAGAAATAATTGGGGTGTGAGATAATGTGCAAAATTACCAAAGTACCCCTCTGCGTGTTTTTTTGTTTTTTTAATGGAACCGTCGATCTGTTCAAAATCAACTATTCAAAATCAAAAATGATTTTAAGCATATGATTTTGTATAGCACATTGAGACAAAACAAAATGAGTTACATACCAAGAAACCCATTTAAAATAAAAAATGATTTTAAGCATACATTGTGAAATACCCATACGAAATCATATTTGATTTTACCCATATTTGATACGTACTGTGTCAAAAAGCTATAGAAAATCAAATTTGATTTTATGCATACATTTAGAAAACCAAATTGAGTCCATATCAAAAAACCTATACAAAATCAAATTTGATTTTATTCATACATTTACACAAGCAAATGGGGTTTATATCAATAAACTATACACAATCAAATTTGATTTTATTCATACATTTACACAAGCAAATGGGGTTTATATCAATAAACCTATACACAATCAAATTTGATTTAGAATCATAAAGGTATTATCAAACTTTGGTTTAGACATTTCATCAAACACCTTATATGCAATACTCAATCAGATGTGATTTGATACTAAATCATATATAAGAAACTTTGGTTTAGACATTTCATCAAACACCTTGTAGACAATATTATACCAAACAACAAAGTCAATTAAATAACTAATAAAATTTAACAAATTCAAATGTTGGAAAGATCTAATCACATGTTATCTAATTACATTTGAATATTTCGAATTTACATAACAAAAAGTCATCTTCAAGATCAATTGAAGATGAATGATGGAGATGATGATGACAGAGGCAACGATGGCTGTACCATATCGATTGAAACGCGATGGTGACCTGAGCACGGTCGTGGTAGTGGTGGTGGTGGTGGTTATGGTGTTGCTACTAGTGGGGAGAGAGAGAGAGAGAGATCTGTGTGTGTTTGTGTGTGTGTGTGTGTGTTTTTGAAACTGGAAAGAAATAATTGGGGTGTGAGATAATGTGCAAAATTACCAAAGTACCCCTCTGCGTGTTTTTTTGTTTTTTTAATGGAACCGTCGATCTGTTTTGATCAAGGGCTGAGATTTAGCCCTTGGATCTCACCAAATTTGTAGGTTTTGCATGAATACAACTCTTAATATAAGTAATAGGAGTTGAAGAATTGAGAAAGAAAAAGAGACAATTTATTAGTGAGAAAACGATCAATCAAATAAGGTTATAATGTCTTTTGTATTAATAAGCCAAGAGTTAGAGTTTAATTCTAAGTCTAATAAGAAAATTGAATTTATATACAACTAAAAAAGCTAATTTAACAAATTCAAATGTTGGAAAGATCTAATCACATGTTATCTAATTACATTTGAATATTTCGAATTTACATAACAAAAAGTCATCTTCAAGATCAATTGATGATGAATGATGGAGATGATGACGACAGAGGCAACGATGGCTGTACCATATCGATTGAAACGCGATGGTGACCTGAGCACGGTCGTGGTAGTGGTGGTGGTGGTGGTGGTTATGGTGTTGCTACTAGTGGGGAGAGAGAGAGAGAGATCTGTGTGTGTTTGTGTGTGTGTGTGTGTGTTTGAAACTGGAAAGAAATAATTGGGGTGTGAGATAATGTGCAAAATTACCAAAGTACCCCTCTGCGTGTTTTTTTGTTTTTTTAATGGAACCGTCGATCTGTTTTGATCAAGGGCTGAGATTTAGCCCTTGGATCTCACCAAATTTGTAGGTTTTGCATGAATACAACTCTTAATATAAGTAATAGGAGTTGAAGAATTGAGAAAGAAAAAGAGACAATTTATTAATGAGAAAACGATCAATCAAATAAGGTTATAATGTCTTTTGTATTAATAAGCCAAGAGTTAGAGTTTAATTCTAAGTCTAATAAGAAAATTGAATTTATATACAACTAAAAAAGCTAATTTAACAAAATAAATAAATTAAAAAGACACGTGTCGATCAAGGATTACGCCACATGTCGTTTCAAGAACATGTCAATCCTGTTTTAGTTTATTGGTATATATATATATATTAAATATTGAAGACATTATTTAATAGTTAAGCAATTAGGTTTGCAAGTATATAGACCTTCAATCGTTTACCTACAAATAAAAAATGTCATAAATTAAATATGTACGTACGACGATTAAAGCTTATCTCCTTTGGATTAGAAACGTAAGTACAAAGTCGAGCCAAAGGTATCTGAGATAATTATTTTATGTCCAATAAAGGTCACTAGAAAGTGTACAATTTAAATTATTTATTACATACTGATTATACATTGTGTCGGTGATTTTTGTTAGACACTTGATTTAACAAATTTCAAGAGTAATCCATATTAGTTATATATTTAATTCTAGCAACAAGTTGAACATAAATTGAGACATCTGAGAAAACAAACATACGAGATCATGACCTTGATTGATTTTATTTCCAATAATCAAAAGTGAGATGTTTAACATGGATTGAAAATTATTGGGAAGGTCGTAAAGAACTATGGATACATTAAATGCATGCGAATAAGATATTTGAGTTGAGTTTGGCATCGATGTGTCGTGTGTGAATTATGTTTGTTGTCGAATAGAATCCATATGATTCATATATACTTGAATTCACAGAAAGTTGAATAGAATCTATATATGCATATACATGGATTTTTAATATATCTAACTATTTGATTTGATTCATATTAAAAAGTCAATCATGAATATTTGTTAAAAGATGTATCTATTATATCTTATATATTATATAAAAGTTGAAGTCTTGAATCAATATAAACTATTTATCTCTCTTCTTAATGATTTTAATAATGTTTGTTAAATGTGTTAATATCTGGCCATAGTTATTTTCGTGCCTTTAGGTGTGTTGAATGAGTTCTTTATTATATGTTTATTATTATTGAATAATAATGATAATGAATAGCAAGAGATTGTTGGGCTTCCTACATCCTTACACGATCAGTTTCCATCACATAAAAATGATGTATGATCTTCCATATCCTAAAAGAGGTATATTATCTCTCCTAAACTATACGTGATTGATTAATTGAAGATGAATTTATTTGTATATCTAGGGTTTTTATGTGTATATATATATATATATGTGTGTGTGTGTGTGTGTGTGTGTGTGTAGGATATGAATGATATATGTGTGCAAAAAAAAAAAAAAGTGAAGGAATGTTTACATACTTGCTGCTGTGAAAGTCATCTGCTCATAAGGTCACCTATTTCCCTCTATCTTCAAATTATGCACTTTATTTTTGTATGTATAAACTCTAATAAATATCGTTAAACCTGACATTTTGGTCAAAAGTATAAGAACAATTATTATGAAACTTCATCTGTGAATTTTACTTTGAGTTCTCTGGCTAGATAACATGATTTATCTACAGAATGAGTGAGAATTGAAAAAGGAGAAAAGAAAGCAGTCAATCCGGGAATTTCCTAGAAGGTCAAGATTAAGGAAACAGGTAGAAGGGACTTTTCTAATTTTATGATCTTAATCATACCCGAATTATATGGAAAACCCCATATTTAGGTTCATGGTTTCCGAAATATAATCCCATACATTTTGAATATCATCATGTATTCAAAATTTAAGTGACCTGATCGTGGTTCTTTTAAAACTAATAGTAGGATATATCTCATATTGTGCATGGTAATGGAAGCCAACTGGAGGTTAGTGGAGGAAGTAGCCATGCTGGTGATTCAAGGGGCCTCCAAAATGGGAATGCTGAAGTGACTGCTTCACATGTAGGTGTTGTATCTTATCTTTAATATAGTATCTACTGTATGGATTAGTTGGTTATAAACTTATAATCATTATTTACGGATTCAGGTTAGGGTACACTATACAGTATAATATGATGCATGAATATGAAAGATTTTAATATTATCTATTACATATGGAAGTGACTAAGCTGCTTAATTTTTAGAGATAACAAAACAAACCATGACATAAAACACCCGAATGACAAATCTAGGTAAACTTTTTTTTTTTTTGTCAGCCAAGCAGTTTTGGCCCAATTATTTATGAACATATTGATTTGGGCTTTGGTTCATCTCTTGAAAGGTCAACCAGGTAATGGTAGCTAAAAAGGAACGTATTGTTTCTCAAAGTGTATTTTATAAACCTTTTTATCATTTCATATTTTGACACATATGTATAATAGAAGTAATCTGAATCATACCCATAAATTAGCCCATTTTGTTCATATATTAACCCTGCCCGAATGATCCATCTTTTTATAAATCTATGTAATAGCTTTTATCTACCAAGTTTTTAAAAACTGTTTATATGTTGCATCGTATAAAATGAGATTTTGCTGGCTATTTATTGTGTAGGCTGCAATAACTTGCAAATGGAAAATGTGTAGGCTGCAATAACTTGCAAATGGAAAATGTGTAGGCTGCAATAACTTGCAAATGGAAAACGACAACATGCAGGGTATCTCTCTGATTTGGTGAATACATAAGAGAGAGGTAGGATATCCACCTCAATCTCTACATGCTACTAAACTATTACTCCTTTTGGAAGAGGTTCATGTAATATTTTGGAATCAAATTTAACTTATGTAATGTTTTTGTGATTATACTTTAAACCTGACTAATTTTTATGTGTCAGACTATCCAATTTTGTAGTTTGTTGACAATAGTTGAATTTATAAATCTGAATGCGAGTTAGGATATATTTACTGAGTTTTGTCATCGTGTAATGATGAAGGTGGCAAACAAGCAATGCAGAAGTGGTCAAGTGGTTTCTCGGTTTGGTGTTGTTAGTCCAATGCTATGCATCTGAATCCCTTTGCACACATTGCTCACATTGCATTAAAACTTCACGCCTTTGGCTGTAGTTGATGATCCTTTCATGTTGCTGTATTTTGCATTGCTTACTTTCCCTCCAGTTGTGGACATTATTTTCAATAGTTACTTAATTGATAATGGTTACGAGTGCCAATTGGGCAGGTCAAATAATGGATCAAGCTGGTAAGTTTTTATCGAGCAAAAACGCTATGATATTGTTAAAGTAATACCATATTTATTTGCAATGAAAACATATAGGACTAGGGTGACTATAATCAGCTTGGTCGACCCATTTGCTCTATTAGTCGAGTGGCAAAATAGGCAGGTCAAGTAAGGAAGAAATGAACAGGTCAGATAATGAAGCAAGCTCCAGGTAGTTTTTTTTTTCTTACTTTATTAAATCACTCATAAATGTTAGTTTATTCGTGTAGAAATGTTTTGTGATTATGAGATAGGAATTGACAGGTGAGCTTGATGCTCCAGTGGTGTTTGCTTATAGTGACTTGCTTTCAGGGAACTACATTTTAAATGACGGCAAAGATATCTTTATGCCCATCTCTTTTGGCATAACAGATGAGAGTGATGATTTATACTAAATTACTAGAGGTGGCATAGTGGGTGGGTTGGTAGGTTGCTTGCAGGTCAGTTTGACCCAAAACATTTCGTGTGGAAGATTTTTTAATTGTTTAATAATAAGTTTGTTAAATATGATTAAAATATATATTATATTATTACAAAATGGTTTCATGCATATAAATTAACCAAAGTTTAAGTGCAGAATGCAAGACTAAGCTTGATACGGTTAGCCCAATGATTGGTGAATTTTCGTTGTACCAGTAATGGCATCAATGATGAAAATTCATCCAAGATAGATAGTTTATCATACAGTTCTCCATAGGTATTTCCTTAGAGAAACAATGTCATCGATCATATATGTATGAAACATGACTAGGCATCTAATTGGTAACTGGTTGTATAATTTTTCCCTGCAAGTTTATTCACTACCCAAGCCACTATTAATCTAACTTTAACGGGAGTACGGGACCAAGAAAATGCTATCCTTACGGGTTTTTAGATTTCACATCGGTCAAATGCCGGTGTAGGCAAGCTTAATTACACTATTCTGTTTGTCCTTTCCTTCATGCTATATGAACCCCAAGTTGCAGTTCTAGCATATCTAAGTGCTGAGGTTTGAAGCAACACTTTCAGCGCATTTACTAAAAATGGGTGGTTCTGGTTATGTTATATCTCATACACGTCAAATGGGTAAAACATTAAAGCGCTTCATCTAGATAAGATACAGGTCGAAAATAATGTTTCTACCCTTTCCAAGTGTTAACATAAATTTAGTGGGTGATTATGTTACAGGTCAGCTATGCATATCAAGATCTTCATCAACGATTATTCTTGGCATTGACGTTATCCCTGAACTAAAGAAATTCAGAGCTATTGTCAGGTAATTATTGAAGAAAAGTGATGTTTTTGTATGGTTTGCGTTGATCAGAAACACATTTTAAGTCAAACAAATTGAACTCATATTGTGTTACTAATAGTACACCTGTTTTATATAAAATTATTTAGGAATTCTAATGCATTAGAACACTTTGGACAACTATCTTTGCATTACACTAGAGCACCAAACCCATTTTCTATATAGCTTATCTTTTAAAGATGGGATAGTGAGACAAGTGGTGGCAAGGTATTCTCGCTTTTCGTTAAGCCACGTTTTAGGCCAGTTTTATTATTATATCTGTCTAAGCAGTTCAGGTTAGGTCATGTGCAGTCAAAAAAGTAAAAGTCCAACTGTAGACAAAGAGGTATGAGAGTTAGAATATCACCGGAGGATCTTAGCTACAATTGAAGTGGTGCTATTAGTGAACTCCGAAATCAGTATAAATGAAACCTCCATTAATGCTTATGGAGGTTGTTTGTGATTGTGTGGGTAGATTGTGAGTATTTACTTATGTTAGTTGCTATTTATACTATTTGCTTAGATCCCTACTTAGAGCTTTGTAGATGGGGCGAAATATGTTCTTTTGTTTCATGGGGTAAGAATTGCTTGCCTTCTTGCTCGATGGACTTCATGAAGATCTGAACCGGGTTAAAGAGAAGCCGTCTAAAAAGTCTAGCGATGTTGATGCCCGACACGATGAACAAGTTGCGGATGAATTATGGGCTAACCATATATCTTGCAATGATTCAATAGTTGTGGATGTCTGTCAATTGAGTATGAGATTAAATTTCTCATGATATCTTTTAGTATTTAGTAGAGGTTGCCGTATGGGTCAAGCTAGGATCTAAGAAAGGGTTCTTAGCCATCCACATATGTGGTTACATTTATTAGTTCAGGTAATCACTTATTTCGTATTGATAATAATCTATGTTTCAATTCTAATACAGGCTGTTGCCCACACAGTGTGAGCATACATAAACACGGTTAAGAATAGTCAGAGCAGCCGTTGATGATATTGCTGGTGCTGCAAGCCTGCAAATGTAGTCACATGTTTCTTTAAGGTTTTTTTTTTCATTTTGATTTTTAAGCAATAAGATGTATGTAAACTTGGGGAACAGTTTATATTGTATTCTTTATATTTGAAGGGTTTAGTAGGACATCTGTGAACTGTTATATGGCGAGATGCATACATATAGACAGTTTTGTGCAATGTCGGTTGCCATGTTCATGACTTTATGTATTGAATTTGAGTGAATAAAGAACTTTTCTCAACTTTTACAAAACACTCTCTGAACATCAGTTATTAAAAAGGATGCATACTTATTGTGACTCAATATACAACTTAAATTACAAACAATGATTTTAAGAAAGTTCTAATAAATTAATAATTTCTCACAATAACCATCAGTTATTAAAAAGGATGCATACTTATTGTGACTCAATATACAACTTAAATTACAAAGAATGACTTTAAGAAAGGTTCTAATAGTCTCTCAGAATAACCATGTTCGTACTTACCGTGCTCAGAAAAAGAAACTTAATAATGTAAGTACTTTATATCGTTGTATTTATAGATATACTTTTTCCTCACATATAATTCCAAGAAACTTTGTTGTTCAACACCAGCTGCAGAACTACAATAAGACCAACCTCCGCTATCGTGGTTTACTGTTTGACGCCTTCCTTCAAGTAAAACAAAACATCCATCACAACAGCAGCAACACCCAACTCCATATTATACTAATTAAATCAACATTAATAATAGAGATACCTTACTAATAAAACCAACATTGATAATAAAGATACCACCATTATTTACATGCTAATTATATGCATACTTATTACATTTAGAATTATCTATAACCAACATATAGTTTTTAACTTCCACAACCATATATTCTAATGTCCTTTGCATTGACATTACAGACACGTCCGTAACCACACACAACTGCATTTTTGAAAACATGTCCCTTTCTATACTTCTTCAAGAAAAAACAAATGTTCTCTTCTCCTCCAACAACCAACAAAATACTTATCAAAATACTTTTCTAATACGTCTACCACACGCAATCAATTCCAATTCATCCCTGACGTGCAACGCACGCGCCTTAAGCCCTCGTAATTATATATGGATAAGAATGTAAAAGGGTTATTGACGATTGCTTTAAATTTCGGTCAAACAAAGTATGCTCATTTTTTTTTAGAAAGAGTGATATTATAGTGATCAATATAATGAGTATGGACTAGACGTGATTTATTTGTTTTTGGCAACCTGATAATATGCTCACTTTAAATCTATAGGCTAATGTCGTATTATACTTGAATATTAAATTATTTGAAGACACTAGGAGTTAATATAGATTTCTTATGAGAAATAAATATGTAAAAGTGTTGAAACACTAAATATTTTTGGTATTATGCTCACATCGAAGCACATATTATGCTCATATATTATATTTTATGGACTTGATTATTTGATTAGTGACATGGCTAATGTAATAAGACAAGATGTCACTAACTATGAGAAGATGAATTATTAGTGACACTATGTAAGATAAATGTGTCGTTAAAATAAATATATATGTGAGCATTAAATACTATGAAGCTTACTAAGAATGATGGATAGATGATATACAAGAATGATATCTCTTAATTAAATCGAATTATTTTGAGTTTCACATACATGTGTAAGTTATATGGTTTTATATGCTTGAATGGTAAATGGCATATACATGTTTAGCAAATTTTACCATTTTACCATTATAAAACATTTTTCTTGTTTGATATAGCTAGAGGCTAATATCAATGTTATAATGAATTACGTGAAAACTCAAATAGTTTATATTAAATTGAAAAAGATCTAAAGATTCACAGTGTAACACCCCAAGCTAGGCCCGGAATATTACTGAAATTATATAGCATACAGTGGAATTATCGTAGGACATGAACTACATGAATAAAAAGAATTCAGTGAACCCAAACCAACATTTAAGGTAAAGGGATGCAAAACAAACATAATGTCATCAACGAGTACAAACAACAGTACAATACAAGCTAGAAGGTCCTAAGCATAAATTCTAAGAGGGCAAACGGATCACGGATCCATGAAAGTCCCAGTCCAAGCCCTAGAAGTATCAACAAGTAGCCATCAAGTCTCCAATTTCACACGAATACCTGAAAAGTGCACTAAACAAAGTCAACACTAGGTTGGTGAGTTCGTAGTGATGGATCACAAGGAACCATCGTCAAATAACATATAAGTATAAGATAAAGGCGAGTCAGGACTTACATTGTGACTTTATAAGTCACAATATCAACCACTATAGGTAATCTTATAGTAAACCTCGTCACATAACAAGCTGATAATGTATTATCAATAATGAGAGATGCATGTCATAAATACGCATAAGTGATGACAATATCAAGTTATGTGCCGTATGTATGCAATTGTCATAATGTATGTCATATGTGTGTCAACCACGTCAACAATGCAACAAAAGAATATGCTTGCGTGTGTACCGCACAAATAGAGTATGCTTGCGAGTGTACCGCACAATTAGAGTATGCTTGCGAGTGTACCGCACAAATATCAAGTACTTGAAAGTACAAGGCTCCCCAACGGGGTGATAGTGTGTATGCGTGTGTCCACCAACCGACTCCCATAGATCAGTCTCCCCAAATCAAACCACAAGTCATCATGTCCAACATTCATCAACTCAACCAAAACCCAATGCACATACACTTCATACGACTTTACATTTAATGAATCACATATGCTTATATATAGGGTCACCCGCAACCTTCCCACCACATCTATAACTCTTCAAATGTATCATCGTCTTCCATGTATGTACAACTATCCTAATCACAATATATAATCATAAACGAATGCATAACAAATCAAACAATTCAATTAATCCATCAATAAATCTGTCAAACAATCAAACACGTATGTGTGCACTTTTCAGCCCGAATCTCAATCGAGTAGGGAGCTACAGAACTCACCTTGATCGGCAATAGCAAGTTAAGGTCAAGTAATTATTGAGTAAAAATCGTTCAATGATTCGCCTCGCGTCCACGACCTATAATTATATACATATACATATTAATAATCAAGTCAAAACCCTAATTCGTGTTTTAATTGTGACTCAAGTCATTTGAAAGGTTCCCGGGACTCGATAAAGTCATTAAAGAAGTCGAGAAATAGTTTGTAACGATCTAAAGTCGTCCACACGTTGTTTCGTGACCAAAAGTTATTATAATGCAATTATATAGTTTAAGTTAAACCCTAATTAGGTTTTAATATCAGTTATGACCTTATAGGACTCCCGAGACTCGTATGTATCATTTGAGAAGTCAAAAATTAGTTTAAAACGAATTAAAGTCGTCCCAAGAATCGTCTCGTGACCGTAACTTAACACTATGTTCAATATATTTATTAATATACAACTTAACATTTGTTTTCATGGACATATGGGTTCCTTAGTTTGACACACGACTTGAATGACTCTTATTACTTACATACAATACTAGAAGAGTCGAGGTATGGCTCTAACGAAAGCTTAGCGTGACTCAAGGAGGTTGAAATTGAGGCTAGGAAGTTACTTGGAAAAACATGAAATGGGGGAGGCCGTAATTTACGGTGATGCCCACTGTAGATTACGATGGTTCAAGAAAGGAGGGCGTACAATACGGCAGCCATGGCATTCAAGACGGTGACTGGTGTGGCTGGGCGTAAGGGAAGGTGACCATGGCGTCCCAGACGCTGGTCAGAAGGTTGGTGGGCGTCTAAGACGGTGATTTGCACCGTCCTTTAGGGTGGCTCAATTTTAAGATTTTTGGCGTCTCGCACACACTTTCCAGCGTAAGGCAGAGGCTCACCGGTGTAAAGACTTTCCAGGCCATCGTCTGGGACGGTGGCTCGAGCGTACCCGACGCTGGGTCGAGCTGGGTAAAATTCAATTTGATCAGAAAAGTCAACTCTGGCCAAAAACACTACCAACCCTAATTTTGACATAGGGTTCGATTGAATGGCTTTCTAAATTCGATTTTTGGCATAAACACATAAGAACAATCATTTCCCAAGCCCTGAATTCGATTCATAACACCCAACCCATGTACATTTCGGTTGATTCACAATAAAGATCTAAGAACCCTAATTTTTGGACTTATGACTCATTTTACATAAAAACTTAATTTAAGACTCAATTTTGGTTTAGAAATCATTTTGGAAACACATATGAACGTAAATAGGTACAACCCACTTAAAAAATTGACCCATAACAACAATTTAATGCTCCAATTCGGTTTTGACCCAATTTTGATAGCTAGGAACCCTAATTTTGACCCATTAGGGTTTTGACCCGAATTTTGACCAAGAATCACATGGGTTTGACTTACAAACATGTTTATAACATAAATGATGCTTTTGAGTGAAATTTAACTAACCAATTCTTGCACCAAAGTCTAAATCCGAAATTTGACCTAAAAGAGATGTGTTCTTGCACTAGGAGCTTTGATCTTTTGATATGTTGTTACAATGATGCTAAATTTTGAAGAAATCTTGTATGAATTAACAATTAATGATGTAAGAATCTAGAGAGAGAAAAGAGAGTATGAGTGTATGTGTTCTTGTGATCTTAGAGAGAGAAGGAGGAAGATAGAAATGAATGTATGGATGGAATGAATGCAAGGGTTTTGGGGGATAGGGTTGGGTATTCTTGTGGGTCATGGGTCATGGATAGATCCATGGGTTGACCCGGTCTCATTTCTAGTTAAATTCACTTGTCGTCTAGCGTCGTTTCACATAATAAGTCGATATACCGACCCGTCGAGTCCATCACTAGTTATTTAGTCTCAAAATAAATGAAATTACATTAATAATTTAATTCGTTGGTCAAATTACATATAAAGTCAAATGGTCAAAATTTACTGTGAGTCCCTTAAATTACGAGATGGTTAACCAATGAAAGTGTAAAATACAACAAGTCTAATAATCACTAGATTTGGACTAGTATTACTTGTAAATAAAGATGCAAGATATATAAACAAAGTAATACAAGACTTAAAGCAATAAACAAATAAAGTGGACCATTATGTATGTTTCATGGGTATTTCATTTATTGATGTTTAAATAAAATACAAGGTTGTTGCGGAATCAAGATAACACAATTAAGTGTGTATCCTAACAACCTATGAGTTACAATATGATCTATATTTGTCAAATAACTCTTTAGGATCGAGATACTTAAAGTTGTGAAGTATCCCTGTTTAAGATCGAGAGTATTTGGACAAATTCACTTTCATGCAAAGTGTTATGCTAAAAAGTAATTTTCTCAAGGATATGACTTTGTATTTATAGGCAACAAAATTCACCAGTGAATTTTGTGCCGTACAAATATGGTTGTATACATTTAATGATCCGACAAGAACATTAAATGTATTGGATAAGGAATAAGGATAAAGTCACATCAAGTGCAAGTGTATCCTTTTATCCAACCACCTTAACACACGTATACTTTGTTAAAGAACAAGTGGATTGTTCTTTGGAAAGTGTGTTAAAGGCATAAGTCAAACCTCGATATCAGTGTTCAGACTTGTAGTATCTAGAACACTGATAATCCTCCAGTGTGCAGATCTGGTAAGACTTTCCAGTGGACTCCGCCATTTGTTAAGTCTTCTTCCTTCAGACTTCAGTCTTTGACTTCAGTCAGAATGTCTTCAGTAGAGTAGATCTGGACTGGGGTGAAGTCTTCAGTGAGCTAATCTGGAGAATGCTCCAGATTACCTATACAAGTAAATGCTCACTAGTCTTCAATTATTTCTGGACAAATCTTCAGAGGGACTCCAGATTCCAAGTCTGGAGTAGGTCCAGTAGAGAAACGTTTTCTGGTCAGATCTTCAGTAAGGCTCCAGTAGTCGGGTCTGGAGCGAGACCAGCAAAACAAGTTTTCTTAACAAACCTAAATAAGGTTCCAGTAGTCCAGTCTGGAGCCAGTCCAGAAAGTCTGGACTAAATCTGGACCTAACAAATTCCCCCTATTTGTTTAGAAATAATGCAAGTGTTTTCAGACTTATAGATATACAAATTTGTATGTCTGGAAAACACTTGGTCGATTTAAGTCTAAAAAATCTAAGTGACTGGAAAACACTTTATAGATCATGAGTGTTTTCAGTTTCATCTTTTAAGTTCTAACTTAGACTAAATCTGGTCATTTAAGCTATATACAAATTAAGTGTATGTCTGGAAAACACTTGGTCGATTTAAGCTAAAAAATCTAAGTGACTGGAAAACACTTGGTCGATTTAAGCTAAAAAATCTAAGTGACTGGAAAACACTTTCGATTTAAGATATACAAATTTGTACTGGAAAACACTTGGTCGATTTAAGTCTAAAAAATCTAAGTGACTGGAAAACACTTGGTCGATTTAAGCAATACAAATCTAAGTGTACTGGAAAACACTTGGTCGATTTAAGCTAAAAAATCTAAGTGACTGGAAAACACTTGGTCGATTTAAGCTAAAAAATCTAAGTGACTGGAAAACACTTGGTCGATTTAAGCTAAAAAATCTAAGTGACTGGAAAACACTTGGTCGATTTAAGCTAAAAAATCTAAGTGACTGGAAAACACTTGTCGATTTAAGCATATACAAATTAAGTGTACTGGAAAACACTTGGTCGATTTAAGTCTAAAAAATCTAAGTGACTGGAAAACACTTGGTCAGATTTAAGCTAAAAAATCTAAGTGACTGGAAAACACTTGGTCGATTTAAGCTAAAAAATCTAAGTGACTGGAAAACACTTGGTCGATTTAAGCTAAAAAATCTAAGTGACTGGAAAACACTTGGTCGATTTAAGTCTAAAAAATCTAAGTGACTGGAAAACACTTGTCGATTTAAGCTAATACAAATCTAAGTGACTGGAAAACACTTGGTCGATTTAAGCTAAAAAATCTAAGTGACTGGAAAACACTTGGTCGATTTAAGTCTAAAAAATCTAAGTGACTGGAAAACACTTGGTCGATTTAAGCTAATACAAATTAAGTGTACTGGAAAACACTTGGTCGATTTAAGCTAAAAAATCTAAGTGACTGGAAAACACTTGGTCGATTTAAGCTAAAAAATCTAAGTGACTGGAAAACACTTGGTCGATTTAAGTCTAAAAAATCTAAGTGACTGGAAAACACTTTCGATTTATAGATATACAAATTTGTATGTCTGGAAAACACTTGGTCGATTTAAGTCTAAAAAATCTAAGTGACTGGAAAACACTTTATAGATCATGAGTGTTTTCAGTTTCATCTTTTAAGTTCTAACTTAGACTAAATCTGGTCATTTACTTATGAAAATAAAAAATTGCAACTATTATTACTTTCACCAAAAAGGAAAATAATTACAACTTTCATAAGACATTTAATTACAATAAGTACAATGATATAAGATTCAGACCCATCTTTTATTGTCCTTTAATTGTTTGGCAGTAAGCTTAGGCAGACCAGTCATTCTCTTCCTGTATTCCAACTCCAGAGCACCAGCATTTCTTCTAATTTTCTTCTGGAGGCTTACCAGCTCCTCCTTTCTTTGTCTGATCAACTCTGGAATGGACACACCATAAATTAAGGAATCATATACCTGTTCTTCCTCAGCATAGAACGAGCGTATATGGACATCATTCAATGCATCAAGACACTGATGAACTCTGGGATCTTCCTTCATCCTTTTATATACTTCAATGTTTATGCCTAACCTGCCAGCATTGTAGGAATCCAGAGTACCCATTGTAGCCATCTCCCTTTGATGGGCCAGCAGTTCATCCTTCTGGTTTGTCTTGAAGATTTCGATCATTATGCATTGTTGTTGCAATTTCCTTGATGTTTCATTGTCAACATCTTCAAATTGCTCTTCCTCTTCACCAGGCACAACCTTTTCTTTTCCTTTAACAGATTTCAATGTAGTAGGAATGTCTGGGAAGGATTCAAACTGGGGCTCACTGGCATCAGTACCAGTAGCCTCTTCTTCAGTCTGCACAATGGCTTCAGTGCCAAGTGCTCTCTGGGCTATACGTGCACTGGCATCAGTACCAGTCACTTGTCTTCTCTGAACAACGCTTTCAGTAGCGACTGCCCTTACAACCTCTTCTTTTCTCTTTCTCAAACTTTCTTGGACACCAGATGATGGAATTGACAATTTTCCCCCCTTGGAATGAGCTCTAGTCCTGGACTTCAGATCATTCCACAATTCTTCCATCATGAGCCTGTCCAGAGAACCAAAGGTTCTTCCTTGTTCTGGCATGGAGGCAGTCATACCAGTTTTGAGTGCCTGGACTTCCCTTTTAATATTATCTATTTCTTCTGGCAAGTCCTGTGGCATCTTCTCATCTAGTAGCTTTTCTATTTGAGGTAACACCCCATCATGAATGCTACGTAGGACAGTTTCAGAAACTTCTTCACATAATTCTTTTAGCATATTGTTTCTGAACTTCCTTGTACATGCATCACTCAGAGTACTAACAACTGCACTCTGGTCCAGTGTGGGCCTACTCTCCAGAGAGCTTACCCTTATAACCAACTTCTCAACCTCCTCTTTCAGACCTGCCAGTGGTTGAACAATTTGACTATCCACTGCAGTCTGAACAGAATTCACCAGTCTGGACTCCAAACCCTGGACTGCCACTTTAAAGTTTTCAGAATTTCGATTGGTGGCCAGTACCAGCTCATCTAACTTCTCGAACACTAACTTCTCATTCCCAGCGAAGAGGTTCATTTCTGATGCTAAGTTGTTTGACAATAATGACTTGAAATCAGAAATAACCTGGGAAGATGACTGAAGTGATCTCTCCAGGTCCGCCACCTTACTAAGAAGGCCTTGGACCTCGGTTGAAGAAGAAGTGGAGAGACCAGTGGGTTGTTTCAGATGAGAGGTCATTCTCTCCATTACTGGTACTTGTGCCCAGACCTCTTCAGATTCAACATTTGAGTCTGGCACACTTTGTTCGGTTAGATTGACTGGTGGTTGAGTTGTTGGTGGATTGAAGTATGAGGTTGTTTGTGGAATTGAAGGTGGTGGAGGTGGTGGCATGTTCGATTCTGGTGGAGGTGGAGGCATTTCTGGTTCTGGTGATGGTAAGTTTGTTTCTGGTGGGGGTGGTGGCATTTCTGGTGAACTTTCAACTTGTACATTTTCTTCACCCAGAAAATTCATATCAATATCTAAGTTCTGCCCTTCAGAAATGGGAGAATCAGCCTCTTCCCAAAACATATCACCAGTAGTTGTACCAACCAGTTCACCAGCCTGGATATTCAAGTCAATCTGAGCCTCTTGCTCACCAGATGCTTGTTCTTCAGTCTGAACCATCTCCTCAACAATTTGAGCAATATCATCTTGTACAACAGCCTGGACTTCAGTATCCACTCTCTGTTCAAATTGTACACTAGATTCAATATTCTCTTCTTCAAAAATAGGAGATCCATCAATATTAATTGTATCACCAGGATGGGTTGATGGATTTACCTGGACTCCTCCCCTCATCAGACGCCTATGTGATCTTGGAAAGCTCAATGATTGTTTGCATACTTTCTACTGGAGCCACTTGACTGATAGGTTGTACCATCTCTACAACCTGGACATCTTGGTCACCAGAATGCTCTTCAACAACTTGAACACTTCCTGGTGCCACAATCTCTTCTGCCCTTTGAAATGAGAGCATGGACTGAGGAATATCTACCTCACCATCTCTTGACTGTAGGTTGTTCAGATCCCTTAAAAACTCACTCATAGAAAAATGAGTAGTATTAATATCATATTGGTCTCCTAGACCACTTCTGAACATCAGGGAAAGAAAACGAATAAATGGAACGTGTGGTTTTCTCCCTTTTGCCTTCAATCGATCCACCAAATCATTAAACAGGATCTGAGCAAAATCCACCCTTATCCCAAACCACAAACAATAGGCAATCTGGAGTTGCGTTTGATTTATCTGATCAAGACCTCCAGAACTACCTCCTAGACACTCTACCAAATGAGTGAAGAAAAATCTCCACGAATCTGTCAGCCTACTCATATAAATGGTTCCTTTTCTCAACAACTGGCCTTGATCATCTACAATTTCTGTGTGCCCCATCAACCTGCACACCTCCCTGAAATTTATGCCAGTTGGGAGTTCGATGGGCAGCTCATTCTGGTCATGGTAGTTCAACTGTAAAACAGACCTGAGCAAATTCACCGAAAAACTCAAAGATCTGGTACCTCCATTGAGAGTGTAAGAAATTGATGAAGTTTCTTCATTGTAGAAAGCGGAGTACCAGAACTCACATAAGTAGTCATGGTACATTTTCCCTGGATTTAGGGTTAATGCACCATACAGAGGGCATGAGAGAAAGAAAGTATTCAATCTCCCAATGATAGAACGAGCAGGATGAACACTGGAAAGTTTGGCCATCCAGTTATTCATATTGATGCGTATGGATTTCGCCTCAAGAGAAATATGTCTTGGTTTAACTACATCATCAACTGGAGCATATTCAGCAGATAAGAGATTTTTGGGTGCCATTTTTTTTTTTTGATTGATAGATGAAGATGAAATTGAAAATTTAAGGTTATGAAGAATTTAATGAATTGCAGTTAATATAAGAGTTATATGATTGGAAAATGAATGAAGAATTTTAAGAATTGAATGAAGGAATTTTAGATTTGGGAGTAAATGTTCGAAGTAAATGAAATTGAAAGTGAAAGTGGGTATATATAGGAGAGACAATGTGGAACTCAAACATCTTATTTGAATTTATCAAACAAAGTTTTTGATCGGGTTTTGAGATCCGCATTAATTACATCACATCACACATAAATGCATGACGGTTTACAGCCCACAAAACAGTAACAACTTGTACTTTTTGTTTTCCCAAAGTAAAAAGACCATCATTGCGTTTGAAAAATTTACATGCCACGTAGGATTTACAAGATAAATATCTTTGAAAAAAGTTTGCTTACGTGGCACACACAATGACCAAGTATTTTGAAAATATTATGACCTATTTCAGTGCATCTGGAGGTTGACTAGACACTCCAGTATCACTGGTGGATTAGTCCAGTGAACATGTACTGATGGTACACTGGAGGGACACTCCAGTAAAGTACCAGTGAAAACCATTTTGAAAGACTGGTAACCTCAAACGTGCACGTCAACTAATATAGACAAATGAGAGGGACACATTTACAAGGAGACATAAGTCAACTCAAACACGCACTTCAACTTATCTAGTTACCAGTGAGAGGGACACATCTACAAAGCACCAGTAATATTTTCTGGACAATTTGTCCAGTAAGAAAATTTTGTCCAGTAAGAAAATAAATTAATAAATTCCCTTTGAACTTTAAACATTTTTAAGAAAAAATATATCTTTCAAAGTCTTCCCTGGAATGTTGATCCAGAAATAAATTTATGAATCTTTAAATCAAAGATCCTTAGTAGTACACAATGGCGTTCAATACTAAGGTTCCAGATTTAAGGGTTTAACATTCCCAACTCACCAACAAGATATTCAAATGTTTTGACATCCAGTGGTTTAGTAAAATGTCAGCGAGTTGTTTGTCAGTGGGGATAAAATGGAGTTCAATGTTTCCTTTCACAATATTATCACGAATGAAGTGATACCTTAGATCAATGTGCTTGGTTCTGGAATGCATGACTGGATTGTTTGAGATAGCAATGGCACTGGTATTATCACAAAAGATTGGAGTCTTTGAATACTTAATACCATAATCAAGCAACTGGTTCTTCATCCAGAGTATCTGAGCACAACAACTGGCTGCAGACACGTATTCAGCTTCAGCAGTGGATAATGAAACTGAAGTTTGCTTCTTACTGGTCCAGCTGACCAGTTTGCCACCTAGGAAATGACATCCACCAGTTGTGGATTTCCTATCTATCTTACAACCTGCATGATCTGAATCTGAATAACCCATTAGATCCATGCCTGAGCCTTTGGGGTACCAAAGACCTAGACTGGGGACACCTTTAAGGTACTTCAGTATGCGCTTTACAGCAAGCATATGAGATTCCTTTGGATTAGACTGATATCTGGCACATAAACATGTTGAAAACATAATATCTGGTCTACTGGCCGTTAAATACATCAGTGAACCAACCATGCCTCTATAGACAGTGGTGTTCACTGGTTTGCCATCTGGATCCGAGTCCAGTGTCAGTGGTGCAGAAATTGGAGTTGGTTTAGATGGTGAAGAATTCATATCGAATTTCTTTAAAAGATCTCTAACATATTTTTCCTGATTAATAAAAATTCCATCTTTGTTTTGTTTAATCTGGAGTCCAAGAAAATATGTTAATTCACCCATCAAACTCATTTCATATTCAGTGGACATGATTTTAGAAAATTTCTTGCACATGTTTTCATCAGTAGACCCAAAAATTATATCATCAACATAAATTTGTACCATTAACAGATTACCTTTCTCATGAAGAATGAATAAGGTATTGTCAATTGCACCTCGTTTAAAACCATTTTTCAACAAATGTTTAGTCAGAGTATCATACCAGGCACGTGGGGCTTGTCTGAGGCCATATAGCGCTTTGTCCAGACGATATACCCAATGTGGATGCTTGTCATCAACGAAACCTGGAGGTTGTCTGACGTAAACTTCTTCTTCAAGCTTCCCATTCAAGAAAGCACTCTTTACGTCCATCTGGTAGACCTTGAACTGATGATTAGCAGCGAATGCTAAGAAAATTCTGATCGCTTCAAGTCTAGCCACTGGAGCAAAAGATTCATCAAAGTCGACATCTGACTGGCAGTAGCCTTGTGCTACCAGTCTGGCCTTGTTTCTTATTACGTGGCCATCTTCATCTACTTTGTTTCTGAAGACCCATCTTGTTCCAATTGGTTCTTTCTTTCCAACTGGGAAAGGAACCAAATACCATACCTTGTTCCTTTCAAACTGGTGAAGCTCTTCTTGCATAGCAGTCACCCAGTTTGGATCTTCCAGAGCCTCGTCAATCTTCTTTGGTTCTATCAAAGATAGAAAACTGACGTATAAGCATTGATTACTGGAGGCTCTTCTGGTCTGAACACCACGACTGGAGTCACCTATGATCTGATCAATAGGGTGAGCTTTTGTCCATCTGGAGTACTGACCAGGATTGTTACTTACAACAATATCAGTGCAAGAATTCAGTTGAGTCTCCTCTGAAGTTGCTTCAGGAGGAGGTTCTTCATAGACTACATCAACATCTTCATCTGATTCATTTAAATCACGATTTGCATCATGAAATTCTTCATATGAAGGCATTTCTTGTAGTACTGGTTCAGTTTGGTCACCAGAAGACATTTCTGGTAAATTCTCAACTGATACTGATACTGGAGGAGTAGTACGCACATCTGAACCAATATTAATTTCAGAGGGTAGTTTGAAAATAATAGAGGGATAGAATGGAGTACTACTGGAGAGTTTCTTTTTCTGAACAGGTTCCAGATCAGGATGACTGGAAGCTGAGTCTGGTGAATCTTCATTTTTGTCGTTTATTGGATCAGATTCACAAAAGACAATTTGTGTTACTGGGGGAGTGTCAGGGACTGGCTTCTTGTTGATTGCAACATTTGATTCATCAAATGTGACATGAATTGACTCATGGACCTTCTCCAGTCTCTTGTTATAGACTCTGAAGGCCTTGCGAATGGCTGAATAGCCTAAGAAATACCCTTCATCAGCTTTGGCATCAAATTTGCCTAGCTGACTGGAGTCGTTCAGGATGTAAACTGGACATCCAAAAACGTGAAAATAACCAATATTTGGTTTTCTATTTCTTAAGACTTCATAGGCTGTCTTTTTGTGTCTTTTGATGTACACTGATCGATTCTGGGTGTGGCAAGCAGTTGCAATTGCTTCCGCCCAGAAACTGGTAGACAGTCCAGATTCAGCAAGCATACTCCTGGCAGCTTCTATCAGCGTTCTATTTTTCCTTTCCACAACTCCATTTTGTTCTGGAGAGCGGGCTGAAGAGAAGTTCTGGGAGATGCCAGTGTCAGTACAGAATGACTCCAGAGTTGCATTCTGGAATTCTGTTCCATTGTCACTTCTTAACTGACACACTTTTCGACTGTACTTGAGCTCAATTTGCTTGATAAGACTGATGATTTCAGCAGCAGCTTCACTTTTGGACCTCAGAAAGATCACCCAACAATATCTGGAGAACTCATCTATGATCACCAGGGTGTATCTTTTACCAGCACGAGTCTGAACGTTCACTGGACCAAAAAGGTCCATATGAAGCATGTGAAGAGGTTCAGTAATGCTGAAATTCTGTCTGGTCTTGAAACTGGTACGCTTTTGCTTACCCATCTCACATCCTGGACATGGTCTTTCCTTTTTGAAGGAGACTGAAGGTATCCCATCTGCAAGTTGTTTTCTGGACAACTTGTTAATGTTTTTGAAGTTTAAATGGGATAACCTTTTGTGCCATAACCAGTTTGTGTCTTCATCAGCTTGAGTATAGAAACACTGCTCTGAAGGAGAGCTTTCCATATCCATCACGTACACATTCCCTTTTCTGGGAGCAATCAACACTACCTTCCAGTCCTTGTTGAATACGATGCCCTGAGCAACATTGAATAAGACTTGATAGCCATCGTCACACAGTTGACTTACACTGATCAAGTTATATTTCAAACCATTCACAAATGCAACTCGTCTGAACTTGACTTGTCCATTGTTCAGAACACCATATCCCTCAGTCTTCCCACAACCATCATTTCCAAACGTGATGGAGGGTCCATCAGAAATGGTGAACTCCTCCAGTAGGGTCTTACATCCGGTCATCGTCCTGCCAGCTGCACTGTCAAGATACCAGATAAGCTTCTTTCGATCGCCCTACACATACACCAGATATTGATCAGTTAGATTTGGGAACCCATCGACTGATGGGTTCACTGGACCCTCCCTTATAGGTCCCTGGGGCAATCTGGTCTAGTTCACTTTGTTCAATAGTGGTCTTAGAAGAAAAGACCACTGGGGTTGATGGTTTTAAAACCTTTTTCATTTTCTCAACTGGAGAAATAAGTTTGTCTTTCTTAGCAAAAGGTTTCATATTTTGTCTAGGGCCAGATGAAGTACCCTCAAGAAAGTTTAATCTTGCATTAACACTTTGTGATTGACGAGTCAGAATTTGAATCTGGCTCTCTAACCTGGACAAAATATTTTCTTCAGATGTTACCTTAGCCTTTCCAGTCCAAGGCTTTGGTAGGGGATTGGTCTGAGGCAAAGGTCTATTCTGCTTCACCTTTTTGACTGGAGCAGCCATCTGGAGCTCTCCAGTCTTAACCTCTGGGGATTGAACTGGGTATAAATTGGTCTTAGGAGTTGCAGGCTCATCATAAACAGTGATAGGCCTGAACACCTCTGGTAACCGATCGATTACTGGTATTAATGATGCTATATTAGTATTTCCATCTAAATATGCACGTTTTTGAGCAGGAAATTGTTTAACTGAAGCATCATATGGCTTTTTGGTTTCTAGCCATGACTTTATTACCAGTTTTTCTTTCTCTAAAATGATCTCAAGATCTTGCTTTTCTTGAATCAATTGTTCAGTTACCAGAACCTGGGCTTGAAATGCCAGTTCAATGTCTTGAAGCTCTTTTAATTTTGATTTTAAAGCATTTATTTCAGAAGAATCTGTTTCTAGACCATTTACACAATCAGATCTAACAGTTTCTACAAAAATCAAATCAGAATTTAAAGCTTCAGCAATGTCCAATTTTAGTTCTTGGTCAGTTGCATTATCATAATCACTAACCTTTTTAATAACTATGTCCACCCATCGTCCAGATGTGACATCTTCCTTCACCAGGTGCTCATCAACTTCCAGAGCCATGTAACAGCAATCTCTTTCCTCTTCTTCATCAGCAGATGATTCATCAGAAGGAACCCACTTCTCTTCAGTTGTTGCAATCATGCACTTATTATTGGTTTCCATTTGTTGTGCCATGAGAGCAATTTGTGCCTTAAGCTTTTTATATTTCAATTTATAGCTATCATCAGGCTTATTATTTGAAGAGAATGGACCAGGCTTGGATACAAACTGGTTGGACCTGCACTCTTTCATGAAATGACCCTTTTTGCCACACTTAAAGCATGTCAAATTGGTCTTGTCAGTGGAAGAACTGGATGCAAATTGTCCAGATGGCTTATTTGCTCTTGCTTTGAAACGGTTAAACGTTTTAGCAATCATTGCAATAAGGTCATCATCTTCAGTTTCATCACAACAGTCTGGAGAGACTTGACTGGACTCTCCAGAATCCATAAGTTCAGACACCATCTTCTTCATAGAAAATACATTCTCAGAAGATATCAGTGCTGTATTTTGTGGTTCAGAATAACTAACCACTTTAGGAGTACTGGAGGCATGGTTAAAAGCATCTTGTTCTGCAACCACTCTCTGAGCTTGATTTTCTTCAGTGTACCTGAAGGCTCCATATAGAGTTGAGAGAGTGTGTGTGTGCAGAGTTTTACCTTGTCGTAAGACGAGGATCATGTGAGACCATTTGGTGGGTAGAATGTCACAAAATTTCTCCAGAAGTATATCCTTGTCCTTCTCAACCCCAAGACCTCTCAATTGGTTTATGATACTCATAAATCTGGTGTAAGTACCAGTGAGAGACTCGTTAGGTTGAGCAAAAAATGACTCATACCTCTTGTTTAAGGAGACCTTTCTGGTGACAATGGTGTCATCTCCTCCTTCATGTTGGTTAAGAAGTTCATCCCACATGGATTTGGCACTAGGAAAAAGAACTAGTGTGGGAATTAGGGTTTCTGGAACGGCCCCGAGGATCATGTTTTTGAGAAGGGTGTCTAAATTCACCAATCTCCTCTCCTCTTCTGACCAATGTGCCTCCCTCTTTTCCCTTCCTCTTCTAGATCCAGAAGGATCAAGAAGTGGATTGAGAGGTGATGTAGGTACATAAGGACCTTCGTTTAAAATCTTCATCATGTTCCTCTCAATACCAGTGACATGCAAAACCATCCTAGCCTTCCACGTACCAAATTCATCACTGTTCCCACTGAATTTAGGAACAGGATTATTTGAGTAGTGCACATGCACGTGTGGAGAAGCAGGAGTAGGAGGAGGAGGTGGATTAGTGTTATTAACATTTTGTGGTTCATTTTGATCATGAAAATTTACATTAGGATCGGGACCAAGACTAAAACCTTGTGTATTTTCTTGGTTAGCCATCAAGAACAGATCTAGGCAATGATTAGCCTTCTGCTCTGATACCAAATGTGAGTCCCTTAAATTACGAGATGGTTAACCAATGAAAGTGTAAAATACAACAAGTCTAATAATCACTAGATTTGGACTAGTATTACTTGTAAATAAAGATGCAAGATATATAAACAAAGTAATACAAGACTTAAAGCAATAAACAAATAAAGTGGACCATTATGTATGTTTCATGGGTATTTCATTTATTGATGTTTAAATAAAATACAAGGTTGTTGCGGAATCAAGATAACACAATTAAGTGTGTATCCTAACAACCTATGAGTTACAATATGATCTATATTTGTCAAATAACTCTTTAGGATCGAGATACTTAAAGTTGTGAAGTATCCCTGTTTAAGATCGAGAGTATTTGGACAAATTCACTTTCATGCAAAGTGTTATGCTAAAAAGTAATTTTCTCAAGGATATGACTTTGTATTTATAGGCAACAAAATTCACCAGTGAATTTTGTGCCGTACAAATATGGTTGTATACATTTAATGATCCGACAAGAACATTAAATGTATTGGATAAGGAATAAGGATAAAGTCACATCAAGTGCAAGTGTATCCTTTTATCCAACCACCTTAACACACGTATACTTTGTTAAAGAACAAGTGGATTGTTCTTTGGAAAGTGTGTTAAAGGCATAAGTCAAACCTCGATATCAGTGTTCAGACTTGTAGTATCTAGAACACTGATAATCCTCCAGTGTGCAGATCTGGTAAGACTTTCCAGTGGACTCCGCCATTTGTTAAGTCTTCTTCCTTCAGACTTCAGTCTTTGACTTCAGTCAGAATGTCTTCAGTAGAGTAGATCTGGACTGGGGTGAAGTCTTCAGTGAGCTAATCTGGAGAATGCTCCAGATTACCTATACAAGTAAATGCTCACTAGTCTTCAATTATTTCTGGACAAATCTTCAGAGGGACTCCAGATTCCAAGTCTGGAGTAGGTCCAGTAGAGAAACGTTTTCTGGTCTGATCTTCAGTAAGGCTCCAGTAGTCGGGTCTGGAGCGAGACCAGCAAAACAAGTTTTCTTAACAAACCTAAATAAGGTTCCAGTAGTCCAGTCTGGAGCCAGTCCAGAAAGTCTGGACTAAATCTGGACCTAACATTTACGGATGTTACACCCAGTCACAGTGTAATAAATTCTCCAATATGGTTTGAAAATGTCAAGTGCAATTGAAGCACATTTGGTCATAAACTAGAGGTTTATGAATCAAGTTTTACTTGATTCATTGGCATGACCGGTTGGACCATCCCGGGTCAATAATGATGCGATAAATATCAAAAAAGTAAGAGATTCTTCAAAAATGATTATTTATTTTGAGGTCATTTGCTCCATAATAAAAGTATATGCCAAGTGTGATAAGGATTGACTCCTTTTATTTTGGTGGAACATATGCAAAGGAGATGTAAGTAGACTATACATAATCCAAAAGACCATTTAGTGTTTTAAAATCGATGCATCGTCTAAATGGGTCATTAAATTCGCAACATGAAGTTTGCGTGATTGATTACTCATCTTATAAGATTGGGAGCATGTTCCATATTTGGCTATTATTGACAATAATGATTAATTTTACAAAGATTATTGCAAAATGAATGACTTGTAGTTTTTGGGGCCATGTTATTATTTAACATGCAATAATTTGAATTCGCATCATGCCAAGAGATTATCGTGTTTCCTCCCCATTGAAATTGGTTTATGGTCAGAAACCACATATGTCTCATAAGAGTTTTGAATGTGCAATATATGATTAAGTTGCTCCACCACAATGCACAAAGATGAGACTTTAAAGAATGTTGGAAATAATGTTGGGAAAATAGACGTGCCTTGGAAGTGTGTAGGCTCATGCTTTGATTCAGTTCGAAAATGTCTGATTAACTAGACACTAGTATGGCTGTTTTGATTATGAGTTAAAACATGAAAGAGGAGTACGTAATAAATAAAGCCATCATTGAGATATCTGTTTATGGCTTATGTTTCTCATTAATATGATTTAGTTTTCCCAACATTAGGGGGAGATGTTCCCAACATTAGGGAAAGATGGAAAGCAGCTGAAATGAGTAAGAAATGAATTATCAAAGATCCTCACACTAATCAATATCAACTTAAAGTTTGTGGGATAATTCATTCACAACATTTAGTAATTGCCAGCATGTTAACTGAGTAGAAAGAGTTAGTGATTAAATCATAAATATTAGTTGCTAATGCTCTGATTGGTAATGAGTTTACGCACATTTGAAAGTGGTAGAAAAGTCGATTCCAAATAAAAAGCCTAAAAAAAAGGAGCATTAAATTAAGATGGTCAAAGTCGAGGTATAAAGATCCTATTAGAGATTTATGATGAGAAACTAGACATGGAGCTTTTTGAGAAACCTCGGGTACCTAAAAATAATGAGATCTCAATAAACTGTGACATGTCTAGAGACTTGTGGAATCGAGAATAGATAAAAATCACGTCGAGACTGATTGAATATGATAGCGCTAAGAGTATGTAAAATGGTGAAGATCTTGAAAGCATGCATGCACATAAATTGATAAGGTATGGATGATTGGTCAAAGATGAAAAGACGCCAATAGAAGTGTAGATAATTGACAGTCCACTTGTTTGCTTAACTTATATAGATTAACTAGACAAGAATGTAAATTGCAATAAGTAATGAACAAGAACAAAAGTAGACTTCAAATACAAGAATCTATGCAAGTCTAATCATATGTATCATTGTTTAAACAGTGAATACATGGTCGATATTACAACTTGTCTTACAAGAAAGTAAATGAAAAATACAATTGTTAAGTTTAGACTAACTAGAAACTTAAGCAATTTACAAGAGAGGAAATAAGTGACACACACTTTACGGTGACAAACACAAAGTGTTTTATGTGTGGCTGTGTTGCCTTATATAGGGGAGGAATTAGGGAAACACAGCCTTGCTTTGATAGTGATAGGATAGTGGTTGTAGAGATCCTATTGGCTTGAAGTACTTACATCAGAGCCTTGTCTTCTTTACCAAATCGGGTATGAGAGAGAAACCCTTCTCTTTTGGATCCAACTATAATTTTGCCATACAAGATTTAATACAGTTGGAACAACCACCATGTAACTCTTGTCTTCTTCTTATTTGAATTCTTCCCGCCTTGACTTACAATTTGGATTAGAATGCATTGTTGGCAAAGTGTCACTGGACTCGCTGATCAGCGACCAAGTCTAGTCAGCGAATCCTTGACTCAACAATCTCCCCCTATTCGTTGAGAAGACTTGCTGAGATGACTGGACTTAGAAATAAATACAAGTATGATGGAAAGATGTCTTATATTTCACAATTGGGTGTTACATGCTGACTAACAAGCATTTACATTACATTATAAGACATTTAAAGATTTACAGCCTCCATCTCCCATACATCTTCTTGTATGGCAATCCTTAACACTGGATCATTTCTTCTATGTGGCTTCAGCAGCTCATCATCGATCTTGCTGATGAACCACCTATTGTTGGTTGTACCAACACATCTTTTTCTTATGATGATGATGTATCCAGTGGATGCCTTTTCTATTTTGTCCAGTCTGAAGAAAAGCTGATCGTTTTTTTTGGTATAGAACATACCAGCAGGATTTTCAAGTACTCTCCCTTCTTCAAAGAAACTTTTTGAGTCCCAATGTTCATTGTAAATTTGGTGATGACAAATCTGACTTATAAACACTTAGAAATCGTTTGGTTCTTGTAATCTGATCTGGGTCAGACTAAGCTGACACAACTTACGATCTGTTTCTGGCCCAGATCATGCTTCATACTTTGTAATGTAATATTTCATGGAAGCAAGTATCATTCAAGCTGCATCAACATTGTGTTAGCATTCAATCCAAGTCTAAGAGGAGGATTGAAGATAGAAGACCAAGCTGGTAGTGGAAGTCAGTTTGGGATTAGCAGTCAGCTTGGAGATACTTAGGCAGATTGGTGCTTTGACAAATGGCCCAATCTGTATCTGACAATCAAGTGAAGATAACAACCTGGATTGAAGATAAGGACAAATGACGTGATTAGGAAGAATCCTAGGATCCAGGTTGGTGGCTGGTTTTACATATGCGTATCCATACTCTTATTGGATGATAAAGAATGATGGCAGTACTTTGGGGACCACAAGTACTATGAGAAGGCACGATCAAATATTCCTTTATCATTCAGTGGAAGAAGAATACGTGGCTTTATTGGATATCAAGTGAAGAAGGGCTTTTGCCTATAAAAGCCTCAATCCTTGATTGCATATGTGTGGCATTCCTGAGAATCATTCTTCACACAAGTTTTCTTTGCTCTTACACACAGCTTAGTCTGTTGGAGATCAGCTTGGGCTGATTCTCTTGAGTAAAAACTTATTGATTGTAGTTTGTCATTTCAAAGGGTTGTTTAGATATATGTAGGCTATCTTTGTTCCGCAACAACCCTGTAATTCTTTGTATAGATTATTTTCTTAATAAAGGATTACATTGAAAACTATAATCTGTGTTCAAGAATGTTTCATTTTCTTTACTGCTTTACTGTTTTATTGATTCCTGTTCTTTACTTACTTAATATATAAACTGAGTCTTTAAAACATTTGTTAAAAAGTTTGTAAAGATCGAATTAAGTTGTATTCACCCCCCTCTACAACTGTTCTGTGTACAATATACTTTGGTATATTGATACACCTTGGGACGTGTCAATTGGTATCAGAGCAGGGGTTAAGAATTAACTTGACTAGATCCTTGCTTATTTTCTTTTATAGTAAAGCATTATGTCATCTTATGTTGATAATGGTTCTTCAACCAGACCACCCATGTTTGATAAAGATGATTTCAGTGGGTGGAAAGGTCGAATGTCTTTGTTCATTGAATCCATCGATAACAATATGCCTGACATCCTTACGGATGGTCCTTATGTTCCTACACAGACCATTGTGGTTGAGGCTGTGGTTAGAGAGGTCAACCAACCATTCCTGCCACAGTCAAATCAATTGTTAAGGACAAGGCATAATGGGGGGATGAGGATAGAAGATTGGCAAACTTGGATGTGAAGGCTAGAAATTTCATTGTCTAAGCTGTGCCCAAAGATATTTACCATTCTATTAAAATGTGTTCTACAGCTAAGAAAATGTGGGGTACATTGACTGTCATGTTTGAGGGTTGCTCTACTTCCATGGAATCCACAATAACTACTTTGACCAGGAGGTATGAGAGATTCTTCTCTTTGAGAAATGAATCCTTGACTAACACTCATACCCGCTTTAATGCTTTAGTTAATGATTTAGCTGCTGTTGGAATAACTAAGTGTTAGGTCTAGATTTACTGGACTCGCTCCAGACTCGACTACTGGAGCCTTACTGAAGATCTGTCCAGAAACGTGTTCTACTGGACCTACTCCAGACTTGGAAACCGGAGTCTCTCTGAAGATTTGTTCAGAAATAATGGAAGACCAGTGAGCAAATACTTGTATAGGAAATCTGGAGTATTCTCCAGATTAGCTCACTGAACTTCACCCCAGTCCAGATCTATTCTACTGAAGACATTCTCACTGAAGTCAAAGACTGAAGTCTGAAGAAAGAAGACTGACAAACAGTGGAGCCCACTGACAGTCTTACCAGATCTCCCGACTGGAGCCTTTATTAGTGTTCTAGACCTTACAAGTCTGAACACTGATATCGAGAAATTGACTTTATGTCTTTACACACTTTACCCGGACATCCCAATTGTCTATTGATAAAAGTACATACGTGTGTAAAGGTGGTTGGTTAAAAGGACTTTATCCTTGTACCTTAACCAATGCATTTAATAACCTTGTCGGTTCATTAAATGCATGCAACCATATTTGTACGACAAATAAATTCATTGTTGAATTTATCTGCCTATAAATACAAAGTCATATTTCTCGTTCAAATCACTTTTTAGCAATTTGGTGAACTTGCTTAAATACTCTCGATCTAAACAGTTATACTTCACAACTCTAAGTATATCGATCTAAGGAGATTATTTAGCAAGTATAGATCACTTGTAATTCAAAGATTGTTTAGATAGTTACATACTTGTAATATCTAGGTTCCGCAACAATCTTGTATTTTGTTTATCATCAATAAAGAAAATACACTTGAAAATTACATTCGTGTTCCATCATTTATTTACTTGTTTAAATATTGCTTAAGTCGTTTATTGCTTTATTTATATTCTTGCATTTATATTTAAAGTAATACTAGTCCGATTCTAGTTCATACTTGACTTGTTATTTTACACTCGTGGGTTAAACCATCGTGTGAGGGACTTTACACTAAGAAAAATGAAGTTTTAAAGAGTAAATTTCTTGATTCATTACCACCTAAATGGAATAACTATAATTCTTCTATTAAGCTAAGTGCTGTTTATAATGATCTTGATCTCCCTAGACTCTTTAGTTTGCTTCATAACCAAGAGTGTCCAGAGGCTGAGAACTTGATTGCTATGGGTGATTCTTATAGTCAGCCTGCTACTGCACTTGTTGCCTCTATGACTGAACACCCTAGCTCAATGAGTAAAGAGATCATTCCTTGTGTTAATGAAGATGCTCCTGTGATTTCTAACACTAACTCTGTTTGTTCTGAATCTGAATGTGATGAATCTGATGGTGATGGACTAGCTGATGAAATAGCTATGTTGGCTGAAAGGATCAAAAGGAGATCCTTTGGTAAGTTTAAAGGAAAAGGAAAATGTGGCCAAGCTGATAAGACCAAGAAGCCATTTGATATGTCCAAAGTCACTTGTTACAAATATGGCAAGACTGGACACATGGCTGGAGATTGCAGATCTAAAGAGTCTTCACAAGCTGGGTCATCCAAAGGTGGAAGAAGTGAAAAATACTCAAAGCTCAAGACCAAATACAAAGCGTTGAAGGCACAAATGGTTGAGCTGAGTAAGAAGGTTGAAAAAGATGAGAAGAGTCTGGTAGCCAAAGACTGGGCTGAAAGTGCAACCTCATCTGATGATGAACTGTATGAAGAGGTCAAATGTTTCATGGCCAAAGAAGCCACTCAAAAGTTTGCTGAAGATCTTGTCAAAATACAACATCAATATGAGTCAGCTCACCAGGCATCTACCAGTCAGACTGCTCCTCCTGAGGTAATTTTCTTTTCTAATCTGTCTGATAATGAAAAATTGTCTAGGCTGAATAGATTGGGTGATGAGGTTCTTTTACAAAAACACTTTAATCAAGAATTCAAAAAGGAAATATCTGTTTTAAAACTTGAAGTTAGTTCTAAAAGTCACACCATTGAAAAACTGGAATTTGAAATTAAAGCTCAAAAACAACTAAACTCCATTTTGGTCAAAGAAGCTAAGACTGCAGAAGAAAAGTTTTTGAAATAAACATATTACTTAATCATGGTGTATTTGTTCTAAAAGAACTGCTAAGTGTGTAAATGACCAAATACCTCATCAGATCCAAGCTATTTTTGATGGTGATATGATAGGGCCATAGCCATAAGTGAAGTCTGTGCTATGGAGCCTTGTTATCAGCCTCCTTCACCACCCAAAGTCCAAACCAAAGGGAAAAAGTGTAAACCAATTAAGTTGGTTCAGAAATCTGGTATTGGGTTTAATGATCCTGAAACTATTGGTCAAACCATTGCTGAAGCTGTGTCTGAAGCTGATAAGGTTATTGAGTTAAAACCTGAAGAAAGTCTTGACTTATCCAAGTGACATTGTAACATCCAAACTTTTCGTGTTTGACTATTTGACCTTCCGTTAGTTAACGTTAGGTTTGTTGTGTGTAATTGTTTTATGTGTGATTGTGTGATTTAATGCTTGTGTGTTAATGTGAAATGATTAATGTAGCCTTAAATGAAAGTAGTTAATGTGAAGCAAAGTAGTTATGTGCTTGATATTGCGATAAGACTCCCGATAGAAGTTTAAGCCAAAGAAGTTAAGTTTAGAAGTTGAGGGTGCTAAGTGTAAGATTTAAGATGGCTGGCCAGGGGTTAAGAGGACAATTAGGCAGCCCTAATTGTCACAAAGCTGCTGCTACTTGTGTGTGAGAAAAGCCCTAGCCGATCCCCTCCTTTCCCAAGCCAAGATCCATTCGTTTTTGTATCGTTTTGATCAAGTGTTGCTTAGATCTTGAATCCTCTACATCAAGTGCAGGTAATATAGGTATAATCTTCTTTGGAATCTGATTATTTTAGTCATATATGAGTATTCAACCCAGGTCATGGGGTGTGGGTTGGGTTATTTGATTAAACGTTTACCGATTTCGTGTTATTCGGGTGTTAGAATGAGTGATTCATGTTGTAATGGATTAAAGCATTGATTGATGAATTAAAGTCAGTAAAAGTGTTGTCAAAAAGGTTAATTTTATATCTCCAGGTCGAATTATTGATTGGTGCTCGTTTGGGATTCGATTAAAGGGTTTAAAAGATGGATTTTTGGTCGAACCAGGATATATGCGGCGCACAGGACTTTTGTGCGGCGCATAGATGCCAATTTTGAAAATTGATTTCCAGGTAGAAGCCCGATATACGGCGCATGAGACCTCCATGCAGCGCTTATCTGCTAGTTTTGTAAATTTGATTTCTGAAGGGGCCCGATGTGCGGCGCATAGAAGATCTATGCGGCGCACAGACCAAAAACTCAGATTTTAGCAAAGTTTCTGTGACAAATTTAGGTGGTTTATGCGGTGCACACTTATTCCATGCGGCGCATACATGCCCAGATTTGGATTTGTGCGGCGCATGAGGCTTTCATGCGGCGCATGAAAGAGTCCAATTTGGTACTTGAGTTTCGTTTAGCTTATAGAACGATCTTATACTCATTATAGGTTGTCGGGAGCACGTAACAAGCACTATAAGATACTCTTAACTTGTTGGTAAGCTGTATCAAGGTAAGATACACTACTTTGACATGCTGAGGGTTCAACAAAAAGAAGGTTTCATATAATAACTTCCCACATGATAACTTGTTTGCTTATGGGTATTCGGGGTTATACGGGAGGTGATATGGGCTATGTAGATGACCATAAACGACCTGAAATGCAGTCCCATTGTTATGTAATGTAGTGCTATGTTGTGGAATGATATGTAGTATCTTGTGTTGTATTGAAATGTAGTTGATGTTGATGATGTGTGAAATGTGCGTGATTGTATGGCTTGTTCATCTAGTTCAGTCTAGACTTACTAAGTTGCCATGACACGTGCACGTTTAAGGGCCCAAACGTAAAGAAGTATATGTAGTACTTGTTTAGGTAAGTGTGAACACCTAAACTATATGAAGTGTGAAATCGAGCTCGTAAATGAAATGCAGAAAGTGTTAAGCTTAACCCGTACTTGCCCTTGCCCGGCGGGTGCGTGAACGTAGTAGTTGCTTGGGTGGCTCCTTGCAACATGGTCAAAAACGCAGAAGAGTAATACGGGAGGTCTGACCCGCCCCATTTGTCTTGTACATACGGATTACTCCGGGATTGGCTTGCCATTCCTTAACGACATTTGATGTACAGCCGTGTGGGGTTTGTCCATCTAGTCGGGTGTGACTTATGTTGCACATAAATGCAGAAATGAAGTTGTGTGTGAAATGAAAAGAAGAATAGGCACATTTAGGGTGGTTCATCCTAATTTGATATGTAGTTGATATGAAGTGTTTAATGTGTGTTGTGCCTTAATGACTTGTCTATAATGTTGTGAAGTTTTAAATGGACAAAAGCTTTATAATGAGGTGTTATCTTACTTAGCTAATTCGTTAGCTAACACTTGTTTCTTGAAATGTGTTGTTCCCTCAGGTTTAGCTTGATTGAAGTAGATGAGGGATGAAGAGCATGGAGTGGGTAGATAGCTTGATGATGACTTTAGCTACCCATAGTTGCTGCACCTTATGTGACAAAGTTGTTTAGACCCCCTTGGGGCAATGATGTGATATGAGTCATTGTAGACTAGTTGATAAAAATTCTTCTTTTCTCGTTACTCATGAGTATGTGCGCGTGGTGAAGCTTGCCATTTTGTATATAGATGAAGTAAGCTTGGAGTTCCGTTAAAATATTGTGTTGATCTTCATAAAAAGGGTAAACTCTAGAAGATGTATGATAGGTGCTTGTGTATTGCTTTTAGCTGACATCCATAGAACTTGCGTGAGTGTTATTGAACATATGCCTATGTGACTCCATTGAAAGATGTGAGTATTGATGCTAAGAAATGATTGTAGATGATCTAGTTGAGATTCTTGGCTAGAAGTAAAAAGATGCTTTGTGTGAAGTTAATTGAGCATGTGCAAGTGGGATGGAATCATATTATGGTGAAAGTTGATTCGGGAATTATCCTCACCTATTTAATGCTGAAGTGATTCTGAGGACGGAATCCTCTTAAGGGGGGAGGTAATTGTAACATCCCGAACTTTTCGTGTACGACTATTTGACCTTCCGTTAGTTAACGTTAGGTTTGTTGTATGTAATTGTTTTATGTGTGATTGTGTGATTTAATGCTTGTGTGTTAATGTGAAATGATTAATGTAGCCTTAAATGAAAGTAGTTAATGTGAAGCAAAGTAGTTATGTGCTTGATATTGCGATAAGACTCCCGATAGAAGTTTAAGCCAAAGAAGTTAAGTTTAGAAGTTGAGGGTGCTAAGTGTAAGATTTAAGATGGCTGGCCAGGGGTTAAGAGGACAATTAGGCAGCCCTAATTGTCACAAAGCTGCTGCTACTTGTTAGGACTAGTTCACCTGGAACTGGCCAGTCACCAGTTCACACTGACCAGTCACCAGTTGCATCTGGTGACCCAGTAAACTGGTGACCAAGATGATTTGTCAAGAAATATATTGAAGTCTAGTTGCACCGTACAGTTAACGCAACTGAAGACTTCCTCCAGTTGAGAACTGACCAAGTTGAAGAAGCATTCTAGTTGAAGTCGAAGACAACAAATGGAAGATAGAGAATGGCAATGGCAGCGAAGCCCAGTTGGCATTCTAGTCAGTTACAAACTGGAGACCATCAGTGGAAAGCCCTTACAAAGCTTTACACTGATTACGAGGAATTGACTTGTATGCTTTATGTACCTTTACCCGGATAATAAGCCTTATCTTATTATTTAAGTATTAAAAGGTACATAAAGGTGGTTATGTAAAGTCACTTTAACATGCGACTTTATACTGCTTTTTAAGGAATTAAATGCTATTCCTTAAATGCTCCCAACCACATTTGTACGGCTAAAGTTAACATCCCAATGTTAACTTTGCCTATAAATACAAGTCATTGCACAACCAAGAACATTACTTCTTCGAATAAACTTCGATAGAATTCACACTTTGCAAACCTGCAATATTCTTGGTGAACTTGTGCAATCTTCTCTCAATCGCTAAAAGGAACATTTCACAACTTTAAGTGTTTCGATTGTCTTGAGAAATTCCGAGTGTAGATCAATTGTATTTCATAGGTTGTTAGGATATTTACATTCGTGTATTATCTTGGTTCCGCATCAACCTTGTAATTTGTTTAATATCAATAAATAAATTACACATTGAAAAATACATATTGTCTCATCAAGTTTCTTACAAGTTATTTGTATTATTGCATTGTTCTTTACTTATTGTCTTTTATATAAGTAATCTATCTAGAACTTGGTATATACACACTGCAACTGGTCGTCTCCAGTTCAGTGCATATATTGTAAAGTAACTCCACCATCGACATAGAGGTGTCTTCAGTAGTACCATCTAACGAGTTGGGACTTACAAGTGGTATCAGAGCAGAAGGCTAATAAACTTGCCTAGATCTGCTAAGATGAACACTACTGAAGGTGGAGATGGTTCTGGTTCAGGTGAAAACCCCTCGAATACTAATGCACAACCTTTTCAAAATGTTAACACCAACCCTCCTCCTCCTACTGCCCCAAACCATGTCCATGTACACTACTCTAACACTCCTGTTCCAAAATTTGATGAAAACAGTGAGACATTCGGTACATGGAAGGCTAGAATGCTTTTGCATTTTGGTGGGATTGAAAGGTATATGTTGAAAATCCTTAAGAATGGACCATATATACCCATGTCCCTTGGGGTCAGTCCTCTTCTTGATCCAACTGGAAGAAGAGGTTCAAGGGAAAAGCCAGAAGACCATTGGTCTGATGAGGATCGCAGACTGGTGGACTTGGATACCAGACTGAAAAACATGATCCTTGGGGCTGTCCCTGAAGACCTAATTCCAACACTTGTGTTGTTTCCCAGTGCCAAGTCTATGTGGGATGAATTAGTGATTCAATTTGAAGGAGGTGATGACACTATTGTCACCAGAAAAGTTGCTTTGAACAAGAAGTATGAATCCTTCTTTGCCTTTCCCAATGAAAGTCTAACTGGTACATATACCAGATTTTCTAGCCTCATCAATCAGTTGAGAGGATTGGGTGTAGAGAAGGATAAGGATATTCTTCTTGAGAAGTTTTGTGATATTCTTCCTTCCAAATGGGAAAACATGGTTCTTGTCTTGAGACAAGGTAAATCCTTGCACACTCATACTCTTGCATCGCTCTATGGAGCCTTCAGATTCACTGAAGATAATAATGCTGCAAGACTTGTAGCTGAGCAAGATGCCATGAACCATGCCCAGAGTCCCAAGGTTGCTAGTGCAACTGAGCGACCTTGTGCTGCTTTAATGTCTGCTGAGAGTGTCCAGGTACACTCGATGAAGGAGATGTTGAACAGTTTCTTAAACTCTGGACTGACCACTAAAAACAGTGATGGTTGTAATGAAACTGACGATGATGATCTGGTCGCCATGATTGCTAAAACCTTTAATAGGTTTAAGCATAAATCCAAAAGATTTAATGGCCCCAACAATGCTTCCAGCTCCAGCTCTCTGGATAAGACCAATCTTACATGCTACAAGTGTGGTAAGAAAGGTCATTTTATGATGGAATGCAGATCTAGTCAGTTGAACAACCAAACTGGCCCCTCTGTCCCTAATTTCAATCGGCCTGATGATAGCTACAAAGCTAAATACAAGAAGCTTAAGGCCCAGATTGCCCTCCTGTCCATGGAAAGAAAAAGGATCAGTGCTTAATGGCACAAACTGAGGGAAAATGGGAGTACTCTGATGACTCATCTGATGATGAAGAAGAGGAAAGGGACATGTGCTTCATGGCCTTGGAAGATCAACAACAGCAACACGTGGTGAAAGAAGATGTCATCTCTGGAAGATGGGTGGACATCATACTGAAGAAGGTATGTGACTATGATAACCAGGTTGACCCTGAACTAAAACTGGACCTGGCTGAATCATTAAGTGGTGATTTGGCATTTGTGGAAACTGTAAGAGCTGATAGTGAAAGATATCTTGACACTATCCTAATTGAACTGAACAATGTTAAACCACAACTAAATGATTTGCAAAGTGTCCAGTTGGCTCTCAAGGAGTCAGTTTTAAAGATTGAGGATTTAGAACTTGATAATCAAAAACTATTTTCTGATCTTGAAAAAGAACAAAAGATTATCAAGTCATGGGTAAAAGCATCTGGCAAAAACTATGATGCATTTTCAAGAACTATAGATGCCCAGAAGAATGCATGGAAATCTGGAGATCTGGAGATGGCAGCTCTCATACCAGATCTTCATGCATTGCCTCCAGCTCTCAAGGTTGAAACACCTTATGATCAACCAGAAGCTGTTGAAACTGAAACCTTTGAGACCACCCCTTTGAGGTTAAAACTGGAGCCGAACAGGCTAAAGCTCCAGTCAAAAGGCCACTGGTAACAAGCCTTTACCTCAAAAGTCTAAGGTGCCCAAGACCCGACAGACTAAAGCACCAGTTGAACCTAGGTCCAAGGTTCAACTGCCTGAAGAAAATAATATTTTGGTTAATCTGGAAAGACAACTCCAACTTTTGTCTCGACAGGTTCAGAGTTGTACTGCCCGGATTAACAATCTGGAAGGAGGTTTATTACCTCCAGTTTTCAAACAAAATATTAAACCACTCTCTTTAATACCTAAACAACAGAATGTTCCTTCTGGAACAAAATCTGGTAAAAATAAAGGGAGTAAGTATCAAATACCAATTGTTTTCACTCCTGCACCTGGAGCTGGTGATAATGCTCCAGATGCAGCCTCCAGTTCAACACCTCAACAATCAATTGTGGCTTCTGTAGAGAAGTCCAGTGGACCCATCAAGAAAAGATGGGTTCACAAAAGAACTAATGATTTTTGTGTGTGTGTAGGGCGATCGAAAGAAAAATATCTGGTATCTGGACAGCGCTGCTGGCCGGACTATGACCGGATGTAAGCCCCTACTGGAAGAGTTCACTGTCCAAGATAGACCGACAGTGACATTTGGTAACGATCAATCTGGAAAGACTGAAGGATATGGTGTGCTCAATAATGGACAAGTCGAATTCAAAAGAGTTGCATTTGTGAATGGTTTGAAATATAACTTGATCAGTGTAAGCCAACTTTGCGATGATGGCTTCAGAGTATTGTTCGATATTGCACAAGGCACCATATTTAACAAGGATTGGAAAGTGGTGATGATTGCACCAAGAAAAGGGAATGTGTACATCATGGATATGGAACCAGCTCCAAAAGAGAAATGTTTCTATACCAAAGCTGATGAAGACACCAACTGGCTATGGCATAAAAGATTATCCCATCTTAATTTTAAAAACATTAACAAGTTGTCTCGCAAGCAACTGGTTGATGGGATACCTCAAATTTCCTTCAATAAGGAAAAGCCATGTCCAGGGTGTGAGATGGGCAAGCAGAAAAGAGCCAGTTTAAAACTAGGCAAAATTTTAGCATCACTGAACCTCTTCACATGCTTCATATGGATCTTTTTGGTCCAGTGAATGTTCAAACTAGAGCTGGAAAGAAGTACACTCTAGTTGTGGTTGATGAATTCACCAGATATTGCTGGGTGATATTCATCAGATCCAAAAGTGATGCTCCTGCTGAAATCATCTCACTTATCAAACGAATTGAGCTCATGTATACTCGAAAAGTTTGTCAGTTGCGAAGTGATAATGGTACTGAATTCCAAAACAAAGTACTTGAAACATTTTGCAATGACACTGGCATCTCTCAAAACTTCTCATCAGTTCACTCTCCAGTGCAAAATGGAGTTGTTGAAAGAAAGAATCGTACACTGATAGAAGCCGCCAGAAGTATGCTATCTGAATCTGGTCTTCCCACCAGTTTTTGGGCTGAGGCAGTTGCAACTGCTTGTCACACCCAAAACCGGTCAGTCTACATCAAGAGACATAAGAAGACTGCCTACGAAGTACTCAGGAATCGTAAACCAAATATTGGATATTTCCATGTATTTGGTTGTCCAGTTTATACACTGAACGATTCCAGTCAGCTTAGAAAGTTTGATGCAAAAGCTGATGAAGGGGTATTTTTAGGCTATTCAGATATTCGAAAGGCCTTTAGAGTTTATAATTATAGACTCAAAAAGGTGCATGAGACAATTCATGTCACATTCGATGAATCAACTGAAGCAATCAACAAGAGACCAAGCCTTGATATTTCTCCAGTCATTCCAATCAATTTTGGTGAAACTGACCAAGTTCATCAGTCAGTTGTTTCACCAGAAAATGCTTCCAGTTACAACAAACTGGAACCAGTTAAGAAGAAGAACACCTCCAGTGACACATCATTTTATCCTTCTATCAACTTCAACTTACCACAAGAATTGGTAATTGGATCTGATGTACGTGCCATTCCAATATCAGCACCAGTTCAAACACCTACCTCTCCAGTTCTTCATGAAATGCCTTCAAATGAGGAATTTCATGATGCTAATCGAGACCTCATTGACTCTGATGAGGATGTAGAAGTTGTTTGGACTGATCCTTCACCAGATGCTGCTGCAACTGAAGAAGATCTCCAGGTGACTTGCACTGATATTGTAGTTCACCAGCCTAGTCAATACACTAGATGGACTCGAGCCCACCCAATTGAACAGATTGTGGGTGATCCAACTAGTGGGGTTCAGACTAGAAGAGCCACCAGTGAGCAATGCTTAAACGTCACCTTCTTATCTTTAATTGAACCAAAGAAGATTGACGAGGCTATGGCAGACCCAAGCTGGGTGGAAGCTATACAAGAAGAGCTCCTCCAGTTTGAAAGGAACAATGTTTGGGAGCTTGTTCCTTGTCCACCAGGGTTAAAGAAAGAACCTATTGGTACCAGATGGGTTTACCGAAACAAAATGGATGAAGATGGCCATGTTGTAAGAAACAAGGCCAGACTAGTTGCCCAGGGTTATTGTCAAGCAGAGGCGTTGACTTTGATGAAACTTTTACTCCAGTTGCAAGACTTGAAGCCATAAGAATATTCTTGGCTTATGCAGCCCATCTGCAGTTCAAGGTCTTCCAGATGGATGTCAAAAGTGCGTTCCTTAATGAAACATTGGAAGAAGAAGTTTATGATAAGCAGACTCCAGGTTTCCTTGATGAGAAGCATCCTCATTGGGTTTATAGACTGAACAAAGCATTGTATGGTCTAAGACAAGCCCCAAGAGCCTGGTATGATACTTTAACTAAACATCTTCTTAAAAATGGCTTTCAAAGAGGTGCAATAGATAATACCTTGTTTATCTTGAAAGAAAGAGGTAATATCTTATTGGTACAAATTTATGTTGATGACATTATTTTTGGTTCAACTGATGATGCAATGTGTAAAAAGTTTTCTAAAATCATGTCATCTGTGTATGAGATGAGTTTAATGGGTGAATTAACATTTTTCTTAGGTCTTCAGATTAAGCAAACTGAAAATGGAATTTTCATAAACCAAGGAAAATATGTCAGAGATTTGTTAAGAAAATACAAATATGATTCAATCCCATCAAAAAACACACCTATTGCAGCACCATTGGATTTGGACTCTGACCCAACTGGCAAACCAGTTAACATAACTGACTATAGAGGTATGGTTGGTTCACTGATGTACTTAACTGCCAGTCGACCAGATATAATGTTTGCAACATGTTTATGTGCCAGGTTTCAGGCTAACCCTAAAGAATCACATTTGCACGCTGTAAAGCGTATCTTTAGATACCTGAAAGGGTGTCCTAATCTTGGTCTTTGGTACCCCAAAGGCTCAGGATTAGATCTAATGGGTTATTTAGATTCTGATCATGCAGGTTGTAAGATAGATAGAAAATCAACAACTGGTGGTTGTCATTTCCTTGGAGGAAAACTGGTAAGTTGGACCAGCAAGAAGCAGACTTCAGTCTCTATGTCCACTGCTGAGGCAGAGTACATTTCTGCGGCCAGTTGCTGTGCCCAGATTCTCTGGATCAAGAACCAGTTACTAGATTATGGTCAGAAGTTTACTAAGACCCAATCTTTTGTGACAACACCAGTGCAATTGCTATATCTCACAACCCAGTGATGCACTCCAAAACAAAACATATTGACATCAGGTATCATTTTATTCGAGATCATGTTATGAAAGGAGATATTTAAATTCATTTCATCCCCACTGACAAACAGTTAGCTGATGTTTTTACTAAACCTCTCGATGAGAAAACCTTTAAACATCTCATCAGCGAACTGGGAATGTTAAACCTTAACTGGAGCTTTCTTTGTTATTGAACGCGTCAGTGACACTGATGAAGTTCTCCAGTTGAGGAGGTCCAGATAATCTTTGCTCGCCAGGCTATCGAACGCCTTTGTGATACTATCTTGGCACTAATTGATTACTGGATCATCATTTTAGGGGGAAAGAATCAAAATAATTTTCTGACTAAAATTCGTTTTTGTTTGAAAATGCAACTGGAGAACTCTTCAGTTGGAAACTGGTGCTGGACTGATCCTCCAGTTACCAGGTTCAGTCTTGTCTTTTTTTTAACGTTACAAATACTTGGTCAATATGTGTGACACGTGATGATACTCGAGTGTTTTAAACCACTTGATATCGTGATCTGACGTGTTTGAAACCATTTTTGTACTTGACAACTGTTTGTATTGGGAAAACAAAAGTGAGTGGGCGCGTGGGTAAGATAAGCCGTCGTAGCATTAATGCTGACATGGAAGCATTTAATGTTTACATGGCAAATTATTATTTTATTTCAAAATTCAAACCAACTTTTGTGAAAATATCTTCAAAAAGGGATTTTGTTTATTAAAATATAATTTTGGTGTTTCATTGGGATCTTGAATCCTTATAAATACCCTTATTTACTCCGAACTCATTTATTTATTTTCTTTCTTCTACATTCCCCAATACCGTCCTACCCCCCCACCCATTCCCCCCCCACCATTACCCCCCCAGCACCACATATCTCCCACCTCCAAGCTCCCCCACCCCCCTCCCCACCCCTCTAACCCTACTAACTATTCACCCCCGATTCTTACACATCTCCCACGCACGCTCCTCACACCTCACTTCCATCATAGTCCCCCGCCCCCCGACCTCCGCACGAATCCTCCCTTATTTACTTCGAACTCATTTACTTCTTTTTCTTACATTCTTTCATTTACTTTCCAATCATCAAAATCGCTTCATTCTTCTCTTTGCTTCATAAATCAAGAACCCTAAATCCCAAATTTCATTTTCATTCTTCTATGGCTCCTAGATCATCTCGTTCAAGAGATGTAAATCTCTTGACTGTTCCATATAATCCCTCACCAGATGTCACACAGGCACCTGGTGCCCCTAGTAGTGCTCGGTCATAAAACTAAATCCAAATAATCCTATGGCCAGCCTACGAGGATCTCAAGGGTCCGATACCCTTATTGGTAGAATTCAAAAGTTTTTGAAGAATTCTCCAATAGGACCCTCATTCTCTCTAAACCCACGTAAGATGTTTCACAACTACTTATGTGAGTTTTGGTACACTGCTGTTCTTTCTTCCGATTGTTCCTCCATCAGTTTCACATTAAAGGATGGAACAATCCAGTGTACCTTGTCAGCTGATACATTGAGGGATGCCTTACGCCTCAATTACTGGAGAGAGGGTGAATCTCCAGTCGTCTTGCCCCCAAATATAAACTTTCGCCAAGTACTCCTGGAAATGGGACACAGGGAGTGTTTGGAGAATGGGGTGTTGAAGACAAAAGGTGCGGATGACCATGAAGGGCCTTACACCTTCATGGAGGTATTTTTTCATCCACCTGGTGGAGAGCATGGGTGGGAGTTCTGGTGGACTTGACCAGATTAACTCCTCGCAAGCAGAAATGGCTTACTGCTTGTGGAACGGATTGAGAGTGGACTTTGCAGATATTTTGTATAGAAGCCTAGTACAAAAACTGAAGGGCTCCAGGGGTGTGTGTATCCCCTTTTCAAGGTTTCTCTCTCTCTGTTTTCAACAAATTCTGGGCCATGAAGAGTATAAAAAGTACAGATTCACCGTACACAAGGCCAGATATGTTGAGGAATCTAGACTCTCTGGTATCTGAAGCTGGAGATGTCGAAATTCCAGAGCGAATGCTACTGGCATTTGCTAAAACTGATGCACCTTTGGAAAGTGAATCAGAAAGACAATTGGGCGGCCTCAAAATAATGAGGGACCCTCCAGTTCGTCTCAAGTTGTGGTTGAGGATAGAGCAACCATAACTGAAGAAACTCCAATCACGTCTATCCCTGGTGAAGATACTTCGGTATCTGATCCTCCAACAGATGTACCCATCCAGGAAACTGGGGAAGGTCATCTGGAGACTGTCCAGGTAACTGAACAGCCTCTGTCACATTCATGGATCTGGACATGAGTGTTAATGACGAGGAAATCCTTATAGAATCTTCGGATTCTGAAGGTACTGAAACAGACCAGGAGATTCTTGATGCTTCTGTACAAGCTCAAGACCCTTCATCTCCAGTCTTACCTCCAGACGCATCAATTTCATTTTCACCCCCTCAAGTAAATACTCCTACTGATACATCCTTACCAATATATTCCGCTCCCTTACCAACTGGGCAATTCTCACTTGCTCGAGAAATGCCCCCACCACCGTCGCCGTTGTTCACACCTGAGCATTCTCAGCATGAACAACACATTGATTTTCCAGTCCTTTCTTCTTCCACCACTCCTATTATATATTCAACTACTGGTTTGACAACTGGGGAGACTTCTCTTAGTTTGCCTCCTCCAGTTGCTCCAGTAGTAACTGCAAGTGGTCCAGTGACACCTTCTCCTTTGTCACTGGACAGTCAAGTTGTCTCACTACAAGCCGATCTCCAAAACCTTCTAACCAGGGTGGAGGAGATTCAGAAGACACTTGACAAGAACACCAAGTCATTCTCCAGATACCACAAAGATCATTTGACAAACATTAAGGTGGTCGATCTGGGGATAAACAAGTTTTCATCTAATGAAGACTTGGTGTTCAAGAAGCTTAATGAGTTGGTCACTGGCTGCAACAATCTAGCTGGTACTCTAAAGGAAGCCTTTGACCTAACTCACTCCAAGGTCTCCAGTTCAATCTCCAACTTGCTAGGAAATACTGTCAGAACTTCCGAAGTTGACTTGAAAGAGATTGAAAGGCAGGTCAAGGAACTTATTGAAAGACCTGGCCTAGATGTAACTGGCCTTGGAGAGCAATTGCTAGAGAAGAGCAATTGGTTGAAAGGGTGATGTCTGAGATCACCAAGCTGGCCACTCCTCAGGTTGATCTGGCCCCACTTACCAGTGAGATCAACCAGTTGAGAGGCAGCATAGAGAGTTTGAACACCCAAGTATCTCTACATGCTGAATCTATAGAGAAACTGACAACTGAAGTGGGAAATCTGAAGAAGATGGATGATGAGGTTAAGGATAAGGTTGTCTCAGGTTTGGATGAGGACTCAAAGATTTTGAATGAATTGAAAACTGGTCAAGACCAAGTTGTTGCAAATGTCTTGACCCAGTCCAAGGAGACGAACCATTTATGGAGGTCCTTCAGGATGATGTGTGGCATTTTCAAAGAGTGTAAGGACTTGCAGTCATGGCAGCCTCTTGACCGGTTGCCATCTCACCCCTCTGAATGGGAAGCAATTAGGGCAGGTCTAGATGCTGCCAAGGGGGAAAGAAGTTCAGTCCTTACACGACCAGTTGCACCTGGAAGGACTCCATCTGGATCTGAAAGAGAATTGGTTGTGGCTACCAGTACTGAAGCTGGTGAGCAGAGTGATAGGGGGAATGTTGGTTTGGATAAAGGTAAAGGTTTAGCTGGTGATGCATCTGCCCAGCCGGCCACTGAAGAAATGTTAGAAACTGGTAATGCTGACATACTACCTCCAGTTTCAGATAGTGATAGTAGAAAACTGACTAGACTTGGTAATGACATCAAAGAAAGAAAGAAAATGAAACAAAGAAACCAAGTTGAGGCCAGGGCACATCTTGCTCAAATTAAGTTGCTGGATATGAGTGATGCCAATCTACTGGGTATCACTAAGGATGAGTATGTTAGGGTTAAGAATGATCCTAGGATAGTTGACCAGTTGAATGAAATGCTAAATGTAGAACTGGATAGACACTATCATGAGGATGAAGCTGAATTCGATGCCAGGAGCTTAAACATTTCAGTGGAGAAGGCAAAAGAGATTAGGGCCAGTGGGATTCTTAAGAGAATTGCAAATGTCAAAAAGGTTGTGAAGGATGTTTTGAATCCACCAAGAAGAAGGATTCCACAACCAAGAAGACCACTGACAAGAGATGCAAGAGATGCTGACCTTAGCACATTCGTTGAATCAACTGGCGAGGTATCCAATGAAGACATTAAGTCCGCTGTACTGGCTGCTGGTGCTGGGAGTATAAAAATCACAAATGAATCTGAAGCTAGAAAATACTACTCCCAGATCATGTCAACCAGAAGACATAGTGGTACTATTAATGGTGTCAATGTTACAATCAAGCCAGGCACCAAGGTTTTCAAATCGAAGTTAAGTATACTGGTGGGCCACTGGTTAGAACTGATGATCCTGGTGCTATGCAGTATGGGTTCAGCGAATGGGTGGAGATGGTGAATGTTTTGGATGCTAAGGCACAAAAGAATAGGTTCGAGAAAGCATGGGTTAACTTTCTAAGGGGGAAAATTCAACATAAAGAAAATCTTGAGCAAAAGTTGAATATTGACCCTGAAGATACTCTGCCTATCTCTTCAGTTGCCAAGAGAAGAAGAACTGGCGAAGGGCCGTCTCATTAAGTTCTTTCTTCAGTTATCTACTTGTAATTTGTATTTACATTCTGTAACTTGTATAAATTTCATTCCCTTGTATAAATGAAGTTACCAGTTTGTAACCACAAGGTAGATAATAGATTAAAATCTAACAAACCTAAAAGAAAAACCTAAAGCATTTATTGATCTATAAAAATGCCTTAGATAACTTAAATAGATTTAAATCGAACAAGTCCTTCCAGTTCACACTTGTACAGATACAAGAACTAGAAAAGACTTAGACTATATTTCTAGACAAATAGGGGCAATTTGTTAGGACCAGTTCACCTGGAACTGGCCAGTCACCAGTTCACACTGACCAGTCACCAGTTGCATCTGGTGACCCAGTAAACTGGTGACCAAGATGATTTGTCGAGAAATATATTGAAGTCCAGTTGCACCGTACAGTTAACGCAACTGAAGACTTCCTCCAGTTGAGAACTGACCAAGTTGAAGAAGCATTCCAGTTGAAGTCGAAGACAACAAATGGAAGATAGAGAATGGCAATGGCAGCGAAGCCCAGTTGGCATTCTAGTCAGTTACAAACTGGAGACCATCAGTGGAAAGCCCTTACAAAGCTTTACACTGATTACGAGGAATTGACTTGTATGCTTTATGTACCTTTACCGGATAATAAGCCTTATCTTATTATTTAAGTATTAAAAGGTACATAAAGGTGGTTATGTAAAGTCACTTTAACATGCGACTTTACACTGCTTTTTAAGGAATTAAATGCTATTCCTTAAATGCTCCCAACCACATTTGTACGGCTAAAGTTAACATCCCAATGTTAACTTTGCCTATAAATACAAGTCATTGCACAACCAAGAACATTACTTCTTCGAATAAACTTCGATAGAATTCACACTTTGCAAACCTGCAATATTCTTGGTGAACTTGTGCAATCTTCTCTCAATCGCTAAAAGGAAACATTTCACAACTTTAAGTGTTTCGATTGTCTTGAGAAATTCCGAGTGTAGATCAATTATATTTCATAGGTTGTTAGGATATTTACATTCGTGTATTATCTTGGTTCCGCATCAACCTTGTAATTTGTTTAATATCAATAAATAAATTACACATTGAAAAATACATATTGTCTCATCAAGTTATCTTACAAGTTATTTGTATTATTGCATTGTTCTTTACTTATTGTCTTTTATATAAGTAATCTATCTGGAACTTGGTATATACACACTGCAACTGGTCGTCTCCAGTTCAGTGCATATATTGCAAAGTAACTCCACCATCGACATAGAGGTGTCTTTAGTAGTACCATCTAACGAGTTGGGACTTACACTACTTGTGTGTGAGAAAAGCCCTAGCCGATCCCCTCCTTTCCCAAGCCAAGATCCATTCGTTTTTTTATCGTTTGAGGGTTCAACAAAAAGAAGGTTTCATGTAATAACTTCCCACATGATAACTTGTTTGCTTATGGGTATTCGGGGTTATACGGGAGGTGATATGGGCTATGTAGATGACCATAAACGACCTGAAATGCAGTCCCATTGTTATGTAATGTAGTGCTATGTTGTGGAATGATATGTAGTATCTTGTGTTGTATTGAAATGTAGTTGATGTTGATGATGTGTGAAATGTGCGTGATTGTATGGCTTGTTCATCTAGTTCAGTAGACTTACTAAGTTGCCATGACACATGCACGTTTAAGGGCCCAAACGTAAAGAAGTATATGTAGTACTTGTTTAGGTAAGTGTGAACACCTAAACTATATGAAGTGTGAAATCGAGCTCGTAAATGAAATGCAGAAAGTGTTAAGCTTAACCCGTACTTGCCCTTGCCCGGCGGGTGCGTGAACGTAGTAGTTGCTTGGGTGGCTCCTTGCAACATGGTCAAAGACGCAGAAGAGTAATACAGGAGGTCTGACCCAACCCATTTGTCTTGTACATACGGATTACTCCGGGATTGGCTTGCCATTCCTTAACGACATTTGATGTACAGCCGTGTGGGGTTTGTCCATCTAGTCGGGTGTGACTTATGTTACACTTAAATGCAGAAATGAAGTCGTGTGTGTGTGTATGTGTGAATTAAAAGAAGAATAGGCACATTTAAGGTGGTTCATCCTAATTTGATATGTAGTTGATATGAAGTGTTTAATGTGTGTTGTGCCTTAATGACTTGTCTATAATGTTGTGAAGTTTTAAATGGACAAAAGCTTTATAATGAGGTGTTATCTTACTTAGCTAATTCGTTAGCTAACACTTGTTTCTTGAAATGTGTTGTTCCCTCAGGTTTAGCTTGATTGAAGTAGAT
>CM067170.1:118352859-118455984 GCA_034093135.1 Erigeron breviscapus | reverse complement strand
AGTGCATTTCTGAATAGGAAATTGGAAGAAGAAGTCTATGTTGAACAACCTCCAGGTTTTGAAAATTCAAAGTTTCCTGACCATGTGTTCAAGCTTGACAAAGCTCTTTATGGCCTGAAACAAGCTCCAAGGGCATGGTATGATACTTTGTCTAAATTTCTTTTGGCTAACAAATTTAAAAGAGGTAATGTAGACAAGACTTTATTTGTGAGAAAGTATAATGGTGATATTCTTCTTGTGCAAATTTATGTAGATGCTATCATATTTGGGTCTAGTAGTGAAAGACTTTGCAAAAAGTTTTCTGAATTAATGTCTAAAAAGTATGAAATGAGCATGATGGGAGAACTAAACTATTTTCTGGGTTTACAAGTAAACAGACTAAAAATGGAATTTTCATAAACCAAGGAAAATATGTTAAAGATCTCTTAAACAAATTTGGTTTTAGTAATTGCTCACCTATGAAAACTCCTATGGGAACTGGTGACAAGCTGGGTGAAGATAAAAATGGCAATTTTGTTGACACCACAGCTTATAGGGGCATGATAGGATCTCTACTTTACTTAACTGCCAGTAGACCTGATATTATGTTTGCTACATGTCTTTGTGCAAGATATCAAGCTAGTCCTAAAGAATCTCATCTTAAGGATGTGAAAAGAATCTTTAGATACCTTAAAGGTAGTCCCAATCTGGGTCTTTGGTATCCCAAAGACTCAGGATTTGATCTAATTGGCTATTCAGATTCTGACTTTGCAGGCTGTAAGATTGATAGAAAAGCACTTCAGGAGCTTGTCAATTGCTTGGCAATAGACTTGTAAGCTGGTCCAGCAAAAAGCAGCATTCAGTTTCAATTTCTACTGCAGAAGCTGAATATGTTGTTGCAGGAAGTTGTTGCTCTCAAGTTCTTTGGATGCAATATCAGCTTCAAGACTATGGTGTCACTGCATCTAAAACTCCAATCTTTTGTGACAATACCAGTGCCATAGCAATCTCCAACAATCCTGTGCTTCATTCAAGGACCAAGCATATTGATATAAGATATCATTTCATTAGAGATCATGTGATGAAAGAAGATGTTGAACTCCACTTCATTCCAACAGAGAATCAGTTAGCTGACTTGTTTACAAAGCCATTGGATGAATCAAGGTTCAACTATCTCATCAGTAAGCTAGGTATGCTAAATATGTAAAAGGCAGTGAGCTAAGTAATAACAAATCTGACCCTTTAGAATTATTCTCAATTTTGAGGGTAAGCTGTGTCTGACCCAGACTACCCTTTCATACTTGGTGTATTTTTCAAGTAAAAGAGGGTAAGCTGAGTCTGACCCAGCTTAGTGGTTATTTTTGTTATTAAATATCTCAGTGCGTTTTATTATTTACAATATTTTATTTAGTTTACTTATTTATCCATTTTCTATTTAATTGGTAACTGACACGTGTAGTGGCAACGACTGGTTTCTGAAAAAGTACCCCACTACTTGTTCATCCACCAACAAAATTATTTCTCTCTCCAATTTTCAAACGGTTAATTTTGAATAATATTTATTATAATAAAGTATATATACTCTTTTTAACCTAAACCCCCAATTCACTCTTGCAATCAATCTCTCTCATTTTCTCAAATCTGTATAACTGTTCTATCGATTTCTCAAAACTTCTTCTAAAAATTCTTATTTCTTATAAATGGCATCATCATCTACTTCTCCTTCTACTAATAATTCTCAATCAGATTCTTTTTCTGAATCTGATGTCCTATACCCAGCTCCGGTAAGCACTAACAAGCTTTCACCCTATGTGGTGGGAAATAAGGTAGTGGTTGTTCCTGCTGATCTTGATACTGGTAAAATCAAGATAGCCAGTCTCGTTTATGCCAATGTTCATCATCCTTCCTGGGCTAAGGGATATGATGAAGTGGTGTCATTCTTATGGCATCATCCTTTTGGCAAAATGTTGATTGAGAAGCCAAATGTGGTGTTCAAAGACCTTCTTTGTGAATTTTGGGCAAGTTGCTATGTTGGTCAGAACAAACAAGGAGATCCTGCAATCTATGACACCATCCTCAAGGGATGATCTGATGGAAGATGCCAGTGGAGGAGTTGATCAACATCATGATCAACACATTCCCACTGTGCCTCAGCCTGAATTACAAGTCAATTCTCCTCAGGCTGACCAGCACATTGTCATTTCTGACAAATCTGCTCATGAGACTCACTCTCATGAGAAAATTCACCAAAGACCCTGATTTTAAGGATTGCAGGCTACTCTTTCCAGAGTCAGTGGCCTTTAGGCCAACTGCAAGTCCTTCCCAAGCTGCCACTATCTCATTTTCAGATGTGGTGGGTCAGCTCACTGAGTTCACTTCAACCTATAAGGTTGAGAGCTCAAAGATGGATGAATGCTTGGAAAAGATCCAAAAGGATCAGGTATTGATGGATAAGAAGGTGGAAAAGCTGTGCCAAGATCAGACTGCATTGGAAGAAAACTTTAAAAAGGCAGTTGATTTGATGCAGCAGAACCATCTCAAGCTGAGAGAGTCTCTTGATGGTCTCACAAAAGCCATAAATGAAGAGAAGGAAATATTCAAGAGCAATCTAGGTCAGTTTGAGAAGAATGCAAACAAGTTTACAAGAGAAGTCACCATTGAGCTTAAAGCAGCCAACAAATTTCAAAATCTTTACAAGTAAAGGCAGGCAGCTTTGACCAACCTAATGCTTTAGAATTGCAAATTTTTCATGCAATGGTCACTATGACCAGAATAGATTTTGCTGCTGTAATTTGTAGGGACCTAGTTGGCCGAGTCAATAATAAGAGTCTCACCATACCTTATGATAGGATTCTTGCACTCATTATTGAAGCTATGAACGTTCCAAAGCTGACTCTGCTACCCAAGCTGATAAGCTGAAATTACTAAACCCATCTGCACTCTCCCAAAAGAGTGTAGACAAGAAAAAGGGATCACCTACTGCTACCCAACCCTCCAAACAGGGTGAAGGTATTGAAATAAAGACCTCCTCCCAAGGTCATACTATGTCACCACCTAAATCGCCATCATCACCCACTAAAAAGGTTGATGATATCATTAAAGGGACAACAGTGGATCCAGTCCAGATCCAAAATGAGTCAGAGTCAACGCACATCTATTCTGAGGATGAACAACCAAAGGAGAGAAGTATCGAACGCACTTGTGACACTGCTTCTCCTCCCCAAGCTGATCAGACTCCTTCATTCTTATACTCTGAGTCTGCACAGGCTGCCAATGCCCCTTCTAGATCACAAGGAGGGGTACATGCCTCAAATATTCTCCCTAAGGATGCTTTGGTGCAACAACACACCATTGTGGAAGGGCAATCCTCTACCCTGAACATTACACATGCAGGATCTGTCTTTGGACAGAGGGATCCTGTAGGTTATATGGCCTTCTTTAAGGAGGTCATGACAGCCCCATGTACATCAATGGGAACCATCGGTGGTCCTCACGATGCTGATGAGAAAATAGTCACTATCTCCAGAAGTGACTCTTCATTCGATGATGTGCTTGCCCATCCATCCTCAAGGGATGATCTGATGGAAGATGCCAGTGGAGGAGTTGATCAACATCATGATCAACACATTCCCACTGTGCCTCAGCCTGAATTACAAGTCAATTCTCCTCAGGCTGACCAGCACATTGTCATTTCTGACAAATCTGCTCATGAGACTCACTCTCATGAGAAAATTCACCAAAACTCCCTTAGCCTCCACCCCCTTCTATATGAGCCCAATGACCCTGATTTTAAGGATTGCAGGCTACTCTTTCCAGAGTCAGTGACCTTTAGGCCAACTGCAAGTCCTTCCCAAGCTGCCACTATCTCATTTTCAGATGTGGTGGGTCAGCTCACTGAGTTCACTTCAACCTATAAGGTTGAGAGCTCAAAGATGGATGAATGCTTGGAAAAGATCCAAAAGGATCAGGTATTGATGGATAAGAAGGTGGAAAAGCTGTGCCAAGATCAGACTGCATTGGAAGAAAACTTTAAAAAGGCAGTTGATTTGATGCAGCAGAACCATCTCAAGCTGAGAGAGTCTCTTGATGGTCTCACAAAAGCCATAAATGAAGAGAAGGAAATATTCAAGAGCAATCTAGGTCAGTTTGAGAAGAATGCAAACAAGTTTACAAGAGAAGTCACCATTGAGCTTAAAGCAGCCAACAAATCTCAAGCTGAATTCAAGAAAGAGTTGGTTGAAGTCTCAAAGGGTGTTAAAACAAGTATTGGATCCCTCCATGCTGATTATGTTGACTTATTTAGAGCCTGCTGTGTTAGTAATGTCAAAATTGACTTGCTCAACCACAAACTCAGTGGAATTTTTGCCACTCTAGTTAGCTCTGTCCCTGGTGATGATGACAAAAAGGGGGAGAAGAGTGCTGCTGAAGTTGAGCAAGAAGAACTAGAAAAAGAAAGAGAAAGAGTTAATGTTGATGAGGAAGTTGCTAAGTACTTTGAAAAGTGAAAAGAAAGACAAATGAAGGCTAGAGCTGAGGGGGAGGCCAATGATAGGAGACTTGTTGTATTTGGTTCAAATGTGGAAGGTGAGAAGGAAACTGAAAAGGAGATAAAAATGCCAGAGTCTGAGTCTGGTGGTGAAAAGATTGTTGGAAATGTGAATGAGGAAGCTGGAGAGAAAAGTGATACAATTGAGGGGGAGACTGATGTGGTTATGAATATTGTTGGAGAGATAAGAAAGGAATTTGATATGGAAAATGTTGTGAAAGTTGGTGAAAAGAAGAAGTCATCCCAAGCCGACTCTGCACACAAGCTGTGTCATCTCAAGCTGACCCAGCTCCCAAAGAAAAACTTGCAGAATCCTCTTCAAGTGAAGACAACACTAATCTGAATCAGTTCATGATAAAGAAAAGGCCTACTGAAGCTGGTTCAAGTGGTGTGAAGATTCTAACTAATGAAGAAAAGGACTGGGAGGCTGCAAGGGAACAAGCTGAACTGTTAGATGTAATAGTTGAGGTGGCATACAACATGATAGTGGAAGATAGAAGAAGAGAGAATGAAAAAAAGACCCAATCTGATCCAGAGACTGCCAAGATTCTTCAAGAAACATTGGATAAAGAAGATGAAGAAGAACTTGCAGTTGTGGGATCAAAGAAAGATGTAGGAAAGGGCAAAGGAAAGAAGAAAGTGGTGGTTCATTCAAAACCATCACAAAAGATAAAAGATATAAAAGCAAGTACTGAATTTCATGATCGGTGGGAAGCTGTGGAGAAGAGGAAGGTTACTGAAAGAATCAAGTATAGAAGATATCCAGAGCTGATCACTAAGGTTCAATTGAAAAGGAGAAGACTTAAAGAATTAATGCTCCTGAAGGTGATCATTCAGATTTCATCAAGAACTTGAACCCTTCAGAGCTGCTTGATCTATTATCTCCTGATGCTCTTGACAAGATTCTAAGTCACCTAGATCTATCTCTACCTGCTGGTGTTGAAAATGCAAAAAGTGGGCTGTTCATCATTGAACCAGAGCATGGAATGTACTTTGTGAATGCAAGAGGCCAATTGGTGTTTTAAAGGACTGCTGAGCTGAAAAAGGTACCACATATGCACCTATTTACCTTGTACAGATTTTGTGTCACTTTTAGTGATCAGGGTAATGGGTATGAGCAGTTCCTTATTGATGAGGGTCTAGATAGGAAGTTGAATGTGACTATTGCCCCATCATATGAAGTAAAACAAGAAGCAGTAGAAATGATTGGGGAATAGGTCCTTATGATTGTAATATTAATAATTTCTCAATTTATGTAAAGTATTTGTACAAATTCTGTTGTCTTGTTAAAACTTCATTTCAGATCAAAAAGAACCCAAAAGATTCAAAGGGTCACAAGCTGTTAGTCATGTTTTACTTTGATTCCCTGTAAGCTGTTAGTTAGCAGAGTGTTGGGTTTTGTCATCATCAAATAGGGGGAGATTGTTGAGTCCCAATGTTCATTGTAAATTTGGTGATGACAAATCCGACTTATAAACACTTAGAAATCTTTTGGTTCTTGTAATCTGATCTGGGTCAGACTAAGCTGACACAACTTACGATCTGTTTCTGGGCCAGATCATGCTTCATACTTTGTAATGTAATATTTCATGGAAGCAAGTATCATTCAAGATGCATCCAGATTGTGTTAGCATTCAATCCAAGTCTAAGAGGAGGATTGAAGATAAAGACCAATGACGTGACTAGGAAGAATCCTAGGATCCAGGTTGGTGGTTGGTTTTACTATGAAAGGCACGATCAAATATTCCTTTGTCATCCAGTGGAAGAAGAATACGTGGCTTTATTGGATACCAAGTGAAGAAGGGCTTTCGCCTATAAAAGCCTCAATCCTTGATTGCATATGTGTGGCATTCCTGAGAATCATTCTTCACACAAGTTTTCTTTGCTCTTACACACAACTTAGTCTGTTGGAGATCAGCTTGGGCTGATTCTCTTGAGTAGAAACTTATTGATTGTAATATTAATAATTTCTCAATTTATGTAAAGTATTTGTACAAATTCTGTTGTCTTGTTAAAACTTCATTTCAGATCAAAAAGAACCCAAAAGATTCAAAGGGTCACAAGCTGTTAGTCATGTTTTACTTTGATTCCCTGTAAGCTGTTAGTTAGCAGAGTGTTGGGTTTTGTCATCATCAAATAGGGGGAGATTGTTGAGTCCCAATGTTCATTGTAAATTTGGTGATGACAAATCCGACTTATAAACACTTAGAAATCTTTTGGTTCTTGTAATCTGATCTGGGTCAGACTAAGCTGACACAACTTACGATCTGTTTCTGGGCCAGATCATGCTTCATACTTTGTAATGTAATATTTCATGGAAGCAAGTATCATTCAAGATGCATCCAGATTGTGTTAGCATTCAATCCAAGTCTAAGAGGAGGATTGAAGATAGAAGACCAAGCTGGTAGTGGAAATTAGCTTGGGATTAGCAGTCAGCTTGGAGATAGTTAGGCAGATTGGTGCTTTTACAAACGGCCCAATCTGTATCCGACAATCAAGTGAAGATAACAACCTGGATTGAAGATAAGGACAAATGACGTGACTAGGAAGAATCCTAGGATCCAGGTTGGTGGTTGGTTTTACATATGCGTGTCCATACTCTTATTGGATGATAAAGAATGATGACAGTACTTTGGGGACCACAAGTACTATGAGAAGGCACGATCAAATATTCCGTCATCATCCAGTGGAAGAAGAATATGTGGCTTTATTGGATACCAAGTGAAGAAGGGCTTTCGCCTATAAAAGCCTCAATCCTTGATTGCATATGTGTGGCATTCCTGAGAATCATTCTTCACACAAGTTTTCTTTGCTCTTACACACAACTTAGTCTGTTGGAGATCAGCTTGGGCTGATTCTCTTGAGTAGAAACTTATTGATTGTAGTTTGTCATTTCAAAGGGTTGTTTAGATATATGTAGGCTATCTTTGTTCCGCAACAACCCTGTAATTCTTTGTATAGATTATTTTCTTAATAAAGGATTACATTGAAAACTATAATCTGTGTTCAAGAATGTTTCATTTTCTTTACTGCTTTACTGTTTTATTGATTCCTGTTCTTTACTTACTTAATATATAAGCTGAGTCTTTAAAACATTTGTTAAAAAGTTTGTAAAGATCGAATTAAGTTGTATTCACCCCCCTCTACAACTGTTCTGTGTACAATATACTTTGGTATATTGATACACCTTGGGACGTGTCAAAACTTCTCGGAGGAAGTCTGGTGTTCAAAGTAGCACCTCCAGAGATGGGAGGGAGATCTGCTGGTACAAACTAATAATCAACTTTTCTTTTGATTGAAGGCCTTTGAGCTGCTGATGAAGAGGTAGATGTTGATGTTCCAAAATATTGTCTCAGCATTGGGAAGTTTGCTCTGAATTTGACTTCATATTTCTTTGCCTTGACAAAGTATTCACGAAGGAATCTTTGGAGAGGAGCATAACTGACAGCAGTCTTGTCTTTTCTTCAATGAAGGCCTTCTTTTTCTCACCCAGCTGCCTTTCAACTTCTTCATGCTTCTTCTTGTACACACCAGCAGAACCAACAGTTGTCAGAAGCATTCTTTGTTCACCATCCAGTTGATCTTTTTCAAGAAGAGCTAGCTGTTTGATATACTCAAGATTTTTTCTTTCATTTTCTTGATTCTCCTTGATTCTATCAAGTTATTTAATGGCTTCTTCTTGAGTTTTACCTTCAGCAGTCAAGGCGAGTATATCAATAATTTGGTGTTTTTGACCTGCTGAGGCTGTTGCTGCTGAGCTAGATGGTTGAGCAGCTGGATGAGTGGAACTTGGCTTCTTTTAATTTATTGGCTTCATGGGAAGCTGCTTGGCCTGGTTGAGGAATCTGTGATGGAAGATAGGAAGGGTCTCTTGATGCGTAAATCACGCGACAAACGACAGCGGAAGACTATTTTTGGGATTTTCTGGATTTTAATGAAATAATACAAACAAACAAGACAATAAGTAAGAAATGATAGATAAAGAATCCACCACCAAGATTTGTAAAGGCCAGGCCACCGGAATCAAGGATAAAGGAAACACTCCGCCCCACCACTATAATCGATAAAGGTCTAGCCACCACGATTACAGATAAAGGAAACCGAAGATTTAAACCTCACCACAATATTTGATAAAGGACGAACCACCACAAATATTGATAAAGGGGTACCACCAAGATCAAAGATCCATAAAGTTAAGTGAAGATTTTTAGATAAGAAATAGAGGTTGCTCTATTAATTTCATTTAATATCAAAAACTGCTTTACAATGGAAGTGAGCCCCCTATTTATAGCCACACACGCTATTTCCTAGAAATTAACAAAATACAATTAAATAACAAAAATAATTAAAAGGTTGTCATGGGCAAGGACAACCACTAATTTATTATCCAATAGGAAATGGACAGACAAAGCTTCTAGAAAGATTCTCTCTGCACAGGGACCCACAAACCATTAGGATTAACGTTATCACACGCTCTTTCCTTTCATTTTCAACAGCTGTCATTCCTTCTTTATTGGACCCCACAAACACGTGACTGAAACAAACTTTATTTGGAAAACTGGAAAGTAAATCTGGAGCTTTCACTGGAGACTCAAATCTGGAGCATCTATCTGGAGACTAGACTGGAGTTGGTCACTGGAGTGCTTCAGTGGTAAGCTTTACTGGTGAATCACTAATGGTTGTCACTGGAGCTTCTTGCCACTTGAGTAGTGTTACTACTGGCGACTGTACTGGTTCATTAAATACTAATCTGAAGTGGGCCACTACTGTAACATCCCAAAACTTAATCGTTCATGTTGACTAACGTCGCTAGGTCAAATTATAAGTCCGTGATACGTTTGTGTGGAAATATGTGTTTATATGTTTATGTGCCCTATATGTGAGATTTAATTATCTTTAATGAGTGACAATAAAGTAGATTTAATGATGTGTAAAAGGCCTTTGTAGTGTGTGAAAGTGCTTTAGTGTGTTATATGTATCCCCAATAAGTGTTTTTAAGCGAAATAAAGTCGATATGAAGTCCAGGGACCAATTTTGCCAAAGTTGAAAAGTTAAAAACGGGTTTGGCATGGGATTAGCCTAATCTAGGTTAATTTTGCAGCCATTAATCATAATTAAAACAAATACAAAAGTTCCTTCAATTCTCTCTTGAATTCTTAAGCAAAATCTTCAAGTTTTGGTCAATTGAATCGAGTGTTTTGTATTGAATTGGATCGGCCATCATTTGCTACAGGTAATCCATGATTCGTTGTCTATATTTTCAGATCTAAAGATGTTATATATTGATTCAAATCTGATTTTAAAAGAGATTCTTAAAGAATTAGGGTTTATATTATGTTTTGGTTAATTAATGATCAAAACGGTGTTAAATGAGTCTAAGGTCGATCTTGATGATCAAAAGATGTTTATTTATGTCAAAAACATGTTTTGGGAGAAGATTTAGTCGTTCGTTTTTGGAAAAATCGAAGAACTTGGCCATATTTGAAATCTGGACGAAATTACTTTAAATTCGTTAGCTGAGTCTGATTTTGTACTAGCGAAGATAATCTTCGTTCTGGTTATCTTCGTTCTGGTTATCTTCGTTCTGGTTATCTTCGTTCTGGCTATCTTCGTAAGAACTGTAGCTAAGTTCGTAAGAAGGATTTTCCAGACTAATTTCGTGAGGTCTGTAAGGTTCGTTTGGGTCCCAAATGACTTATATTTTGTATATTAATGTATCTTAGGTGTCGGGGATTATTGTTAAGCACTTTTAGCCTTTCATTACGCGCGCACACTCCCAACAGGTAAGATACACTACTTTTGTCACGCTGAGGGTGCAACGAAAATGGTTCGTAAACTATAACCTCCATAACAGTAATGTATAACTCATAGGTGGTTGGGTTGATATGGGAGGTACTCGGGGATTAATGATGACGATGTTTATGCCTAAAATGCTTTCCCGTACATGTGGTTACGATATGAAATGTTATGATGAACGGTGGTTAATGATATGTTTACGATATGATATGTTATGATGAACGGTGGTTAATGATATGTTGTAATGTTGTTATGTGCATGTATATGTGGCTTGTTCATCTAGAACACTAGACCTTTTTAGGTTGCCATGACACGTGCACGTTTTAAGGGCCCTAACGTGAAAAGATGATAGTATGGATTAGTTTAGGTTAAAGGTGGAAATCTAAACTAAATATGATAAATGCTCGAGCTAATTAGATGTTAAGTGTTATGCATAACCTGTGCCTTACGGTGGTAATAGGTACGTCGTGCCTTACGGTGGTAATAGGTACGTATAAATGGTGCCTGACGGTGGTAATAGGTACGCCATGCCTGACGGTGGTTATAGGTACGTTAAAATGGTTGCTCGGGTGGCTCCTTGCAACAAGTCATATGTGGCGAGTAGTTTCGGGTGGCCTGATGACCCACCTAATGTCATGAACATAGCGTACTACTCATGGATCGACATTGTCTTTCCTTAAAAACGGTAACTTCGGTTACAACTTAACGAGGTGAATCAAAGTGATCAAATTGATTAGGCACGCTTAGGGTCATGAACTCTATGCTTATATGTGATGTGGATATGTTTATACGGTGGTATGAATGCCTAATTAAAATGACGTAATGCTTTAAAGTGACGATTTAAATGGATGAAATGTTTTGCTTAAACCTGGTGTTATCTTACTTAGCTTTATAGCTAACACTTGTTTCTTTTAATGTGTTGACACCCCTCAGGTTAGGCAGTGAGATGACGTGTGAAGCTTTGGCGAGAGATGGGTAGATGATCAAGCTGGCTTTAGTTTACCCAATAGCTTCGCATAGACCTTATGTTATTGATTTCCTTTATGGAACTTATGTAATGACTATGTTATGATTGCTTTATGTTGGGCAATCTTATGGATTTCTTTTATTACAGATTTGATGCTATTAGTAACACCACCAATGTTTTCTCAACTGTTTTCCTTAGTTGAGTATTTTCCTAAATCGTTTCCGCATGATTTAGCGCCGTTAGGCGAAATTTTTGGAAATCCATATTTTTACGAAACGGGTGTTACAATTTGGTATCAGAGAAGTAGTTTAAGTGAACCAAGGCCTATTGACCATAGGGTTTGGACTTAAACTTAAGATGTGCATGCTAGGTACTCGTAGGATGCCTTAGCTAGTGATGACATGTGATGTAGGATGGGTTGGGATGAGTGCGAGTGTGATAGGGCTTACGAGATGTTTACGTTACGATGATATGTTTTAGCCTTATCTCAACGAGCTTTTTGTTTTATTTTGCGCTTATCGACTCCACCATTTTATTGAAGGAAAATGGTTAACACTCGCAACCGCAACATCCAACGTGACGGAGCAACTGCCAGCGTTACTCCTCCTGTCCATCCAGGTGCAGTTGCTACTAATGCTGCTGCTACTGCTGCTGCAGCTAACGTGAATAGAAATCGAGTGAATCCTCAGCAGGTCAATCGGCAAGGCTCGTTAGGCCCTATGCCTCCACCTCCTGGTAATCAACCCATAGTTAACGAAGCAGTGGTGGAGCAAATCCCAAATGCAGCTGAATTGTACAATCTTGTGCTGACTCTCCAGGCCCAGTTAGCACAGACTCAGGAGCAACTGAACAACGCTCTTGCCGAAAATGCTGAAGGAACTGATGGCAATTTCTCAGTGCCTTCTCACCACACTGAGCTACCAGTTAATAATGTAGTCGTTCCCCCTGTTAATGTTGATGTGGCTCCTCCTAATGTAGTTCAAGCTCCTCGATTCAAGTTCGAAAGTTTTCAGAAGTGCGGAGCTCAGAAATTCTATGGAACACTTAATGCAGTGGGTTGCATGGAATGGCTTGATGATACTGAGATGGTTTTTGAAGCTTGTGATTGTCCCGAGGATAAGAAAGTGTTGTGTGCTAGCAGGATGCTGAAAGAAGGTGCTCGGGACTGGTGGAAGAGCATTACCATTTCGATGACTCCAGCTATGGTATCTGCTATTACGTGGGCTAACTTCAGACAGAAATTTATTGAAGAGTATATTGGAGTTCATGAGCAGAGAAAAATGGAAAAAGAGTTTCGTGCCCTGAAGGCTGAAGTGGGAAAAATTAATGATTATGCTCGTTCCTTTATGGAAAAGATGAAATTTGTGGGTCATCTATTCAGAACTGATGCAGATCAAGTCGCCTGCTATGTCGATGGTTTACCTCCAAGTTATCGAGGTATTTGTAGGCAGCATAAGACTCTAACTGAAGCAATCAAAGAATCTAAAAAGCTTGATGATGATTTTGCTGCGGATAAGAAAGTTGAAAAGAAAGAGGATGAGAAGAAGTCTGGCAATAAGAGGAGGTTTGGTGGATCAAATCGTTTTGGAAAGAAATTTAAGGGATCTTCATCGTCCTCTGACAAGGGAAGGGCAGACAAGGATGGAAAATGGTGCCCAGGCTGCAAATCTATCCATTCTGGTCAGTGTTCTACAAAGACCCGCAGGTGCAATAGGTGTGGAACTCAGGGTCATACCATTGATCAATGCACTGACAAGGCAAGATGTTATAAATGTGGGGACACCAAGCACCGTATTGCAGACTGCCCGCAGATGAAGAAAGATGAGGGAAAGAAGGCAGAAGCTTCCCAGGCCAAAGCCCGTGCTTTTCAGATGACGGCTGAGGAGGCAAAAGACGATGATCAGGTAGTTACTGCTACCCTTATTGTTAACTCCAAACCTGCTAATGTGTTATTTGATTCTGGTGCGAACAAATCTTTTGTGTCTACTCTGTTTGCTCCTAAGTTAGACATGACTACTAGTTCTTTACGGTGCCCTATAGAAGTAGAAGTGGCTAATGGTGCAACGTCTATTATTCGGGAAGGTTACTCTGATTGTCCTTTAGAAATAGAGGGTCGTTTGTTTACTGCTAACCTGTTACCCGCTACCATTCCTAGTTTCGATGTTGTTCTCGGTATGGATTGGATGTCTAAGAATGATGCTGTCGTCCTATGTTCGAAAAAGATAGTCCGTATCGCTACTCCCGACGGTAAAGGTGTCTGTGTTTATGGTGACAAGAAGCCGGGAAATGTTAAGGTGATCTCGATGATGAAAGCGCTTCGTTGTATACGGCAAACTAAGTCACATTTTCTAGCTTATGTCATCGATTCTCGTATCGCGAAGCCTACAGTCTCTGATGTCGAAGTTGTTTCCGAGTTTCCTGATGTTTTCCCTGAAGATCTTCCAGGTCTTCCTCCGGATCGTGAGGTTGAATTTTCTATTGACCTTATTCCTGGTGCTACTCCTGTAGCCAAAGCTCCGTATCGATTAGCTCCGACGGAGATGAAGGAGTTAATGACGCAAATTCAGGAACTTTTAGATAAAGGTTTCATTCGTCCGAGTTCCTCTCCTTGGGGTGCTCCTATCCTTTTCGTAAAGAAGAAAGACGGATCCATGCGCATGTGTATCGATTATCGTGAGCTGAATAAAAGAACGGTGAAGAATAAGTATCCACTCCCTCGCATTGATGATTTGTTCGATCAACTTCAAGGTGCTTCCTATTTTTCGAAGATCGACTTACGATCTGGCTATCATCAACTGAAGGTTGAAGAGGAAAGTGTAGCCAAAACAGCGTTTCGAACTCGTTATGGTCATTACGAGTTCCTTGTCATGCCATTCGGTTTGACAAATGCTCCAGCGAAGTTTATGGATTTGATGAACCGTGTCTGTCGACCGTTTTTGGATCATTTCGTTATCGTTTTCATCGACGACATTCTTGTGTATTCAAAGTCGGAAGAGGAACATAGAGAGCATTTGAGGGCTGTCTTACAAGTCCTCAGAGAGAAAAAGCTATATGCTAAATTCTCCAAATGCGAGTTCTGGCTAAAGGAAGTTCATTTCCTCGGCCATGTCGTCTCCTCGGATGGTATAAAAGTGGATCCTGCAAAGATAGAAGCGGTGTCAATGTGGGAGCAGCCTAAGTCTCCTACAGAAATAAAGAGTTTTCTCGGTTTGGCTGGTTATTATCGACGTTTCATTCAGGATTTCTCGCGCATTGCCAAACCAATGACTGAATTAACGAAGAAAGGTGTGAAATTTGTATGGACTGATGCTCAAGAGAAAGCCTTCACAACGTTGAAAAAGAAGTTGTGTGAAGCTCCAGTCTTAGCCTTACCCGAAGGAACAGATGATTTAGTGGTTTATAGTGACGCATCCATCACGGGGTTAGGGTGTGTACTAATGCAACGTGACAAAGTTATCGCTTACGCCTCTCGACAGCTGAAGCCTCATGAGCGGAACTATCCTACTCATGACCTTGAGCTGGCTGCGGTTGTTTTTGCTCTGAAGTTGTGGCGACATTATCTGTATGGTACAAAGTGTACCCTTTATACGGATCATAAGAGCTTACAGTACGTGTTTACTCAGAAGGACATGAATGTTAGACAACGGCGGTGGATGGAGTTATTAAAGGATTACGATTGTGAAATTAAATATCACCCAGGCAAAGCTAATGTGGTTGCTGATGCCTTAAGCCGCAAAGGATATGCGAAGAGTAGATTATGTGCGATGATTACAAAGATTGAGTCGAATTTACTGGAACCTATTCGATTAGCTCAAATCGAAGCGTTAAAGGATGATAATGTGAAAGCGGAGTCTATTGGGAAAAAGAAGAAGAACAGACTCCAAATGGAAGAAAATAGTCGTGGCCTTCGAACTTACAAAGGTAGAATATGGGTTCCTCTCTATGGAGGCAATCGTGAGTTAGTAATGGATGAAGCTCACAAAACTAAGTATTCTGTACACCCTGGTGCCACAAAGATGCATGCAGATTTGAAGCCTATTTATTGGTGGCCCAGTATTAAGAACGATGTAATGATGTACGTACAGAAATGTTTGACGTGTGCGAAGGTGAAAGCTGAACATCAAAAGCCTTACGGGAAGTTTCAGCAACTCGAGATCCCTGAGTGGAAATGGGATCGTATTACGATGGATTTTATAACCAAGCTTCCAAGAACGCCTCGTGGTCATGATATGATATGGGTTATTGTCGATCAATTAACGAAGAGTGCTCACTTTCTCCCAGTTCGTGAGACTGCTCCTATGGAGAACTTCGCTGCGTTGTATATTGATGAAGTGGTTACTAAACATGGTGTTCCGATATCGATTGTGTCCGATCGTGATGCTCGATTCGTTTCCAACTTTTGGAAGAGTTTTCAACGGGAAGTTGGTACTCAAGTTCGTCTGAGCACAGCCTATCACCCGCAGACCGATGGGCAAAGTGAAAGGACTATTCAAACGCTCGAAGATATGCTCAGAGCTTGTGTAATGGATTATGGTGGTTCGTGGGATAAACACCTACCTCTTATTGAGTTTGCGTATAACAATAGTTATCATGCGAGCATTGGAATGCCACCTTTTGAGATGTTATATGGTAGAAAGTGTCGGACTCCTAGTTGTTGGTTGGAGCCCGGGGAAAAGCAACTTGCTTTTTTTTTTTTTTTTTTTTTTTTTTTTTTTTTTTTTTTTTTTTTTTTTTTTTTTTTTTTTTTTTTTTTTTTTTTTTTTTTTTTTTTTTTTTTTTTTTTTTTTTTTTTTTTTTTTTTTTTTTTTTTTTTTTTTTTTTTTTTTTTTTTTTTTTTTTTTTTTTTTTTTTTTTTTTTTTTTTTTTTTTTTTTTTTTTTTTTTTTTTTTTTTTTTTTTTTTTTTTTTTTTTTTTTTTTTTTTTTTTTTTTTTTCTGGACCCGAATTAGTACAACTTACGGCCGATAAAGTTAACATAGCAAAGAAAGCCTTACGTGTTGCTCGCGAAAGGCAAAAGTCATATGCTGATAAGAAAAGGAGGCCGTTCGATTTTAAAGAAGGCGAAATGGTTTTACTCAAGGTGTCGCCTTGGAAAGGTGTATTACGGTTTGGAAAACGTGGAAAGTTAAGCCCCAGATTCATTGGACCTTTCAAGATTATCAAGAAGGTTAATGAACAGGCATTTCAACTGGAATTACCTCCAGAACTACACGCAATTCACAACACATTTCATGTGTGTTACCTACGTAAGTGCTATGCGAATGAACGGATGTCATTCCACTCGAGGACGTAAGTATTAATCCCAACAAGCAGATTGTTGATGAACCTGTTGCTATAATGGGAAGGAAACAAAAGAAGTTACGACGAAAGACTATCGATCTAGTTCTCATAAAGTGGAAACACAATCACGGCGAAAGTATGACTTGGGAGACCGAGTCCGTAATGCGGGAGACCTATCCCCACCTTTTTGATGCTGAAGTGATTCCGGGGACGGAATCCTCTTAAGGGGGAGGTAATTGTAACATCCCAAAACTTAATCGTTCATGTTGACTAACGTCGCTAGGTCAAATTATAAGTCCGTGATACGTTTGTGTGGAAATATGTGTTTATATGTTTATGTGCCCTATATGTGAGATTTAATTATCTTTAATGAGTGACAATAAAGTAGATTTAATGATGTGTAAAAGGCCTTTGTAGTGTGTGAAAGTGCTTTAGTGTGTTATATGTATCCCCAATAAGTGTTTTTAAGCGAAATAAAGTCGATATGAAGTCCAGGGACCAATTTTGCCAAAGTTGAAAAGTTAAAAACGGGTTTGGCATGGGATTAGCCTAATCTAGGTTAATTTTGCAGCCATTAATCATAATTAAAACAAATACAAAAGTTCCTTCAATTCTCTCTTGAATTCTTAAGCAAAATCTTCAAGTTTTGGTCAATTGAATCGAGTGTTTTGTATTGAATTGGATCGGCCATCATTTGCTACAGGTAATCCATGATTCGTTGTCTATATTTTCAGATCTAAAGATGTTATATATTGATTCAAATCTGATTTTAAAAGAGATTCTTAAAGAATTAGGGTTTATATTATGTTTTGGTTAATTAATGATCAAAACGGTGTTAAATGAGTCTAAGGTCGATCTTGATGATCAAAAGATGTTTATTTATGTCAAAAACATGTTTTGGGAGAAGATTTAGTCGTTCGTTTTTGGAAAAATCGAAGAACTTGGCCATATTTGAAATCTGGACGAAATTACTTTAAATTCGTTAGCTGAGTCTGATTTTGTACTAGCGAAGATAATCTTCGTTCTGGTTATCTTCGTTCTGGTTATCTTCGTTCTGGTTATCTTCGTTCTGGTTATCTTCGTTCTGGTTATCTTCGTTCTGGTTATCTTCGTTCTGGTTATCTTCGTTCTGGTTATCTTCGTTCTGGTTATCTTCGTTCTGGTTATCTTCGTTCTGGTTATCTTCGTTCTGGTTATCTTCGTTCTGGTTATCTTCGTTCTGGTTATCTTCGTTCTGGTTATCTTCGTTCTGGTTATCTTCGTTCTGGTTATCTTCGTTCTGGTTATCTTCGTTCTGGTTATCTTCGTTCTGGTTATCTTCGTTCTGGTTATCTTCGTTCTGGTTATCTTCGTTCTGGTTATCTTCGTTCTGGTTATCTTCGTTCTGGTTATCTTCGTTCTGGTTATCTTCGTTCTGGTTATCTTCGTTCTGGTTATCTTCGTTCTGGTTATCTTCGTTCTGGTTATCTTCGTTCTGGTTATCTTCGTTCTGGTTATCTTCGTTCTGGTTATCTTCGTTCTGGTTATCTTCGTTCTGGTTATCTTCGTTCTGGTTATCTTCGTTCTGGTTATCTTCGTTCTGGTTATCTTCGTTCTGGTTATCTTCGTTCTGGTTATCTTCGTTCTGGTTATCTTCGTTCTGGTTATCTTCGTTCTGGTTATCTTCGTTCTGGTTATCTTCGTTCTGGTTATCTTCGTTCTGGTTATCTTCGTTCTGGTTATCTTCGTTCTGGTTATCTTCGTTCTGGTTATCTTCGTTCTGGTTATCTTCGTTCTGGTTATCTTCGTTCTGGTTATCTTCGTTCTGGTTATCTTCGTTCTGGTTATCTTCGTTCTGGTTATCTTCGTTCTGGTTATCTTCGTTCTGGTTATCTTCGTTCTGGTTATCTTCGTTCTGGTTATCTTCGTTCTGGTTATCTTCGTTCTGGTTATCTTCGTTCTGGTTATCTTCGTTCTGGTTATCTTCGTTCTGGTTATCTTCGTTCTGGTTATCTTCGTTCTGGTTATCTTCGTTCTGGTTATCTTCGTTCTGGTTATCTTCGTTCTGGTTATCTTCGTTCTGGTTATCTTCGTTCTGGTTATCTTCGTTCTGGTTATCTTCGTTCTGGTTATCTTCGTTCTGGTTATCTTCGTTCTGGTTATCTTCGTTCTGGTTATCTTCGTTCTGGTTATCTTCGTTCTGGTTATCTTCGTTCTGGTTATCTTCGTTCTGGTTATCTTCGTTCTGGTTATCTTCGTTCTGGTTATCTTCGTTCTGGTTATCTTCGTTCTGGTTATCTTCGTTCTGGTTATCTTCGTTCTGGTTATCTTCGTTCTGGTTATCTTCGTTCTGGTTATCTTCGTTCTGGTTATCTTCGTTCTGGTTATCTTCGTTCTGGTTATCTTCGTTCTGGTTATCTTCGTTCTGGTTATCTTCGTTCTGGTTATCTTCGTTCTGGTTATCTTCGTTCTGGTTATCTTCGTTCTGGTTATCTTCGTTCTGGTTATCTTCGTTCTGGTTATCTTCGTTCTGGTTATCTTCGTTCTGGTTATCTTCGTTCTGGTTATCTTCGTTCTGGTTATCTTCGTTCTGGTTATCTTCGTTCTGGTTATCTTCGTTCTGGTTATCTTCGTTCTGGTTATCTTCGTTCTGGTTATCTTCGTTCTGGTTATCTTCGTTCTGGTTATCTTCGTTCTGGTTATCTTCGTTCTGGTTATCTTCGTTCTGGTTATCTTCGTTCTGGTTATCTTCGTTCTGGTTATCTTCGTTCTGGTTATCTTCGTTCTGGTTATCTTCGTTCTGGTTATCTTCGTTCTGGTTATCTTCGTTCTGGTTATCTTCGTTCTGGTTATCTTCGTTCTGGTTATCTTCGTTCTGGTTATCTTCGTTCTGGTTATCTTCGTTCTGGTTATCTTCGTTCTGGTTATCTTCGTTCTGGTTATCTTCGTTCTGGTTATCTTCGTTCTGGTTATCTTCGTTCTGGTTATCTTCGTTCTGGTTATCTTCGTTCTGGTTATCTTCGTTCTGGTTATCTTCGTTCTGGTTATCTTCGTTCTGGTTATCTTCGTTCTGGTTATCTTCGTTCTGGTTATCTTCGTTCTGGTTATCTTCGTTCTGGTTATCTTCGTTCTGGTTATCTTCGTTCTGGTTATCTTCGTTCTGGTTATCTTCGTTCTGGTTATCTTCGTTCTGGTTATCTTCGTTCTGGTTATCTTCGTTCTGGTTATCTTCGTTCTGGTTATCTTCGTTCTGGTTATCTTCGTTCTGGTTATCTTCGTTCTGGTTATCTTCGTTCTGGTTATCTTCGTTCTGGTTATCTTCGTTCTGGTTATCTTCGTTCTGGTTATCTTCGTTCTGGTTATCTTCGTTCTGGTTATCTTCGTTCTGGTTATCTTCGTTCTGGTTATCTTCGTTCTGGTTATCTTCGTTCTGGTTATCTTCGTTCTGGTTATCTTCGTTCTGGTTATCTTCGTTCTGGTTATCTTCGTTCTGGTTATCTTCGTTCTGGTTATCTTCGTTCTGGTTATCTTCGTTCTGGTTATCTTCGTTCTGGTTATCTTCGTTCTGGTTATCTTCGTTCTGGTTATCTTCGTTCTGGTTATCTTCGTTCTGGTTATCTTCGTTCTGGTTATCTTCGTTCTGGTTATCTTCGTTCTGGTTATCTTCGTTCTGGTTATCTTCGTTCTGGTTATCTTCGTTCTGGTTATCTTCGTTCTGGTTATCTTCGTTCTGGTTATCTTCGTTCTGGTTATCTTCGTTCTGGTTATCTTCGTTCTGGTTATCTTCGTTCTGGTTATCTTCGTTCTGGTTATCTTCGTTCTGGTTATCTTCGTTCTGGTTATCTTCGTTCTGGTTATCTTCGTTCTGGTTATCTTCGTTCTGGTTATCTTCGTTCTGGTTATCTTCGTTCTGGTTATCTTCGTTCTGGTTATCTTCGTTCTGGTTATCTTCGTTCTGGTTATCTTCGTTCTGGTTATCTTCGTTCTGGTTATCTTCGTTCTGGTTATCTTCGTTCTGGTTATCTTCGTTCTGGTTATCTTCGTTCTGGTTATCTTCGTTCTGGTTATCTTCGTTCTGGTTATCTTCGTTCTGGTTATCTTCGTTCTGGTTATCTTCGTTCTGGTTATCTTCGTTCTGGTTATCTTCGTTCTGGTTATCTTCGTTCTGGTTATCTTCGTTCTGGTTATCTTCGTTCTGGTTATCTTCGTTCTGGTTATCTTCGTTCTGGTTATCTTCGTTCTGGCCTGATGACCCACCTAATGTCATGAACATAGCGTACTACTCATGGATCGACATTGTCTTTCCTTAAAAATGGTAACTTCGGTTACAACTTAACGAGGTGAATCAAAGTGATCAAATTGATTAGGCACGCTTAGGGTCATGAACTCTATGCTTATATGTGATGTGGATATGTTTATACGGTGGTATGAATGCCTAATTAAAATGACGTAATGCTTTAAAGTGACGATTTAAATGGATGAAATGTTTTGCTTAAACCTGGTGTTATCTTACTTAGCTTTATAGCTAACACTTGTTTCTTTTAATGTGTTGACACCCCTCAGGTTAGGCAGTGAGATGACGTGTGAAGCTTTGGCGAGAGATGGGTAGATGATCAAGCTGGCTTTAGTTTACCCAATAGCTTCGCATAGACCTTATGTTATTGATTTCCTTTATGGAACTTATGTAATGACTATGTTATGATTGCTTTATGTTGGGCAATCTTATGGATTTCTTTTATTACAGATTTGATGCTATTAGTAACACCACCAATGTTTTCTCAACTGTTTTCCTTAGTTGAGTATTTTCCTAAATCGTTTCCGCATGATTTAGCGCCGTTAGGCGAAATTTTTGGAAATCCATATTTTTACGAAACGGGTGTTACAACTACTGGTAAAATTAACATGGCTTGTTCAGATGGCATTATCATTTCAGTTTGCCTCTTCAGTTCATTTGCTACCTCCAGTTGACTTGATTTCTCCAGTTCACTGGTGTCAGTCAGTTCAGTGAACCTGGTCATTTCCGCATCATTATCCTCCTCTAAAAAGCGACTTGTTCTCAAGTCCTCGAGGTACTCATCCTCCAGATAAGGCATCAGATCACCCACATTAAAAGTACTTGAAACTGCCATATCTCCAGGTAGCTCAACTTTGTAAGCATTATCACCATATCTCTCTAGAATCTTGAATGGTCCTTCAGCTCTGGGCATCAACTTGTTCTTTCTTCTTGATGGAAACCTTTCTTTCCTCAGATGTACCCAAACTAGATCACCTGGAGCAAAACTGGACTGTTTTCTATGCATGTTTGCTCTTGTCTTGTAATCAGCATTAGTCTTCTCAATTCTGGCCTTCACTTGCTGGTGAATTTTCTTGATTTCTTTTGCTCTGACCTCAGCTTCAATACTTGCCTTTGGTTCAATCGAAAATGGAATCAAATCAATGGGAGTCAAAGGATTGACACTAAAACAAATTTCAAACGGGGATTTACTGGTAGAATAGTTAGGAGCTCTGTTGAAAGCAAACTCAGCATGAGCAAGCTTCAGATCCCAATCTTTCAAGGTCTTTTTCACCAGTGTTCTCAACAGCATACCAATTGTTCTATTAGTGACTTCAGTTTGTCCATCAGTCTGAGGATGATGAGACGTACTGAACATTAATTTGGTACCCAGCAGTCTCCATAAGGTCTTCCAGAAATAACTCAGAAACTTCGCATCTCTATCTGAAACAATTGTTTTTGGAATCCCATGTAAACGAACAATTTCTTTGAAAAATAGATTTGCAACTGCTGAAGCATCATTTGTAGTATTACAAGCAATAAAATGTGCCATTTTTTGAAAATCGATCAACAACCACCATAATTGAATCTTTTCCCTTCTGGGTTCTGGGCAGTGCAACAATAAAATCCATGCTAAGATATTCCCAAGGTTGGTTTGGAACTGGAAGAGGAGTATATAAGCCTTTGTGAAAAGTCATCTTCGCCTGGTGACAAGTTGGACAGCGACTTATGATATTCTGAACATCCTTTAGTAGACTTGGCCAGTAGAAGTGTTTAGTGAGGATCTCTCCATTTTTGTTTATACCAAAATGACCAGCTAGACCTCCTCCATGTGCTTCTCTTATCAATAAATCTCTTATCGAACCCCTTGGAATGCACAACTTTCCCTTCTTGAATAAGAAACCATCTTGAACAACAAATGGTCCTTTCTGGGGAGCTTCAGTGAGACGATCAGAAAAATCTGGATCAGCAGCATACAACTCTTTGATAAAAGAAAATTCAAGAACTCTTGCTTCCAGAATTGACAACAATGAATATCTTCTAGAAAGTGCATCAGCAACAACATTAGCCACCCCAACTTTATGTTTAGAAACAAAAGAATAAGACTGCAAAAATTCCACCCATCTTGCATGTCTGGCATTAAGCTTGTGTTGACCATTAGTTCATGGTCAGAAAATAAGACAAACTGCTTTGGCTTCAGGTAATGTGACCAGTGAGTGATAGCACGAATAATTGCATAAAATTCTTTGTCATAAGTGCTATACTTCAGTTTAGAACCATTGAGCTTTTCACTGAAATATGCAACTGGACGCCCTGCTTGTACCAGAACTGCACCAATACCTACTCCACTGGCGTCACATTCCAATTCAAATAACATATCAAAATCTGGCAAGGATAGTACTGGAGCTGAACTGAGCTTTTCCTTCAGTGACTCGAAAGCCAACTGGGCTGAATTAGGCCAGTCAAACACACCTTTCTTTAGACAATCAGTGATTGGAGCCACAACTGTAGAAAAATTGTTGATAAACCTTCTATAGAAAGATGCCAGTCCATGAAAACTTCTTACTTCAATGATTGTAGTAGGAACTGGCCATGATCTGATGGCTTCTACCTTTGAAGGATCCATGGAAATACCTTCTTTTGACACCACATATCCAAGGAAAATCACACTTTCTACCATGAAATCACATTTCTCCAGTTTACCATACAACTGGTGTCTTCTCAGTAATTCAAACACACTTTTTAAATGATTAACATGTTCAATTTCAGTTTTAGAATATACCAGAATATCATCGAAATAAACAACAACAAACTGACCAATAAGTGGCCTGAGGACTTCATTCATCAGTCTCATGAAAGTACTAGGAGCATTAGATAAGCCAAAAGGCATTACTAACCATTCATAAAGGCCTCCTTTAATTTTGAAAGCAGTCTTCCACTCATCTCCATCCTTCATTCTAATCTGGTGATAGCCACTTCTGAGATCAATTTTTGAAAACACACTGGAGCCATGTAACTCATCAAGCATATCATCCAATCTGGTAATGGGATATCTATACTTAATAGTTATATTATTTATAGCCCTGCTATCAACACACATTCTCATCGAACCATCTTTCTTTGGGACCAGGAGAGCTGGGACTGAACAAGGACTCATACTTGCTCTTACATAACCTTTAGAAACCAATTCATCTACCTGCCTTTGCAACTCCTTTGCTTCAGTTGGTGAACATCTATAAGCAGCTTTGTTTGGAAGAACTGACCCTGGAACCAGGTCAATCTGGTGTTCAATACCTCTTACTGGTGGCAAACCTTCAGGTAGGTCTTCAGGGAAAACGTTAGTGAACTCCTTCAGTAGAGACTTCAGGAGATTGGGGACTCCAGTGAACTCCTTGTCTTCAGTACGCTCAAGCACCAGTAACATCATGACTGAAGTACCTCCAGTGAGTTCTTCTTCAACTTCAATTTATGACATAAATAAAGACTTGCTGGGCTGGTCTTTCTTATTAACTTTCAGTTACTCATTGGGTTTCAGAGAAGTCAAAGTGACTTTCTTCCCACTCACAAATAATGAATAAGAATTCATACGACCATTATGAAATACATAATTATCAAATAACCAAGGTCTACCCAGTAATATATGACAAGCATCCATAGGAACAACATCACAAACAATTTTATCTTGATAAACAGATCTAATGGAGAAAGGAATAGTAACTTGTTGGTTAACTTTTACCTCTGAACCTTCACTGAGCCATTGCAACTTGTAAGGACGAGGGTGCTTAACTGTAGGTAGTTCCAGTTTCTCTACCATGTAAGTTGAAGCAGCATTAGCACAACTCCCACCATCAATGATCAGATCACGCACCTTTCCTTTAACAGTACATCTGGAGTGGAAGATATTTTCTCTCGGGGCAGTATCAGTTGCAACTTCATCAGTGTGCATCACTCTAATTATCACTAGCATTTCTCCAACATCTGCACCTACATATGATTCTTCATCTTCGTCTTCATCATACACTGGCTTACCTTCTTGAATATCAACATCTGGTAAGCTTTCAATCTCTTTGGCAGTTAGTGCTCGTTGGTTGGGACACTGCGCCTGGAAGTGACCAAAACCATGAAACTTGAAGCATTTCCTTCCAACTGGTTCTTTTGATCCTCCAGTTTCTTTCTCCTTTACTATGAAGGATTTCTGAACAGTTTCACTGGGCCTGGTAACTGGTTGACTGGTAACTAGTTGACTTGGACTGGAAGGTGTTACGTCCAGTTTTACTGGACTCGCTCCAGACTTGAAGTCTGGAGCCCACTGAAGATTTGTTCAGAAATTATGAGAAGGCCAGTGAACTATTTACTTGTACAGGAATCTGGATCGCACCAGATTAGTTCACTAGACTTCACTCCAGTCAAGATCATTCCACTGAAGACATTCTCCCTGAAGTCGAAGACTGAAGTCTGAAGAAAGAAGACTGACAAGCAGTGGAGCCCACTGAAGATTTGTTCAGAAATTATGAGAAGGCCAGTGAACTATTTACTTGTACAGGAATCTGGATCGCACCAGATTAGTTCACTGGACTTCACTCCAGTCAAGATCATTCCACTGAAGACATTCTCACTGAAGTCTGAAGAAAGAAGACTGACAAGCAGTGGAGCCCACTGAAGATTTGTTCAGAAATTATGAGAAGGCCAGTGAACTATTTACTTGTACAGGAATCTGGATCGCACCAGATTAGTTCACTAGACTTCACTCCAGTCAAGATCATTCCACTGAAGACATTCTCCCTGAAGTCGAAGACTGAAGTCTGAAGAAAGAAGACTGACAAGCAGTGGAGCCCACTGAAGATTTGTTCAGAAATTATGAGAAGGCCAGTGAACTATTTACTTGTACAGGAATCTGGATCGCACCAGATTAGTTCACTAGACTTCACTCCAGTCAAGATCATTCCACTGAAGACATTCTCCCTGAAGTCGAAGACTGAAGTCTGAAGAAAGAAGACTGACAAGCAGTGGAGCCCACTGAAGATTTGTTCAGAAATTATGAGAAGGCCAGTGAACTATTTACTTGTACAGGAATCTGGATCGCACCAGATTAGTTCACTAGACTTCACTCCAGTCAAGATCATTCCACTGAAGACATTCTCCCTGAAGTCTGAAGAAAGAAGACTGACAAGCAGTGGAGCCCACTGAAGATTTGTTCAGAAATTATGAGAAGGCCAGTGAACTATTTACTTGTACAGGAATCTGGATCGCACCAGATTAGTTCACTAGACTTCACTCCAGTCAAGATCATTCCACTGAAGACATTCTCCCTGAAGTCGAAGACTGAAGTCTGAAGAAAGAAGACTGACAAGCTGGAGCCCACTGAAGATTTGTTCAGAAATTATGAGAAGGCCAGTGAACTATTTACTTGTACAGGAATCTGGATCGCACCAGATTAGTTCACTAGACTTCACTCCAGTCAAGATCATTCCACTGAAGACATTCTCCCTGAAGTCTGAAGAAAGAAGACTGAAGTCTGGAGCCCACTGAAGATTTGTTCAGAAATTATGAGAAGGCCAGTGAACTATTTACTTGTACAGGAATCTGGATCGCACCAGATTAGTTCACTAGACTTCACTCCAGTCAAGATCATTCCACTGAAGACATTCTCCCTGAAGTCGAAGACTGAAGTCTGAAGAAAGAAGACTGACAAGCAGTGGAGCCCACTGAAGATTTGTTCAGAAATTATGAGAAGGCCAGTGAACTATTTACTTGTACAGGAATCTGGATCGCACCAGATTAGTTCACTGGACTTCACTCCAGTCAAGATCATTCCACTGAAGACATTCTCACTGAAGTCTGAAGAAAGAAGACTGACAAGCAGTGGAGCCCACTGAAGATTTGTTCAGAAATTATGAGAAGGCCAGTGAACTATTTACTTGTACAGGAATCTGGATCGCACCAGATTAGTTCACTAGACTTCACTCCAGTCAAGATCATTCCACTGAAGACATTCTCCCTGAAGTCGAAGACTGAAGTCTGACAAGCAGTGGAGCCCACTGAAGATTTGTTCAGAAATTATGAGAAGGCCAGTGAACTATTTACTTGTACAGGAATCTTGATCGCAACAATCTTGTATTTTATTTAACATCATAAATAAAATACACTTGAAAATTACATTGTATTCAACCATTTATTTATTTACTTATGTATTGCTTTAAGTCGTGTATTACTTTAATTATATTCTTGCATTTATATTCAAAGTAATACTAGTCCAATTTTAGTGCATTCTTGACTTGTCGTATTTTACACTTGTGGGTTAAACCATCGTGTGAGGGACTTTACAATTGGTATCAGAGCAGAAGGCTAATAAACTTGCCTAGATCTGCTTCTTCGATGGCCAACCTAGAAAATACACAAGGTTTTGGTCCTAGTCCTGATCCTAATGTTAATATTAATAAACCTAATAATGACCCACCCATTGTTAATACTAATCCTCCACCTCCTACTCCTCCTGCTTCTCCACATGTGCATGTGCACTACTCAAATAATCCCGTTCCTAAATTTAATGGGAGGAGTGATGAATTTGGGACTTGGAAAGCTAGGATGATTTTACATGTTACTGGTATTGAGAGGAATATGATTAAAATTTTAAATGAAGGTCCTTATATTCCTAAATCTCCTCTCAACCCACTTCTTGATCCAACTGGATCAAGATCTGGAAGGGAAAAGAGGGAGAAACACTGGTCTGAAGAGGAGAGGAGACTGGTAAATCTTGATACCATCCTTAAAAACATGATCCTCGGGGCTGTTCCAGAAACTCTAATTCCCACACTAGTTCTATATCCCAGTGCTAAATCCATGTGGGATGAACTAGTGAACCAACATGAAGGAGGTGATGACACTGTTTTCACCAGAAAGGTTGCTCTAAACAAGAAGTACGAGTCATTTTTTGCTCTCCCTAATGAATCTCTTACTGGTACCTATACCAGATTTATGAGCATTATCAACCAGTTGAGAGGACTGGGGGTTGAGAAAGACAAGGATATACTTCTGGAGAAATTTTGTGATATTCTTCCCACCAAATGGTCTCACATGATTTTAGTTTTAAGACAAGGAAAAACTCTGCACTCACACACTCTTTCAACCCTATATGGAGCCTTCATATTTACTGAAGAGAATCAAGCACAAAGAGTTGAGGCAGAAAAAGATGCTTTAAATCATGCTTCCAGTAGTTCCACAGTAGTCAGTCCTACTGATCCACCTTGTGCGGCATTAATATCTTCTGAGAATGTATTTTCTATGAAGAAGATGATGTCTGAACTAATGGAGTCTGGAGTCGCCAATGAAATCTCACTAGACTGTAATGAAGATGACAGTGATGACTTTGTTGCAATGATTGCTAAAACGTTTAACCGTTTTAAAGCAAGAGCAATTAGGCCTACTTGATAACATGCACCCAGTTCCTCTACTGATAAGTCCAATCTGACATGCTTTAAGTGTGGCAGAAAAGGTCATTTCATGAAGGAGTGCAAGTCCAGTCAGTTCATTTCCCAGTCTGGTCCATCTGTTCCCTTTAACAAGCCTGATGATAGCTACAAGTACAAGTACAAAAAGCTTAAGGCACAAATTGCTCTCATGGCACAACAAATTGAAAATAATAATAAATGCATGATTGCAACCACTGAAGAGAAATGGGTTCCCTCTGATGATTCATCTGATGATGAAGAAGAGGAAAGAGATTGTTGTTTTATGGCTCTGGCTAATGAAGAGCATCTGGTGAAGGAGGATGTCACATCTGGAAGATGGGTGGACATTGTGATTAAAAAGGTCAGTGATTACGATCTTGAGACTGACTCTGAATTAAAATTGGACATTGCTGAAGCTCTTAATGCTGATTTATTTTTTGTTGAAACTGTTCGATCTGATATGTCAAAAGGTTTTGAAACAGATTTTTCTGAACTTTCAATTTTACAATCAAAATTAAAAGAGCTTCAGGATATTGAGCTTGCTTTTCAAGCACAAGTTTTGGTAACTGAACAACTGGTTCAAGAAAAACATGATCTGGAAATTATTTTGGAAAAAGAAAAACATGTCATTAAGTCATGGCTAGAAACCAGAAAGCCATATGATGATGGCATTAACCAATTTCCATCCCAAAAACGTGCATATCTGGATGGAAATACTCATGTTGCAGCATTAATACCAGTTCTTGACCGATTACCAGAGGAGCTTAAACCAAGCACCATCTATGATGAACCCTCTACCCCAAAAGCTTGTACTATTTCAGCTCAATTTCCAGAGGTTAAGACTGGAGCATCCCAGATGACTGCTCCAGTTAAAAAGGTCAATCAGAAGAAACCTTTGCCTCAGTCTTCTTCAAAAGGACCCCAGGTTCAAAAGAAAAAGATCATTTCCCTTCCTAAGCCTATAGTCCAGTCAACTGGAAAGGCTAAGGTGTCATCTGAAGAAACTATTTTGTTAAGGTTGGAGAGCCAGTTTCAACTACTGGCTCGTCAGGTGCAAAGCTGTAATGCAAGATTAAACAACTTTGAGGGTACTTCATCTGGCCCTAAACAAATTTCTAAACCTTTTTCCAAGAAAGACAAAAATATAAATTCTGTTGAGAAAAAGAAAAAGGTTTCAAAACTGTCAACTCCAGTAGTCTTTTCAACTAAAACTACTGTTGAAGAAAGTGAACTCAACCAGATACCCCCAGGGATCCATAAGGGAGGATCCAGTGAACCCATCAGTCGATGGGTTCCCAAATCTAACTGATAAATCTGGTGGATGTGCAGGGCGATCGAAAGAAGTTTATCTGGTATCTTGACAGCGCTGCTGGCAGGACAATGACTGGATGTAAGACCCTGCTGGAGGAGTTCGTAGTTTCTGATGACCCTCCATTACTTTTGGAAATGATGGTTGTGGAAAGACTGAGGGGTATGGTGTTCTGAACAATGGACAGGTCAAATTCAGACGAGTTGCATATGTGAATGGTTTGAAATATAACCTGATCAGTGTCAGTCAACTGTGTGATGATGGCTATCAAGTACTGTTCAATATTGCTCAGGGCATCGTATTCAACAAGGACTGGAAGGTAGTATTGATTGCTCCCAGAAGAGGGAATGTGTATGTGATGGATATGGAAAACTCTCCTTCAGAGCAGTGTTTCTATACCCAAGCTGATGAAGACACAAACTGGTTGTGGCACAAAAGGTTATCCCCTTTAAATTTCAAAAATATTAATAAGTTGTCTAGAAAGCAACTGGCAGATGGGATACCTTCAGTTTCCTTCAAAAAGGAAAGGCCATGTCCAGGATGTGAGATGGGAAAGCAGAAACGTGCCAGTTTCAAGACCAAGCAGAATTTCAGCATATCTGAACCACTTCATATGCTTCATATGGATCTTTTTGGTCAAGTGAATGTTCAGACTCGTGCTGGTAAAAGATATACCCTGGTAATCGTCGATGAATTCTCCAGATATTGTTGGGTTATCTTTCTCAGGTCTAAAAATGAAGCTGCTGCTGAAATCATTGCTCTTATCAAGCAAATTGAACTCAAATATAAGAGAAAAGTGTGTCAGTTAAGAAGTGACAATGGAACAGAATTCCAGAATGCCACACTGGAGTCATTCTGTACTGACACTGGCATCTGCCAGGAGTATGCTGGCTGAATCTGGTCTTCCCACCAGTTTCTGGGCTGAAGCAATTGCTACTGCTTGCTACACCTGAACAGGTCTGTTTATATCAAAAGACACAAGAAGACAGCCTATGAAGTTTTAAGAAATAGAAAACTAAATATTGGTTATTTTCACGTTTTTGGATGTCCAGTTTACATCCTGAACGACTCCAGTCAGTTAGGCAAATTTGATGCCAAAGCTGATGAAGGGTATTTCTTAGGCTATTCAGCCATTCGCAAGGCCTTCAGAGTTTACAACAAGAGACTGGAGAAGGTTCATGAGACAATACATGTCACATTCGATGAATCAAATAATGCAATCAATAATAAACCGGCCCTTGATTCTCCCCCAGTAATTCCTATTATCTTTGGTGAATCTGATCCTATCAACCACAAAGATTCACCTGAAGAAGTTTCCAGTCATCCTGACTTGGAACCAGTTCAAAAGAAGAAACCCCCCAGTAGTACACCTTTTTATCCTTCAATAAGTTTCAAACTACCCACTGAACTTGTTATTGGATCAGATGTTCGTACTACTCCCCAGTATCAGTTTCAGTTGAATCTGAACCAGTAATTCAAGAAATGCCTTCAAATGAAGAATTTCATGATGCAAATCGTGATTTAAATGACTCAGATGAAGATGTTCAAGTAGTATGGGAAGATTCTTCTCCTGAAGTAACACCAGAGGAGACTCAACTGATTTCTTGCACTGATATGGTTGTTCATAACAATCCTGGTCAATACTCTAGGTGGACAAAATCACATCCTATCGATCAGATCATAGGTGATTCCAGTAGAGGGGTTCATACCAGAAGAGCCTCGAGTGAACAATGTTTATACGTCAGCTTCTTATCACTGATAGAACCAAAGAAGATTGATGAGGCTATGGAAGATCCAAGCTTGGTGATAGCTATGCAAGAAGAGCTTCACCAGTTTGAAAGGAACAAGGTTTGGTACCTAGTTCCTTTTCCAGTTGGTAAGAAGGAACCAATTGGAACCAGATGGGTCTTCAGGAACAAGGTAGATGAAGATGGCCATGTTATCATAAACAAGGCCAGATTGGTTGCGCAGGGGTATTGCCAATCAGATGTTGATTTTGATGAATCATTTGCTTTAGTGGCTAGACTTGAAGCGATCAGAATTTTCTTAGAATTTGCTGCTCATCATCAATTCAAGGTCTACCAGATGGATGTAAAAAGTGCATTTTTGAATGGTAAATTAAAAGAAGAAGTTTATGTCAGACAACCACCAGGTTTCATTGATGAAAAACATCCCCACTGGGTATATCGTCTGGACAAAGCCCTTTATGGTCTCAGACAAGCTCCATGTGCCTGGTATGATACTCTGACTAAACACTTATTGAAAAATGGTTTTAAAAGAGGTGCAATTTACAATACCTTATTTATTCTTCATGAAAAAGGTAATCTTCTGCTGGTACAAATATATGTTGATCATATTATTTTTGGGTCTACTGATGAAAACATGTGCAAGAAGTTTTCTAAAATAATGTCTTCTGAAGATGAGATGAGTTTAATGGGTGAATTAACATATTTTCTAGGACTCTAGATTAAACAAACCAGAGATGGTATTTTTATTAATCAAGAGAAATATGTGAGAGATCTTTTAAAGAAATATGATATGAACTCTTCACCATCTAAACCCACTCCAATTTCTGCACCACTGACTATGGATTCTGAAGTACCTTAAGGGTGCTACCAGTTTGGGCCTTTGGTATCCCAAAGGCTCAGGCATGGATCTAATGGGTTATTCAGATTCAGATCATGCAGGTTGTAAGATAGACAGGAAATCCACTACTGGTGGATGTCATTTCCTTGGTGGCAAACTGGTCAGCTGTACCAGTAAGAAGCAAACTTCAGTTTCATTGTCTACTGCTGAAGCTGAATACGTGTCTGCAGCCAGTTGTTGTGCTCAGATAATCTGGATGAAGAACCAGTTGCTTGATTATGGTATTAAATATTCAAAGACACCAATCTTTTGTGATAATACCAGTGCCATTGCTATCTCAAACAATCCAGTCATGCACTCCAAAACAAAGCACATTGATCTCAGGTATTATTTCATTCGTGATAATATTATGAAAAATAACATAGAACTCCATTTTATTCCCACTGACAAACAACTCGCTGACATTTTTACCAAACCACTGGATGTGAAAACTTTTGAATATCTTGTTGGTGAGTTAAGAATGTTGAACCCTTAATCTGGAACCTTGTTATGAACGCCTTTATGACACTGACAGGGTTCTTAGATTTCCAGATTTATAAATCTATACCAGCATAGTTATCGAACGCCTTTGTGATACTATCTTTGCATTAATAGATTTATGGATCACCATTCCAGGGGGAAGACTCGGACCATATATTTTTTTTTGTTCTTAAAATGTTTTTAATTTCAGGGGGAATTTATTAATTTATTTTCTCACTAGACAAATTTTCTGGAAAATATAACTGGTACCTTGTAAATGTGTCCCTCTCACTGTACTTGGATAGGTTGAAGTGCATGTTTGAGGTGACTTCAGTCGCCTTGTAAATGTGTCCCTCTCATTTGTCTGTATTAGTTGATGTGCATGTTTGAGGTAGCCAGTATGGTTTTTAAGTTGGTACTTTACTGGATTATCCCTCCAGTGTACCATCAGTGCATGCTTCACTGGCCTAATCCACCAGTGATACTGGAGTGTCCAGTCAACCTCCAGATGCACTGACTCGAGTCATGGTATGTTTGTCATAATATTTTAAATACTTGGTCATTGTGTGTGCCACGTAAGCAAACTTTTTAATTGGGTAGTTACTGTTTTACCCACGTGGGCATGACATTTTTCAAACTTAATGATGGAAATTTTACCTTGGGAAGACAAAAAGTACAAGTTGGTTATTTTAGTGGGCTGTCAGCCGTCATATATTTATGTGTGATGGGACGCATTAAATGCGGATTTCAAAACCGATCAAAATCATTTTGAATAAATTTGAAATAAATCTTTTTGAATTCCATGTTCTCTCTCCTCTATAAATACCCATATTTACTTTCACTTTCAATTTTTCATCTCGAAAATCATTTACTCCCAAAATTCCTTCATTTACTCCATTCTTCATTCAATTTCCAATCATCACTCTCTTTCTTCATAAAGCCTCATCAAAACCCTAAATCCAGTTTCATTTTCTTAATCCTACCAAAAATAAAATGGCACCAAGACAATCAAACTCTTCGAAAAATCTTCTTTCTGCTACATATGCTCCGGTTCCCGCCGTAAGAAGGGCGGAACATATCTCTCTTGTAGCAGATGCCATTCGTATCAATATGAACAACTGGATGGCCAAACTATCTCTTTCCAGTGTTCATGAGGCCCAATCCATTATTGGAAGATTGAATACTTTCTTTCTTTCATGCCCTTTATATGGTGCCCTGACCCTAAATCCTGAGAAAATGTACCATGATTATTTGTGTGAATTTCGGTACACAGCAGAGTATGTTGAATCAACTTCATCAATTTCTTATACTCTAAAGTAAGGAAGCATATCCTTGTCCTTCTTTGTTGATACACTTCGAGCTGCCCTTCAATTGAATTATTTTTCAGTAAATGAGATGCCTGTTGAACTTACCACTGGCATAAATACAAGGGAAGTGTGTTGACTGATGGGGCACACAGATATCCTGGATGAGCATGGCCAACTATCCAGGAAGGGAACAATCTACATGAGTAAACTGACAGATTCATGGAGATACTTTTTTACTCACATAGTTGAGTGTTTGGGAGGCAGCTGTGGAGGACTTGACCAGATCAATCAGACACACCTCCAGATTGCTTACTGCCTCTGGTTCGGATACAGAGTGGATTTCGCCCAGATATTCTTTGATGATCTGGTAGAGCGTCTTAAAGTGAAAGGTAGAAAAACATTTGTACCATATATTCATTTTCTTTCACTTATTTTTAAAAGCGCTCTGGGTAACCAGTACAACTTTGAAACCACTCACTTTTCTGTATGTGAATACATGCGTGATCTGGCCAATCTCAAATCTTCACCTACTGAGGTAAATATCCCTCAGGCCATGATCGCGAGTTTCCAAAGGGAAGAAACTGATGCATCATCACCAGATGAGTCAGGAGAGGCTTCAGGCAGGCCTCAAAATAATGAGGGACCTACTGGAGTCCTCATTGCTGAAATAGTGCCACCAGTTACCCAGGTGGCTCCTGACCAACAGCAGATTGTTAATATTGTACCACCTAACCCTCCAACCAGACCAAGAAATACAACCAGACGTCTTATGAGAGGAGGAGTTCCGGTCGCCTCCAGTAGAACCCAATCCAGCCATCCAGAATCCTCCCAACATGATTCTGGAGATGTACAAGGGAAAATTTGCAAGCAGCCACTCCCAATGTTCTTGTCAGCCCAACCCTCAATAGAGTTTGTGTCAGCACAATCAATTGAAGTTAGCCAAATTTCTCACACAATTCATGCACAGACTGGGGTTACTGGAGCCTCACCTCTAGTAATTCCAGTCTCAACTTCTTCGGCAGGCGATATCATGAATGAAGATGGGTCTCTTATTGTTGAGCAAGTACAAAATATTGGTGAGCAGGATGCTCAATTGGATTTAAATAGAGAAGTGGGTGATCAGACAGTTGGGACGGCTCCAGATTGGGATGAGGTAGATTCCCCAATGTCTGAAGGTAATATGTTTGATATAAATATGAATTTCCTGGGTGATGAAGTAGAAAATGTTGTTACTTCAGTTATTGCTTCAGTCACCCCACCGCTTGTCTCTACAGAAATGCCACCACCACCTTCAAATCCGCAAAATACTTCAACTATTTCACCAAGTTCTCTCCAGATTTCATCCGATCAACCACCACCACTTGAAGCACCGCTAGACTTTCCTGAACACCGTGTGCTGGACTCAACCGTTGTAACTTCTGAAACTTCTACTGAAGGAGTCCAGACACAAGTTCCTTTGGTGACCAGAATGGCTTCTGATCTAGCACCTCCCAGTGGTCTCTCCACTTCTTCTTCAGCCGAGGTCCAAGGCCTTTTGATTAAGGTGACGGACCTGGAGAGATCACTCCAGTCATCTTCTCAGGTTGTTTCTGACTTTAAATCCTTATTGTCAAATAACCTTGCTTCTAAAATGAATTTATTTGTTGGAAATGAGAAGATAGTCTTTGAGAAGTTGAATGAACTGGTTCTGGCTACAAACAAAAATTCTGAAAACATTAAAGTAGCAGTCCAGGGATTAGAGGCGAGGCTGGTTAATTCTGTTTAGACAGCAGTAAAGGCCAAAATTGCTCAACCACTGGCATGTCTGACAGAAGAGGTTCAGAAGTTAACCACCAGGATAAGTAATTGTGAGTCCCAAAATATATAGATGATTAACAAACCCGACTGGCAAGTACAACTAATCTTGATGGACAAGTTTAGTTTACGATCCAGATAAGGATAACAAGAAACAATTGACAATATGAATAATGCAAGAACAAATGGCAGAAACTATATAAAGATATATATATAAATATAATCAAGTATGTAGCATTGAGACACGTTGTTTTCTAATGTATTTGATTTATTGATGTATAAACAAATACAAGGATTGTTGCGGAATAAAGATAAACACCAAAGTGTAAGTATCTAAACAATCCTGAAATACAAGTGATCTAATTGACTTGGAAATACTCGTAAGTTTACTTAGAGTATATCTCACAAGTTGTAATGCAAAGTTTCAAGCATTTTGCAAGTTATGAGAAGACTTTGTATTTATAGACCAAGTCCATGATGATGTGGACAAGATCGTACAAAGTGGTTGTGAGCATTTAAGGAATTAAACCATAATTCCTTACATGCTGCACTTGGAAGAGTATATAAGTCACTTGATGTGACTTATAGTACTAGGTTCCAAGCCTATACTTTGTACCTTTTGTTAATAGATAAATCTATTAACCGGATAAAGGTGTAAAGCAAAAGTCTTCCTCGTAATCAGTGTAAAGTGTTGTAAATACTTTACACTGAGATGCTTCAGTCTTCGATCTGGTAGAATCACTCTGATGCTTGCTTCTGAGATGATTCTCTTCTTCATACTTCAGTCTTTGACTTCAGAATGAATGCTTCAGATTTGTCTTGATCTGAACTGAAGTGAAGCTTCAGTGAAGGAATTCTGAGACATCTCAGAATTCTGATAAAACATCTTCACTAAACTTCAAGCTATTTCTGAACAAATTATACTTGGTCGATTTTCGACCTAACAAATTCCCCCTATTTGTTCTGAAATAATGCATGCATCTCAGACTTCTATCTATACATGTTTGTAAGTCTGAAATGCAAGTTTTTATTTAAGTTGTAAAAATTTTCTAAGTACATCTTATAGATCATTGATGTCTCAGAATTTTACTTGGTTTTTCTAACTTAAACTTATCATCTACTTATTGGTTACAAGTTGCAACATATATATACAAACTGAAATGAATGTTACAAATGTAAATATATTACAAGTAAATGATAAATCTGAAGAAGAAAACTACTTCTTGGCAGGCCTTGAACCAGAAGGTGCCTCAGTAGGTTTTCTCTTCAGTGGAGAGTGATCCTTTTTGCCAAACAGCCTGCTTTCAATTTCTACCTTGGCTTGCATCTTTTGTTGAATTCTTGCTAACCATGCACCAGTCAAGGCAGACTTTGGCTTTCCTTTCAGAATCTGGATCATCTCCCTATGCTCAGAAATCCCAAATTCATGCACTGAAACCTGACTATATTCTTCAGTTGCCCTACCTTCTCTTTTCACAACCAAATCAAACAACTTCAATCCATCAGCCTTTGCAACTACCATATCAATGATTTTGGCTGGATGCGATCGATGGTTCATATAGTGATCATACTGAACCTTTTCATGGTTTCTTTGGAGCTCAGCAGCATCATCAGAAATTGGTTTGATTGAAGTATGGACGACATCACGAGAATCTTTCTTTGCAGTCCTTGTTCCAGTTCTGGGCTTCGTGGGTGGTCTGAACAACTCTTTCTCTACCTGCAGAACTCCAGCCAGAACCTCTTTCTTCTTTCTGGCCATTTCATTTTCTCTATTCTTCACTAAGTCATCAATGGACATCTTGAAGGTGAGATGGTCCAGCTTTTGTTCCAAAGGAGAGTAGTTCACCCCATATTCATAATCGAGCATTTCTTTAACTGCCTTCTGCACTCTTGGATCATGTTTGATTTTCTGAAATCTTTCCAGTGAGAGACCAAGAGATGCAGCATCAATGTGATCAAGGGTTCCCATACTCTGGTGTTGAACCTTTCCCTTTCCTTATTCTCACTCCACATGATAAATTGGTTAGAAACTTGCTTCTGCAGAGTCTCTAACTTCTTGCTATCAGCATTTGGATCATGAAGTGGATAGCCTTGTTCATCAACATCTTCTCCAATAACCATACTAGAACCCTTAACAGTTTTCTTTGGTTCTTCTCCCACTTTGGCCTTGCCTTTTCCCTTGTCCTTCTGAAGTTGTTCCCCCTGAACTGAGGCACTACCAGAAGGTACCTCAGTTTGCTTCTTGGTTGCTTGAATTATCTCTTGAGTACTAGCGAGCAAACCAATAGGCACACCACTTCCCCCTTTGGGAATCTCTGAAGGCAATCGAGCATAAAGGTCAATTGTAGATTTAAGTGCCTTCAGTGGTTCCCAACTTTGTTGTTCTAGGCACTTACAAATACCTTTTGCCATTGTAGCAAACTGAGCCTTTAGTCTGAATGATGAACTAAGGTTCAGTGCTTCTTGATCCTTTAAATCTTTCAACATCTTTCTGTCTTCTTCAGTGAAAGAAGCAGGGGGAGGAGGAGCAACAACATTGTCCTTCTTCAGAATCATTAGAATTTCATCTAATTGCTTTGACTGATTCTGAACTGCACCTTCAAGCTTGGAAACTGAATTTTTAACTTCATGTACAGCCTTTTCCACCTTGACATTTGTATCTTTAGTCAGTTCAGCAATCATCTTTCTAACCTCTTCTCCAACTTTCTGAGAGACAGACTCTGAAATCTGAGCAGCCAAATTCTGAGATAGCTCAGACTTCAGATCTTCCACAATACCAGCACTAATAGAAGTTCCAAGTTCTTTTTCATTGACACTTGGCTTCTGAACCAGCTCACGAACTTCATTTCCAACTACCATAACCTCTTGCTTCAACAGCTCAACACCAGATGTCAAGTTCGCAACTACTGAAGCTTGCACATCTCTCTTTGTCAATCTGAAGGCTTCTCTGATTGCAGAGCTCACCTTATTGCACGTCATAACCAACTCATTCAATTTTCCAACCACTAGTCCTTCATTCCAGCAACTTTGGTCAACTCGGTTCCAAGGAACATCTGAGCACCTTTCATATCAGCCAAGGAACTAGTGTTGGCAGTTAGAGATTTAGTTAAGTCCTCTACCCTAAGAATAAGGCCTTGGACTTCGGTTTGGGTTTTCTCTAACTGTGCTTCCACATTGAAAGGAGGTGGGGGTTGTGCAGAAGCAGGAGCCACAAAAGGTAAACTACCAAGCCCTTTTAATACTTTGTTCATTTGAACATCTGTTGGACTCTCAGATTCTGTCTCAGAATCTAAGTCTTTTTCTGATGGGGCATCATAGTTAATCGGTGGTGGTATGTTGTGAATTTGTGGGTGTAGAAATCGAAGTGAAGGAGTGAAAGAGGGATCGGTTACATATGCGGGAGTGGTGCCTGGTGGAAAGATAGGATTTTGGTGAGATGGTGGTGGTGGAACATAAGGCGCATTATCTTGGATTTCTGGGGGAGGAGGGGCGTTTGCGAGGATGGGGGCTGGCTCAGAATCAGATTGATTCACCTCCAATAAGCCCTCGTCAAACTCAAAGTCAGCAAGAGAATCGAGATTCTCCTAAGGTAGCTCATCGTCATCCCAGAAAGCATTCACTTTTGCGATCTGGTCAGATATGCCCTGGTTTGGGTCACTAGTACCCTCACCAGATTCTGGTTCAACAGCTGCAGAAGCAGTTGCATCGTCACCAGATTCAATGATTTCAACCATAGGTACACTAACGGGTCCCACATTCTTTTGTGGCCCACTTAGTAACCTTTCTGAACCAGCTAGTGTGGCTGAGACAGTTTTAGCAAATACCTGAATCATAGCAGAGGAGAGTTCAGGCTCATTTTCAGTAATTGTTGCCTTTGAGAAATCTCTACTATATTCTGGTACCGAAGCTTCAGGTCCAGCTTGATCATAAGCTTCTCCAAGTATATCTTTAAAACATAAGCTCAGAAATCTTGGGAAGGCAACATGCAGACTTCTCTTCCCTTTTAACTTTGTAATCAACTGAGAGAAGAGAATCTCAGCAAAGTCCACTTGCATCCCATTCCAGATATAATACCCCATCTCCACTTGGGGTATTGAAAGTTGGTCCAACCCTCCATGGGTGCCACCAAGACTTTCCACGATTTGAGTCCAGAAGAACCTCCAACAAATACCAAAACCAGACATGAAGATGTGTCCAGAGGTCTTTCAAATTTCCATCAGCATCCTCCATATCACCATGACCAGTGGCGACTAGAACCTCCTAAAATTGACTCCTTTGAGTCTTTTCACAAACACCTGGGAGGTTCGAGGTAGTTCAGATGAAGGGAAGTTCTGAACCCCTCAAGAGTGATGACACATTTCTTGGTGCCTTCATTGAGAGTAAAGGAGATGGATTGTTCATCCATATTCACCACTGTTGTATACCAGAATTCAAGCAAGTATCGATGATACATTGCCTGCAGATTAGCGGTCAGCGCATAATGGAAAGGGGATTGCTCCCAAAAACTGTTTAATCTTCCCATTAAGGTTTCAGATTTTACATTCAATTGAGCCAAAAAGTTGCTCATATTGAATCGGATTTGTGATGGAGTGAAGTTCTTTGGCCATTGAGCAGATGTTTTCACATCATTAGAAGGAGTGTATTCAAAGTTTATAAGCGACTTATGAGACATTTTAGATTTTGAAATTGAAAGTGAAAATGAAAAGGAATATGAGGAGTTAATGAATTTGAAAGTAAAGATGAGAGAGATTGATGATTAGAGAGTAAATGAAAAACGAAGTAAATGAAAGAATGAATAAGGAATTTGTATTTAGGATGGAGCAAAAAGGATTTTTCCAATTAAAAACAATTTCTGGGGTCACGTCCACATTTAATGCAGAGACGTTTGAGGGACCCCACCCTGTACACTTTTTCAGTAAAAGTACTCATTTTCTTCTCTTTTTACGGCGCCACTTGTGTGACACATAAGCATGACCAATCCTAAGTTCAAAACCTAGTATGCAGTATGCCACGTGTACACACAATTGACCAAGTATCAAAGATATTTTGAAAAGATTTTTGTATTTCAGAGATGACTAAACAGATTTTGAGCATGGTCAGTTCCAAGGAGATCTGAACCATCTCAGTCATTAAAATTCAACTGAAATATTTTGATATTCTGAAGTGCTTCAGTTAAATACATTTTTCTGAGCAAAAAGGTTCCCCCTCAAAAAAATGAAGGTTTATTTTATAATTTGAAAAATGTTTAACATTCCCCTGAAGTGATGATCCATGAATTAATAAGTGCCAAGATAGTATCACTAAGGCGTTCGATAGCTAGGCGAGCAAAAATTGCATAGATCGCTCAGACTGGTGAACCAGATCAGTGTCACTGAGGCGTTCATAACAAGATTACCAGTCTAAGGATTTAACATACCCAACTCACTGACTAGATGTTTAAAGGTTTTGACATCTAAAGGTTTTGTAAAACATCAGCGAGTTGCTTATCAGTGGGAATAAAGTGCAATTCAATATCTCCTTTCAGAATATGATCACGAATGAAATGATACCTGAGATCGATGTGCTTGGTTTTCGAGTGCATACAGGATTGTGAGATATGGCAATGGCACTAGTGTTATCACAAAAGATTGGAGTCTTTGTGTAAGTAACACCATAATCAGTCAGCTGGTTCTTCATCCATAGAATCTGAGCACAACAACTTGCTGCAGAAATGTACTCAGCTTCTGCAGTGGATAGTGATACTGCAGTCTGTTTCTTACTAGTCCGGCTTACTAATTTGCCACCAAGGAAATGACACCCACCAGTGGTACTTTTCCTGTCTATCTTGCAACCTGCATGATCAGAATCTGAATAACCCATTAGATCTAGACTGGAGCCTTTGGGATACCAAAGACCCAATCTGGGGACACCCTTAAGTATCTGAAGATCCTTTTAACAGCATTTGCATGTGCTTCTCTGGGATCAGATTGAAATCTAGCACAAAGGCATGTTGCAAACATTATGTCTGGTCTACTTGCAGTTAAATACATCAGTGAACCAACCATACCACGATATTTTGTATGGTCCACTGGTTTTCCATGTGGATCAGAATCCAAAGTTAATGGAGCAGAAATAGGAGTATCTTTTGATGAGACTGAATCAAATTGATATTTCTTTAATAAATCTCTGACATATTTTTCTTGGTTAATGAAAATACCATCTTCATTTTGTTTTACTTGAAGTCCCAGAAAATATGTCAGTTCTCCCATCATACTCATTTCATACTCAGAAGACATGATTTTTGAAAAATTTTCACACATCTTCTCATTAGTAGAACCAAACACAATGTCATCAACATAAACTTGTACTAAAAGGATATCACTTTTATCATGCAATATGAATAAAGTTTTATCAATTGCACCACGTTTAAACCATTTTTAAGAAGATGTTTAGTGAGAGTATCATACCAGGCTCTGGGTGCTTGTCTCAGACCATATAAGGCTTTGTTCAGTCTGTACACCCAATGTGGTTTTTCTTCATTGATGAACCCTGGTGGTTGATGCACATACACTACTTCTTCTAGTTCGCCATTCAAAAAGGCACTTTTGACATCCATTTGATAGACTTTGAATTGATGATGAGCTGCAAAAGCTAAGAATATTCTGATAGCTTCAAGTCTAGCAACTGGTGCAAAAGTTTCATCAAAATCTATTCCCTCTTCTTGTGCATATCCCTTTGCAACAAGTCTTGCTTTGTTTCTTATGATGTGACCATCTTCATCCATCTTGTTTCTGAAGACCCATCTTGTCCCAATTGGTTCCTTATTCAGGTTACTGGGACAAGGAACGAGTTCCCATACATCGTTTCTTTTAAACTGGTTGAGCTCATCTTGCATGGCTTCAACCCAGCTTGGGTCTTGCATAGCCTCGTCAATCTTCTTGGGTTCAATTAGAGATAAGAAGCTGACGTATAAGCATTGATCGCTTGTGGCTCTTCTGGTCTGAACCTCTCTACTGGACTCTCCAATAATTTGCTCGATTGGATGTGCCTTTGTCCATTTAGAGTATTGACCAGGATGAGAAATGATATCAGTGCAAGAACTTCTCTGAGTAACTTCAGTAGGAGCTTCAGAAAATACATTTTCAGCTTCTTCTTCTTCCTGCAGATCATGACTTGCATCATGAAATTCTTCAGATTGAGGTTGCTCAGTGGAGTCTGATATCATTGGAGAAGCAGCATATACATCTGATCCAATAGTTAGTTCAGAAGGTAGTTTGAAACTAACTGGAGGATAAAATGGAATGTTGCTTGGCTTGTTTATTTCTGGTTCTGAACGGAGATGTTCAGAAGCATGTTCAGGTGACTGATCAGTTTCAGCAATGGGATCAGAATCACCAAAACTAATTGGACTTTCTGAGGGTGGTACAGGGATGGAATTTTTAAAGATTGCAGAATTTGATTCATCAAAGGTAACATGAATTGACTCATCAACCTTTTCAAGTCTCTTATTAAAGACTCTAAAGGCCTTGCGATTTGATGAATATCCTAAGAAGTACCCTTCATCAGCTTTTGCATCGAATTTTCCAAGCTGATTAGAGTTATTCAGAATGTATACTGGACACCCAAATACATGGAAGTATCCAATATTAGGCTTTCTATTTCTGAGTACTTCATAGGAGGTCTTCTTATGTCTTTTGACATAAATAGATCTGTTCTGAGTGTAGCAAGCAGTTGCAACAGCTTCAGCCCAGAAATTCTTGGGAAGACTAGATTCATTCAACATACTTCTAGCAGCTTCAATCAGCGTTCGATTCTTTCTTCTACAACACCATTCTGCTCTGGTGTGTGTGCTGAGGAGAAGTTCTGAGATATGCCAGTTTCAGTGCAGAAGGACTCCAGAGTGGCATTTCTGAATTCAGTGCCATTGTCACTTCTGAGCTGACAAACTTTTCGCTTGTACTTGAGTTCAATTTTTTTGATGAGAGCAATGATTTCAGCAGCAGCTTCACTTTTAGACTTGAGGAAAATCACCCAGCAATATCTTGAATATTCATCTACGATAACAAGGGTGTATTTCTTTCCTGCTCTGGTCTGAACATTCACTGGTCCAAAAGGTCCATGTGAAGCATGTGAAGAGGTTCAGTTATACTAAAGCTTTGCTTAGTTTTGAATGAAGCTTTTTTCTGCTTGCCCATTTCACAACCTGGACATGGCTTGTCTTTATTGAAAGACATAGAGGGTATCCCATCAACAAGTTGTTTTCTTGACAACTTATTAATGTTCTTGAAGTTCAGATGGGATAATCTCTTATGCCACAACCAATTTGTGTCTTCATCAGCCTTTGTGTAGAAACATTATTCAGAGATAGATGGATTCATATCAATGACATAAATGTTTCCCTTCCTTGGTGCAATCAGTACCACCTTTCCATCTCTATTGAATATAGTGCCTTGTGAAATATCAAATAAAACCTTGAAGCCATCATCACATAGTTGACTGACACTGATCAGGTTATATTTCAAACCGTTCACATATGCAACTCGTGTGAATTTGACTTAACCATTATTCACAACACCATATCCCTCAGTTTTTCCATTACCATCATTCCCAAAAACAATTGAGGGCCCCTCTTGCACCCTATATTTCTCTAGCAGGGTCTGATAACCAGTCATGGTTCGGCCAGCAGCACTGTCCAGAAACCATATGTTCTTCTTTCGGTCTCCCTGCACATAAACAAAGTTAGTTCTTTTTGGGAACCCATCTATGGATGGGTTCACTTGACTCTCCCTTAGTAGTCTCAGATTTCTTTGGTTTATGGGGAATTGATGGGTCAAAGGGGATTTCAGTCATAATTTCAGATGACATAAAAATTGTTGGTTTGATGGGGTGCTCAACCTTTTTCTGCTCATATTTCTGCTTGATTTGCTTAGAAAAAGGTTTTGCATTTTGTTTTGGTTGAAGAGGAGTGGTTTCAACATTTTTTAAACGTGCATTACAACTCTGCACTTGTCTAGCCAATAGTTGAAATTGACTTTCTAACCTTAACAAAATAGATTCTTCATTAGACACCTGAGCCTTACCAGAATCTGAGGTAGAAGGCTCAGTGGGGGAGATGGTTTTCTTCTTCTTTTGGCCTTTTGGAACCTTAGAAGAAGTCTGGGGGATGGCTTTTTGGATTTAGCCTTCTTTTCTGAAACAGTTGTCTGAGCTGTTTCAGATTTTCCCTCAGAGATGTTCCTTGACCTTATTAGTCACAATTTTTTGTTTGCCAACTTTAGGAAAAATAATTTCCGGTTTCATTTCTTTTGGAAGTGCATCTAAATCAGTGATTATAGATGCCATGTGAAGATCACCAGATTCATATGCTGTTTTTTGATTAGCAAAAGTGTTTTTGATTGCAGCATCTGGTTTTGGTGCACTCATCCAAGATTTGATTATTTTTTGTTCCTTTTCAAGGATGGTTTTTAGCTCTTCTTTTTCCAACTCTAAAGTGGCAACCATAGATTGATAACTTTTTAGGGCCAGATGAACATCTTTCAGTTCCTTTAGTCTGGCCTGACTGGCGTTCAGTTCAGAAGTATTGTTTTCAAACATTTTTAAGCTTTCTGAATGCACTGTCTCAACAAATGAGATGTCAGCCTCTAACAGAACCAAAAGGTCCAGTTTGTGTTCCTCATTTTCTTCATAGCCAAAATTACTGACCTTTTTCATTACTATATCCACCCAGCGACCAGATTCAACATCGGATTTGACCAAATGACCTTGATCTTCTTGTGCCATGAAACACATGTCCCTAACTTCTTCCTCATCATCAGATGATTCATCAGAATCTTCCTACTTTTCAGTTTTGGCAATCATACAACTGTTGCTTGAGTTGTCTTGTGCCAAAAGAGCCATATGTGCCTTCAACTTCTTGTATTTGGCCTTATAGCTGTCATCGGACTTCTGAAAGATAGAATGGTTAGGAGCAGATTGTGATGATGAAGGTTGACTAGATCTGCATTCCTTCATGAAATGTCCTTTCTTGCCGCATTTAAAGCATTCAAGATTGGACTTGTCAATAGAAGCACTGGAAGCAAAAGGTTTGCCAGATCGATTTGATTTGGCCTTAAAACGATTGAACGTTTTAGCCAGCATGGCAACCAGATCATCATTGTCATTCTCATCACAATCATGAGTGACATTAGCAGAGACACCAGTTTTAACATTTGAGAAACCATCTTCTTCATTGAGTCATAAATATCACTCTCAGAAGATAGTAGAGCAGTACTATGTGGTTTAGAATACTGAACCGTACCAGAACTGGTAGACACATGGTTCTTGGCATCCTGCTCAGCCAAAGCTCTTTCAGCTTTGTTCTCTTCAGTATACCTAAATGCTCCATAAAGGGAAGCAAGAGTATGACTGTGCAATGTTTTGCCTTGTCTCAAGACCAAGATAAGGTTTTCCCATTTTGAAGGTAAAATATCACAAAATTTTTCTAACAAAATTTCTTTGTCTTTGGTTACACCCAGGGCTTTCAGTTGGTTGACCAGATTTGTAAATCTGATGTAAGTTTGCGTTAAAGACTCCCCAGGGATAGCAAAGAAAGACTCATATCTTTTGTTTAAAGCAACTTTTCTTGTGACAATTGTCTCATTAGTGCCTTCAAACTGTGTCATTAGTTCCTCCCACATTAATTTGGAATTATCAAGTAAAACAAGAGTGGGCATAAGGGTTTCTGGAACTGCGTATAAAATCATATTTTGTAACTTGGTATCCAGGTCTACAAGTCTATGATCTTCCTCAGACCAATGATCCTTCTCCTTAGGTGACAGCCTAGGAGTCCCATCGGCATTTCTGACAACAGTAGAAGCATTCATAGGGACAAAGGGTCCTTCTCTTAGGATATCTGGTAAATGTCTCTCAACACCAGCAATATACTTAAGCATGCACGCTTTCCATGTTTGAAAGTTTTCACTGTTCCCATCAAACTTGGGAACAGGATTATTTGGAAAGTGTACGTGAACATTGTGTGAGGGTATATTGTTGTTGATGATAGGAGGTGGGGTGGCATTATTAGGGTCAGGTCGTTCTTGTTCAAAGTCAGCCATCTATGCAGATCAAAGGTTAATGAATTGATATAAAATTCAACCTTGCTGCTCTGATACCAATTGTGAGTCCCAAAATATATAGATGATTAACAAACCCGACTGGCAAGTACAACTAATCTTGATGGACAAGTTTAGTTTACGATCCAGATAAGGATAACAAGAAACAATTGACAATATGAATAATGCAAGAACAAATGGCAGAAACTATATAAAGATATATATATAAATATAATCAAGTATGTAGCATTGAGACACGTTGTTTTCTAATGTATTTGATTTATTGATGTATAAACAAATACAAGGATTGTTGCGGAACAAAGATAAACACCAAAGTGTAAGTATCTAAACAATCCTGAAATACAAGTGATCTAATTGACTTGGAAATACTCGTAAGTTTACTTAGAGTATATCTCACAAGTTGCAATGCAAAGTTTCAAGCATTTTGCAAGTTATGAGAAGACTTTGTATTTATAGACCAAGTCCATGATGATGTGGACAAGATCGTACAAAGTGGTTGTGAGCATTTAAGGAATTAAACCATAATTCCTTACATGCTGCACTTGGAAGAGTATATAAGTCACTTGATGTGACTTATAGTACTAGGTTCCAAGCCTATACTTTATACCTTTTGTTAATAGATAAATCTATTAACTGGATAAAGGTGTAAAGCAAAAGTCTTCCTCGTAATCAGTGTAAAGTGTTGTAAATACTTTACACTGAGATGCTTCAGTCTTCGATCTGGTAGAATCACTCTGATGCTCGCTTCTGAGATGATTCTCTTCTTCATACTTCAGTCTTTGACTTCAGAATGAATGCTTCAGATTTGTCTTGATCTGAACTGAAGTGAAGCTTCAGTGAAGGAATTCTGAGACATCTCAGAATTCTAATAAAACGTCTTCACTAAACTTCAAGCTATTTCTGAACAAATTATACTTGGTCGATTTTCGACCTAACAGTAATGTTGAAAGCAGGCCAACCCTAGACCAGAATTCTGTTGTCAGCAGTATTAGTGATGAAGTGGCTAGAAAATTTAGAGCTGATATGCTGAAAGAAATCACTTCAGAATTTTCTGTGTCAGTTTTACAAAACATTCAAGATAGGTTGTTGCCTTAGGTGGTAAGAATGATTGAAGGAGAGTTGCCCAAACACTTGCCTCAAGAACTTGAAATTGTTAAGAAGGAAGTGGTGGCCATCAGAAATACAGTGAACATTATCTCTCCAGTGGCAGGAAGAACTTTTGGGTCTTCTGACAGAAATACACTTGGAAAGATATGGAATCATCTAGAGTCTACGACTGGAGATAATTCCAAGGGGGAAAAATCTGGTGTTTTGGAGAAAGTTGCTGCCACTAAAGCCAATGTTCAGAAAGAAAAGAAAGTGCCTGGTACTGAAACCAGTGCACAAGTATCACAAGAAGCACTTGGCACTGAAGCCATTGTGCAGGAAGAAGAAGCTGCTGGTACTGATGCCAGTGAGCCACAATTTGAAGCCTTCCCAGACATCCCAACCACATTGAAAAAGGTCAGACGAAAGCATGTGGTGTCTGGTGGGGAAATTGAAGAAGAGGAAAGCACCTTCCCTAGTGTGGATGATGACAACTCAAAGAGACTGGAGCAGGAATGCATCATGATAGAAGTTTGGAAGAAAAATAAAAAAGATGAACTACTGGGCCACAGCATGAAGATGGCAAACATGGGGACTCTGGATTCTTACAATGCTGGTAGATTGGGTATTCACGTTGATGTGTATAAAAAGATGAAGGAAGATCCTAGAGTTCATCAATGTCTGGATATCATGGATGATGTTCACATTCGCTCCAGATACTCACAAGAAGAATAGATGTATGATTCTGAAATATATGGTGTAAGTGTGCTGGACCTGATTGCCCAAAGGAAGGAGGAGCTGGTGAAACTCCATAAATAGGTTAGAAAGAATGCTGCTGCTCTAGAGATTGAATACAAGAAGAAAATAAAAGGTTTGCTCAAGGTTCCTGCTAGACAAACCAAGGCCGCCAGAGATGCAGATCTCAGTACCTTCATTCCCTTAGACATTTCCAAGAAAATAAACAGGGCTCCAGTTCAGAAAGCCATGGAACAAGAAAAGGTGTCAAGGGAGACAGAATACATGGTCCAGATAGCAAGGCAAAAAGCCAAGTACGAAGATATGTTTAAGTACAGGGCTGATGTCAGAAAGATCATTGGTGCAGAGATTAAGCTTTCTGAGAACCATGAAGGTATGTCAAAATTTCATGTTAAGCTTACCAGAGAAGGAGGGTTTCAGGATGAAAGGAAGAACACTTCAGTTAAGGCTTTTGGGTGGTCTGAACTGAAGGAGATAGGCTTGAAATTCAGGGGGAAATCTGATATATCTTCAGATGTTAAAGCATTTTTGAAGAGGATTGAAAAAGTTTGTAAAAGGAAGCAACAGATGGAAGTTGATCTGGGTATGCGACCAGTAGATTCTGTACCATCCTCACCTTCACCCAAGAGAAAAGCCACTGAAGAAGCTTCTGGACCTGCTCAAAAGAGAAGGGCCTGACTTTTATCATCTTACTTGTATTGTACTTATTTTTGATCTAAATTGTAACTGTTTATCAGTTGATGTATGTAAATATAGTTGCAATTTTTGATTCACAAGTAAGTGATCAGATTTAGTCTAATTTAGAACTAAAAAATGAAACTGGAACACTAATGATCTATAAAGTGTTTTCCAGTAACTTAAAATTTTATTAGACTAAGTCAAATCAAGTAATTTTCAAGCATACAAGATTGTATAGATAGAAGCTTGAAAAAAACTTGCATAATTTCTAAACAAATAGGGGGAATTTGTTAGGTCCAGTTTTACTGGACTCGCTCCAGACTTGAAGTCTGGAGACCACTGAAGATTTGTTCAGAAATTATGAGAAGGCCAGTGAACTATTTACTTGTACAGGAATCTGGATCGCACCAGATTAGTTCACTGGACTTCACTCCAGTCAAGATCATTCCACTGAAGACATTCTCACTGAAGTCTGAAGAAAGAAGACTGACAAGCAGTGGAGCCCACTAACAGTCTTACCAGATCTCTTGACTGGAGCCTTATCAGTGTTCTAGATTTTACAAGTCTGAACACTGATTACGAGGTATTGACTTTTTTCCTTTACACACTTTTACACAGACAATCCATTTGTCTATTGATAAAAGTACAATACGTGTGTAAAGGTGGTTGGTTAAAGGGATGACAAGTCATATCAACATGACTTTATCCTTGTACTTTAACCAATGCATTTAAGGAATAAAAGTAACTTCCTTAAATGCATACAACCATATTTGTACGGCTAAATAAATTCACTGTTGAATTTATTTGCCTATAAATACAAAGTCATTTATCTCGTTCAAATTACTTTTTAGCAATTTGGTGAACTTGCACAAATACTCTCGATCTTAAAAGGAATACTTCACAACTTTAAGTATTTCGATCCAAAGAGATTATTTTGAAAGTATAGATCATTTGTAATTCATAGATTGTTAGGATACTTACATTTGTGTAATATCTTGGTTCCGCAACAATCTTGTATTTTATTTAACATCATAAATAAAATACACTTGAAAATTACATTGTGTTCCACCATTTATTTATTTACTTATTTATTGCTTTAAGTCGTGTATTACTTTAATTATATTCTTGCATTTATATTCAAAGTAATACTAGTCCAATTCTAGTGCATTCTTGACTTGTCGTATTTTACACTTGTGGGTTAAACCATCGAGTGAGGGACTTTACAGAAGGAACCTTACTGAAGGACTTGTACGGGACCTTCTTCTTCAGTTGCCTTTCAATCTGGATGGCCAGTTTGCATGCACCTTCATAAGTCCAGATGGGCTGTAATTCTATCTTCTCAGTTATGGCAGCATTCAGACCACCAAGAAATCTGGAGATAGTATGTTCTTCAGTTTCCTTCACACCAGTTCTTGTCTTTAGTTGCTCAAACTCCCTAATATACTCCATAACTTCCTTAGCACCTTGCTTCAGATTATTCATCAGTAGATACTGATCTTGCTTGTACGACTGAGGAATAAATCTTTTCTGCATAACTTCCTTCAGTTTGGACCAGGTATTGATTTTACTCTTAACCTTATACTCCCTTTCAGATTTCATATTTTCATACGAAGATGAAGCATACTTTTTAAGCTTAATAATGGCAACCTTAAAAAAATTTATCATCATAACTATCCATAACCTGAACCCATTCAAAATATTCTTCTGGGTTAGAAGACCCATTGAAATATGATGGATCTATCTTAATGTCTCTACTATCATTACCCTTATGTCTCCTTCGTCTTTCTCTAGGATGTGGGTCATCAGAATCACTAGAGTTTCTGGGTGTATTATCAGATCTTTCACTAGGACCTTGAGATTCAGAATCTCTTTCACTAGCAACAACATGGTATCTATTAAACCTTAAACCACCATCTTCTAACATATGAACAACTCTACCAAGTGCTTCTTGTAGATCTTCTATTTGTCTATCCCTCCTAGCATTATGAGCTTCTTCTAATGTCATATTTCTTCTGAAAGCCATTTATATTCAACAAATAGATCTAGAAAAACCAAAACTCAGATCTGACTAAATCGAAAATAAGATCTAAACAGATCTAGAATGGATCTAGGCAAACAATACCCCAACGGACAAAAAGATTAAGAAACCTTTTTCAAACTTGGATCTGATACCAAATTTGATGTGTAAATCACGCGACAAACGACATCGGAAGACTATTTTTGGGATTTTCTGGATTTTAATGAAATAATACAAACAAACAAGACAATAAGTAAGAAATGATAGATAAAGAATCCACCACCAAGATTCGTAAAGGCCAAGCCACCGGAATCAAGGATAAAGGAAACACTCCGTCCCACCACTATAATCGATAAAGGTCTAGCCACCACGATTACAGATAAAGGAAACCGAAGATTTAGACCTCACCACAATATTTGATAAAGGATGAACCACCACAAATATTGATAAAGGGGTCACTCCAAACCACCAAGATCAAAGATCCATAAAGGTAAGTGAAGATTTTTAGATAAGAAATAGAGGTTGCTCTATTAATTTCATTTAATATCAAAAACTACTTTACAATGGAAGTGAGCCCCCTATTTATAGCCACACACGCTATTTCCTAGGAATTAACAAAATACAATTAAATAAACAAAAATAATTAAAACGCTGTCATGGGCAAGGACAATGTAAGGACCGAACTTCATTTAATAAAATAATACAATTGAACGACTTGACCCGACCAATTGATAGAAAGATTTTTTTTTTTTTTAAAACGGCCGTGCGGTTTCAAAAGGAGTGTAACGCCCGTTACAAAGTGTAACGGCCGTTACACTAAAATTTTGTAAAGTCCCTGTAACGGGTGCATAACGGCAGTTACGCACCAGTGTAACGCCCGTTACACATATAACGGCCGTTACATCAGCTTTTCACAGCTTGACCCAAAAATGACTTAAACTTCAACCCACTATAAAAGTCAAGACTTCGAATACATCATAAACAACAATTCAGATTTTCAAATATGTAATAGACACGAAGTGTGATACTTACATACTTAGTTTTGGTTCGAAAACGATAAGAACTATCAATGGGTCGTTTGACCTAATAAACGACCTAATTAGCATGATATGACCAAAAACATCCAAATGACCCAAAAACTTTACAAATATGCAGATTTTACATCCAAATAAAACTTATTCATCCAAAACAAACTTGTACCAAGAGCCATAGTAGTCAAATGGGATTTTCTACCAATTTACCCAAGATGTCAACCTTCAAATTTGACCAAAGCTTCAAATCACTTCAATTGCTCAATTCTTTACCTTTGCTACTACCAACTCCTATAAAAGAGTAAACAACTAAAACATAAGCAACGCTTAGTGAATGCATATACATATAATCATAATCAAGTTACCAAGCAATGTGCCTCAAGCACCACATATAGCCTATCCAACGATAGCAAATTCAATCATAACATAATTTCACTTTCACATGGCCATGGAAACATGCTAGTAGGAATTTACCCACCTACTAGCTATAATCACAAATGGATTAGTAGGAATTTACCCACCTACTAACCCTAATAACAAATATGCTAGTAGGAATTTACCCACCTACTAACCCTAATAACAAATATGCTAGTAGGAATTTACCCACCTACTAGCTATAATCACAAATGGATTAGTAGGAATTTACCCACCTACTAACCCTAATAACAAATATGCTAGTAGGAATTTACCCACCTACTAGCTATAATCACAAATGGATTAGTAGGAATTTACCCACCTATGACCCCAAATAACAAGAACATGATTATATGCATACACACTCACCTTGAACTCGGCTAATCGATTCTATGGCTATAGGCTCAACTAAATGGTCTTCATCACCTATACATAATACAATTCACACAACTATGAGTTCTATAAACTCAACTATTTCAAGGTCAAATACTTGCATTCAACAAGTATTCCCTTTTCATGGTGTTTGGCATTCGCAAAACACTTTAACAACTTTCCATAATCAATTTCAAATCACCATTTAGCCAAAGACCCAAAACATAATGTTTATTACTTTGGGTTTCATCTTAAACTCATTTACAATTACCCAAAGCTTCTCTTTTTAGTTTCATTAGGGTTCATCAACAAAATCCCCAAAATGCCAAATCCCCAATTCCAACTATGAACCCTAATTTCAATATCAAAGAACCCTAAGTTCAGAAATTGAAGAATGAAGGAATTTCTTACCTCAAGAACAACAACAATTAAATTTCCAGATTTTCTCTCCTTTTCTTCTTGTAAATTTCGGCCTCCCCCAAGCAAAACAAACCCTCACTTTGCTTATTATTAGAATGAATTAGATGATTGAATTTGGGAGGAATAATCTTGCATGTAATTTCCTTGATAAAATGAATTGGAAGAAGGATTCAAGAATATGAAATGGAAAAGGAGTGTAGTGGTTTTATGAATCACCCACTTGCATTTGGCTGGGCATTCCTCCTAAAGCCACGTACCATCTCAAAATTAGAAAGGGTATAATACCCGCTAGCCACTAAAGTTCCAACTAAATTAACCCCTTATCTCAAAACAAAATACTAGGAAATTAATTAAATGTTAAAACTATAAAAAGGGTTAATTTTCTATTACCTTAAATTAACGAGGTGTTACAGACAACCACTACTTTATTATCCAATAGGAAATGGACAGACAAAGCTTCTAAAAAGATTCCCTCTGCACAGGGACCCACAAACCGTTAGGATTAACGTTATCACACGCTCCTTCCTTTCATCTTCAACAGCTGTCATTCCTTCTTTATTGGACCCCACAAACACGTGACTGAAACAAACTTTTTTTGGAAAACTGGAAAGTAAATCTGTAGCTTTCACTGGAGACTCAAATCTGTAGCATCCATCTGGAGACTAGACTAGAGCTGGTCACTGGAGTGTTTCAGTGGTAAGCTTCACTGGTGGATCACTGATGGTTGTCACTGGAGCTTCTTGCCACTTGAGTAGTGTTACTACTGGCGACTGGACTGGTTCATTAAATACTTGTCTGAAGTGGGCCACTACTGGTAAAATTAACATGGCTTGTTCAGATGGAATTATCATTTCAGTTTGCCTCTTCAGTTCATTTGCTACCTCCAGTTGACTTGATTTCTCCAGTTCACTGGTGTCAGTCAGTTCAGTGAACCTGGTCATTTTCGCATCATCTCTCTTGATCTATCAATAAGTTGTTCAGCTGCCACATCAGCTTCCCATGCTGATTGTGCTTGCTGAGGGTCTTGTTGCTCCCCCTCAACAACAACGACCACAATTTGTCTTTCGCTTTTCAGCATCCTCATGGAATTCAATTTGTTTCTCCCCCTCAACATCAGCAGGGACGTTTTCAACATTCTCACTTGCCACCACAAATTCTTGAGTGCCCTCCTCAACAGCAGGAGTCACTTAAACTATGGCAGTTTCAACATTTTTCTCCCCCTTGGAAGTTGCATCACCAGCAGCAACTTCCACACTAGCAGTCTTTGTGCCCTGTTGAGCCATCAGCTTAAGTAATAAGTTCTTTATGTCCCCCATATCCTTCTCCATTTTTTCATACCTAAGTCGATCTTCCTCAGTGAATGAAGCTTGAGGCTTGGGAAGATCAGCGACTTGTTTCTCTAAGAATGTGATTGCCTTGGCCTGATTTTCAATTTGATTGACCAGAGGAGAGATGAGCTCGCTGAGTTTTTTAACTTCAGAGGCAGCTGTAGTGCTAGTGGAGGCTGCCTTTCTTACTGAGTAGTTTGTGGCATTGAAAACTATGTGCAGCGAGATAGCTTTGGCATTAAGGATCTGCTGGTCACGGTGAAGCACATTATTGGTAACATGAAGGATTTTTGTTTGATCTTGAGCCATTGAGACTGAATTTGCTTGAAGTGTCTCAATGTGGTTGCTGTTTTCCTCCTGCTTCTTACACCAGCTGTTTAAGGTAGTGACCAGCCTATCAGACTCTTTGTCTTTTAAATCAATGGCCAGATTGGCTGCCTTGGTAAGGTCATTCAGTTGGCTTTCAACTCTTTCAAGCCTGCTGGATGAGTTTGTGGAGTAAGAAATACCCAATTCTTTAGCGGGAAGAAGCTCAATCTCTTTTGGTAAAGTGGAAGGACAACCAGGAATAGATTAAAAAGACGAAGGCAAGATGAGAGATAACATAGTGTTCACTGGTTGAATTGGTCAAGGTTGAGGCCTGACAGTATGAGTTACTGGATCAACTTGTTCTTCAGTGTCATTCAAAGTCATAGTGACTTGAGCTTCTTCAGGGATTTCAACAATTGTTTCAGAGACTATAATTTCTTCCTTCTCAACCTCCATATCACTGGTCTCTTTTTCATCAGCATGATTATATGAATCAAGCTGGAACTCTTCAGCCACAAAATCTTCGAGATCAAAATCATTGTCATCATCCACATATTCAACTTCCATTTCCACATTTTCATCATCAGCACTTTCAACAACATTTTCTTCACCAACAACATTTTTTTCATCATCACCACCAACATTCAAACCAATATTTTCAGTAACCTGCCCTTCATCAGCAGCAGTGGTGGCAGCACTTTCAACGATTGTATTTGTCTCGGTCCCTGTTAAAACAGTTTCTGAGATGGAATAATGTAAAGGGTTGGGAGAAATATGTGCCTCTGTCTCAGTGAGTTATTGCACTGAAACGTCATCAGCCATAGACTTTGGTGTCTCTAGTCCTGCCTGTGATCTGACAGAGACTGACACCGACTCAGATGGTGGAGAAGAAGAAGATGGAATTATTTGAGTGGCTGACACAACTCTAGAGGGCTGGGGTCACCCTTGTTCTTCACCTACCTTTCCTACAGAAGATTGAGGTGGCTGCTTGCGGCTCCTTTTATTCTCGTCAGCAGCCTTTTTTGAGGCTGCTGATGGGCTGGCTGGTAATCTAGTGTCCTTGGGCTGTGAGGACGTCTTAACCTTAGTGGGTAAGCCCTTTGTTACTCGCTGCTTTTGTTTTTGGACATCAGCAGAAGGTGAAGTTGGAGCCGATGTTGGTTTAGATTTCGTCCTTGACTTTTTAGTCGGCTTGGAAGCTTTGGATGTTGCTGGGGGGTTTTCCAGCGAACCAGCTTCAAAGGACAATCTGGCATCACCAGTGAGGGAACCAGCGACCACATCAGATTATGGTGCTGATTCACCAGCACGGTTTTTCGGGTATAAAGAGGGATAAGAGAGAGTGAGTACCTCTATTATATGCTTAGAGAGAGTAGCATATTTGATATCAAATAACTCAGTGTCACAAGCTGGTTGCTTGTAGACTGATGGGCCAATCCTTGGTGCTTTGCAAACGGTAGCACCAAATTGGTTGTAGTCAGCTTTCAGTTCACGTTTGACGATGAGCGAGAGAAATCTAGCAAACGGAAGAGTGTGAGATCGGTTACTGGCTTGTACCTTTGCCTTTAAGTCTTCAAAGATAACTTGAGCAAAATAAATGAATCTTCCATTTGCCAGCGCATGGATGATTTGCATGTTAGATGTTGTAGCTTCATCATAGGAGCCTGAATTGCCTCCTAGACACTGAATGACGTGAGCAAACAGTAATCTCCAAACCCCAAGGAGATGTTTCTTTGTGGGGTTACTGGGCACTGGCTGAACATTAGCGAGATCTGACCCATAGCCAATGGAAGGTAACCATTCCTTCCATTGCTCAGCAGTTGATGGGTTGCGTTTCTTAGTGTTTAAATTTATAAAAATGTTGTACAAGTAATTATCTCAAAACACAAACACACACCTTAACGGACAGGGGACCCGATCAGATGTAGTATAGTTTAGTGATAAGTACAGGATCGTTCGCAGGGACGCGTTGCTTTTACCTAATCTAGTAATACGTGTAATTCTAGCGGTTGGGGGTTGTCACGATTTCCTATTAAACTAATTAAAATACTGAAAAGTAAATAGAAGCGCAACCGCTTGTTCAGCGAGAGGCTTAGTCTGAAAATAGTTTGAAAAAGCAAATAACAGTAATTAAATTAAAATACTTGTTTGGCTTCTCAGATCTCATAGTACGACCAGATATCATTCTACCTACTTGCTAGATTGTTGGAAACTTCATCACGTCTCAGATTCTCGTTAGATTCACTTTGCCTAAGTAACTAGTGCTGTCCCTACACTCACACTACTCTATAAACAAATTCTCGTTAGATTCATTGTTTAAGCATTAATGAACTAAAGTTTGTGTCACTAATTCATCTTTAAGTTACCCGGCTCTTAAGCCATGACCAGATAATAATTCTTTCCGGTGACCACAGTGCTTGTTTCCAAGTCACTGGATCGCGTCTGACATTGTTAAGCATCATGTTCTATTCGTCCTAATTACTATGGTTCCAGATCCCTCGGTTACAAGTGAATCACCTTTTACATCTAGTTAAAGACTGACTAGTGTTTTCCATCCTTATGTATTAATCCTAGTGTATGATTATAGACCGATCATCAAAATTAAATCAATACATGCAAGATATAGAACCGATAACAATATAAAGAACTAGTAAAACATGGATCTACAACAAACAGTAAACACACTCCAACAGATCTAACAAATAAAGTAAAATAGATAAATGTCTACATGATCACGTCGATCCAAACAAGTATTCAGCCTACTAGCCTACCATTATTAAAGGAATAACAAAGTCTGAAAAGATGAAAGACATTGTTTACCAACTGAAACTAAAATAAAAGAGTAGATCTAGGTTGAGGATGAAGATCGGAAGGCATTAGAAGCTCCAAAACCTCCTTGGGATCTGCAAAGTCGACCTAGGGTTTGATGTGGGTGGCTATGGCTGCTGAATCGGTTCTCTCTTAGGGTATTGAGGGCTGCTTCGGCTTAAATAGGTGACAAAGTCAGTGTGCTGAACTGGGCTTCCCAACGGTGCTGGATGGACTCCAGCGGCGCTGGGCTTTGGCTAGCGGTGCTGGCAAGGTGCCAGCGGCACTGGCAGTTCCTGCTGCTTCTCGTATCGCTTCGTTCGGCTCCCGAATCACTTCCTTGTGTCTTGTAACTTCATAGGCCTTCATCTTGAGTCACTTGATGCCATTTACCCTCACTCGCATCTTTCGTGAACCTGCGTAAACATAGATTCCATTAAGTACCAATAGTTCCGGAATATTAACTCATTTAAGACATAGAAATAAGGCCTTTCGATAGGGGTTTTTATCACAAAATGGACGCTCATCTGCAGTCACTGGTTCAACAAATGGTTTTTCAGGGGTTTGAGATGGGATACAAAGAGTGGTGCGAATAATGTTAGGGGTGATTTTGATGGTGTATTTCTTTTTCATTAGTGTACCAAAAATTACACCAGTGCCCACTTGATAGTCACAAGTCCACCAAAATTCCCTCAGAAGATAGACATACATATCTTCTGGATCTAAATAAATGGCATTCTTAACAAGAAATGCCTTGATGAAATCAAGCATTGGCTTATACCCTTTTATGCCTCAAGGCACTTTAAGCGAGCCGAGATAGTTATTAGATTTAATAGCTATCTTTTTGTGGTTGGAAAGTGACTTTATTTGATGGAGTAATGGTTTCAGGGTTGAATACATCAGAATGCATGTATAAAGGAACATTTTTGAGGGCTTCTTGTGTAGTCCTTAGGAGACAATTCGATGTGTGTTGATGCTTCAGGTTGGTTTTCAATGATTTGATCTGAAGTGGAAGCCATTTTTTGAGAAGAAGAAATAGGGAAGATAATGAACAGTTGAGTTAATGAGGAAATTATGAGAGAATTTGAAGAGATATATGTGAAAAGGAAAGAAAAATGAGCGTAAAAGGTGGAAAGTGAAAGGATTTATGTATATATAGGGTGTGATTGTGGGCCCCCACTTCTGCAAAAAGGAACCGTCGTTTTCTTTCTCTCTCCTAATATTATATATATATATGAGTGAGATTGTAACACAAAAGGACACGTTTTATATTAAAATATAGAGATATACGTATGTGAGTAACGTATAAAAGGTTTGATTTGACAACTTGTACAATTTATTCAAAGATACTCGAGTGTTTAAGCCGTATATACTGTGCAAGTTGTCCATTAGGGAGAAAATCGAGGTAACCGTTTGAAATATTTTATTTTATTAATAAAATTACTTGGTGAATATGCTTCCACATAAATATAGTTAGAATGGAAGTATATCCACTGACAATTTTAGCAAATCTGGTTACCTTATTTTGATTATTAGTTTCAGTTAGCGACATCACAACCAATGTTGGTCGCTGACAGACAATAAAGGCTTTGCAACCAATATGTCAAGAATCCCTAAAGTGTTATAGCAGCCAGTGGTCACCTAAGCGTTCGATTGCATACTTTTACATCTTCAAGGAGGGAAAGGAGTTCAGCGAGCAAGACAAACTTAAACTCACTGATAAACTGAGATGGCTTTTCAACCAACAATTTATTATTTACAAGGTATTATAGCAGCCAATGGTCACCTAAGCGTTCGATTGCATACTTTTATATCCTTGAGAATTTTATCAGCAGGCAAGACAAACTTAAGCCTGCTGACAAGGTTTTGACTCAAGAATCAAATTTCAACTTATCACAAAAAAAATAAGTTGAACTTTAGCAAACATGACACATTTTGTCGCTGATTCACCATTCAGCATTCCCAACTTACTTACCAGATACTTGAACCTGGTTTCATCTAAGGGTTTAGTGAATATGTCAGCAAGTTGATCATCAGTGGGGATGAAGTAGATTTCAACATCCCCTTTCATGACATGGTTACGAATAAAGTGATACCTAATATCTATGTACTTGGTTTTGGAACGCTGAACAGGATTGTGTGTGATAGCAATTGCACTTGTCTTGTCACACATAATGGGAATCTTAGAGTATTCTAGGTCATAGTCAGCGAGTATTCTAGGTCATACTTTTATCCAGAGGACTTGTGCACAACAACTCGCTGCTGATACATACTCTGCTTCAGCAGTGGAGATAGACACTGTGTGCTATTTCTTACTAGACCAACTAGTCAGCTTCCCCCCCCCCAACAGTTGACATCCTCCACTGGTGCTTTTCCTATCTAACATGCAACCAGCATAGTCAGAGTCAGAGTATCCTACAAGGTCAAAGCTAGAGTCTTTGGGATTCAAGAGACCTAGTGAGGAGGTACCTTTTAAATACTTAAAGATTCGCTTTACAGCGAGAAGGTGAGATTCCTTAGGAGAAGCTTGATATCTTGCACAAAGGCAAGTAGCAAACATTATGTCAGGACGACTCGCTGTGAGATACATCAGCGAGCCAATCATACCCCGATAGTGAGTGGGGTTCACATGCTTACCATCTGGATCAGCATGGAGATTGTTAGGTGGGGACATAGGAGTGGCTTTAGGAGTGACATTAGACATGTCAAACTTAGACAGCACGTCTCGAATGTACTTTTCTTGATTAATGAAGATGTCATTCGAGAGTTGACGATTCTGAAGACCAAGAAAGAAGGTCAGATCACCCATCATGCTCATCTCAAAGTGAGAGGACATCAGGGAGCTGAACTTTTCACAAAGTTTCTTGCTGGAGGACCCAAAGATGATATCATCAACGTATATTTGAACATAAATGACATTAGCACCCTTTCTATAAATGAAGAGAGTGTTATCAATGGACCCTTGCTGAAACTTATGGGAAAGAAGAAAAGCAGAGAGTGTGTCATACCAGGATCTAGGAGCCTGTTTAAGACCATAGAGTGCCTTATAAAGACGATATACATGGTGTGGCTTGCCTGGGCCTTCAAAACCAGGTGGTTGCTTAACATAAACTCCCTTGCTGAGTTTTCCATTTGGGAAATCACTATTTCCATCCATTTGATAGACAGTGAAGTTTTTGCAAGCAGCGTGTGCCAAGAATAAGCGAATAGCTTCTAAGCGGGCCACTGGTGCAAATGTTTCGTCATAATCGATACCTTCCTCTTGGATATATCCTTGTGCAACCAGCCTAGCTTTGTTACGAATAACAACACCATCTTCGTCCATTTTATTCCTATACACCCATTTGGTTCCAATGGGTTCTTTGCCAGGAGGTAGAGGAACCAGAAACCAGACATGCTATCTTTGAAATTGAGTAAGTTCCTCTTGCATGGAAGCAACCCAAGATGGATCAGCCATTGCTTCTCCTATATGTTCAGGAGTGATCATCGACAAGAAGTTGACATAAAGATATGTGTTCCTAGTCGCTGATCGAGTAATGATCCCCTGATGTGGATCACCAATGACTTGGTGAGCTGGATGACTAGATATCCATCAAAGTGAGGAACACTTGATGAACCTAGTTGAGTGTCAGCGGAAGACTGAGAGATGGGAACAGAAGAGAGATCATTATACGAAGAGAAGTCAATAGTGAGAATGGGTTCAGAGGGTGTGTGATCAGTTGAGTCATTCGACTGAGTTGAGTTATCATTGATAATGGGGTCATCAGCTGACTCCATATCATCATAGCATGCATCCTCCTCCTCAACAGACCCCCCCCCCCCCCCCCCCCCCCCCCCCCCCCCCCCCCCCCCCCCCCCCCCCCCCCCCCCCCCCCCCCCCCCCCCCCCCCCCCCCCCCCCCCCCCCCCCCCCCCCCCCCCCCCCCCCCCCCCCCCCCCCCCCCCCCCCCCCCCCCCCCCCCCCCCCCCCCCCCCCCCCCCCCCCCCCCCCCCCCCCCCCCCCCCCCCCCCCCCCCCCCCCCCCCCCCCCCCCCCCCCCCCCCCCCCCCCCCCCCCCCCCCCCCCCCCCCCCCCCCCCCCCCCCCCCCCCCCCCCCCCCCCCCCCCCCCCCCCCCCCCCCCCCCCCCCCCCCCCCCCCCCCCCCCCCCCCCCCCCCCCCCCCCCCCCCCCCCCCCCCCCCCCCCCCCCCCCCCCCCCCCCCCCCCCCCCCCCCCCCCCCCCCCCCCCCCCCCCCCCCCCCCCCCCCCCCCCCCCCCCCCCCCCCCCCCCCCCCCCCCCCCCCCCCCCCCCCCCCCCCCCCCCCCCCCCCCCCCCCCCCCCCCCCCCCCCCCCCCCCCCCCCCCCCCCCCCCCCCCCCCCCCCCCCCCCCCCCCCCCCCCCCCCCCCCCCCCCCCCCCCCCCCCCCCCCCCCCCCCCCCCCCCCCCCCCCCCCCCCCCCCCCCCCCCCCCCCCCCCCCCCCCCCCCCCCCCCCCCCCCCCCCCCCCCCCCCCCCCCCCCCCCCCCCCCCCCCCCCCCCCCCCCCCCCCCCCCCCCCCCCCCCCCCCCCCCCCCCCCCCCCCCCCCCCCCCCCCCCCCCCCCCCCCCCCCCCCCCCCCCCCCCCCCCCCCCCCCCCCCCCCCCCCCCCCCCCCCCCCCCCCCCCCCCCCCCCCCCCCCCCCCCCCCCCCCCCCCCCCCCCCCCCCCCCCCCCCCCCCCCCCCCCCCCCCCCCCCCCCCCCCCCCCCCCCCCCCCCCCCCCCCCCCCCCCCCCCCCCCCCCCCCCCCCCCCCCCCCCCCCCCCCCCCCCCCCCCCCCCCCCCCCCCCCCCCCCCCCCCCCCCCCCCCCCCCCCCCCCCCCCCCCCCCCCCCCCCCCCCCCCCCCCCCCCCCCCCCCCCCCCCCCCCCCCCCCCCCCCCCCCCCCCCCCCCCCCCCCCCCCCCCCCCCCCCCCCCCCCCCCCCCCCCCCCCCCCCCCCCCCCCCCCCCCCCCCCCCCCCCCCCCCCCCCCCCCCCCCCCCCCCCCCCCCCCCCCCCCCCCCCCCCCCCCCCCCCCCCCCCCCCCCCCCCCCCCCCCCCCCCCCCCCCCCCCCCCCCCCCCCCCCCCCCCCCCCCCCCCCCCCCCCCCCCCCCCCCCCCCCCCCCCCCCCCCCCCCCCCCCCCCCCCCCCCCCCCCCCCCCCCCCCCCCCCCCCCCCCCCCCCCCCCCCCCCCCCCCCCCCCCCCCCCCCCCCCCCCCCCCCCCCCCCCCCCCCCCCCCCCCCCCCCCCCCCCCCCCCCCCCCCCCCCCCCCCCCCCCCCCCCCCCCCCCCCCCCCCCCCCCCCCCCCCCCCCCCCCCCCCCCCCCCCCCCCCCCCCCCCCCCCCCCCCCCCCCCCCCCCCCCCCCCCCCCCCCCCCCCCCCCCCCCCCCCCCCCCCCCCCCCCCCCCCCCCCCCCCCCCCCCCCCCCCCCCCCCCCCCCCCCCCCCCCCCCCCCCCCCCCCCCCCCCCCCCCCCCCCCCCCCCCCCCCCCCCCCCCCCCCCCCCCCCCCCCCCCCCCCTTGCTGAAACTTATGGGAAAGAAGAAAAGCAGAGAGTGTGTCATACCAGGATCTAGGAGCCTGTTTAAGACCATAGAGTGCCTTATAAAGACGATATACATGGTGTGGCTTGCCTGGGCCTTCAAAACCAGGTGGTTGCTTAACATAAACTCCCTTGCTGAGTTTTCCATTTGGGAAATCACTATTTCCATCCATTTGATAGACAGTGAAGTTTTTGCAAGCAGCGTGTGCCAAGAATAAGCGAATAGCTTCTAAGCGGGCCACTGGTGCAAATGTTTCGTCATAATCGATACCTTCCTCTTGGATATATCCTTGTGCAACCAGCCTAGCTTTGTTACGAATAACAACACCATCTTCGTCCATTTTATTCCTATACACCCATTTGGTTCCAATGGGTTCTTTGCCAGGAGGTAGAGGAACCAGAAACCAGACATGCTATCTTTGAAATTGAGTAAGTTCCTCTTGCATGGAAGCAACCCAAGATGGATCAGCCATTGCTTCTCCTATATGTTCAGGAGTGATCATCGACAAGAAGTTGACATAAAGATATGTGTTCCTAGTCGCTGATCGAGTAATGATCCCCTGATGTGGATCACCAATGACTTGGTGAGCTGGATGACTAGATATCCATCAAAGTGAGGAACACTTGATGAACCTAGTTGAGTGTCAGCGGAAGACTGAGAGATGGGAACAGAAGAGAGATCATTATACGAAGAGAAGTCAATAGTGAGAATGGGTTCAGAGGGTGTGTGATCAGTTGAGTCATTCGACTGAGTTGAGTTATCATTGATAATGGGGTCATCAGCTGACTCCATATCATCAGCATTAGCTAATGCATCATGAAACTCCTCCTCAACAGAGTCATCAGCATGCTCGATCTCAGCCAGTGATCTAGGTTTGGCTAAGGCAGCATAGATTGATCTTAAGATAGGCTCAACTGGATCAATCGAGTAGATATGAGCAACAACTTGCTTCTGTTCAGCATCAGCTGGTGTATCCTGAGTGGTATGCTGATTAGGTTCAGGCAGCAAGCAAGAAGTATCAACAAATGAGTCAGCTTCCTCAGAGAGAGGATCAGCGAGCTCATTGAAAATGACTTCACTAGAAGATAGTGGAATGTCCTTAAGGGCAGGTGAACTTTCATCGAATGTAACATGGATGGATTCATCCACCTTTTGAGTTCGAGTATTAAATACTCTGAAGGCTTTGCTGATGGAAGAATAGCCAAGAAAGTAGTCATCATCAGCTTTAGGATCAAATTTTACTAGGTGATCCTTGTTATTTAGAATGAAAACAGGACATCCAAAGACATGGAAATAACTTATTTGAGGTTTCTTTCCTTTTAAAACCTCATATGCTATCTTATCATGCCTTTTGACAATGAGACACCTATTTTGAGTATGACAAGCAGTGCTGACAGCTTCTGCCCAGAATTTACTAGGCAGATATGATTCACTGAGCATGGTGTGTGCTGCCTCGATGAGTGTTCTATTTCTTATTTCAGCAACACCATTTTGCTCAGGAGTTCTAATAGAAGAGAAGTTTTGTGAGATCCCTTGATCAGCACAAAAGGATTCAAGAGTGTGGTTTCTGAACTCAGTGCCATGATCACTTCTGAGTTCTTTAACCCTTATGCTGTTGAGATTTTCCATTTTCTTGATGAAATTGATAATCTCTTCAGCAGCATCACTCTTGGAGTGAAGAAAGATAGTCCAAGTATATCGTGAATATTCATCCACAATAACTAAATTGTATCTGCTACCCCTTAGACTTTGGACATTCACTAGACCAAAAAGGTCCATGTGAAGGAGATGAAAGCAACCCTTGATAGAATTGGCTTGCATTGTTTTGAAGGTAGACCTATGGCTTTTACCTTTTTCACAAGCACCACAGAGTCTATCTTTTTCAAAGGAGAGATGAGGAAGGCCACGAATAAGATTCGTTTTGGCCAGAGAGTTGATTGTCTTAAAATTCACATGTGACATTCGTTTGTGCCACAACCAATTGAGTTCAGCTACTAACTTGGAAAAGAAACAAGTCTCACTGTCAGTCTTGACAGGAGTGAAGTCAACAAGATAGACATCTCGTTTTCTTGGAGCAACCAAGACGACTTCCTTGTTCACATTGAACACAGTGCCTTGATGCTTATCAAGAATCACTTTGTAGTCAGCATCACAAAGTTGACTTATGCTGATGAGATTATGTATCAATCCATTTACATAAGCAACCTTGGTGAACTTGATGACACCATTAGAAAGTAAGCCATAACCTTTAGTCTGTCCAGTGGAGTTATCACCAAACACTACAGTAGGGCCAGCAGCCTCTACATAGTTATCCAGCAGGGTCTTAGAGCCAGTCATGTGTTTTGAACAGCCACTGTCCAAGTACCACACTCCTTTTACCAGCGAGCCCTACATGGATACAACAGAAGGATTTAGATGGATTCATTGTTAGCCTCTCTGAGAGGTTCATCAGTAGAGGTAGAAGGAATAGCTTCAGAATTTTCTTCGTCAGCGAGTGTAGAAGGGTGAGGTGGTAAAGAACTTAGAGGGAAGGTACCAAAGGATTCTTGATCTCCAGAGAAAGGAGTTGTGGTGCTACCACTATCAAAAAAGATCATGTTGCTGACCACATTTGTATCACTGAATTCAACAATGATAGATGGTTCACCAAATTCACTAGGAATAATCCTTTGTGAATGTGGGATAGATACATGCTGAGCAGAGATGAATTCAATAATGTTTTCTTCAATGAGAGCTACTGCATCTCCTACACTATTTTCTGGTTCAGCAGAGAGAGGGCTCTCGCAAACCATAGTGGAGGAAGAAGCAGCAGTTGAAGAGGGAAGATTAGGTTGAATGACAACTTCAGGAGCATCCATGGCATTGTCATCATCACATTCAGAAGCCACATGACCTCTGCTGCCACACAAGTAGCATTTTTTACCAGAGGTGCTGGCTTTTTTATTATGAATGAGAAATTCCCTAAGTTGAGAGGAAAGATCATTAACTCGCTGAGTGAGCTCGTTAATTTGAGGATTTGAGGAAGAAGAAGAAGATGCCTTGTTCTTTTGCTTGGACTTATGCTTGTGCTTAAGTACCTGCTGAGGCATCTTGGGAGCAGGACCCAAAATAGATTTACCATTTGATCCCTAAGGCTGAGATGAAGAGGGATTTAAGGATCCCTTGACTACACTCCATGCTTGTTTGGCATATGGATATGAAGAAGGACCCTGCTGATGAGACTGATGGACTCTTTTAGGAGTGATAGCTCTTGGTTGCTGATTAGGAGTTGCTGACCTCACTTACCTATGAGGTAGATACTCCCGCTTAGGAATAGTGGACCTAACTTGCTGATGTAGCAAGTGTCCTCTTTGAGGAGTAATGGGTCTTACTTGCTGATGTGGCAAGTATCCTCTTTGAGGAGTTATAGACCTGGTTTGATGATGAGGCATTCGTTCTCTTTGAGGAGTAATAGGCCTCACTTTGGGAGGAACATGCATAGACTGAGGTGTCTACCAATGGTGCTGTCTATCAGCGGGTCTGACGTGAGAAGGTCCTACTTGCTGATATCTAGCATCGCTAAACCTGATGCGTCTTTTTATCAGACGCTCATGCTGATTAGTTTTACTGTCAGCATGGGTAGGAGTTTGCTGAGAAGATGAAGAAGAAGGTTGAGAGACAACTTGCTGAGGTTGCTGACTAACAGGGTTAGCTCGCTGAGGCGTGTTATAGTCATAAGGGACAACAACCTTACTTATTTTGAAGGGGTCAGCAGCTTTGATGGTAAGCTACTGAGGAGCAACAGTTTTGAACCCATCACAGGAAATGTCACCTTCAAATGATTCCCCAGAAGAGTATTGAACTCTTCCTTCATTTGGCATCATGCCAATAATAGGGAGATGAGGATAGGTGTTGCTGGTGCTTGCTGAAGAGCTTGCACCATTTACCTCAGTAGAGGTAGAGTGTAACACCCTTCATTTAAAAATGTGGATTTCCAAAACTTTTCGCCTAATGGCGTCAAAAGAAAGCGGAAGTAAGCTTTAAAAGTCCAAACCAACAAAATCTGTTTGGTTCATTTATTAATTGGTGTTACTAGCCATATCATCAAAACAAGTTTAAATGGAAATCCATCGGTTCCCCAACATTAAACAACCGACCACAAAAACATTACAAGTCATAAACGTCATATCATAATTCAAACGTCTAAAAGGAGCAACCACTATGGGTAAACTATGTTCATCCTCAAGCAATCTACCCATGCCTCACACTTTCTTCATCAACACACATAAGCTTGCTAAACCTGAGGGAACAACACATTTCAATAAACAAGTGTTAGCTAACGAATTAGCTAAGTAAGATACCACACGAATTATAAAGCATTTGTCCGATTAAAACTTTATAAAATTAATATATCGTCATTAAGGCACAACTTACATTAAACACATCATATCAACTACATATCAAGTTAGGATGAACCACCCTAAATGTGCCTATTCTTCTTTTATATCATACGCACACACATAACTTCATTTCTGCATTTAAGTGTAACATAAGTCACACCCGACTAGATGGACAAACCACACGGCTGTACATCAAATGTCTCTAAGGAATGGCAAGCCCATCCCGGAGTAATCCGTATGTACAAGACAAATGGTGCGGGTCAGACCTCCCGTATTACTCTTCTGCATCTTTGACCATGTTGCAAGGAGCCACCCAAGCAACCACGCGTTCACACACCCGCCGGGCAAGGGCAAGTACGGGTTAAGCTTAACACTTTCTGCATTTCATTTACGAGCTCGATTTCACACTTCATATAGTTTAGGTGTTCACACATACCTAAACAAGTACTACATATACTTCTTTACGTTTGGGCCCTTAAACGTGCACGTGTCATGGCAACTTAGTAAGTCTAGTGAACTAGATGAACAAGCCAAACAATCATGCACATTTCACACATCATCAACATAAAACTACATTTCAATACAACACAAGATACTACATATCATTTCATAACCTAGTACTACATTACATCACAATGGGACTGCATTTCAGGTCATTTATGGTCATCTACATAGCCCATATCACCTCCCGTGTAACCCCGAATACCCACAAGCAATTCAAGTTATCATTTGGGAAGTTATTATACGAAACCTTCTTTTTGTTGAACCCTCAGCGTGTCAAAGTAGTGTATCTTACCTCGTGACGAGCACAACAAGCAATACGCAAGATTAATTCGTCTTGTTTGTGTTTCCATCTAACAATAGCATCACATAACCAATTGGTAGCATAAACGTGGCTTCAAAAGACCTCTCTAACTTCCCTATATCATAAGGTAACCTATACATAAGGTCTATGGGTCAAACGATCATGAAAACAAGCCTATACGACTGCCTGACCTGAATATGCGCCGCATGGATCTTCCATCCGCCGCATAAACTTGATCAAAATACTCCAGACCAGTCTGTGCACCGCACAGAAATCCATGCGCCGCACATCGGGGTTTGTTCACCAACTCTGACTTTTAAACTGCTTTAAACGATTCCTATTCGATCTCAAACTCTAACCCCGACCTAGAGACATGAAATTGATCTCTTTTATGACACAATTGATGCCCCCAAACCATCAATTGATTCCTTGGTCCATTACAAACATAAATCATTCAATTGATTACCGAATAACATAAAAATCGGTTAACGTTTTGCAATATAACCCAACCCAAACCCCATGGCCTGGATCGGATCGACATATAAGACTTATAAGATCAGATTTCAAAGGGGATTTACCTATAATACCTGTAGATGACTTAAAGGATCCAAGATCTTAACAAAACTTGATCGAATCGGCATGAAACAATTAGATCTTAAGAGAAACTTGCTTGGTAGAAGGAGGGGTTGCTTAGGGTTTCTTCTCACACACAATTGCTACAGATTATGATAATTAGGGATGTCTATTTATCCTCTAAGCCGTGGCCAACTCTTCCATAAGTTCCAACTTAAGCCCCTCGACATTACTTCTTTACATTTATGGCTCAAACGACTTACGGGAATACTTACCGACATATCTAACATGTCTTAAACATCTTTGACATCTTAATCACGTTAATATATACATCATTAAGGCATTAAAGCCTCTCACATCAAGCACATTAACCACATATAAACATTAAATCTTCTACAGTCTTAACGACTCAAGTCAACCGTTAAATAAAAGTTTCGGGATGTTACAATTACCTCCCCCTTAAGAGGATTTCGTCCTCGGAATCACTTCAGCATCAATAGGTGAGGATAATTTCCGAATCAACTTTCACCATAGATATAATTCCATTTTACTAGCACAAGCTCAGTTAATTTCCTATGAAGCTTCTTTTACTTTTGGCCAAGAATCTCAACTAGATCATCTACAATCATTTCTTAGCATCAATACTCACATCTTTCAATGGAGTCACATAGGCATATGTTCAATAACACTCACGCAAGTTCTATGGATGTCATCTAAAAGCAGTACACAAGCACCTATCATACATCTTCTAGAGTTTACCCTTTTTATGAAGATCAAACACAATATCTAACGGAACTCCATGCTTACTTCATCTATATACAAAACGGCAAGCTTCACCACGCGCACATACTAATGAGTAACGAGAAAAGAAGCATTTTTATCAACTAGTCTACATCGACTCGTATCACATATGTGCCCTTAGGGGTTATAAACAACTTCGTCCCATAATCCATAGTCATCATATAAGTACATTTCTGCTTTGAAATAACCGATTGTTGCATCTTTTCATATTGCGCTCGGTACTCAGGTTTGACTTGTGTACAAGTCACACATTTTTGTACACACACTATCACTCTCGTTATTTGGCCATCACAAAATGGGTTTCAAATCACCACCCTTGTACTACTTGGATGAATATACTATCAGGACCAACTCATTGAACTTCTTACATAGTCTTTTCTTCTTTCACCTTACATTTCATCCGTTTCGGCATTTTTTTTATTCAACCTTTAAATCAAATCAGGTAATCACCTCATTTTACATTCAACAAAGACTATTCATTTGAAGGATAATACCTTCCTACCCATATCAACATAGACTTACCACTTAACGTAACTTCATATCATATCTTGGCATATCACACATAAACTTGTCACACGTATTCATATTAGCACATGTAGAGTATATACTCCTATTTGTGCCTTTCAACGATACATCATACTTATCACACGTCTCAACATATCTTATTAAATCTCACGTCACATTGTAATCCCACGTCTGAAACTATACGAACATCTTTCCCACATATTCTTATAATTATCTTAATCAACTTATTCTCACGTCTTACATCTTTATCAACATATTCTTACAACTTACATATTACGCACTAGCTTTACAACTAGCACGATTTCCCACGTCTTACGCACTAGCATTACAACTAGCACGATTTCCCACATAAATCTCACGTATTTAGCTATAACATTTCCCACGTATTTATATCACTCTTACTTTTTACGCACTAACACTAAGGCTAGAACGATTTCCCACATTTTACGCTTTACTTTAACATTAGGTATATACATTACCTACTAGTCCCACATCTACTTTAACGTTTAATCCCACTAACGTGCACAACTCATACCAACTCCTACGGGTATCTAGTGAACTAGATATTTCACACTTAAGCCCCACACATAAGCCATCACATAACAATCATTTCATGGCGGCATAATTATAATCGACATACTACATATGCATATAACCACTTTACTTTAAACATCATCATATCATAATAAGCCACTTCATCATACATACATTCCCACATAACCTCCCGCATAACTCGGAAAACCTAACACACATAAGATAATCCAGTTAAGAGGTTAATTAAAGAAAACTACTTTTGTTGTGCCTCCAACGTGATAAAAGACATGTATCTTACTACACCTCGTATCATAATAGGTCGTATCACATTTCTGGCGACATCCAAATAAGCATGTCACCACGGTTCATAAGCCTCCTTAAGTACAACTTTTGGTCATTTCGTTTTCGGATACTGAAATCTTACTTTTAAACGTATTGCTTCATGATGGTTCATCTCACCTCTTCTGACTATGCTTCATTTCTACTACATTCTTGTCTCAAAGAACATTACCTTGAGCTGATTTGCCGTAGTCAAGCACGCACTATCACCTTGCAACCACGGACTTAGTTAATAAATAGAACTTTATTCCTTTCCACATTAAGCATCAGTTGCTCCCTTAACCTTTACTTACCTTTGACGAATTTAAAACTAAGCCTCTTCGAGTTGAAAATCGTAATCACGCTCTCTACACAAATATGATGTCCTACGTCATACTTAGAATAGGCAATATTGTCATCACTAAACATGACGACTGAACGATCTAGGGAATACTCTAAACTTGATTCCTTAAATTCATACACAAGGACTTTCGTTATCGTAAAGGCATTTCCAGAAACTCAATAGGGTCGTCATAATGAGCGTATGAATAACTTCATCGGAACTTTCATCATCAACAAAGGGTAGCAACATCGTAAATCTATCTTATAAGATAAATAGATCCCACAATCGAAAACATTAACTTCTTCCTATAATGGAGAACAAAATGGAAGATGCGTTTGCATGAAAGTAACACTTGACATACATCACTTGAAGGCTCGACCTCACGATTACAACGAAGCCGGGAACATTATTAGAACATCTCAAAACTACGAGTAGGCTCGAATTTAGAAGTATAATCTTTGCCTTGCATTAGCGGATCACATAGACGGGAAACATGATCAATTCGGAATCAAATACTCTTGAATACTTTTACTTCATATGCTTTAGGAAGCTATAAATATCCCTATCATTATACCTTTAACTCATTCCTTAAGAGAAAACTCTTTATCTTGAGAAGCAGTCATACATAAAATTCCGTACAAATATAAGATATCAACAACACCTTTACATTCCTGCAATATAAGGAAGAATCTCCCCCGCAGACACTCGTCCCAATCGTCACATCTCGTCCAGTAGCGAAATCAAACTATACGAGTCGTAAATCCAAAACAGTCCAAAGTATGCGCCGCATGAAACATGTGTGCGCCGCATAAATGCATATCTGGGGACTTATGTGCCGCATGGAATACATATGCACCACATAATTCACTAAAATTTTACACATAAAACTCCCCAGATTTTCACCACTCAACCCATGCGCCGCATGGAACTTCCATGCGCCGCATAACGGGCTCCTCTTCAGAACCCATTTCTAATCTGAGCAAATATGCGCCGCATATTTCATCAATTTCGTCACAGAAAATACCCAACAATCTGAGCACACAAACTATGCGCCGCATAGAACCTATATGCGCCGCATATCGAGCACCCAACTGAAATCAATTTCCAAAATTTGGCAGATATGCGCCGCATGAAAGACTCATGCGTCGCATATCGCCCAGTTCGACCAAAATCCAAACTTTCAATCTTTAATCGAATTCCATACGAACTCAAACCTTCAATCTTAATCCCAAGCACAACTTTCACATTTAGCAGCTCGAATAAAGCCTCACATCATATCATAGTGCTCTTGGAATGGAAGAGTTTCATGTTTAAGGGTTCAATCAACCGTAGTGTTGACTTCTCTACTTGCTTCAACTTCATCCTCCTTTATTTAATTCATACGTGTCTACTCTTCACGTGGTTAAATATGATATCATTCAGCGATTCCATCATTCTCATCTTCACTTCATTCGGATCAACACAGACACAGTTTCACAAACACACACAATGTCGTGATACATTTACAATTACATTCGCGACCGGAATTGTAACTATATCCTTCCATACGTGTGCCCGGTAACCCTTCTATGCGTCACCTACTTATAATCCTTCAAGTATCCAGCATCAACTCTACTCTTTAAACTTCAAGTCCATGTCTTTTAAACTACTAGACTCAACAACATTGACTACCAATCACTTCATTTAACTTCATGTACATCATAATCATCATAAACATTTAATTCAGCTATCACTTTCCACCGATCTTCACATATTTCCACACACACTTGCAGCATCAACATCACTAAAGTTGTAACACGGTGTTTACTTTCGACAATTAGGGGTACCCTACATAGAAATCTCCCCAACTTCATTACTTTGTACACCGGTCAACACAAGCATGGCCATACAAACACGCTCGCGTCGTGATACGCTTGCAATTATGTTCCGGACCATAATTGTAATTGTATCCTTTCACTTGCATGTTCGTTACCACATTTGTGTATCGTCTTCTCTTTACCAAATCCATTCACGCGACCATCTTCACGCATACAACATCTCACTTCCTTTACGATCCTTGTCACAAACCCCATGGGTTGGACATTAATGGAATACCATCTCACCTATTCCTCCAACTTTCCTTCATTTCAAACACTTCACACATAAACTACATCGCACATTTATCAAATTCAGTTAGAGAAATGGCACATCACCTCGTGGACCGTCTATCGTAGCAATATAATGATTTAGAGATGGAGAAGCGAGAAAACGAAAGAATAAAGGCTAAAAGACATATTCACATATCATCAAACAATCAATCATCATATAGCCTTAATCCCTACACTCTCACTCATCCCAGCCCGTCCTAAAAGCATTTCATCTCAAAGGTTAAGCATACATACTTAAGCCTAACTTGTCCTCTTTCGGTTTAAATCCAATTCCTATGGCACACCTACAGTCATTGGTTCACTTAAACCATTTCTCTGATACCAACTTGTAACACCCTTCATTTAAAAATATGGATTTCCAAAAAATTTCGCCTAATGGCGTCAAAAGAAAGCGGAAGTAAGCTTTAAAAGTCCAAACCAACAAAATCTGTTTGGTTCATTTATTAATTGGTGTTACTAGCCATATCATCAAAACAAGTTTAAATGGAAATCCATCGGTTCCCCAACATTAAACAACCGACCACAAAAACATTACAAGTCATAAACGTCATATCATAATTCAAACGTCTAAAAGGAGCAACCACTATGGGTAAACTATGTTCATCCTCAAGCAATCTACCCATGCCTCACACTTTCTTCATCAACACACATAAGCTTGCTAAACCTGAGGGAACAACACATTTCAAGAAACAAGTGTTAGCTAACGAATTAGCTAAGTAAGATACCACACGAATTATTAAGCATTTGTCCGATTAAAACTTTATAAAATTAATATATCGTCATTAAGGCACAACTCACATTAAGCAAATCATATCAACTACATATCAAATTAGGATGAACCACCCTAAATGTGCCTATTCTTCTTTTATATCACACGCACACACATAACTTCATTTCTGCATTTAAGTGTAACATAAGTCACACCCGACTAGATGGACAAACCACACGGCTGTACATCAAATGTCGTTAAGGAATGGCAAGCCAATCCCGGAGTATTCTGTATGTACAAGACAAATGGGGTAGGCCAGACCTCCCGTATTACTCTTCTGCATCTTTGACCATGTTGCAAGGAGCCACCCAAGCAACCACACGTTCACGCACCCGCCGGGCAAGGGCAAGTACGGGTTAAGCTTAACACTTTCTGCATTTCATTTACGAGCTCGATTTCACACTTCATATAGTTTAGGTGTTCACACTTACCTAAACAAGTACTACATATACTTCTTTACGTTTTGGCTCAAACGACTTACGGGAATACTTACCGACATATCTAACAAGTCTTAAACATCTTTGACATCTTAATCACGTTAATATATACATCATTAAGGCATTAAAGCCTCTCACATCAAGCACATTAATCACATATAAACATTAAATCTTCTAGAGTCTTAACGGACGCGAAGTGTTGACCCAACGACTCAAGTCAACCGTTAAATAAAAGTTTCGGGATGTTACATAAAGGAATCGCTGGAGGAAGATGAAGTTGAACCAGCGTCCATTTCAGTGTGGTAATCATTAAGACCCTTAATAAAATACCACTTTTTCATCTCCTCATGAGACATAGATGCGGAAGGAGGGATGGCAATTTCAGGTTTCACATCGTCAGCGATTAAGTTAGAGAGAGTGGCAGCGACTTCATAGTCACCCCCAATAACTTCTTGAACTTGAGCAGGGACTTGTTCATTGAGACAATTGTGATGAAACCTATAAGCTTTTGACCAGGAGGTCACAATCTTCTTTAAGTCAGAGACTTCATGCTTGAGTTTTTCATTTTCAAGCTGGAGTCTCTGTGCTAGCAACTCATGAGATTGGAGTTCAACATGAACATTCCTCAGGTCATTGAGTTTTTTAGATTTTTCACTTAACTCTAAGCAGACAGAGTCAAGTTTAGATTGGAGTTCAGCTCGTATAGATTCAATGAACTGAATATCACATGATAAGGATTCAAAGATTTTAGATTTATCCTCATCAGTGGCTGCTGAGTGAGCACATACCTTTTTGATGGTGACGACTCGGGATTCATGCGAGCCAGGAGACCATATAGAATCTTTACTCACTAGCTTTGTTGATTACACACACTAATTTAAGCTTTGTTCTGTGTATTACAGGAATCTATAAAATGTCTGTTACCTCTTTAATGCAAATATCTTCATTTTCTATCGTTTCTACTTCATAATTGTAGCCTAAGTTGTACTTTCTCATTGTTATCTGGGTGGGTCATCTGAGTTGGTAATGATTCAAAATAGATAAATGATTGGTACAATTGAAACATTCAGGTCAGGTTAGGTATGCCCGTAATTTGTCCAAAACTTTGTATCTTTTGTATCACCAATTGATTTTGTTGCCATCCATCAAATGGTTCTATAATTTTCTAGTACTCTCATAATATATAAACCATACGAAAATCTTGATTACAAATTTCTCAACCATTCCAATATAGTAAACTGAATCTCACTAACCTGGTGAGAAATGTCAGGCCTGTACTCAGCTGGGTTTCGGTTATTTCTCTTCAAGAAATTTGCATGATCCTCTGAGTTCAACAATTGATAACTCTGAACAAAAACATACATGAACAGAATACATCAATATATGATCAGAAATCCAGAAGAAAAAAAATAAAAAAAATTGGCATGATCCTTTTAGTTCAACAACATTAACCCTAACTTGAAATTAGATGGCATTTGGTTTCTTCCAACTTGAAATTGCTTATTCAAATTTAAAATAAGCATTTTCGTTAAACCACTCAAACCTACTTATCGGCTTTAAAGTTAAGGAGATAAGCAAAAAGCACTAGCATAGGCAAAATCACAAACACCCTTAATACAAGAATCATTTTTACAATCAACAGAAATGTTGTAACTTATAAATAATGGGCTCTACATATCAGCATAGGAACATGGACATATATATATAATTCCATTAAAATACCATCAAAAAATACACCTTGTAAAACTTATCAAAAAAATGTAATCTTGCAACACCCACACAAAAAAAAAAAAAACTTGGAACGAAAACTAACCTTGCCAACTTTAGTAACTTCTAAAGAAGCCTTTTCAAGAATGAAGATAACACCAGGGGCATTCTTGTCATTTTCCGGCTGCTGTGCATTCAAATTCAATGGAATTCCAGAAAGTAGTTTCTCTTCATCATCTGATTCTACTGTAGTCTTCAGTTTCTTGTGGGTCCCTTGTTCTTCTTCTACTTCTTATTCTTCTTCTTCATGTTCAACATTTTCTTCAAATTCATTTTCCTTATCGTAATATTCCTTTTTTATAATTCAATAATAACGATACCTAATGGTATGATATTGGGTATTTAAGATTAGTATCCAATTACTATTAAAAAAAAGAACTTTCTGGTTGAAACCCATTAATTCCTCAACAAATTTCGAGATGAAGATGATGATTGTTGATGTTAATTTTCGGTTTTTGAGAGGGAAAAGGGGAGGGGAGAATAGCCGAAAGAGAGAGTGAAAGTGAGGGTAGGAGGGAGAGATTAGGGGGGGTTTTTTGCCCCTTACCGATTTTGACCCTCCTTGACCATAGAGAAAACTCGTTTGACTCGAAAATCTGAGACTCGTTAGTTCAAATTAATGATACGATAATTTTTTTCTTTTTAATACCTTTAAAATAACTATAAATATGACCATGTTAACTATTTAAATTTTTTTTATTTTGTTCAGTTTTAAGTTTTCTATAATTTATTAGGCATTTATATAATACGACTAGTATTCTTTATAATCTTGAAATCTCGCACCAATTTTCCAATTACTAAATGCTCTCAAAACTCGAATGAACATGAACTCGCTTAATTTCAAATATAATGTCTTACATTTGCGCTCGTACATGACTTATTAAGCTTGTACAAACTAACGAGACACGTACAAGAACTGGAAATGAATGACGATCGGGATGCTCATGTGACGGTTGTCACATCATTCCCCCGTTAATTAACTTGTCCCGAAATTCAACTTGTACTAGACACCTCGAAAAGTTGAGGCTACTTGATCCTCAATCTGATCTTTTTGCTCCCAATTATACTCGCTTGTTGTACCATTAACATACATACATATATACATACATGCAGGGGCGGAGCCATATTGGGGGTGAGGGTGGCTAAGGCCCACCTCAACCTAGAACAGCCATATATTTTAGTTCTAATTTTAGGTATTTATAAGATTTGGCCCACCATATATTTTTTGTAGCTCAGTTCTATAAGCTTAATTGTAAAATATAAGGGATTATGTCACCGGAGTGTAACCAATTATGACTCAATGGTATATAATGTAATGACCTTTCAAAATGGCTATCTAATGTAAGTACCTTCCATTTTTGTTCTTTTAATGTATACTACCGGGTAACATCCTATTTGTAACCAGTAATGTCACGTTGGACGTAAAAAAATTGGGATTAAGGCACCGGAGTGTAACCAACTATTAGCGAATAGTTATGTAATGTAGTGACCTACGAAAGTGTTAAATTGATGTAAGAACCTCTCAAATCATGGCCGTAAAAATTATATAATATTTGTATCAATAAATTATATAATATTTGTATCAATAAATTATATAATATTTGTATCAATTATAAATGCACTGTACGTAGCTATGGTCGTCAGCCACGAAGATAGGATGGCACCGGTTCCAAAACCACGGAACATAAAGCGTCGTCTTGTGCATATCCCTTTTCCTTTTGATGTCTTATGTTTTAATGGCCGGATCTAGTCACTTTCAGAATCCATTTAAAATCATGGTCGTGAAAACCACCATATCGCTTTTTTTTCCTTTTCTTAATTTCTTCTTCATCTTTCTCTTTTTTCTTGTTAGATCTAGGGTTTTATCTTCTTAGATCTAGATGTATGTATGGTTGTATATTTGTGTAAAGATCTTCGTGTTAGAGTAAGAATATGAAGGCGCAGGTGGAGATGGAAGTAGATCCATACTGGTACAGATTCAGATCAATTAATATGATGGTGGGGGATGATGATGATGATGCGTGTATGGATTTGTTGAATGGTGGCGGTGACCGGAGAGTGGCCGTTTCCGGTTGCAGCCTGGTCTTTTGAACGACACCTCCACGTTGATAGATATAGGTAAAATATATGAAGAAAAATATATAGATAATACTGTAGTACTTATTTATTTGTTAGAACCGGTCAACCGTTACATCGAATGAACAAAACAGAGAGGTTCTTACATCGATTTAACATTTTCGTAGGTCACTACATTACATAACCATTCAATCATAGTTGGTTACATTCCGGTGCCTTAATCCCTTAATTTTATTACCAGCTAATGGTACAACCGGTCACCCGATACATTAAAAGCACAAAAATGGAAGGTACTTACATCATACAACCATTTTGAAAGGTCACTACATTACATAACCATTGAGTCATAGTTGGTTACACTCTGGTGCCATAATCCCTATTATTGGGGGTTTGGGGGTAATAAGTCAAAATTTTAGACGAGAAGTTCACTTTCTTTGGGAATTGGGGTTAGGCGGTGCGGTTCGTCTTCAGTACTTGTCAAAGTTACAAGTTCATGGTGAAACACTAAAACTCATCCATTAATTTGATGATGGATTGTCACACCCCGACTAAGGCAGAAAACTCGGGATGCGACGCATAGCACATGCGTCATGGATGTTACATAGAGTAACTACATGAATACATAAAACAACCCACATTCATATATTTAAATCATAAGCATTTAACATAAAGTCAAAATCCAAAGCAAACATAGATAAACTCCCACGTAGGGGATAAGCAGTTAGGCATAATGCCATAGTCTAAACACAAGGCATCAACAATCAAAACAGAAGATATGCAGCTCCAAATCCTAAGTCTGAGTCTACTAAAGGCCACCATGCTATCCTCCTTAGCCACTTCTAACATTCTCAACTCGCACAACTGAAAGGATACTAAAAAGAGTCAACACAAAGGTTGGTGAGTTCGTAGGGTTTGTAAACAAGTATCAAGTATCAAGTTTTGTGCCAGGTCGAATATCATCAAGATCCACACAGCAAAATGGCTATCAACTTACTTATGATAGCAAGAATCAAGTATCTCTGCCTCCAACTCCACCATAAGTATCAAGTATCAAGCAATATCAAGTATCAAGTATCAAGTATCTAGTGCCTCCAACTCCACCAAAAGTATCAAGTATCAAGTATCAAGTATCTGGTGCCTCCAACTCCACCATAAGTATCAAGTATCAAGTATCTGGTGCCTCCAACTCCACCATAAGTATCAAGTATCATAGTGCACATCATACAGTACAGTTAAATAGCCATAAGTAATGATAGACACAAGGGCACAAATATCCAAAAATAGGTTGTCAAATACGTATCCAAAATAAGTTACCAAAATGAATCCAATATCATCATAAGTGTATCCAAAGTAAGTTACCAAAATCATCATAACATAGTTTCCAATAAAAACGGTTTATCAGAAAAACAGTTTGTATCCTTTCAGCCCCATGAAAACATGTGAAAAGGGGACTACGAAACTCACCTGATGCTCGTCTGATAGATAAGCACATAATAACGTCAAGAAGAGTATCCACAAGTATCAACGAGTCATCGAGTTTACTAGATTTGACTAACATTCACCATCTTTGCGTGTTTTACCAATTTGAGAGTTTTGACCATTTGAGTGTTCTGCCCGTTTGAGTGTTTCTGACCATTTGAGTGTTTCTGTCATTTGAGAGTTTCTGCATTTGAGTGTTCTTGTCATTTGAGTTTTCTGGTCATTTGAGTGTTTTTGAACATTTGTGTGTTTCTGAGCATTTGAGTGTTTTCCAGATTTGTGTGTTCTTCCCTAAGAACTCTAAAAACGTTTTTTCTTTAAAATCATTCTTAGTTCGAGAAATCCGATTGTACTTTTACGTTCCTAATCATTATGGAAAAACAATATTAAGAATACAGACTCTAAAACGGACTATAACTACGTGACCCATTTGGTAAGAAAGTTGGGGAATAGTTACTAAATCATCAAAAAGATGAACACTTTGTTTATGAAAACACAAGCAAATTTGGATCTAGATATAATAGGTATATATACAACTTTTGGTAGTAAAAAGTTATAAACTTGACAATAAAAACTTTGTAGATCTTGATAAAATCACAAATTTTATAAGAAAAGAAAATACAAAAGTTTTGTACTTTGACTCAAGAATATGGAATGGATGATGAATATAGTGATGTTTTGTTGCTAGATTTATAGAATACAAGTGAAAAAGATGATTTTTAGGCAAAGATATTTTTGTGTGTTCTTGTGAGATTTGAGAGTTTTTGAGAGGATATTTTGTGATTTGAGTGTTGTGTGTTTTTGGGTTTTCTCTTGTTTGAGTGTTTCCCATGGGTTTATATAGAGGGGGGGAAGGACATGGGGAATTTTGAGTGTTTTGTTGAGTGTTCTCAAATTTCAATAATTTCATTATTATTACAATTATTATTATTATTCTTGAATATTTCATTAGTTAACCATTTTCAAAATCTATACTTTTAATAATTCATTTGCTTAGTTTCAAACACCATATTTTTGTTTCACATTAAGCAACACAAATAGTTTCCTTAAATAAGTGTTCACAACGATTTCGATTATTGATTCCCTCTAAGAAAGTTAGTCACATTTGCATCTAAACCACGAAATGTTAACAAGTCTAAACCGCGGGTGTTACAGTCTCCCCTACTTAAGGGAATATCGTCCCGATATTCAAGTTACACACTATGTTTCATGACCTATGTCACCCACTATGATTTTAAGCATCAAATTACATGCTAAGTTTTAAAGAATCAAGGCACACATCAAGTTTTCAAGTATCAAAATACACATTAAGTTTCAAGCATCAAGCCACACATTAAGTTTCAAGCATCAAGCCACACATTAAGTTTCAAGCATCAAGCCACACACTATGTTTTCAAGTATCAAAACACACATTAAGTTTCAAGCATCAAGCCATACACTAAGTTTTCAAGTATCAAAACACACATTAAGTTTCAAGATACAAGTTACACATTTACGAGCAAATGAGCATACTTCATTTCATCTAGTCCTTTCTTTCTCAGGTATCTCTTTACATTTATGTTATTTCCTATTGACCTTAAGTATAACATGTTTGTTTCCATTAGTTTCATGATTTATCGATCTAGAATCCCAATAGGCTTCTTAACAAAGTATGACTTCTCATCTAATCGGATTCCTTCTTAAAGAACATGTGTTGTCTCACTAACGAGGCATTTAATAAGGTCAGATACATGAAACACATTGTCGGTACTACTAGCTCCTTACAAAAGTTTCAAGCAATACACTATGGAACCAACTAGCTTAGTTATCTCAATTGGCTCAACATTATTAGGAGCTGGTTTATCTCTCTCAACGAATATAACCACACCTTTATAAGGCAACAATCTAAGTAACACTAGATCATCAACATTAAGCACTAAAGTCCTCTTTCCATTTCCATTATTATTTTCAGACTTATTATCTAACTATCTTTCACTTCTTACCACACAAACAGAGATCAACGCTTGATCACATATAACGCTTCAAAAGGTGCACACTGGATACCCGTCATGGCAACTCTCATAGTACTAACTCTCTACAAATGGCAAGTGAACATCTGAGTAACCTTTAATTCTACAATATAGTCTCTTAACCTATCTTCAAGTCTCTACATCCAATGCTTACATTGACAATCTGTCTGAGGGTGATATGTTGTACTCGTATCCAAACGTTTTTCCTAGAGCTTTTTTAAAGTTTGCTAAAATTTACAAAGTAGAACAACTATCTAAATCAGATATGTTTGATATCAAACACACATTAAGTTTCAAGATACAAGTTACACATTTACGAGCAAATGAGCATACTTCATTTCATCTAGTCCTTTCTTTCTCAGGTATCTCTTTACATTTATGTTATTTCCTATTGACCTTAAGTATAACATGTTTGTTTCCATTAGTTTCATGATTTATCGATCTAGAATCCCAATAGGCTTCTTAACAAAGTATGACTTCTCATCTAATCGGATTCCTTCTTAAAGAACATGTGTTGTCTCACTAACGAGGCATTTAATAAGGTCAGATACATGAAACACATTGTCGGTACTACTAGCTCCTTACAAAAGTTTCAAGCAATACACTATGGAACCAACTAGCTTAGTTATCTCAATTGGCTCAACATTATTAGGAGCTGGTTTATCTCTCTCAACGAATATAACCACACCTTTATAAGGCAACAATCTAAGTAACACTAGATCATCAACATTAAGCACTAAAGTCCTCTTTCCATTTCCATTATTATTTTCAGACTTATTATCTAACTATCTTTCACTTCTTACCACACAAACAGAGATCAACGCTTGATCACATATAACGCTTCAAAAGGTGCACACTGGATACCCGTCATGGCAACTCTCATAGTACTAACTCTCTACAAATGGCAAGTGAACATCTGAGTAACCTTTAATTCTACAATATAGTCTCTTAACCTATCTTCAAGTCTCTACATCCAATGCTTACATTGACAATCTGTCTGAGGGTGATATGTTGTACTCGTATCCAAACGTTTTTCCTAGAGCTTTTTTAAAGTTTGCTAAAATTTACAAAGTGGAACAACTATCTAAATCAGATATGTTTGATACAAGAATTTCATGTTTCGCTATAATCTCACTGTCCTACCACATCACTAACTGGTTCATCTTGTAATCCTCGCAAATCGGTATAAAATACATCGAATTTGTCATCCTATCAACAATTACCCAATTTGTACTACTAACACTACTAGTTTTAGGTGACATGGTAACAAATTCTATGGTGATCCCTTCTTATTTCCACTCTGGTGGTTCGGGTTTCTTCACTAAACCTGAAGGTTCATAATACCTGTTTACTTTAAGATACATCAAACACTTTCTCACATGCATGACGACATCATCCTTCGTTTCTCGGCCACCAAGACAAGATACATAAATCATGATACACGTTATCGGATCCTGAGAGTATGGACTATCTAGACCTTTGCGCCTCATCTCTATCAAAGTTCTCAAGCTACCGAATAACGAAATCCCAATTTGCATTCAAAAGGTATCAGCGGCATTTTTCTTTCATTCGAACTGTTTCTCGACAACTCTTTGTACCTAGCCAATCAGGTTTCCTTCCTTAATCGCCTCCATATGGATTCCCATCACTATACATTTCAAGTTAGTTTGCCCTATCATGCTCATAACAATAATCTATCGAGGTTTACTTTCTACTCATCGCGTCGTCCACAATGTTCGCCTTGCTTGGATGGTGTCTATTCTCAAACTTCTAATTGCTAAAAGTTCAAGAAATCTTTCTCTGTCTATTGTTTATATCCTTTTGCTCAAAAACGTGCTAAAGACTCTCATGATCCATATAGATTCTACTATACGTCCCAAACAAGTAATGTTTCCCCACACCTTAACGCGATTGCTACGGATCCTAGTTCAAATCATGTGTCGTGTAGTTCTTCTCGAAATTTTCCAATTGGGTATACGTATTCAAAATAACTTCGCCCCGCTGCATCAGCATAAACCTTAAGCCTTGTCCCAAAAATTCGTAGTAAACAATGAAGTCATCGAATTCTTCTTGTAGACTCAGAGCTTGAGCATTAAACTGACTCTATACCATATCTTGAAGGCTTTCTCTTATTGTTCTCCCCAATCGAAAGTAATATCTTTTTGCATCAAGAACGTTAGCGTCGGTGTATTTTTCGAAAAGTTCTTACTAAACGTCGGTACTAGCCAGCTAACCCCAGAAGCTGTCGGACCACCGTAGGCATCAACTCGGCCCCCATTGTTATCGATGACTTATCTTAGAGCACCTACTCCTTGTCGCCAAAACTCACACTTAGAAATTTCGCGTTCAACTTTCTTTTCTTAGTAGCTCCAACGTCTTTCTCTTATGATCTTCGTACTCTTCACTCAACTTGGTATAAATCAGGTTATCGATTCTTGATCGTTAGCTCGTTGCTTCACAATAGTTGATATACTTATAAAAGGTACTAGTCCTTGTGTCTCGGAAGGTGCTAAACGGTAGGGTGTCTTCGCCAACGGCGTCGCATCAGGTAAAGCGTCGATACGAAATTCAACTCATCGCGATAGGGTAATCCCTTTACGTCGTCAGTAAGTTCATCGGGGAATTCGTGAGTAATCACAATGTTTACTAAGTCTACAGCCATTATCAATCGCACTCGTAATACGTCATTCAAGTAACTAAGACTACTCACTTTGGGTATCTAGTATATTACCACTCTTTAAAAGGGGTCTAAAGAATCTTAGTACAATATAATATCATCACGTCTAAAGATAACCAATCCATTCCTACCATAACCTCAGGCTATCTATACAAGTAGAATTGAATCTATAGTAAATGAAAGGTCACTCAAGGTTAGGCTACATTCTCGTTCAATTTGACCAAGTTCGATAAACTCAATATTTTTCAATTCAACTATATAACATGTGCTCAAGTATCAAGTTCAGTAAACTCACCTATAGTCATTCCCAATTTATAACAAGTAGTCACATATCAAGTTCAATGAATTCACTGTTAGACATACGTTAACCTATAGTCATTCAATTTTTATAACAAGTAATTGAGTATCGATAGACATACGTTAACCATCCAAATTTGTGACACATATTCAAGTAACAAGGTCTCACATATATCTCAACTATCAAAATTTATCAAGTTCGTCATTTCCTACCTAAGTTTTGTAACAAGTATTCAAGTAACAGGGTTCACATTCAGTTTAGGCATCTAGTTAGCAAAAGTAAAACTAAAGTCAACTCCTGGATCAAATAACTTTATAGCAGCATAGTCGATCAAAAGAAGAACATTGATTATTACTCTAAGATCCATTGTAGCTTCCATGATTTTCAAGGCGAAGATGTGTCTCTTGGGTTGTTGCCCTTAGTCTGTTTTCATAGGGTTAAAACCTGTTGTCAATAACTAGTTTTGGTTCGCTTCCACCTAGCTTGGTCACTCGGCAAGCCTAGAACAAACGTCGTGGTAGCGCTTACTACTACCATATCCGAAACAAGCTCCTCAATTTGCGGTTGGGTTTCTCACGTTTAACGGCGTAAAATTCACTGATACAAGTTGAGCTCTCGTTAGTTTACCAACACGATTTTAATTCTAGCCCTCTAACTGATCCAATCACCTCTCCACTTACTAGTCTCTTAACGATCCTTCCTTTTTGTTTTTCAGACTTAACCAGGATTCTACACATAGTTTACTACATAGTTTCCATTTTTACATATACCAATAAATCACAAAATAGCTTACTAGCAGTTTCCCAAAAGTAGCTACTAAATTCCACACAAGTTAAGGTTCCACATAAATAAAGTTTCACACTGATAATGTATCATGAAGTCTAAGTAGCTTTAGCAAAATAGAAGATGACGAATTTCAGTTCGCGTTAAACTCTGACGACACTTTTTTTCTCCCCTACTTTGGTCAATGTTTCACTCCCGACCAACTTCTTCTCCATCACATAAGATCTCCAGTACTGCTTTCTGAATGGTAAAAGGGTTATCAACAGACTGCATTACTCGGTTCTAGAGAAACAACCAGAGATTTACTCCTCGATCCTTTTTGGTCCAGACGTCACTGGGTAATGGTGCCAATCGAGCAAGCTCATCAAGACGGGTCATAAATTCTGTGTGCTCATCTGACTCAACTCTAACGTCTACTCCACCTACTTGAGTCTATTTATTTCGATGTTGTTGCATATCGCGGTCGAGCTCATTCCACAAGGGTCGACATCAATGTAGGGGACATCTATGTCATCATTACAGCCATCTCCTGACTTAGTTGAATTGTCACTCTCGCCAGTCTCGTCAACGTCTCTACCTCTACTCTTTAAAATGCTAGGACTGCGTCAATTACGTTGGTCACATTATTTTCCTTCGTTAGTGTTTTTTCCTCATTCTAGCCGTTACTTTTATATGGGAAGGGCGAGTGTGACATGAATAATAGAAGAATAGTCGAATATCCAAGCGTCATGCATTTCAATTTATTCAAGCATTATACATGTCGTTCAGTTCCTCACCATAAGCACACTCAAGATCTCACTCGTGTTACCTTCTTAACAACACTATAAATTCATGCATTCATAACTATACACAAGCTCAAGAAATCAAGTAAAACAGTAGAAGTAGAACATTATCATCAATGTCAATCATTAACTACACATTCATGCATTTATAACTACAAACAAGCTCAAGGAATCAAGTAATACAGTTGAAGTATAACATTATCATCAATGCCAATCATTAAGAACAAAGTAACATCAAAATTAAACATTAATTAACCACAACAAAACCATAACAGAAAGACAAGTTAAATCTGACCTCTACACCCAACCCACCATCCATGTATGTATACAGGGTGTACCAGCGGCTAACCCTCCACATGTATGGTAAATTAGATGCATCGATCAAATTTCAACAGTTAAAGCGCGGTCCGAATCTAACTCCTACATCCAACATACTAGAGGTGTATGTATACAGGGTGTACCAGCGGCTAACCCTCCACACCTCTAGCAAATCAGATGCATGTCGGGATTCGGTTCTGATATGCCCTCAAGGTATTGGCAAGGTATGTATACAGGGTGTACCAGCGGCTAACCCTCCACCCAACCAACACCCATTAAGCATACCAGTTTACCTACCACACTTTAACCATCGGGGCGCGATCAATGTTGTTAACAGTTCCATAGGCGCATATACCACACGCGAAACAGTGATCAGGCATTTCTGTGATGATATATCACCATACTTCTTTGCTAACACCACCTCATCTCGCTGGGGACATAAGAATAATAATCAAATAACCAACAATCTCCAACATCTCCTCCTCAAGTTCAAGTCTAAATTTCGACCGGCACAAGCACACCTACCAACTCCCACATATAACAATATATTTCATTGATTTCTAGGTGGCTAAGTAGCATGGTACTAAGTATACACAATCATGATCTCCCAAAATATGATGTTTCCAACATATCTAATAACTTTCGAGTGATTTCCACAAATAGCAACTCGATTACCACATAAAGATAGCACAGATAAAATGTACACATAATTCCTACTATGTATGCTACATGAGGTTCTTAGGTTATAGTCTAGGCAAAACCACCTAATTCTCTATAACCAGGACTCTGATACCAATCTGTCACACCCCGACTAAGGCAGAAAACTCGGGATGCGACGCATAGCACACGCGTCATGGATGTTACATAGAGTAACTACATGAATACATAAAACAACCCACATTCATATAGTTAAATCATAAGCATTTAACCTAAAGTCAAAATCCAAAGCAAACATAGATAAACTCCCACGCTGGGGATAAGCAGTTAGGCATAATGCCATAGTCTAAACACAAGGCATCAACAATCAAAACAGAAGATATGCAGCTCCAAATCCTAAGTCTGAGTCTGCTAAAGGCCACCATGCTATCCTCCTTAGCCACTTCTAACATTCTCAACTCGCACAACTGAAAGGATACTAAAAAGAGTCAACACAAAGGTTGGTGAGTTCGTAGGGTTTGTAAACAAGTATCAAGTATCAAGTTTTGTGCCAGGTCGAATATCATCAAGATCCACACAGCAATATGGCTATCAACTTACTTATGATAGCAAGAATCAAGTATCTCTATGCCACCAGCACTTACGGTATACCAGGCCTAAGGTGCAAGTATCAAGTATCAAGTATCAAGTATCTGGTGCCTCCAACTCCACCATAAGTAACAAGTATCAAGTATCAAGTATCTGGTGCCTCCAACTCCACCATAAGTATCAAGTATCACAGTGCACATCATACAGTACAGTTAAATAGCCATAAGTAATGATAGACACAAGGGCACAAGTATCCAAAAATAGGTTGTCAAATATGTATCCAAAATAAGTTACCAAAATGAATCCAATATCATCATAAGTGTATCCAAAGTAAGTTACCAAAATCATCATAACATAGTTTCCAATAAAAACGGTTTATCAGAAAAACAGTTTGTATCCTTTCAGCCCCATGAAAACATGTGAAAAGGGGACTACGAAACTCACCTTATGCTCGCCTGATAGCTAAGAACATAATAACGTCAAGCAGAGTATCCACAAGTATCAACGAGTCATCGAGTTTACTAGATTTGATTAACATTCACCATCTTTGCGTGTTTTACTAATTTGAGAGTTTTGACCATTTGAGTGTTATGGTCATTTGAGAGTTTCTGACGATTTGAGTGTTCTGGTCATTTGAGAGTTTCTGATGATTTGAGTGTTCTTGTCATTTGAGAGTTTCTGACGATTTGAGTGTTCTTGTCATTTGAGTTTTTTGGTCATTTAAGTGTTTTTGAGCATTTGTGTGTTTCTGAGCATTTGAGTGTTTTTCAGATTTGTGTGTTCTTCCCTAAGAACTCTCAAAATGTTTTTCTTTAAAATCATTCTTAGTTCGAGAAATCCGATTGTACTTTTATGTTCCTAATCATTATGGAAAAACAATATTAAGAATACAAACTCTAAAACGGACTATAACTACGTGACCCATTAAGAAAGTTGGGGAAAAGTTACTAAATCATCAAAAAGATGGACACTTTGTTTATGAAAACAAAAGCAAATTTGGAACTAGATATAATAGATATATATACAACTTTTGGTAGTAAAAAGGTATAAACTTGACAATAAAAACTTTGTAGATCTTGATAAAATCACAAATTTTATAAGAAAAGAAAATACAAAAGTTTTGTACTTTGACTCAAGAATATGGAATGGATGATGAATATAGTGATGTTTTGTTGCTAGATTTATAGAATACAAGTGAAAAAGATGATTTTTAGGCAAAGATATATTTGTGTGTTCTTGTGAGATTTGAGAGTTTTTGAGAGGATATTTTGTGATTTGAGTGTTGTGTGTTTTTGGGTTTTCTCTTGTTTGAGTGTTTCCCATGGGTTTATATAGAGGGGGGGAAGGACATGGGGAATTTTGAGTGTTTTGTTGAGTGTTCTCAAATTTCAATAATTTCATTATTATTACAATTATTATTATTATTCTTGAATATTTCATTAGTTAACCATTTTCAAAATCTATACTTTTAATAATTCATTTGCTTAGTTTCCAACACCATATTTTTGTTTCACATTAAGCAACACAAATAGTTTCCTTAAATAAGTGTTCACAACGATTTCGATTATTGATTCCCTCTAAGAAAGTTAGTCACATTTGCATCCAAACCACAAAATGTTAACAAGTCTAAATCGTGGGTGTTACATGTATTCATTCAACAAGATACAAGATTCAACAATCCATTAAATATTAATTAGGTTATTTTTTTAATTTTTGTATTTTATTGTTTATATAATTTCATATTTTTATTTATAGTTTACTACTAAATTAAATTGCATCAGCATCAGAGGACAAATTGTTTATGTTTATTATTTTTTGTAGCTCATTTTTTATGTTTATATTTATAGTTTACTACTATATTACTAATCATAATTCCATCAGGGGACAAAAGTTTGTTATTTTTATGTTTGTTATTTTTATGTTTGTTATTTTCTATTTCATTGTTTATGTCTATAGTCTCCTACTAATCAGTACTCAAGATTATGTATATAAGTAAATTGTTATTTGTGGAATTGTAGTCAAGCTTTTATGCTTTATTACTCTATAGTCTATTCAGAATGAACTAGTTCAAACTTCAGACATATATTCTGATTTGTAAAATAGATGTATTATGGATATTTATATTAGATTAATTAGTAATCATACTATGAAACATTGAACTATCCTACTAAATTACTAATACTTTCCATTACTTTGTGGTTTGTAAAATATTTATAGCAATGGCGACAAAGCAAAAAAGGTTAGATTCATTTTAATAATTTGACGGAGCGTCGTGTGCAACTAAATTGAACTGCCAAGGGCCTCACATTTTGGTATAATATAAAGTATTTTTGTAACACCGCAACAAGGCAGAATCATGAGGGTTACACAATAAGCACGGCACGACATGGAAATTAAGTAGAGACAAATCTAAATGCATTGAAAGGATTAGACAATCCATACAATTCAATTCAAATACAAGTACAGGATCATACAAAAATGCGTAAGGAGCACGACCATTAAACGTTTACAAAAGATAGTACAAAAGATGGCATATGATCCTAAGCATAACCCATAATCGGGAACTATGAATCACGGATCCAAGAATAGTCCAAGTCCAATCCTAGCACATGCAATCAACAAATCATCCAGTACGTCTCTGATTAACCTGTTCACCTGAAAAGTGTACTAAAACGTGTCAACATAAAGTTGGTGAGTTCGTAGGTTTAAGTAATAAAAATCAAGTGTCGGGATATCAACCGTTATCGATAAGTGAGGATTAGAATACCTAATCACGTCAAAGAAACCCTAAAAGGGTTCACGTCAACACAAGACAATACAATAAACGTCAACGTCTCAATAATCGTCAATATATAATAACGTCATAATATGGGTTCAACAACCCTTATCCCGAGTATGATCATGCCGGGTGTGGATTCGTCAATCCACCGTCACGTCTTACAATATATATATATATATATATATATATATATTATATATATATATATCAATATATATATATATAATATACGTCATACGTCTTAAATAAAGTATCGTCATAATGTGGCCATGATCATAATGGGTGTGGATTCGTCAATCCACCGTCACGTCTTACAATAAGTATAATATACGTATTTTGTCTTAAGTATGTATATTATAATGTGGATGAAATAAATCCATAACGTCTTTCGTCTCAATTATAAACGCATAAACGCAAGAAAACATATAGATATTAAATGCCTCGTTTCATATCATAACACGTCAAATCAACCGACAATCATTTAGCCGACAAGTACACTTTTCACCCCAAAAGAGATAAATGTAGGGGCTACGAGACTCACCTTGATCGGCAAAGAGAAGTTATGAACAAGTTATTATCGTCCAATGATCGTCACACTTGTACACCTATCAATATACATACACGTTTTATATCAAGTCATGGTTTAGGTTTTAGAGATGTGTCATGACTTTGAACGACTCTTACGACTTATACGAGACACCAAAAGAGACAAGGGAAAAGCTAATGGAAAGCCCAATTCGACTCAAAGATAAGGGAAAAGAAGCTAGGAAACGAACAGGAAAACAACCCAACCGAGCCACCGTCTTGCACGCCCCTACCCACCGTCTTGGACGCCAGCCAGAACCCTGGCCTAGCGTCTAGTATGCTCACAACCACCGTCCTAGACGGTGGTCTGGAAGTGGGGTTTTCAACTTCTCACCACCGTCTGCCTAGCGTCTTACAGAGGAGGGGGTTTTCAATTTCGAAATTCGCAAATGGAGGCCACCGTCTTGGACGGTGCCTCCACCGTTCCACACGCCACAAACGTCTCACACGGTGCTAGCCAAAGGGATCAGACGTTCAACCAAGCAGGCCCACCGTCCCAGACGGTGGCCATCGACGTGCCAAACGGTGGTGCCGAAATCAATAAAAATCTGGGCAACTCAAGAATGAAGAACACGACCCATTTGAACCCAAAACACCATTTTTGACACTCAAATCGTTTTGGCGGGTGGTTTGGCTCCTTTCCAAGTTTAATTAAGCATAAGTGAACATGTTTGAATGTAACCCACTCCCTAATTTCGATTCTTAACAACACTACATGATTAAAAATCGTTTATGATCCAAGATTCACCACAAACCCTAATTTGAGCTAGAGGTCGAATTAGAAAGTTTCAAGACATATTTTTGTACAAGTTTAGCATAAATGACATGAGTAAACATGTTCCAACTTCAAAAACCCTTCCCGAATTCAAATTGAGCTCAAACCCTAATTTTACCCATTTTACTAAATTTAAAACCCTAATTTTGACTAAAAATGGTTTTGGCCCGAAATTCGACCAAGACATGCTTAAGTTGAGTTGGAAACATGATTATAAATATAAAATGATGATATTTGAACAAGCTTCCTTACCGAATTCTTCCACAAAAGCTTTAAATCCGAATTTGGGCAATAAGAGGGGATTTCTTACACTTTAAACTTCCAACTTTTGATATAATGATTAGTTGATGATAAGGATGATGAATTTATTATGGATCTAACTCAAAACACCATTAATGATACAAGAATGTAGAGAGAGATATGCAAGAGTTTTCTTGTATTGAATGTGGAGAGAGAAAGAAAGATAGAGAATGAGTGGATGAATGAGGGAAAGAGTGTGGTGGGGGTTTGGGATAGGGTTGGGTCAATTGGGTGGTTCATGGGTCAATTGGGTCGACCTATGGATCACCCGATTACATTACTAGACAAACAATCGTCACGTTTCGTCATATAATCGACTTAATACAACAATATTATCTCGACTAGTGTTATTCGTCATAAGGTCATCAATAAAGCATTAAATTATCCTAACTAATTAAATTAGTTAGTCACATTGCACGTTTTAGTCAACGGGTCAAGAATAATTAAATTTAAGTTTAATCACGTTAATTACAAGTCAGACTAGTCAAACTTCACAAATGTTACAATTTTTGGCATTAGTTTGTGTCTGAAATTTTTTTTTGGTATACCCTTATTCAGAATCCTGGCCCCGCCACTACATACATGCATGCATACAAGCAACTAAAAAACTAACCTGATGTCCTTATCACAAATTATATTTTTACCAACGGATTTGATAATGCCGGAGCATTCAAGGTTCACTCTTTCCCTTTGGTGGAGGATACTTGCCTTGCCTTTGGAGGATAGCTGAGAGCTGTGGATGCAACTCTCATCAAATCGGCGGCATCAATGGCGTTTAGTTGTGGGTCATCTACTTGTTGTAGTTTGAGTACTTCTGGTCCTCCTGGTGTCGTGATTACTACCGCCTTCGCGCTGATCGATCGATCCGAAGGACTAGTTTTGTTGATTGGTGCTAAGTGTGCTGTCAAAGATTATTAGGAGTTGCTGCTGCTCAAATTTATCACCTCACGACACGACACAAAGTTTAAATAACTCATTGTCCTATAAATTGTTAAATGATTTGATTTGATCTACTAGATAATCCTTAGAAAATCAATAAATTATGTTACTCATCTACATACTTGATAGTTGATACTAAAAAAAATTAAAATACAGCCTGAATATTCATTATACAACTTTGAGTAAATTTGGTGATCTTACAATAAAGACTACAAGAAAATCCTGAAAAACCCAACTTAATTGGCCCATCACAATTTGCAACCCTGCCTTTAAAATTTCAAAGTAGAGTAGCTGCAAACTTGCTAACTAGATTTATACTAGTTATTGTACCCGCGCGTTGCCGCGGAATACGCTTTCTACACGACAAAATTTTGGACCCAAATTTATGTCAAATATTCGAACACGACATTTAAAAAAGACAACTAAATATGTAGCAATAACACTAAAAAATTCAAAAGAATAATAAGATATATAAAAACATAAACAATAACTATATTAATGTTTTAAATGTTACATAAACGTAATAGGTAACGATGATGAAAGTTATTATATATTAAAATGTTATTTATCTATACTATATTATAAAGCAATAAGATTTCAACTTTCAACTTTCAATTTCAACAATGTACACATAATAATGCATGATGTACCATACATCAATGCCCACAACTTTCAACTTTTATTTTCATCTCTCTCCTCAACCACTCATTTTTTCTCTCTCCTCCATAAATCATTTTATTTCTCTAATTTATTCAAAATCTTTTATCTCAAAAACCGTACATCGATAAATTATAAAAATTATATGGGTGTTCTTAAAATTTCATTTTGTTTCATTAGAGATGTCATTCGATATACTTTTAACGAATTTTTAAACTCGAGGGCGGAGCCCGTACAGCTAAGGCAGTTGACTATTACACTCTATGACCTATCACCTCCTATGACCTATCACACTCTATGATCTATCACCCCTACCATCTCACCGCCGCAACGCGCGGGTACTTTCTCTCGTATAAGAAGACAGATGCAGATAATCAAAACCAAATGTTTAAAAGTAAGGTTGTAACTGTGTGAAAGTTGTTAGATGAAAACCCAAAAATTTAGTGTCAAGAAAATGAAAACGAAAACTTTAATATAGGGCAAAAGTTAAAAGATAGAAACTTTAGGAGGTTAAAATGAAAATTGATAAAATTTATTATGTGCTATAAGAATTGTACACATCATGCATACACGTTTTTTGTATAAAAAATAAACAATAACTATATTAATGCTTTAAATGTTACATGAACGTAAGACGTAACGATATGAAAGTTATTATATATTAAAAACGTTATATATATATAAATATATTATATATATATTAAAAACGTTATATATATAAAAAGACCGATGGAAATAATCAAAACCAAATGTTTAAAAAGTAAACCGTAACCATGTGAAAGTTGTTTGATAAAAACATGAGAACCGAAAATTTTAGTGTTAAAAAAATGAATATGAAAACTTTCATGTGGGACAAAATTTAGAAAGTAGAAACTTTAAGGGGTTAAAATTAAAATTGGTATAAATTTATTATGTGCAATAAGAACTTGTACATTTCACGCATAAAGCACTTGTACATTTACATAAGTTTTTAGTATATATAAATATATATATATATCTATATAGGGGACCCTTATTTTGAGAACCTATTTTTTTGTAAGAACCGTGAGAACTCCTAAATTTCATATTGGATCACATGTTTTTTTTGTTCATTCACATGTGAAACGTTATAAAAATATATGTTGCAGAAGAAATTTTTTTCAAAACCTTATATATAGCCGTTTGTCACATGTGAACAAAAAACGTGAACAAATTCATTCACAAGTTCACAAAAGGCTACTTTGAAGGTTTCTTAAAAAAGTTTCTTCTACAACATATATTTTTATATCATTTCACATGTGAATGAACAAAAAAACATGTGAACAAATATATAATTTAAGAGTTCTCATGGTTCTTACAAAAAAAAATGGTTCTCAAAATAAGGAAACTATATATATATATATATATATAAATGTTATATAATATATGTATATATATATATATATATAGCTTGTGCATAAACCATTTCATACATTGTCATCTCTAATTTCATAGAAGCAAAGTCACTAGTACAACAATCAATAGTTTATGAAACTAACAATACCAAAGATGGGATTTGCTAACAAAAATGGCATGAGAAAAGAAAGTATTGGCATATTGTTTTTGCACAACTAAACTGAATCATACTAAACACTCCCCTTTAACCTATACTCAAATGTCTTGGCCAATAACAAGCTTGGAAAGTAGTCGTCAACAGACACAAATGCAGACACTAACACTCTCCTTTAACCTATACTTAAATGTCTCAGGCAATAACAGGCTTGGAAGTAGTCGTCAACGAACATTAGTGCACACCGCACTTCATCAATTCCATCAGGCTACGTGAAATTTGTCACGTGGATGTCCGTTATAAGTTCTTCAGGTAGAGTATATGATAGAGCAGTCAGCGACTCTCTTATCACGTCATGTTGTCCTACAAGATATCCAAAAAGGATTCCGCCAAAAATGAGCACGATTGTTTTCACTTTGGGTGAAATGTAACTTAAATTCAGTTTATATATATTATTATTAGAAAAAAGTGAGTATGTGTCTGTTAGATACCAAATTTAGGTATAGAATCCTCATACTCATGCCCTTTAAACTAATCTATACGAGATGGGTACCCACGCAATGCGGCGGCGGTGGCGGCAACGGGTGATGGTGGTAACGATGTGGTTATTAATCTAAAAGTAATTGATGTAAATGTTAGTGTAGTTATTATATGGTTAACAGATGTATCTTTTGTAAATAATTTTATTAAGAGTTTTTTAGAGATATTAGGTGAAAATATAAACTAATGAATAATAGAGATAGTTTGGATAAATATAGTTGGAAAATATTTTAGGGATATTTTGGTAGATTTAGTGTGTGAGTAGAGAATGTGTTAAAAATTAAGGGTATTTTGGGTATTTCAAAGGTAAAAAGTTAAAAAGAGGGAGGGGTAGTTTGTTTTATAATGTATATATATGATTGCCCCCATGTTTTTATGAATTAAAAAAATAAGATGTGGGGGTTTCTATACCTAACTTAGGTCTAACAGACACACTTAATCTCTCTCTCTATATATAAGGTAGTTTTTCCGGTGAGAACAAGTTAAAAATGAAAAGTGAGAATAGTCTGCCATTGGATGAAAAAATTAAGGGCTAAGATGATTGAGGGTGTTTTTGAAATATTTAATGAAATTAATTGTGAATATGTCTTTTTACATGTATTTTAAAGGACATAAAAGTAATTGAAAATAAAAAAAAAACAAAAAACAAAACAAACAACAATATATGCATATATATAAATATACATATATATAATAATATATATATATAGGGAAAGGTTATTTTAAAACCCTTAAAAAAAGCAAGAACTTTTAAGAACCCTTTTATTAAATCATATCCATTCAATTCCAGCAATCCACGGTCCACATAGTCAGTGGCATGATTGTAAATAATGTGAATAAAATTAAGAACGAAATGTGTGCTCTAGGGTTAAATAGCATATGTGAACCATGATTATTTGTGATCAGATCGATTATATGTGATCAAGGGTTAAATAGCATGCTAGGAACCATGATTATTTGTGATCTATTTAAAGAAACAGCCATAAAATTTGAGAAATTATGAAGAGTTGGTTTTGGGTGTAGCAAGTTGATTACTTGTGGTTATGTGAACCATGATTATTTGTGATCAGATCGATTATATGTGATCAAGGGTTAAATAGCATGCTAGGAACCATGATTATGTGTGATCAAGTTGATTTGTGATCTATTTAAAGAAACAGCCATAAAATTTGAGAAATTATGAAGAGTTGGTTTTGGGTGTAGCAGTATGATTATTTGTGATCTATTTAAAGAAACAGCCATAAAATTTGAGAAATTATGAAGAGTTGGTTTTGGGTGTAGCATGTGTGAGATTATTTGTGATCTATTTAAAGAAACAGCCATAAAATTTGAGAAATTATGAAGAGTTGGTTTTGGGTGTAGCATGTGTGAACCATGATTATATGTGTAACCATTATTAAGTGCACATGAACCATGATTATATGTGTGAACCATGATTAAGCATATGTGAACCATGATTATTTGTGATCAGATCGATTATATGTGATCAAGGGTTAAATAGCATGCTAGGAACCATGATTATGTGTGATCAAGTTGATTATATTTATGCAGAGTTGTTTTTGGGTGTAGCATGTGTGAACCATGGTTAAATGTGTGAACCATTATTAAGTAGCACATGAACCATGATTAATGTGTGAACCATGATTACATATGTGAACCATGATTATTTGTGATCAGATCGATTATATGTGATCAAGGGTTAAATAGCATGCTAGGAACCATGATTATGTGTGATCAAGTTGATTTGTGATCTATTTAAAGAAACAGCCATAAAATTTGAGAAATTATGAAGAGTTGGTTTTGGGTATAGCATATGTGAACCATGATTATTTGTGATCAGATCGATTATATGTGATCAAGGGTTAAATAGCATGCTAGGAACCATGATTATGTGTGATCAAGTTGATTATATTTACAATTATTTGTGATCTATTTAAAGAAACAGCCATAAAATTTGAGAAATTATGAAGAGTTGGTTTTGGGTGTAGCAAGTGAACCATGATTATTTGTGATCAGATCGATTATATGTGATCAAGGGTTAAATAGCATGCTAGGAACCATGATTATTTGTGATCTATTTAAAGAAACAGCCATAAAATTTGAGAAATTATGAAGAGTTGGTTTTGGGTGTAGCAAGTTGATTACTTGTGGTTATCTAGGGTTAAATAGCATATGTGAACCATGATTATTTGTGATCAGATCGATTATATGTGATCAAGGGTTAAATAGCATGCTAGGAACCATGATTATGTGTGATCAAGTTGATTATATTTATGCAGAGTTGTTTTTGGGTGTAACAAGTTGATTACTTGTGCTTGTCTAGGGTTAAATAGCAAGTGCGAACCATGATTATTTGTGATCAGATCGATTATATGTGATCAAGGGTTAAATAGCATGCTAGGAACCATGATTATGTGTGATCAAGTTGATTATATTTATGCAGAGTTGTTTTTGGGTGTAGCATGTGTGAACCATGGTTAAATGTGTGACAGTGTGAACCATGATATGTGTGATCAAGTTGATTATATGTATGCAGGTTGTTTTTGGGTGTAGCATGTGTGAACCATGATTATTTGTGATCAGATCGATTATATGTGATGAAGGGTTAAATAGCATGTGTGAACCATGATTATTTGTGATCAGATTGATTATATGAGATCAAGGGTTAAATGGTATGCTAGAAACCATGATCATGTGTGATCAAGTTGATTATATGTATGCAGGGTTGTTTTTGGGTGTAGCATGTGTGAACCATGATTATATGTGTGAACCATTATTAAGTAGCACATGCGAACCATGATCATATGTGTGAACCATGATTAACATGCGAACCATGATCAATCAGAAGGTGTGAACCATGATTATATAGGGTGAAGTTATAAGATTATATACAAGCCAAAGCCGAGTGCTGAAACAATGACGGCAATAGATTTAACAAATGATTTTGTATATGAGCATATATGCATGTTAATTTATACATGAGCATATATGCATGATTTTGAGTTCGCAGTTTGTTGGATTCCCATGAGAGCCCCAGTTCGAAGCTTTCCCTGATATCATAACTACTCAAAAGTCAGTAAAAAGAAAGCAACATGTGATATCTGGAGAAGAGACTGAGATTGTTGGAAGTTCATCAGAGTTTCCCACTGCTGATGATGACACCTCGAAAAGACTGGAGCAAGAATGTATAATGATAGAAATCTTCAAGAAAAATCAAAAAGATGAACTGCTGGCCCACCAAAGGGAGATGGAAAATATGGGGACTCTGGATTCATACAATGCTGGCAGGTTGGGCATTCATATTGATGTGTACAAAAAGATGAAGGATGACCCCAGAGTTCATCAATGTCTGAATGCATTGGATGATGTACACATTTGCTCCAGGTACTCTGAAGAAGAACAAGTTTATGATGCACTTACGTATGGTGTCAGTGTAGTGGAACTGATCAGACAGAGAACGGAGGAACTGGTGAACCTCCAGAGAAAGATTAGAAAGAATGTTGGTGCTCTGGAGATAGAGTACAGGAAGAAGATTAAAGGCTTGCCTAAACTTACTGCCAAACAGCTCAAAGTAATTAAAGATGCAGATCTGAGCACATTCATTCCTCTGGATACTTCACTCAAAATTAATCGTGAACAACTCCAGTCTGCCATGGAACAGCAGAGAGTATCCAAGGAAACTGAATATATGATCCAGATGGCTAAGCAGAAAGCCAAGTATGAAGATATGTTGAAATTCAGGGCTGATGCCAGAAGGATCATAGGTGCAGAGATTAAACTCGCTGAAAATCATGAAGGCATGACCAGGTTTAATATAAAGTTGACCAGAGAGGGTAACTTTACTGATGAAAGGAAGAATGCATCAGTCCAAGCTTTTGGATGGACTGAACTGAAGGAGATAGGATTAACTTTCAAAGGAAAAACTGATTTGTCTCCTGATGTCAAGGCATTTATGAAGAGGATTGAAAAGGTTTGGAAAAGAATACAACAGATGGAAGTTGTTCTGGGTATGAGACCACCAGTTTTTGTTCCATCATCTCCTTCACCAAAGAGAAAGGCTTCTGAAGATGCTCCTGGACAGACGTCGAAAAGAAGGGCCTAACTCTTGTATCATTTGCTTGTAATTTGTATTTAAATTCACAAAATTGTAACTTATTTTCTGTTGATGGCTGTAAATATAGTTGCATATTTTGATTCACAAAGTAAATGATCAGATTTAGTCTAAGTTAGAATTAAAAGATGAAACTGGAACACTGATGATCTATAAAGTGTTTCCCAGTAACAATAAATTTTTAGACTAAGTCAAAACAAGTGTTTTTCAAGCATACAAAGTTGTATAGATATAAGCTTGAAAAACCTTGCATTATTTCTAAACAAATAGGGGGAATTTGTTAGGTCCAGATTTACTGGACTCGCTCCAGACTCGACTACTGGAGCCTTACTAAAGATCTGTCCAGAAATGATAATTACTGGACCTACTCCAAACTTGGAATCTGGAGTCCCTCTGAAGATTTGTTCAGAAATAATAGAAGACCAGTGAGCAAAATACTTGTATAGGAAATCTGGAGTATTCCAGATTAGCTCACTGGACTTCACCCCAGTCCAGATCTATTATACTGAAGACGTTCTCACTAAAGTCAGAATAAAGAAGACTGACAAATTGTGGAGTCCACTGAAAGTCTTACCAGATCTACGACTGGAGGATTGTCAGTGTTCTAGACCTTACAAGTCTGAACACTGATATCGAGGAATTGACTTTTGCCTTTACACACTTTCCAAAGAACATTCCACTTGTTCTTTACTAAAGTTTATACGTGTGTAAAGGTGGTTGGTTAAAAGGATAATAAGTCATTTGATGTGACTTTATCCTTGTACCTTAACCAATGCATTTAATGATCTTGTCGGTTCATTAAATGCATGCAACCATATTTGTACGGCACAAATTCACTGGTGAAATTTGTTTGCCTATAAATACAAAGTCATATTCTTCGTTAAAATTACTTTTAGCATTAAGGTGAATTTGTCTAAATACTCTCGATCTTAAACAGGGATACTTCACAACTTTAAGTATCTCGATCCAAAGAGTTTATTTGGCAAATATAGATCATTTGTAATTCATAGGTTGTTAGGATACTTACATACTTGTATTATCTTGATTCCGCACAACCTTGTATTTTATTTAACATCATAAATAAAATACACTTGAAAAATTACATTGTGTTCCACCTTTAACTTATTGCTTTTAGTCTTGTATTACTTTGTTTATATTCTTGCATTTATATTCAAGTAATACTAGTCCATTCTAGTGCTTATTAGACTTGTTGTATTTTACATTCTGAGTTAACCATCGAGTTTGGGACTTTACAATTGGTATCAGAGTAGAAGGCTAAACATTGCCTAGATCTGTTTCTTTGATGGCCAACTCAGAAAATACTCAAGGAAATCTTAATTTTGGTCCCGATCCTAATGCTAATATTAATGATCAACATAATGAACCACCTGTTAACACTAATCCACCACCTTCTCCTCCTACTCCTGCTTCTACACCTGTGCATGTGCACTATTCAAATAATCATGTTCCTAAATTCAGTGGGAATAGAGATGAATTTGGTACGTGGAAGGCTAGGATGATATTACATATCACTGGTATTGAGAGAAACATGATGAAAATTTTAAATGAAGGACCTTATGTTCCCACATCACCTCTCAATGCTCTTCTTGATCCTACTGGTTCTAGAAGAGGTCGGGAAAAGAGGGAGGAACATTGGTCTGAAGAGGAGAGGAGATTGGTAAATCTAGATACCCTTCTCAAAAACATGATCCTCGGGGCTGTTCCAGAAACCCTAGTTCCTACACTAGTTTTTTTTTCCCAGTGCTAAAACCACGTGGGATGAACTATTAAATCAGCATGAAGGAGGAGATGACACCATTGTCACCAGAAAAGTCTCCTTAAACAAGAGGTATGAGTCATTTTTTGCTCAGCCCAATGAGTCTCTCACTGGTACTTACACCAGATTTATGAGTATCATAAACCAGTTGAGAGGTCTCGGGGTTGAAAAAGACAAGGATATACTTCTGGAGAAATTTTGTGATATTTTACCCACCAAATGGTCTCGCATGATCCTGGTCTTACGACAAGGTAAAACTCTGCACACACACACTCTTTCAACTTTATATGGAGCTTTCAGGTACACTGAAAAAAATCAAGCTCAGAGAGTTGTGGCAGAACAAGATGCCTATAACCATGCCTCCAGTAGTTCCAATGTGGTTAGTCATACTGAACCACAAGGTACAGCACTGATATCTTCTGAGAATGTATTTTCTATGAAG
>CM067170.1:118302889-118351859 GCA_034093135.1 Erigeron breviscapus | reverse complement strand
ACTTGCCACCACAAATTCTTGAGTGCCCTCCTCAAGCAGGAGTCACTTAAACATGGAATTCAATTTGTTTCTCCCCCTCAACATCAGCAGGGACGTTTTCAACATTCTCACTTGCCACCACAAATTCTTGAGTGCCCTCCTCAACAGCAGGAGTCACTTAAACTATGGCAGTTTCAACATTTTTCTCCCCCTCAACATCAGCAGGGACGTTTTCAACATTCTCACTTGCCACCACAAATTCTTGAGTGCCCTCCTCAACAGCAGGAGTCACTTAAACTATGGCAGTTTCAACATTTTTCTCCCCCTCAACATCAGCAGGGACGTTTTCAACATTCTCACTTGCCACCACAAATTCTTGAGTGCCCTCCTCAACAGCAGGAGTCACTTAAACTATGGCAGTTTCAACATTTGTTTCTCCCCCTCAACATCAGCAGGGACGTTTTCAACATTCTCACTTGCCACCACAAATTCTTGAGTGCCCTCCTCAACAGCAGGAGTCACTTAAACTATGGCAGTTTCAACATTTTTCTCCCCCTTGGAAGTTGCATCACCAGCAGCAACTTCCACACTAGCAGTCTTTGTGCCCTGTTGAGCCATCAGCTTAAGTAATAAGTTCTTTATGTCCCCCATATCCTTCTCCATTTTTTCATACCTAAGTCGATCTTCCTCAGTGAATGAAGCTTGAGGCTTGGGAAGATCAGCGACTTGTTTCTCTAAGAATGTGATTGCCTTGGCCTGATTTTCAATTTGATTGACCAGAGGAGAGATGAGCTCGCTGAGTTTTTTAACTTCAGAGGCAGCTGTAGTGCTAGTGGAGGCTGCCTTTCTTACTGAGTAGTTTGTGGCATTGAAAACTATGTGCAGCGAGATAGCTTTGGCATTAAGGATCTGCTGGTCACGGTGAAGCACATTATTGGTAACATGAAGGATTTTTGTTTGATCTTGAGCCATTGAGACTGAATTTGCTTGAAGTGTCTCAATGTGGTTGCTGTTTTCCTCCTGCTTCTTACACCAGCTGTTTAAGGTAGTGACCAGCCTATCAGACTCTTTGTCTTTTAAATCAATGGCCAGATTGGCTGCCTTGGTAAGGTCATTCAGTTGGCTTTCAACTCTTTCAAGCCTGCTGGATGAGTTTGTGGAGTAAGAAATACCCAATTCTTTAGCGGGAAGAAGCTCAATCTCTTTTGGTAAAGTGGAAGGACAACCAGGAATAGATTAAAAAGAGAGGCAAGATGAGAGATAACATAGTGTTCACTGGTTGAATTGGTCAAGGTTGAGGCCTGACAGTATGAGTTACTGGATCAACTTGTTCTTCAGTGTCATTCAAAGTCATAGTGACTTGAGCTTCTTCAGGGATTTCAACAATTGTTTCAGAGACTATAATTTCTTCCTTCTCAACCTCCATATCACTGGTCTCTTTTTCATCAGCATGATTATATGAATCAAGCTGGAACTCTTCAGCCACAAAATCTTCGAGATCAAAATCATTGTCATCATCCACATATTCAACTTCCATTTCCACATTTTCATCATCAGCACTTTCAACAACATTTTCTTCACCAACAACATTTTTTTCATCATCACCACCAACATTCAAACCAATATTTTCAGTAACCTGCCCTTCATCAGCAGCAGTGGTGGCAGCACTTTCAACGATTGTATTTGTCTCGGTCCCTGTTAAAACAGTTTCTGAGATGGAATAATGTAAAGGGTTGGGAGAAATATGTGCCTCTGTCTCAGTGAGTTATTGCACTGAAACGTCATCAGCCATAGACTTTGGTGTCTCTAGTCCTGCCTGTGATCTGACAGAGACTGACACCGACTCAGATGGTGGAGAAGAAGAAGATGGAATTATTTGAGTGGCTGACACAACTCTAGAGGGCTGGGGTCACCCTTGTTCTTCACCTACCTTTCCTACAGAAGATTGAGGTGGCTGCTTGCGGCTCCTTTTATTCTCGTCAGCAGCCTTTTTTGAGGCTGCTGATGGGCTGGCTGGTAATCTAGTGTCCTTGGGCTGTGAGGACGTCTTAACCTTAGTGGGTAAGCCCTTTGTTACTCGCTGCTTTTGTTTTTGGACATCAGCAGAAGGTGAAGTTGGAGCCGATGTTGGTTTAGATTTCGTCCTTGACTTTTTAGTCGGCTTGGAAGCTTTGGATGTTGCTGGGGGGTTTTCCAGCGAACCAGCTTCAAAGGACAATCTGGCATCACCAGTGAGGGAACCAGCGACCACATCAGATTATGGTGCTGATTCACCAGCACGGTTTTTCGGGTATAAAGAGGGATAAGAGAGAGTGAGTACCTCTATTATATGCTTAGAGAGAGTAGCATATTTGATATCAAATAACTCAGTGTCACAAGCTGGTTGCTTGTAGACTGATGGGCCAATCCTTGGTGCTTTGCAAACGGTAGCACCAAATTGGTTGTAGTCAGCTTTCAGTTCACGTTTGACGATGAGCGAGAGAAATCTAGCAAACGGAAGAGTGTGAGATCGGTTACTGGCTTGTACCTTTGCCTTTAAGTCTTCAAAGATAACTTGAGCAAAATAAATGAATCTTCCATTTGCCAGCGCATGGATGATTTGCATGTTAGATGTTGTAGCTTCATCATAGGAGCCTGAATTGCCTCCTAGACACTGAATGACGTGAGCAAACAGTAATCTCCAAACCCCAAGGAGATGTTTCTTTGTGGGGTTACTGGGCACTGGCTGAACATTAGCGAGATCTGACCCATAGCCAATGGAAGGTAACCATTCCTTCCATTGCTCAGCAGTTGATGGGTTGCGTTTCTTAGTGTTTAAATTTATAAAAATGTTGTACAAGTAATTATCTCAAAACACAAACACACACCTTAACGGACAGGGGACCCGATCAGATGTAGTATAGTTTAGTGATAAGTACAGGATCGTTCGCAGGGACGCGTTGCTTTTACCTAATCTAGTAATACGTGTAATTCTAGCGGTTGGGGGTTGTCACGATTTCCTATTAAACTAATTAAAATACTGAAAAGTAAATAGAAGGCGCAACCGCTTGTTCAGCGAGAGGCTTAGTCTGAAAATAGTTTGAAAAAGCAAATAACAGTAATTAAATTAAAATACTTGTTTGGCTTCTCAGATCTCATAGTACGACCAGATATCATTCTACCTACTTGCTAGATTGTTGGAAACTTCATCACGTCTCAGATTCTCGTTAGATTCACTTTGCCTAAGTAACTAGTGCTGTCCCTACACTCACACTACTCTATAAACAAATTCTCGTTAGATTCATTGTTTAAGCATTAATGAACTAAAGTTTGTGTCACTAATTCATCTTTAAGTTACCCGGCTCTTAAGCCATGACCAGATAATAATTCTCTCCGGTGACCACAGTGCTCGTTTCCAAGTCACTAGATCGCGTCTGACATTGTTAAGCATCATGTTCTATTCGTCCTAATTACTATGGTTCTGGATCCCTCGGTTACAAGTGAATCACCTTTTACATCTAGTTAAAGACCGACTAGTGTTTTCCATCCTTATGTATTAATCCTAGTGTATGATTATAGACCGATCATCAAAATTAAATCAATACATGCAGATATAGAACCGATAACAATATAAAGAACTAGTAAAACATGGATCTACAACAAACAGTAAACACACTCCAACAGATCTAACAAATAAAGTAAAATAGATAAATGTCTACATGATCACGTCGATCCAAACAAGTATTCAGCCTACTAGCCTACCATTATTAAAGGAATAACAAAGTCTGAAAAGATGAAAGACATTGTTTACCAACTGAAACTAAAATAAAAGAGTAGATCTAGGTTGAGGATGAAGATCGGAAGGCATTAGAAGCTCCAAAACCTCCTTGGGATCTGCAAAGTCGACCTAGGGTTTGATGTGGGTGGCTATGGCTGCTGAATCGGTTCTCTCTTAGGGTATTGAGGGCTGCTTCGGCTTAAATAGGTGACAAAGTCAGTGTGCTGAACTGGGCTTCCCAACGGTGCTGGATGGACTCCAGCGGCGCTGGGCTTTGAGCGGTTGGAGGTGCCAGCGGCGCTGGGCTCCTGCTGCTGCTCGTATTGCTTCGTTCGGCTCCCGAATCATCTTCTTGTGTCTTGTAACTTCATAGGCCTACATCTTGAGTCACTTGATGCCATTTACCCTCACTCGCATCTTCCGTGAACCTGCGTAAACATAGAATCCATTAAGTACCAATAGTTCCGGAATATTAACTCATTTAAGACATAGAAATGAGGCCTTTCGATAGGGGTTTTTATCACAAAATGGACGCTCATCAGATCGCTGGTTCAACAAATGGTTTTTCGGGGTTTTGGGATACAAAGAGTAGTGCGAAGAGTGTTAGGGGTGATTTTGATGGTGTATTTCTTTTTCATTAGTGTACCAAAAATTACACCAGTGCCCACTTGATAGTCACAAGTCCACCAAAATTCCCTCAGAAGATAGACATACATATCTTCTGGATCTAAATAAATGGCATTCTTAACAAGAAATGCCTTGATGAAATCAAGCATTGGCTTATACCCTTTTATGCCTCAAGGCACTTTAAGCGAGCCGAGATAGTTATTAGATTTAATAGCTATCTTTTTGTGGTTGGAAAGTGACTTTATTTGATGGAGTAATGGTTTCAGGGTTGAATACATCAGAATGCATGTATAAAGGAACATTTTTGAGGGCTTCTTGTGTAGTCCTTAGGAGACAATTCGATGTGTGTTGATGCTTCAGGTTGGTTTTCAATGATTTGATCTGAAGTGGAAGCCATTTTTTGAGAAGAAGAAATAGGGAAGATAATGAACAGTTGAGTTAATGAGGAAATTATGAGAGAATTTGAAGAGATATATGTGAAAAGGAAAGAAAAATGAGCGTACAAGGTGGAAAGTGAAAGGATTTATGTATATATAGGGTGTGATTGTGGGCTCCCACTTCTGCAAAAGGAATCGTCGTTTTCTTTCTCTTTCCTAATATTATATATATATATGAGTGAGATTGTAACACAAAAGGACACGTTTTATATTAAAATATAGAGATATACGTATGTGAGTAACGTATAAAAGGTTTTGATTTGACAACTTGTACATTTTATTCAAAGATACTCGAGTGTTTAAGCCGTATATACTGTGCAAGTTGTCCATTAGGGAGAAAATCGAGGTAACCGTTTGAAATATATTTATTTTATTAATAAAATTACTTGGTGAATATGCTTCCACATAAATATAGTTAGAATGGAAGTATATCCACTGACAATTTTAGCAAATCTGGTTACCTTATTTTGATTATTAGTTTCAGTTAGCGACATCACAACCAATGTTGGTCGCTGACAGACAATAAAGGCTTTGCAACCAATATGTCAAGAATCCCTTGAAGTGTTATAGCAGCCAGTGGTCACCTAAGCGTTCGATTGCATACTTTTACATCTTCAAGGAGGGAAAGGAGTTCAGCGAGCAAGACAAACTTAAACTCACTGATAAACTGAGATGGCTTTTCAACCAACAATTTATTATTTACAAGGTATTATAGCAGCCAATGGTCACCTAAGCGTTCGATTGCATACTTTTATATCCTTGAGAATTTTATCAGCAGGCAAGACAAACTTAAGCCTGCTGACAAGGTTTTGACTCAAGAGTCAAATTTCAACTTATCACAAAAAATAAGTTGAACTTTAGCAAACATGACACATTTTGTCGCTGATTCACCATTCAGCATTCCCAACTTACTTACCAGATACTTGAACCTGGTTTCATCTAAGGGTTTAGTGAATATGTCAGCAAGTTGATCATCAGTGGGGATGAAGTAGATTTCAACATCCCCTTTCATGACATGGTCACGAATAAAGTGATACCTAATATCTATGTGCTTGGTTTTGGAATGCTGAACAGGATTGTGTGTGATAGCAATTGCACTTGTCTTGTCACACATAATGGGAATCTTAGAGTATTCTAGGTCATAGTCAGCGAGTATTCTAGGTCATACTTTTATCCAGAGGACTTGTGCACAACAACTCGCTGCTGATACATACTCTGCTTCAGCAGTGGAGATAGACACTGTGTGCTATTTCTTACTAGACCAACTAGTCAGCTTCCCCCCCCCCCCAACAGTTGACATCCTCCACTGGTGCTTTTCCTATCTAACATGCAACCAGCATAGTCAGAGTCAGAGTATGCAACTAAGTCAAAACTGGAGTCTTTGGGATACCAGAGACCTAGTGAGGAAGTACCTTTTAGATACTTAAAGATTCGCTTTACAGCGAGAAGGTGAGATTCCCTAGGAGAAGCTTGATATCTTGCACAAAGGCAAGTAGCAAACATTATGTCAGGACGACTCGCTGTGAGATACATCAGCGAGCCAATCATACCCCGATAGTGAGTGGGGTTCACATGCTTACCATCTGGATCAGCATGGAGATTGTTAGGTGGGGACATAGGAGTGGCTTTAGGAGTGACATTAGACATGTCAAACTTAGACAGCACGTCTCGAATGTACTTTTCTTGATTAATGAAGATGTCATTCGAGAGTTGACGATTCTGAAGACCAAGAAAGAAGGTCAGATCACCCATCATGCTCATCTCAAAGTGAGAGGACATCAGGGAGCTGAACTTTTCACAAAGTTTCTTGCTGGAGGACCCAAAGATGATATCATCAACGTATATTTGAACATAAATGACATTAGCACCCTTTCTATAAATGAAGAGAGTGTTATCAATGGACCCTTGCTGAAACTTATGGGAAAGAAGAAAAGCAGAGAGTGTGTCATACCAGGATCTAGGAGCCTGTTTAAGACCATAGAGTGCCTTATAAAGACGATATACATGGTGTGGCTTGCCTGGGCCTTCAAAACCAGGTGGTTGCTTAACATAAACTCCCTTGCTGAGTTTTCCATTTGGGAAATCACTATTTCCATCCATTTGATAGACAGTGAAGTTTTTGCAAGCAGCGTGTGCCAAGAATAAGCGAATAGCTTCTAAGCGGGCCACTGGTGCAAATGTTTCGTCATAATCGATACCTTCCTCTTGGATATATCCTTGTGCAACCAGCCTAGCTTTGTTACGAATAACAACACCATCTTCGTCCATTTTATTCCTATACACCCATTTGGTTCCAATGGGTTCTTTTCCAGGAGGTAGAGGAACCAAGAACCAGACATGCTGTCTTTGAAATTGAGTAAGTTCCTCTTGCATGGAAGCAACCCAAGATGGATCAGCCATTGCTTCTCCTATATGTTCAGGAGTGATCATCGACAAGAAGTTGACATAAAGATATGTGTTCCTAGTCGCTGATCGAGTAATGATCCCCTGATGTGGATCACCAATGACTTGGTGAGCTGGATGACTAGATATCCATCAAAGTGAGGAACACTTGATGAACCTAGTTGAGTGTCAGCGGAAGACTGAGAGATGGGAACAGAAGAGAGATCATTATACGAAGAGAAGTCAATAGTGAGAATGGGTTCAGAGGGTGTGTGATCAGTTGAGTCATTCGACTGAGTTGAGTTATCATTGATAATGGGTCATCAGCTGACTCCATATCATCAGCATTAGCTAATGCATCATGAAACTCCTCCTCAACAGAGTCATCAGCATGCTCGATCTCAGCCAGTGATCTAGGTTTGGCTAAGGCAGCATAGATTGATCTTAAGATAGGCTCAACTGGATCAATCGAGTAGATATGAGCAACAACTTGCTTCTGTTCAGCATCAGCTGGTGTATCCTGAGTGGTATGCTGATTAGGTTCAGGCAGCAAGCAAGAAGTATCAACAAATGAGTCAGCTTCCTCAGAGAGAGGATCAGCGAGCTCATTGAAAATGACTTCACTAGAAGATAGTGGAATGTCCTTAAGGGCAGGTGAACTTTCATCGAATGTAACATGGATGGATTCATCCACCTTTTGAGTTCGAGTATTAAATACTCTGAAGGCTTTGCTGATGGAAGAATAGCCAAGAAAGTAGTCATCATCAGCTTTAGGATCAAATTTTACTAGGTGATCCTTGTTATTTAGAATGAAAACAGGACATCCAAAGACATGGAAATAACTTATTTGAGGTTTCTTTCCTTTTAAAACCTCATATGCTATCTTATCATGCCTTTTGACAATGAGACACCTATTTTGAGTATGACAAGCAGTGCTGACAGCTTCTGCCCAGAATTTACTAGGCAGACATGATTCACTGAGCATGGTGTGTGCTGCCTCGATGAGTGTTCTATTTCTTATTTCAGCAACACCATTTTGCTCAGGAGTTCTAATAGAAGAGAAGTTTTGTGAGATCCCTTGATCAGCACAAAAGGATTCAAGAGTGTGGTTTCTGAACTCAGTGCCATGATCACTTCTGAGTTCTTTAACCCTTATGCTGTTGAGATTTTCCATTTTCTTGATGAAATTGATAATCTCTTCAGCAGCATCACTCTTGGAGTGAAGAAAGATAGTCCAAGTATATCGTGAATATTCATCCACAATAACTAAAGTGTATCTGCTACCCTTTAGACTTTGGACATTCACTGGACCAAAAAGGTCCATGTGAAGGAGATGAAAGCAACCCTTGATAGAATTGGCTTGCATTGTTTTGAAGGTAGACCTATGTCTTTTACCTTTTTCACAAGCACCACAGAGTCTATCTTTTTCAAAGGAGAGATGAGGAAGGCCACGAATAAGATTCGTTTTGGCCAGAGAGTTGATTGTCTTAAAATTCACATGTGACATTCGTTTGTGCCACAACCAATTGAGTTCAGCTACTAACTTGGAAAAGAAACAAGTCTCACTGTCAGTCTTGACAGGAGTGAAGTCAACAAGATAGACATCTCGTTTTCTTGGAGCAACCAAGACGACTTCCTTGTTCACATTGAACACAGTGCCTTGATGCTTATCAAGAATCACTTTGTAGTCAGCATCACAAAGTTGACTTATGCTGATGAGATTATGTATCAATCCATTTACATAAGCAACCTTGGTGAACTTGATGACACCATTAGAAAGTAAGCCATAACCTTTAGTCTGTCCAGTGGAGTTATCACCAAACACTACAGTAGGGCCAGCAGCCTCTACATAGTTATCCAGCAGGGTCTTAGAGCCAGTCATGTGTTTTGAACAGCCACTGTCCAAGTACCACACTCCTTTTACCAGCGAGCCCTACATGGATACAACAGAAGGATTTAGATGGATTCATTGTTAGCCTCTCTGAGAGGTTCATCAGTAGAGGTAGAAGGAATAGCTTCAGAATTTTCTTCGTCAGCGAGTGTAGAAGGGTGAGGTGGTAAAGAACTTAGAGGGAAGGTACCAAAGGATTCTTGATCTCCAGAGAAAGGAGTTGTGGTGCTACCACTATCAAAAAAGATCATGTTGCTGACCACATTTGTATCACTGAATTCAACAATGATAGATGGTTCACCAAATTCACTAGGAATAATCCTTTGTGAATGTGGGATAGATACATGCTGAGCAGAGATGAATTCAATAATGTTTTCTTCAATGAGAGCTACTGCATCTCCTACACTATTTTCTGGTTCAGCAGAGAGAGGGCTCTCGCAAACCATAGTGGAGGAAGAAGCAGCAGTTGAAGAGGGAAGATTAGGTTGAATGACAACTTCAGGAGCATCCATGGCATTGTCATCATCACATTCAGAAGCCACATGACCTCTGCTGCCACACAAGTAGCATTTTTTACCAGAGGTGCTGGCTTTTTTATTATGAATGAGAAATTCCCTAAGTTGAGAGGAAAGATCATTAACTCGCTGAGTGAGCTCGTTAATTTGAGGATTTGAGGAAGAAGAAGAAGATGCCTTGTTCTTTTGCTTGGACTTATGCTTGTGCTTAAGTACCTGCTGAGGCATCTTGGGAGCAGGACCCAAAATAGATTTACCATTTGATCCCTAAGGCTGAGATGAAGAGGGATTTAAGGATCCCTTGACTACACTCCATGCTTGTTTGGCATATGGATATGAAGAAGGACCCTGCTGATGAGACTGATGGACTCTTTTAGGAGTGATAGCTCTTGGTTGCTGATTAGGAGTTGCTGACCTCACTTGCCTATGAGGTAGATACTCCCGCTTAGGAATAGTGGACCTAACTTGCTGATGTAGCAAGTGTCCTCTTTGAGGAGTAATGGGTCTTACTTGCTGATGTGGCAAGTATCCTCTTTGAGGAGTTATAGACCTGGTTTGATGATGAGGCATTCGTTCTCTTTGAGGAGTAATAGGCCTCACTTTGGGAGGAACATGCATAGACTGAGGTGTCTACCAATGGTGCTGTCTATCAGCGGGTCTGACGTGAGAAGGTCCTACTTGCTGATATCTAGCATCGCTAAACCTGATGCGTCTTTTTATCAGACGCTCATGCTGATTAGTTTTACTGTCAGCATGGGTAGGAGTTTGCTGAGAAGATGAAGAAGAAGGTTGAGAGACAACTTGCTGAGGTTGCTGACTAACAGGGTTAGCTCGCTGAGGCGTGTTATAGTCATAAGGGACAACAACCTTACTTATTTTGAAGGGGTCAGCAGCTTTGATGGTAAGCTACTGAGGAGCAACAGTTTTGAACCCATCACAGGAAATGTCACCTTCAAATGATTCCCCAGAAGAGTATTGAACTCTTCCTTCATTTGGCATCATGCCAATAATAGGGAGATGAGGATAGGTGTTGCTGGTGCTTGCTGAAGAGCTTGCACCATTTACCTCAGTAGAGGTAGAGTGTAACACCCTTCATTTAAAAATGTGGATTTCCAAAACTTTTCGCCTAACGGCGTCAAAAGAAAGCGGAAGTAAGCTTTAAAAGTCCAAACCAACAAAATCTGTTTGGTTCATTTATTAATTGGTGTTACTAGCCATATCATCAAAACAAGTTTAAATGGAAATCCATCGGTTCCCCAACATTAAACAACCGACCACAAAAACATTACAAGTCATAAACGTCATATCATAATTCAAACGTCTAAAAGGAGCAACCACTATGGGTAAACTATGTTCATCCTCAAGCAATCTACCCATGCCTCACACTTTCTTCATCAACACACATAAGCTTGCTAAACCTGAGGGAACAACACATTTCAATAAACAAGTGTTAGCTAACGAATTAGCTAAGTAAGATACCACACGAATTATAAAGCATTTGTCCGATTAAAACTTTATAAAATTAATATATCGTCATTAAGGCACAACTTACATTAAACACATCATATCAACTACATATCAAGTTAGGATGAACCACCCTAAATGTGCCTATTCTTCTTTTATATCATACGCACACACATAACTTCATTTCTGCATTTAAGTGTAACATAAGTCACACCCGACTAGATGGACAAACCACACGGCTGTACATCAAATGTCTCTAAGGAATGGCAAGCCCATCCCGGAGTAATCCGTATGTACAAGACAAATGGGGCGGGTCAGACCTCCCGTATTACTCTTCTGCATCTTTGACCATGTTGCAAGGAGCCACCCAAGCAACCACGCGTTCACACACCCGCCGGGCAAGGGCAAGTACGGGTTAAGCTTAACACTTTCTGCATTTCATTTACGAGCTCGATTTCACACTTCATATAGTTTAGGTGTTCACACATACCTAAACAAGTACTACATATACTTCTTTACGTTTGGGCCCTTAAACGTGCACGTGTCATGGCAACTTAGTAAGTCTAGTGAACTAGATGAACAAGCCAAACAATCATGCACATTTCACACATCATCAACATAAAACTACATTTCAATACAACACAAGATACTACATATCATTTCATAACCTAGTACTACATTACATCACAATGGGACTGCATTTCAGGTCATTTATGGTCATCTACATAGCCCATATCACCTCCCGTGTAACCCCGAATACCCACAAGCAATTCAAGTTATCATTTGGGAAGTTATTATACGAAACCTTCTTTTTGTTGAACCCTCAGCGTGTCAAAGTAGTGTATCTTACCTCGTGACGAGCACAACAAGCAATACGCAAGATTAATTCGTCTTGTTTGTGTTTCCATCTAACAATAGCGTCACATAACCAATTGGTAGCATAAACGTGGCTTCAAAAGACCTCTCTAACTTCCCTATATCATAAGGTAACCTATACATAAGGTCTATGGGTCAAACGATCATGAAAACAAGCCTATACGACTGCCTGACCTGAATATGCGCCGCATGGATCTTCCATCCGCCGCATAAACTTGATCAAAATACTCCAGACCAGTCTGTGCACCGCACAGAAATCCATGCGCCGCACATCGGGGTTTGTTCACCAACTCTGACTTTTAAACTGCTTTAAACGATTCCTATTCGATCTCAAACTCTAACCCCGACCTAGAGACATGAAATTGATCTCTTTTATGACACAATTGATGCCCCCAAACCATCAATTGATTCCTTGGTCCATTACAAACATAAATCATTCAATTGATTACCGAATAACATAAAAATCGGTTAACGTTTTGCAATATAACCCAACCCAAACCCCATGGCCTGGATCGGATCGACATATAAGACTTATAAGATCAGATTTCAAAGGGGATTTACCTATAATACCTGTAGATGACTTAAAGGATCCAAGATCTTAACAAAACTTGATCGAATCGGCATGAAACAATTAGATCTTAAGAGAAACTTGCTTGGTAGAAGGAGGGGTTGCTTAGGGTTTCTTCTCACACACAATTGCTACAGATTATGATAATTAGGGATGTCTATTTATCCTCTAAGCCGTGGCCAACTCTTCCATAAGTTCCAACTTAAGCCCCTCGACATTACTTCTTTACATTTATGGCTCAAACGACTTACGGGAATACTTACCGACATATCTAACAAGTCTTAAACATCTTTGACCTCTTAATCACGTTAATATATACATCATTAAGGCATTAAAGCCTCTCACATCAAGCACATTAACCACATATAAACATTAAATCTTCTACAGTCTTAACGACTCAAGTCAACCGTTAAATAAAAGTTTCGGGATGTTACAATTACCTCCCCCTTAAGAGGATTTCGTCCTCGGAATCACTTCAGCATCAATAGGTGAGGATAATTTCCGAATCAACTTTCACCATAGATATAATTCCATTTTACTAGCACAAGCTCAGTTAATTTCCTATGAAGCTTCTTTTACTTTTGGCCAAGAATCTCAACTAGATCATCTACAATCATTTCTTAGCATCAATACTCACATCTTTCAATGGAGTCACATAGGCATATGTTCAATAACACTCACGCAAGTTCTATGGATGTCATCTAAAAGCAGTACACAAGCACCTATCATACATCTTCTAGAGTTTACCCTTTTTATGAAGATCAAACACAATATCTAACGGAACTCCATGCTTACTTCATCTATATACAAAACGGCAAGCTTCACCACGCGCACATACTAATGAGTAACGAGAAAAGAAGCATTTTTATCAACTAGTCTACATCGACTCGTATCACATATGTGCCCTTAGGGGTTATAAACAACTTCGTCCCATAATCCATAGTCATCATATAAGTACATTTCTGCTTTGAAATAACCGATTGTTGCATCTTTTCATATTGCGCTCGGTACTCAGGTTTGACTTGTGTACAAGTCACACATTTTTGTACACACACTATCACTCTCGTTATTTGGCCATCACAAAATGGGTTTCAAATCACCACCCTTGTACTACTTGGATGAATATACTATCAGGACCAACTCATTGAACTTCTTACATAGTCTTTTCTTCTTTCACCTTACATTTCATCCGTTTCGGCATTTTTTTTATTCAACCTTTAAATCAAATCAGGTAATCACCTCATTTTACATTCAACAAAGACTATTCATTTGAAGGATAATACCTTCCTACCCATATCAACATAGACTTACCACTTAACGTAACTTCATATCATATCTTGGCATATCACACATAAACTTGTCACACGTATTCATATTAGCACATGTAGAGTATATACTCCTATTTGTGCCTTTCAACGATACATCATACTTATCACACGTCTCAACATATCTTATTAAATCTCACGTCACATTGTAATCCCACGTCTGAAACTATACGAACATCTTTCCCACATATTCTTATAATTATCTTAATCAACTTATTCTCACGTCTTACATCTTTATCAACATATTCTTACAACTTACATATTACGCACTAGCTTTACAACTAGCACGATTTCCCACGTCTTACGCACTAGCATTACAACTAGCACGATTTCCCACATAAATCTCACGTATTTAGCTATAACATTTCCCACGTATTTATATCACTCTTACTTTTTACGCACTAACACTAAGGCTAGAACGATTTCCCACATTTTACGCTTTACTTTAACATTAGGTATATACATTACCTACTAGTCCCACATCTACTTTAACGTTTAATCCCACTAACGTGCACAACTCATACCAACTCCTACGGGTATCTAGTGAACTAGATATTTCACACTTAAGCCCCACACATAAGCCATCACATAACAATCATTTCATGGCGGCATAATTATAATCGACATACTACATATGCATATAACCACTTTACTTTAAACATCATCATATCATAATAAGCCACTTCATCATACATACATTCCCACATAACCTCCCGCATAACTCGGAAAACCTAACACACATAAGATAATCCAGTTAAGAGGTTAATTAAAGAAAACTACTTTTGTTGTGCCTCCAACGTGATAAAAGACATGTATCTTACTACACCTCGTATCATAATAGGTCGTATCACATTTCTGGCGACATCCAAATAAGCATGTCACCACGGTTCATAAGCCTCCTTAAGTACAACTTTTGGTCATTTCGTTTTCGGATACTGAAATCTTACTTTTAAACGTATTGCTTCATGATGGTTCATCTCACCTCTTCTGACTATGCTTCATTTCTACTACATTCTTGTCTCAAAGAACATTACCTTGAGCTGATTTGCCGTAGTCAAGCACGCACTATCACCTTGCAACCACGGACTTAGTTAATAAATAGAACTTTATTCCTTTCCACATTAAGCATCAGTTGCTCCCTTAACCTTTACTTACCTTTGACGAATTTAAAACTAAGCCTCTTCGAGTTGAAAATCGTAATCACGCTCTCTACACAAATATGATGTCCTACGTCATACTTAGAATAGGCAATATTGTCATCACTAAACATGACGACTGAACGATCTAGGGAATACTCTAAACTTGATTCCTTAAATTCATACACAAGGACTTTCGTTATCGTAAAGGCATTTCCAGAAACTCAATAGGGTCGTCATAATGAGCGTATGAATAACTTCATCGGAACTTTCATCATCAACAAAGGGTAGCAACATCGTAAATCTATCTTATAAGATAAATAGATCCCACAATCGAAAACATTAACTTCTTCCTATAATGGAGAACAAAATGGAAGATGCGTTTGCATGAAAGTAACACTTGACATACATCACTTGAAGGCTCGACCTCACGATTACAACGAAGCCGGGAACATTATTAGAACATCTCAAAACTACGAGTAGGCTCGAATTTAGAAGTATAATCTTTGCCTTGCATTAGCGGATCACATAGACGGGAAACATGATCAATTCGGAATCAAATACTCTTGAATACTTTTACTTCATATGCTTTAGGAAGCTATAAATATCCCTATCATTATACCTTTAACTCATTCCTTAAGAGAAAACTCTTTATCTTGAGAAGCAGTCATACATAAAATTCCGTACAAATATAAGATATCAACAACACCTTTACATTCCTGCAATATAAGGAAGAATCTCCCCCGCAGACACTCGTCCCAATCGTCACATCTCGTCCAGTAGCGAAATCAAACTATACGAGTCGTAAATCCAAAACAGTCCAAAGTATGCGCCGCATGAAACATGTGTGCGCCGCATAAATGCATATCTGGGGACTTATGTGCCGCATGGAATACATATGCACCACATAATTCACTAAAATTTTACACATAAAACTCCCCAGATTTTCACCACTCAACCCATGCGCCGCATGGAACTTCCATGCGCCGCATAACGGGCTCCTCTTCAGAACCCATTTCTAATCTGAGCAAATATGCGCCGCATATTTCATCAATTTCGTCACAGAAAATACCCAACAATCTGAGCACACAAACTATGCGCCGCATAGAACCTATATGCGCCGCATATCGAGCACCCAACTGAAATCAATTTCCAAAATTTGGCAGATATGCGCCGCATGAAAGACTCATGCGTCGCATATCGCCCAGTTCGACCAAAATCCAAACTTTCAATCTTTAATCGAATTCCATACGAACTCAAACCTTCAATCTTAATCCCAAGCACAACTTTCACATTTAGCAGCTCGAATAAAGCCTCACATCATATCATAGTGCTCTTGGAATGGAAGAGTTTCATGTTTAAGGGTTCAATCAACCGTAGTGTTGACTTCTCTACTTGCTTCAACTTCATCCTCCTTTATTTAATTCATACGTGTCTACTCTTCACGTGGTTAAATATGATATCATTCAGCGATTCCATCATTCTCATCTTCACTTCATTCGGATCAACACAGACACAGTTTCACAAACACACACAATGTCGTGATACATTTACAATTACATTCGCGACCGGAATTGTAACTATATCCTTCCATACGTGTGCCCGGTAACCCTTCTATGCGTCACCTACTTATAATCCTTCAAGTATCCAGCATCAACTCTACTCTTTAAACTTCAAGTCCATGTCTTTTAAACTACTAGACTCAACAACATTGACTACCAATCACTTCATTTAACTTCATGTACATCATAATCATCATAAACATTTAATTCAGCTATCACTTTCCACCGATCTTCACATATTTCCACACACACTTGCAGCATCAACATCACTAAAGTTGTAACACGGTGTTTACTTTCGACAATTAGGGGTACCCTACATAGAAATCTCCCCAACTTCATTACTTTGTACACCGGTCAACACAAGCATGGCCATACAAACACGCTCGCGTCGTGATACGCTTGCAATTATGTTCCGGACCATAATTGTAATTGTATCCTTTCACTTGCATGTTCGTTACCACATTTGTGTATCGTCTTCTCTTTACCAAATCCATTCACGCGACCATCTTCACGCATACAACATCTCACTTCCTTTACGATCCTTGTCACAAACCCCATGGGTTGGACATTAATGGAATACCATCTCACCTATTCCTCCAACTTTCCTTCATTTCAAACACTTCACACATAAACTACATCGCACATTTATCAAATTCAGTTAGAGAAATGGCACATCACCTCGTGGACCGTCTATCGTAGCAATATAATGATTTAGAGATGGAGAAGCGAGAAAACGAAAGAATAAAGGCTAAAAGACATATTCACATATCATCAAACAATCAATCATCATATAGCCTTAATCCCTACACTCTCACTCATCCCAGCCCGTCCTAAAAGCATTTCATCTCAAAGGTTAAGCATACATACTTAAGCCTAACTTGTCCTCTTTCGGTTTAAATCCAATTCCTATGGCACACCTACAGTCATTGGTTCACTTAAACCATTTCTCTGATACCAACTTGTAACACCCTTCATTTAAAAATATGGATTTCCAAAAAATTTCGCCTAATGGCGTCAAAAGAAAGCGGAAGTAAGCTTTAAAAGTCCAAACCAACAAAATCTGTTTGGTTCATTTATTAATTGGTGTTACTAGCCATATCATCAAAACAAGTTTAAATGGAAATCCATCGGTTCCCCAACATTAAACAACCGACCACAAAAACATTACAAGTCATAAACGTCATATCATAATTCAAACGTCTAAAAGGAGCAACCACTATGGGTAAACTATGTTCATCCTCAAGCAATCTACCCATGCCTCACACTTTCTTCATCAACACACATAAGCTTGCTAAACCTGAGGGAACAACACATTTCAAGAAACAAGTGTTAGCTAACGAATTAGCTAAGTAAGATACCACACGAATTATTAAGCATTTGTCCGATTAAAACTTTATAAAATTAATATATCGTCATTAAGGCACAACTCACATTAAGCAAATCATATCAACTACATATCAAATTAGGATGAACCACCCTAAATGTGCCTATTCTTCTTTTATATCACACGCACACACATAACTTCATTTCTGCATTTAAGTGTAACATAAGTCACACCCGACTAGATGGACAAACCACACGGCTGTACATCAAATGTCGTTAAGGAATGGCAAGCCAATCCCGGAGTATTCTGTATGTACAAGACAAATGGGGTAGGCCAGACCTCCCGTATTACTCTTCTGCATCTTTGACCATGTTGCAAGGAGCCACCCAAGCAACCACACGTTCACGCACCCGCCGGGCAAGGGCAAGTACGGGTTAAGCTTAACACTTTCTGCATTTCATTTACGAGCTCGATTTCACACTTCATATAGTTTAGGTGTTCACACTTACCTAAACAAGTACTACATATACTTCTTTACGTTTGGGCCCTTAAACGTGCACGTGTCATGGCAACCTAGTAAGTCTAGTGAACTAGATGAACAAGCCATACAATCATGCACATTTCACACATCATCAACATCAAACTACATTTCAATACAACACAAGATACTATATATCATTTCATAACATAGTACTACATTACATCACAATGGGTCAGGTCATTTATGGTCATCTACATAGCCCATATCACCTCCCGTGTAACCCCGAATACCCACAAGCAATTCAAGTTATCATTTGGGAAGTTATTATACGAAACCTTCTTTTTGTTGAACCCTCAGCGTGTCAAAGTAGTGTATCTTACCTCGTGACGAGCACAACAAGCAATACGCAAGATTAATTCATCTTGTTTGTGTTTCCATCTAACAATAGCATCACATAACCAATTGGTAGCATAAACGTGGCTTCAAAAGACCTCTCTAAGTTCCCTATATCATAAGGTAACCTATACATAAGGTCTATGGGTCAAACGATCATGAAAACAAGCCTATACGACTGCCTGACCTGAATATGCGCCGCATGGATCTTCCATGCGCCGCATAAACCTAATCAGAATACTCCAGACCAGTCTGTGCGCCGCACAGAAATCCCATGCGCCGCACATCGGGGTTTGTTCAGCAACTCCGACTTTTAAACTGCTTTAAACGATTCCCATTCAATCTCAAACTCTAACCCCGACCTGGAGACATGAAATTGATCTCTTTTATGACACAATTGATGCCCCCAAACCATCAATTGATTCCTTGGTCCATTACAAACATAAATCAATCAATTGATTACCGAATAACATAAAAATCGGTTAACGTTTTGCAATATAACCCAACCCAAACCCCATGGCCTGGATCGGATCGACATATAAGACTTATAAGATCAGATTTCAAAGGGGATTTACCTATAATACCTGTAGATGACTTAAAGGATCCAAGATCTTAACAAAACTTGATCGAATCGGCATGAAACAATTAGATCTTAAGAGAAACTTGCTTGGTAGAGGGAGGGGCTGCTTAGGGTTTCTTCTCACACACAATTGCTACAGATTATGATAATTAGGGATGTCTAATTATCCTCTAACCCCTGGCCAACTCTTCCATAAGTTCCAACTTAAGCCCCTCGACATTACTTCTTTACATTTATGGCTCAAACGACTTACGGGAATACTTACCGACATATCTAACAAGTCTTAAACATCTTTGACATCTTAATCACGTTAATGTATACATCATTAAGGCATTAAAGCCTCTCACATCAAGCACAATAATCACATATAAACATTAAATCTTCTAGAGTCTTAACGGACGCGAAGTGTTGACCCAACGACTCAAGTCAACCGTTAAATAAAAGTTTCGGGATGTTACATAAAGGAATCGCTGGAGGAAGATGAAGTTGAACCAGCGTCCATTTCAGTGTGGTAATCATTAAGACCCTTAATAAAATACCACTTTTTCATCTCCTCATGAGACATAGATGCGGAAGGAGGGATGGCAATTTCAGGTTTCACATCGTCAGCGATTAAGTTAGAGAGAGTGGCAGCGACTTCATAGTCACCCCCAATAACTTCTTGAACTTGAGCAGGGACTTGTTCATTGAGACAATTGTGATGAAACCTATAAGCTTTTGACCAGGAGGTCACAATCTTCTTTAAGTCAGAGACTTCATGCTTGAGTTTTTCATTTTCAAGCTGGAGTCTCTGTGCTAGCAACTCATGAGATTGGAGTTCAACATGAACATTCCTCAGGTCATTGAGTTTTTTAGATTTTTCACTTAACTCTAAGCAGACAGAGTCAAGTTTAGATTGGAGTTCAGCTCGTACAGATTCAATGAACTGAATATCACATGATAAGGATTCAAAGATTTTAGATTTATCCTCATCAGTGGCTGCTGAGTGAGCACATACCTTTTTGATGGTGACGACTCGGGATTCATGCGAGCCAGGAGACCATATAGAATCTTTACTCACTAGCTTTGTTGATTACACACACTAATTTAAGCTTTGTTCTGTGTATTACAGGAATCTATAAAATGTCTGTTACCTCTTTAATGCAAATATCTTCATTTTCTATCGTTTCTACTTCATAATTGTAGCCTAAGTTGTACTTTCTCATTGTTATCTGGGTGGGTCATCTGAGTTGGTAATGATTCAAAATAGATAAATGATTGGTACAATTGAAACATTCAGGTCAGGTTAGGTATGCCCGTAATTTGTCCAAAACTTTGTATCTTTTGTATCACCAATTGATTTTGTTGCCATCCATCAAATGGTTCTATAATTTTCTAGTACTCTCATAATATATAAACCATACGAAAATCTTGATTACAAATTTCTCAACCATTCCAATATAGTAAACTGAATCTCACTAACCTGGTGAGAAATGTCAGGCCTGTACTCAGCTGGGTTTCGGTTATTTCTCTTCAAGAAATTTGCATGATCCTCTGAGTTCAACAATTGATAACTCTGAACAAAAACATTCATGAACAGAATACATCAATATATGATCAGAAATCCAGAAGAAAAAAAATAAAAAAAATTGGCATGATCCTTTTAGTTCAACAACATTAACCCTAACTTGAAATTAGATGGCATTTGGTTTCTTCCAACTTGAAATTGCTTATTCAAATTTAAAATAAGCATTTTCGTTAAACCACTCAAACCTACTTATCGGCTTTAAAGTTAAGGAGATAAGCAAAAAGCACTAGCATAGGCAAAATCACAAACACCCTTAATACAAGAATCATTTTTACAATCAACAGAAATGTTGTAACTTATAAATAATGGGCTCTACATATCAGCATAGGAACATGGACATATATATATAATTCCATTAAAATACCATCAAAAAATACACCTTGTAAAACTTATCAAAAAAATGTAATCTTGCAACACCCACACAAAAAAAAAAAACTTGGAACGAAAACTAACCTTGCCAACTTTAGTAACTTCTAAAGAAGCCTTTTCAAGAATGAAGATAACACCAGGGGCATTCTTGTCATTTTCCGGCTGCTGTGCATTCAAATTCAATGGAATTCCAGAAAGTAGTTTCTCTTCATCATCTGATTCTACTGTAGTCTTCAGTTTCTTGTGGGTCCCTTGTTCTTCTTCTACTTCTTATTCTTCTTCTTCATGTTCAACATTTTCTTCAAATTCATTTTCCTTATCGTAATATTCCTTTTTTATAATTCAATAATAACGATACCTAATGGTATGATATTGGGTATTTAAGATTAGTATCCAATTACTATTAAAAAAAAGAACTTTCTGGTTGAAACCCATTAATTCCTCAACAAATTTCGAGATGAAGATGATGATTGTTGATGTTAATTTTCGGTTTTTGAGAGGGAAAAGGGGAGGGGAGAATAGCCGAAAGAGAGAGTGAAAGTGAGGGTAGGAGGGAGAGATTAGGGGGGGTTTTTTGCCCCTTACCGATTTTGACCCTCCTTGACCATAGAGAAAACTCGTTTGACTCGAAAATCTGAGACTCGTTAGTTCAAATTAATGATACGATAATTTTTTTCTTTTTAATACCTTTAAAATAACTATAAATATGACCATGTTAACTATTTAAATTTTTTTTATTTTGTTCAGTTTTAAGTTTTCTATAATTTATTAGGCATTTATATAATACGACTAGTATTCTTTATAATCTTGAAATCTCGCACCAATTTTCCAATTACTAAATGCTCTCAAAACTCGAATGAACATGAACTCGCTTAATTTCAAATATAATGTCTTACATTTGCGCTCGTACATGACTTATTAAGCTTGTACAAACTAACGAGACACGTACAAGAACTGGAAATGAATGACGATCGGGATGCTCATGTGACGGTTGTCACATCATTCCCCCGTTAATTAACTTGTCCCGAAATTCAACTTGTACTAGACACCTCGAAAAGTTGAGGCTACTTGATCCTCAATCTGATCTTTTTGCTCCCAATTATACTCGCTTGTTGTACCATTAACATACATACATATATACATACATGCAGGGGCGGAGCCATATTGGGGGTGAGGGTGGCTAAGGCCCACCTCAACCTAGAACAGCCATATATTTTAGTTCTAATTTTAGGTATTTATAAGATTTGGCCCACCATATATTTTTTGTAGCTCAGTTCTATAAGCTTAATTGTAAAATATAAGGGATTATGTCACCGGAGTGTAACCAATTATGACTCAATGGTATATAATGTAATGACCTTTCAAAATGGCTATCTAATGTAAGTACCTTCCATTTTTGTTCTTTTAATGTATCCTACCGGGTAACATCCTATTTGTAACCAGTAATGTCACGTTGGACGTAAAAAAATTGGGATTAAGGCACCGGAGTGTAACCAACTATTAGCGAATAGTTATGTAATGTAGTGACCTACGAAAGTGTTAAATTGATGTAAGAACCTCTCAAATCATGGCCGTAAAAATTATATAATATTTGTATCAATAAATTATATAATATTTGTATCAATAAATTATATAATATTTGTATCAATTATAAATGCACTGTACGTAGCTATGGTCGTCAGCCACGAAGATAGGATAGATGGCACCGGTTCCAAAACCATGGAACATAAAGCGTCGTCTTGTGCATATCCCTTTTCCTTTTGATGTCTTATGTTTTAATGGCCGGATCTAGTCACTTTCAGAATCCATTTAAAATCATGGTCGTGAAAACCACCATATCGCTTTTTTTTCCTTTTCTTAATTTCTTCTTCATCTTTCTCTTTTTTCTTGTTAGATCTAGGGTTTTATCTTCTTAGATCTAGATGTATGTATGGTTGTATATTTGTGTAAAGATCTTCGTGTTAGAGTAAGAATATGAAGGCGCAGGTGGAGATGGAAGTAGATCCATACTGGTACAGATTCAGATCAATTAATATGGTGGTGGGGGATGATGATGATGATGCGTGTATGGATTTGTTGAATGGTGGCGGTGACCGGAGAGTGGCCGTTTCCGGTTGCAGCCTGGTCTTTTGAACGACACCTCCACGTTGATAGATATAGGTAAAATATATGAAGAAAAATATATAGATAATACTGTAGTACTTATTTATTTGTTAGAACCGGTCAACCGTTACATCGAATGAACAAAACAGAGAGGTTCTTACATCGATTTAACATTTTCGTAGGTCACTACATTACATAACCATTCAATCATAGTTGGTTACATTCCGGTACCTTAATCCCTTAATTTTATTACCAGCTAATGGTACAACCGGTCACCCGATACATTAAAAGCACAAAAATGGAAGGTACTTACATCATACAACCATTTTGAAAGGTCACTACATTACATAACCATTGAGTCATAGTTGGTTACACTCTGGTGCCATAATCCCTATTATTGGGGGTTTGGGGGTAATAAGTCAAAATTTTAGACGAGAAGTTCACTTTCTTTGGGAATTGGGGTTAGGCGGTGCGGTTCGTCTTCAGTACTTGTCAAAGTTACAAGTTCATGGTGAAACACTAAAACTCATCCATTAATTTGATGATGGATTGTCACACCCCGACTAAGGCAGAAAACTCGGGATGCGACGCATAGCACATGCGTCATGGATGTTACATAGAGTAACTACATGAATACATAAAACAACCCACATTCATATATTTAAATCATAAGCATTTAACATAAAGTCAAAATCCAAAGCAAACATAGATAAACTCCCACGTAGGGGATAAGCAGTTAGGCATAATGCCATAGTCTAAACACAAGGCATCAACAATCAAAACAGAAGATATGCAGCTCCAAATCCTAAGTCTGAGTCTACTAAAGGCCACCATGCTATCCTCCTTAGCCACTTCTAACATTCTCAACTCGCACAACTGAAAGGATACTAAAAAGAGTCAACACAAAGGTTGGTGAGTTCGTAGGGTTTGTAAACAAGTATCAAGTATCAAGTTTTGTGCCAGGTCGAATATCATCAAGATCCACACAGCAAAATGGCTATCAACTTACTTATGATAGCAAGAATCAAGTATCTCTATGCCACCAGCACTTACGGTATACCAAGCCTAAGGTGCAAGTATCAAGTATCAAGTATCTAGTGCCTCCAACTCCACCATAAGTATCAAGTATCAAGTATCAAGTATCAAGTATCTGGTGCCTCCAACTCCACCATAAGTATCAAGTATCAAGTATCTGGTGCCTCCAACTCCACCATAAGTATCAAGTATCAAGTATCTGGTGCCTCCAACTCCACCATAAGTATCAAGTATCATAGTGCACATCATACAGTACAGTTAAATAGCCATAAGTAATGATAGACACAAGGGCACAAATATCCAAAAATAGGTTGTCAAATACGTATCCAAAATAAGTTACCAAAATGAATCCAATATCATCATAAGTGTATCCAAAGTAAGTTACCAAAATCATCATAACATAGTTTCCAATAAAAACGGTTTATCAGAAAAACAGTTTGTATCCTTTCAGCCCCATGAAAACATGTGAAAAGGGGACTACGAAACTCACCTGATGCTCGTCTGATAGATAAGCACATAATAACGTCAAGAAGAGTATCCACAAGTATCAACGAGTCATCGAGTTTACTAGATTTGACTAACATTCACCATCTTTGCGTGTTTTACCAATTTGAGAGTTTTGACCATTTGAGTGTTATGCCCGTTTGAGTGTTTCTGACCATTTGAGTGTTTCTGCCCATTTGAGTGTTCTTGTCATTTGAGAGTTTCTGACGATTTGAGTTGTAAGTCCCTCACTTGATGGTTTAACCCACTAGTGTAAAATACAACAAGTCAAGTATTGAACTAGAAAGGACTAGTATCACTTTATAATGTAAATGCAAGTACATAAAATAAAGTAATAAGAGACTTAAAGCAATAAATAAATAAAAGGTGGAACACAATGTAATTGTCAAGTGTATTTTATTTATTGATGTTAAATAAAATACAAGATTGTTGCGGAACCAAGATATTACACAAGTGTAAGTATCCTAACAATCTATAAATTACAAATGATCTATTCTTGCTAAATATTCTCCTTAGATCGAAATACTTAAAGTTGTGAAGTATTCCTTTTTACGATCGAGAGTATTTAAGCAAGTTCACCAAATTGAAAAAAGTAATTTGAATGAGGGAAATGACTTGCTATTTATAGGCAAATAAATTCATCAGTGAATTTATTGTGACATACAAATATGGTTCCATGCATTTAAGGAAACAACTTTAATTCCTTAAATGCGTTGGTTAAAGTACAAGGATAAAGTCATGTTCATGTGACTTGACATCCATTTAACTAACCACCTTTACACGCGTGTGTACTTTTAACAATAGACAAATAGATTGTCCGGATAAAAGCGTCTAAAGGAAAAAGTCAATTCCTCGTAATCAGTGTTCAGATTTGTGGGTCTAGAACACTGACAAAGCTCCAGTCGTCGATCAGTTAAGACTGCCAGTGGGCCCCGCCATTTGTCAGTCTTCTTTATTCAGACTTTAGTCTTCGACTTCAGTGAGAATGTCTTCAGTGGAGTTGATCTGGACTGGAGTGAAGTCCAGTGAGCTGAAATCTGGTGCCTTCCAGATTTCCTGTACAAGTAAGGCGCTCACTGGTCTTCTATTATTTCTGGACAAATCTTCAGTGGAGCTCCATTCTTCAAGTCTGGAGTGAGTCCAGTAAAACTGGACTTAACATGAGTGTTCTTGTCATTTGAGTTTTCTGGTCATTTGAGTGTTTTTAAACATTTGTGTGTTTCTGAGCATTTGAGTGTTTTCCAGATTTGTGTGTTCTTCCCTAAGAACTCTAAAAACGTTTTTTCTTTAAAATCATTCTTAGTTCGAGAAATCCGATTGTACTTTTACGTTCCTAATCATTATGGAAAAACAATATTAAGAATACAGACTCTAAAACGGACTATAACTACGTGACCCATTTGGTAAGAAAGTTGGGGAATAGTTACTAAATCATCAAAAAGATGAACACTTTGTTTATGAAAACACAAGCAAATTTGGATCTAGATATAATAGGTATATATACAACTTTTGGTAGTAAAAAGTTATAAACTTGACAATAAAAACTTTGTAGATCTTGATAAAATCACAAATTTTATAAGAAAAGAAAATACAAAAGTTTTGTACTTTGACTCAAGAATATGGAATGGATGATGAATATAGTGATGTTTTGTTGCTAGATTTATAGAATACAAGTGAAAAAGATGATTTTTAGGCAAAGATATTTTTGTGTGTTCTTGTGAGATTTGAGAGTTTTTGAGAGGATATTTTGTGATTTGAGTGTTGTGTGTTTTTGGGTTTTCTCTTGTTTGAGTGTTTCCCATGGGTTTATATAGAGGGGGGGAAGGACATGGGGAATTTTGAGTGTTTTGTTGAGTGTTCTCAAATTTCAATAATTTCATTATTATTACAATTATTATTATTATTCTTGAATATTTCATTAGTTAACCATTTTCAAAATCTATACTTTTAATAATTCATTTGCTTAGTTTCAACACCATATTTTTGTTTCACATTAAGCAACACAAATAGTTTCCTTAAATAAGTGTTCACAACGATTTCGATTATTGATTCCCTCTAAGAAAGTTAGTCACATTTGCATCTAAACCACGAAATGTTAACAAGTCTAAACCGCGGGTGTTACAGTCTCCCCTACTTAAGGGAATATCGTCCCGATATTCAAGTTACACACTATGTTTCATGACCTATGTCACCCACTATGATTTTAAGCATCAAATTACATGCTAAGTTTTAAAGAATCAAGGCACACATCAAGTTTTCAAGTATCAAAATACACATTAAGTTTCAAGCATCAAGCCACACATTAAGTTTCAAGCATCAAGCCACACATTAAGTTTCAAGCATCAAGCCACACATTAAGTTTCAAGCATCAAGCCACACACTATGTTTTCAAGTATCAAAACACACATTAAGTTTCAAGCATCAAGCCATACACTAAGTTTTCAAGTATCAAAACACACATTAAGTTTCAAGATACAAGTTACACATTTACGAGCAAATGAGCATACTTCATTTCATCTAGTCCTTTCTTTCTCAGGTATCTCTTTACATTTATGTTATTTCCTATTGACCTTAAGTATAACATGTTTGTTTCCATTAGTTTCATGATTTATCGATCTAGAATCCCAATAGGCTTCTTAACAAAGTATGACTTCTCATCTAATCGGATTCCTTCTTAAAGAACATGTGTTGTCTCACTAACGAGGCATTTAATAAGGCCAGATACATGAAACACATTGTCGGTACTACTAGCTCCTTACAAAAGTTTCAAGCAATACACTATGGAACCAACTAGCTTAGTTATCTCAATTGGCTCAACATTATTAGGAGCTGGTTTATCTCTCTCAACGAATATAACCACACCTTTATAAGGCAACAATCTAAGTAACACTAGATCATCAACATTAAGCACTAAAGTCCTCTTTCCATTTCCATTATTATTTTCAGACTTATTATCTAACTATCTTTCACTTCTTACCACACAAACAGAGATCAACGCTTGATCACATATAACGCTTCAAAAGGTGCACACTGGATACCCGTCATGGCAACTCTCATAGTACTAACTCTCTACAAATGGCAAGTGAACATCTGAGTAACCTTTAATTCTACAATATAGTCTCTTAACCTATCTTCAAGTCTCTACATCCAATGCTTACATTGACAATCTGTCTGAGGGTGATATGTTGTACTCGTATCCAAACGTTTTTCCTAGAGCTTTTTTAAAGTTTGCTAAAATTTACAAAGTGGAACAACTATCTAAATCAGATATGTTTGATACAAGAATTTCATGTTTCGCTATAATCTCACTGTCCTACCACATCACTAACTGGTTCATCTTGTAATCCTCGCAAATCGGTATAAAATACATCGAATTTGTCATCCTATCAACAATTACCCAATTTGTACTACTAACACTACTAGTTTTAGGTGACATGGTAACAAATTCTATGGTGATCCCTTCTTATTTCCACTCTGGTGGTTCGGGTTTCTTCACTAAACCTGAAGGTTCATAATACCTGTTTACTTTAAGATACATCAAACACTTTCTCACATGCATGACGACATCATCCTTCGTTTCTCGGCCACCAAGACAAGATACATAAATCAAGATACACGTTATCGGATCCTGAGAGTATGGACTATCTAGACCTTTGCGCCTCATCTCTATCAAAGTTCTCAAGCTACCGAATAACGAAATCCCAATTTGCATTCAAAAGGTATCAGCGGCATTTTTCTTTCATTCGAACTGTTTCTCGACAACTCTTTGTACCTAGCCAATCAGGTTTCCTTCCTTAATCGCCTCCATATGGATTCCCATCACTATACATTTCAAGTTAGTTTGCCCTATCATGCTCATAACAATAATCTATCGAGGTTTACTTTCTACTCATCGCGTCGTCCACAATGTTCGCCTTGCTTGGATGGTGTCTATTCTCAAACTTCTAATTGCTAAAAGTTCAAGAAATCTTTCTCTGTCTATTGTTTATATCCTTTTGCTCAAAAACGTGCTAAAGACTCTCATGATCCATATAGATTCTACTATACGTCCCAAACAAGTAATGTTTCCCCACACCTTAACGCGATTGCTACGGATCCTAGTTCAAATCATGTGTCGTGTAGTTCTTCTCGAAATTTTCCAATTGGGTATACGTATTCAAAATAACTTCGCCCCGCTGCATCAGCATAAACCTTAAGCCTTGTCCCAAAAATTCGTAGTAAACAATGAAGTCATCGAATTCTTCTTGTAGACTCAGAGCTTGAGCATTAAACTGACTCTATACCATATCTTGAAGGCTTTCTCTTATTGTTCTCCCCAATCGAAAGTAATATCTTTTTGCATCAAGAACGTTAGCGTCGGTGTATTTTTCGAAAAGTTCTTACTAAACGTCGGTACTAGCCAGCTAACCCCAGAAGCTGTCGGACCACCGTAGGCATCAACTCGGCCCCCATTGTTATCGATGACTTATCTTAGAGCACCTACTCCTTGTCGCCAAAACTCACACTTAGAAATTTCGCGTTCAACTTTCTTTTCTTAGTAGCTCCAACGTCTTTCTCTTATGATCTTCGTACTCTTCACTCAACTTGGTATAAATCAGGTTATCGATTCTTGATCGTTAGCTCGTTGCTTCACAGTAGTTGATATACTTATAAAAGGTACTAGTCCTTGTGTCTCGGAAGGTGCTAAACGGTAGGGTGTCTTCGCCAACGGCGTCGCATCAGGTAAAGCGTCGATACGAAATTCAACTCATCGCGATAGGGTAATCCCTTTACGTCATCAGTAAGTTCATCGGGGAATTCGTGAGTAATCACAATGTTTACTAAGTCTACAGCCATTATCAATCGCACTCGTAATACGTCATTCAAGTAACTAAGACTACTCACTTTGGGTATCTAGTATATTACCACTCTTTAAAAGGGGTCTAAAGAATCTTAGTACAATATAATATCATCACGTCTAAAGATAACCAATCCATTCCTACCATAACCTCAGGCTATCTATACAAGTAGAATTGAATCTATAGTAAATGAAAGGTCACTCAAGGTTAGGCTACATTCTCGTTCAATTTGACCAAGTTCGATAAACTCAATATTTTTCAATTCAACTATATAACATGTGCTCAAGTATCAAGTTCAGTAAACTCACCTATAGTCATTCCCAATTTATAACAAGTAGTCACATATCAAGTTCAATGAATTCACTGTTAGACATACGTTAACCTATAGTCATTCAATTTTTATAACAAGTAATTGAGTATCGATAGACATACGTTAACCATCCAAATTTGTGACACATATTCAAGTAACAAGGTCTCACATATATCTCAACTATCAAAATTTATCAAGTTCGTCATTTCCTACCTAAGTTTTGTAACAAGTATTCAAGTAACAGGGTTCACATTCAGTTTAGGCATCTAGTTAGCAAAAGTAAAACTAAAGTCAACTCCTGGATCAAATAACTTTATAGCAGCATAGTCGATCAAAAGAAGAACATTGATTATTACTCTAAGATCCATTGTAGCTTCCATGATTTTCAAGGCGAAGATGTGTCTCTTGGGTTGTTGCCCTTAGTCTGTTTTCATAGGGTTAAAACCTGTTGTCAATAACTAGTTTTGGTTCGCTTCCACCTAGCTTGGTCACTCGGCAAGCCTAGAACAAACGTCGTGGTAGCGCTTACTACTACCATATCCGAAACAAGCTCCTCAATTTGCGGTTGGGTTTCTCACGTTTAACGGCGTAAAATTCACTGATACAAGTTGAGCTCTCGTTAGTTTACCAACACGATTTTAATTCTAGCCCTCTAACTGATCCAATCACCTCTCCACTTACTAGTCTCTTAACGATCCTTCCTTTTTGTTTTTCAGACTTAACCAGGATTCTACACATAGTTTACTACATAGTTTCCATTTTTACATATACCAATAAATCACAAAATAGCTTACTAGCAGTTTCCCAAAAGTAGCTACTAAATTCCACACAAGTTAAGGTTCCACATAAATAAAGTTTCACACTGATAATGTATCATGAAGTCTAAGTAGCTTTAGCAAAATAGAAGATGACGAATTTCAGTTCGCGTTAAACTCTGACGACACTTTTTTTCTCCCCTACTTTGGTCAATGTTTCACTCCCGACCAACTTCTTCTCCATCACATAAGATCTCCAGTACTGCTTTCTGAATGGTAAAAGGGTTATCAACAGACTGCATTACTCGGTTCTAGAGAAACAACCAGAGATTTACTCCTCGATCCTTTTTGGTCCAGACGTCACTGGGTAATGGTGCCAATCGAGCAAGCTCATCAAGACGGGTCATAAATTCTGTGTGCTCATCTGACTCAACTCTAACGTCTACTCCACCTACTTGAGTCTATTTATTTCGATGTTGTTGCATATCGCGGTCGAGCTCATTCCACAAGGGTCGACATCAATGTAGGGGACATCTATGTCATCATTACAGCCATCTCCTGACTTAGTTGAATTGTCACTCTCGCCAGTCTCGTCAACATCTCTACCTCTACTTTTTAAACTGCTACCACTTCCTCAATTACGTTGGTCACATTATCTTCCTTCGTTAGTGTTTTTTCCTCATTCTAGCCGTTACTTTTATATGGGAAGGGCGAGTGTGACATGAATAATAGAAGAATAGTCGAATATCCAAGCGTCATGCATTTCAATTTATTCAAGCATTATACATGTCGTTCAGTTCCTCACCATAAGCACACTCAAGATCTCACTCGTGTTACCTTCTTAACAACACTATAAATTCATGCATTCATAACTATACACAAGCTCAAGAAATCAAGTAAAACAGTAGAAGTAGAACATTATCATCAATGTCAATCATTAACTACACATTCATGCATTTATAACTACAAACAAGCTCAAGGAATCAAGTAATACAGTTGAAGTATAACATTATCATCAATGCCAATCATTAAGAACAAAGTAACATCAAAATTAAACATTAATTAACCACAACAAAACCATAACAGAAAGACAAGTTAAATCTGACCTCTACACCCAACCCACCATCCATGTATGTATACAGGGTGTACCAGCGGCTAACCCTCCACATGTATGGTAAATTAGATGCATCGATCAAATTTCAACAGTTAAAACGCGGTCCGAATCTAACTCCTACATCCAACATACTAGAGGTGTATGTATACAGGGTGTACCAGCGGCTAACCCTCCACACCTCTAGCAAATCAGATGCATGTCGGGATTCGGTTCTGATATGCCCTCAAGGTATTGGCAAGGTATGTATACAGGGTGTACCAGCGGCTAACCTTCCACCCGACCAACACCCATTAAGCATACCAGTTTACCTACCACACTTTAACCATCGGGGCGCGATCAATGTTGTTAACAGTTCCATAGGCGCATATACCACACGCGAAACAGTGATCAGGCATTTCTGTGATGATATATCACCATACTTCTTTGCTAACACCACCTCATCTCGCTGGGGACATAAGAATAATAATCAAATAACCAACAATCTCCAACATCTCCTCCTCAAGTTCAAGTCTAAATTTCGACCGGCACAAGCACACCTACCAACTCCCACATATAACAATATATTTCATTGATTTCTAGGTGGCTAAGTAGCATGGTACTAAGTATACACAATCATGATCTCCCAAAATATGATGTTTCCAACATATCTAATAACTTTCGAGTGATTTCCACAAATAGCAACTCGATTACCACATAAAGATAGCACAGATAAAATGTACACATAATTCCTACTATGTATGCTACATGAGGTTCTTAGGTTATAGTCTAGGCAAAACCACCTAATTCTCTATAACCAGGACTCTGATACCATTCTGTCACACCCCGACTAAGGCAGAAAACTCGGGATGCGACGCATAGCACACGCGTCATGGATGTTACATAGAGTAACTACATGAATACATAAAACAACCCACATTCATATAGTTAAATCATAAGCATTTAACCTAAAGTCAAAATCCAAAGCAAACATAGATAAACTCCCACGCTGGGGATAAGCAGTTAGGCATAATGCCATAGTCTAAACACAAGGCATCAACAATCAAAACAGAAGATATGCAGCTCCAAATCCTAAGTCTGAGTCTGCTAAAGGCCACCATGCTATCCTCCTTAGCCACTTCTAACATTCTCAACTCGCACACTGAAAGGATACTAAAAAGAGTCAACACAAAGGTTGGTGAGTTCGTAGGGTTTGTAAACAAGTATCAAGTATCAAGTTTTGTGCCAGGTCGAATATCATCAAGATCCACACAGCAATATGGCTATCAACTTACTTATGATAGCAAGAATCAAGTATCTCTATGCCACCAGCACTTACGGTATACCAGGCCTAAGGTGCAAGTATCAAGTATCAAGTATCTGGTGCCTCCAACTCCACCATAAGTATCAAGTATCAAGTATCTGGTGCCTCCAACTCCACCATAAGTATCAAGTATCACAGTGCACATCATACAGTACAGTTAAATAGCCATAAGTAATGATAGACACAAGGGCACAAGTATCCAAAAATAGGTTGTCAAATATGTATCCAAAATAAGTTACCAAAATGAATCCAATATCATCATAAGTGTATCCAAAGTAAGTTACCAAAATCATCATAACATAGTTTCCAATAAAAACGGTTTATCAGAAAAACAGTTTGTATCCTTTCAGCCCCATGAAAACATGTGAAAAGGGGACTACGAAACTCACCTTATGCTCGCCTGATAGCTAAGAACATAATAACGTCAAGCAGAGTATCCACAAGTATCAACGAGTCATCGAGTTTACTAGATTTGATTAACATTCACCATCTTTGCGTGTTTTACTAATTTGAGAGTTTTGACCATTTGAGTGTTATGCCCGTTTGAGTGTTTCTGACCATTTGAGTGTTTTCAGCATTTGAGTGTTTCTGAGCATTTGAGTGTTTTTCAGTTTGTGTGTTTCTGAGCATTTGAGTGTTTTTCAGATTTGTGTGTTTCTGGTCATTTAAGTGTTTTTGAGCATTTGTGTGTTTCTGAGCATTTGAGTGTTTTTCAGATTTGTGTGTTCTTCCCTAAGAACTCTCAAAATGTTTTTCTTTAAAATCATTCTTAGTTCGAGAAATCCGATTGTACTTTTATGTTCCTAATCATTATGGAAAAACAATATTAAGAATACAAACTCTAAAACGGACTATAACTACGTGACCCATTAAGAAAGTTGGGGAAAAGTTACTAAATCATCAAAAAGATGGACACTTTGTTTATGAAAACAAAAGCAAATTTGGAACTAGATATAATAGATATATATACAACTTTTGGTAGTAAAAAGGTATAAACTTGACAATAAAAACTTTGTAGATCTTGATAAAATCACAAATTTTATAAGAAAAGAAAATACAAAAGTTTTGTACTTTGACTCAAGAATATGGAATGGATGATGAATATAGTGATGTTTTGTTGCTAGATTTATAGAATACAAGTGAAAAAGATGATTTTTAGGCAAAGATATATTTGTGTGTTCTTGTGAGATTTGAGAGTTTTTGAGAGGATATTTTGTGATTTGAGTGTTGTGTGTTTTTGGGTTTTCTCTTGTTTGAGTGTTTCCCATGGGTTTATATAGAGGAGGGGGAAGGACATGGGGAATTTTGAGTGTTTTGTTGAGTGTTCTCAAATTTCAATAATTTCATTATTATTACAATTATTATTATTATTCTTGAATATTTCATTAGTTAACCATTTTCAAAATCTATACTTTTAATAATTCATTTGCTTAGTTTCCAACACCATATTTTTGTTTCACATTAAGCAACACAAATAGTTTCCTTAAATAAGTGTTCACAACGATTTCGATTATTGATTCCCTCTAAGAAAGTTAGTCACATTTGCATCCAAACCACAAAATGTTAACAAGTCTAAATCGTGGGTGTTACATGTATTCATTCAACAAGATACAAGATTCAACAATCCATTAAATATTAATTAGGTTATTTTTTTAATTTTTGTATTTTATTGTTTATATAATTTCATATTTTTATTTATAGTTTACTACTAAATTAAATTGCATCAGCATCAGAGGACAAATTGTTTATGTTTATTATTTTTTGTAGCTCATTTTTTATGTTTATATTTATAGTTTACTACTATATTACTAATCATAATTCCATCAGGGGACAAAAGTTTGTTATTTTTATGTTTGTTATTTTCTATTTCATTGTTTATGTCTATAGTCTCCTACTAATCAGTACTCAAGATTATGTAGATAAGTAAATTGTTATTTGTGGAATTGTGGTCAAGCTTTTATGCTTTATTACTCTATAGTCTATTCAGAATGAACTAGTTCAAACTTCAGACATATATTCTGATTTGTAAAATAGATGTATTATGGATATTTATATAACATTAATTAGTAATCATACTATGAAACATTGAACTATCCTACTAAATTACTAATACTTTCCATTACTTTGTGGTTTGTAAAATATTTATAGCAATGGCGACAAAGCAAAAAAGGTTAGATTCATTTTAATAATTTGACGGAGCGTCGTGTGCAACTAAATTGAACTGCCAAGGGCCTCACATTTTGGTATAATATAAAGTATTTTTGTAACACCGCAACAAGGCAGAATCATGAGGGTTACACAATAAGCACGGCACGACATGGAAATTAAGTAGAGACAAATCTAAATGCATTGAAAGGATTAGACAATCCATACAATTCAATTCAAATACAAGTACAGGATCATACAAAAATGCGTAAGGAGCACGACCATTAAACGTTTACAAAAGATAGTACAAAAGATGGCATATGATCCTAAGCATAACCCATAATCGGGAACTATGAATCACGGATCCAAGAATAGTCCAAGTCCAATCCTAGCACATGCAATCAACAAATCATCCAATACGTCTCTGATTAACCTGTTCACCTGAAAAGTGTACTAAAACGTGTCAACATAAAGTTGGTGAGTTCGTAGGTTTAAGTAATAAAAATCAAGTGTCGGGATATCAACCGTTATCGATAAGTGAGGATTAGAATACCTAATCACGTCAAAGAAACCCTAAAAGGGTTCACGTCAACACAAGACAATACAATAAACGTCAACGTCTCAATAATCGTCAATATATAATAACGTCATAATATGGGCTAAAAACCCTTATCCCGATTATGATCATGCCGGGTGTGGATTCGTCAATCCACCGTCACGTCTTACAATATATATATAATATACGTCATACGTCTTAAATAAAGTATCGTCATAATGTGGCCATGATCATAATGGGTGTGGATTCGTCAATCCACCGTCACGTCATACCATAAATATAATATACGTATTTTGTCTTAATATTATATATAATGTGGATGAAATAAATCCATAACGTCTTTCGTCTCAATTATAAACGCATAAACGCAAGAAAACATATAGATATTAAATGCCTCGTTTCATATCATAACACGTCAAATCAACCGACAATCATTTAGCCGACAAGTACACTTTTCACCCCAAAAGAGATAAATGTAGGGGCTACGAGACTCACCTTGATCGGCAAATGAGAAGTTATAACAAGTTATTATCGTCCAATGATGGTCGTCACACGTGCACACCTATCAATATACATACACGTTTTATATCAAGTCATGGTTTAGGTTTTAGAGATGTGTCATGACTTTGAACGACTCTTACGACTTATACGAGACACCAAAAGAGACAAGGGAAAAGCTAATGGAAAGCCCAATTCGACTCAAAGATAAGGGAAAAGAAGCTAGGAAACGAACAGGAAAACAACCCAACCGAGCCACCGTCTTGCACGCCCCTACCCACCGTCTTGGACGCCAGCCAGAACCCGACCTAGCGTCTGGTATGCTCACAACCACCGTCCTAGACGGTGGTCTGGAAGTGGGGTTTTCAACTTCTCACCACCGTCTGCCTAGCGTCTTACAGAGGAGGGGGTTTTCAATTTCGAAATTCGCAAATGGAGGCCACCGTCTTGGACGGTGCCTCCACCATTCCAGACGCCACAAACGTCTCACACGGTGATATCCAAAAGTCTAGACGTTCAACCAAGCAGGCCCACCGTCCCAGACGGTGGCCATCGACGTGCCAAACGGTGGTGCCGAAATCAATAAAAATCTGGGCAACTCAAGAATGAAGAACACGACCCATTTGAACCCAAAACACCATTTTTGACACTCAAATCGTTTTGGCGGGTGGTTTGGCTCCTTTCCAAGTTTAATTAAGCATAAGTGAACATGTTTGAATGTAACCCACTCCCTAATTTCGATTCTTAACAACACTACATGATTAAAAATCGTTTATGATCCAAGATTCACCACAAACCCTAATTTGAGCTAGAGGTCGAATTAGAAAGTTTCAAGACATATTTTTGTACAAGTTTAGCATAAATGACATGAGTAAACATGTTCCAACTTCAAAAACCCTTCCCGAATTCAAATTGAGCTCAAACCCTAATTTTACCCATTTTACTAAATTTAAAACCCTAATTTTGACTAAAAATGGTTTTGGCCCGAAATTCGACCAAGACATGCTTAAGTTGAGTTGGAAACATGATTATAAATATAAAATGATGATATTTGAACAAGCTTCCTTACCGAATTCTTCCACAAAAGCTTTAAATCCGAATTTGGGCAATAAGAGGGGATTTCTTACACTTTAAACTTCCAACTTTTGATATAATGATTAGTTGATGATAAGGATGATGAATTTATTATGGATCTAACTCAAAACACCATTAATGATACAAGAATGTAGAGAGAGATATGCAAGAGTTTTCTTGTATTGAATGTGGAGAGAGAAAGAAAGATAGAGAATGAGTGGATGAATGAGGGAAAGAGTGTGGTGGGGGTTTGGGATAGGGTTGGGTCAATTGGGTGGTTCATGGGTCAATTGGGTCGACCTATGGATCACCCGATTACATTACTAGACAAACAATCGTCACGTTTCGTCATATAATCGACTTAATACAACAATATTATCTCGACTAGTGTTATTCGTCATAAGGTCATCAAATAAAGCATTAAATTATCCTAACTAATTAAATTAGTTAGTCACATTGCACGTTTTAGTCAACGGGTCAAGAATAATTAAATTTAAGTTTAATCACGTTAATTACAAGTCAGACTAGTCAAACTTCACAAATGTTACAATTTTTGGCATTAGTTTGTGTCTGAAATTTTTTTTTGGTATACCCTTATTCAGAATCCTGGCCCCGCCACTACATACATGCATGCATACAAGCAACTAAAAAACTAACCTGATGTCCTTATCACAAATTATATTTTTACCAACGGATTTGATAATGCCGGAGCATTCAAGGTTCACTCTTTCCCTTTGGTGGAGGATACTTGCCTTGCCTTTGGAGGATAGCTGAGAGCTGTGGATGCAACTCTCATCAAATCGGCGGCATCAATGGCGTTTAGTTGTGGGTCATCTACTTGTTGTAGTTTGAGTACTTCTGGTCCTCCTGGTGTCGTGATTACTACCGCCTTCGCGCTGATCGATCGATCCGAAGGACTAGTTTTGTTGATTGGTGCTAAGTGTGCTGTCAAAGATTATTAGGAGTTGCTGCTGCTCAAATTTATCACCTCACGACACGACACAAAGTTTAAATAACTCATTGTCCTATAAATTGTTAAATGATTTGATTTGATCTACTAGATAATCCTTAGAAAATCAATAAATTATGTTACTCATCTACATACTTGATAGTTGATACTAAAAAAAATTAAAATACAGCCTGAATATTCATATTCAACTTTGAGTAAATTTGGTGATCTAACATTAAGTACTTTAAGGAAATCTTGATAAACCCAACTTAATTGGCCAAACACAATTTGCAACCCTGCCTTTAAAATTTCAAAGTAGAGTAGTTGCAAACTTGCTAACTAGATTTATACTAGTTATTGTACCCGCGCGTTGCCGCGGAATACGCTTTCTACACGACAAAATTTTGGACCCAAATTTATGTCAAATATTCGAACACGACATTTAAAAAAGACAACTAAATATGTAGCAATAACTAAAAAATTCAAAAGAATAATAAGATATATAAAAACATAAACAATAACTATATTAATGTTTTAAATGTTACATAAACGTAATAGGTAACGATGATGAAAGTTATTATATATTAAAATGTTATTTATCTATACTATATTATAAAGCAATAAGATTTCAACTTTCAACTTTCAATTTCAACAATGTACACATAATAATGCATGATGTACCATACATCAATGCCCACAACTTTCAACTTTTATTTTCATCTCTCTCCTCAACCACTCATTTTTTCTCTCTCCTCCATAAATCATTTTATTTCTCTAATTTATTCAAAATCTTTTATCTCAAAAACCGTACATCGATAAATTATAAAAATTATATGGGTGTTCTTAAAATTTCATGCTCTTTCATTAGAGATGTCATTCGATATACTTTCGACGAATTTTTAAATCCGAGGGCGGAGCCCGTACGGCTAAGGCATTTGGCTATTACACTCTATGACCTATCACCTCCTATGACCTATCACACTCTATGATCTATCACCCCTACCATCTCACCGCCGCAACGCGCGGGTACTTTCTCTCGTATAAGAAGACAGATGCAGATAATCAAAACCAAATGTTTAAAAGTAAGGTTGTAACTGTGTGAAAGTTGTTAGATGAAAACCCAAAAATTTAGTGTCAAGAAAATGAAAACGAAAACTTTAATATAGGGCAAAAGTTAAAAGATAGAAACTTTAAGGGGTTAAAATGAAAATTGATAAAATTATTATGTGTTATAAGAACTTGTACATTTCACGCATAAAGCACTTGTACATTTACATAAGTTTTTAGTATATATATAAGAACTCAAAATTTAAAAAAGACAACTAAACATGTAGCAATATAAAATAACGATAATAAAGTTATTATATATATATAAAATATATATATATAAAAAGACCGATGGAAATAATCAAAACAAATGTTTAAAAAGTAAAACCGTAACATGTGAAAGTTGTTTGATAAAAACATGAGAACCGAAAATTTTAGTGTTAAAAAAATGAATATGAAAACTTTCATGTGGGACAAAATTTAGAAAGTAGAAACTTTAAGGGGTTAAAATTAAAATTGGTATAAATTTATTATGTGCAATAAGAACTTGTACATTTCACGCATAAAGCACTTGTACATTTACATAAGTTTTTAGTATATATATAAGAACTCAATATATTATATATATATCTATATAGGGGACCCTTATTTTGACCCATTTTTTTGTAAGAACCGTGAGAACTCCTAAATTTCATATTGGATCACATGTTTTTTTTGTTCATTCACATGTGAAACGTTATAAAAATATATGTTGCAGAAGAAATTTTTTTTCAAAACCTTATATATAGCCGTTTGTCACATGTGAACAAATTCATTCACAAGTTCACAAAAGGCTAATTTGAAGGTTTCTTGAAAAAGTTTCTTCTACAACATATATTTTTATATCATTTCACATGTGAATGAACAAAAAAAACATGTGAACAAATATATAATTTAAGAGTTCTCATGGTTCTTACAAAAAAATGGTTCTCAAAATAAGGAAACTTATATATATATAATGATTAAATTTTGGTCTAATATATATATATATATATATATATATATATAGCTTGTGCATAAACCATTTCATACATTGTCATCTCTAATTTCATAGAAGCAAAGTCACTAGTACAACAATCAATAGTTTATGAAACTAACAATACCAAAGATGGGATTTGCTAACAAAAATGGCATGAGAAAAGAAAGTATTGGCATATTGTTTTTGCACAACTAAACTGAATCATACTAAACACTCCCCTTTAACCTATACTCAAATGTCTTGGCCAATAACAAGCTTGGAAAGTAGTCGTCAACAGACACAAATGCAGACACTAACACTCTCCTTTAACCTATACTTAAATGTCTCAGGCAATAACAGGCTTGGAAGTAGTCGTCAACGAACATTAGTGCACACCGCACTTCATCAATTCCATCAGGCTACGTGAAATTTGTCACGTGGATGTCCGTTATAAGTTCTTCAGGTAGAGTATATGATAGAGCAGTCAGCGACTCTCTTATCACGTCATGTTGTCCTACAAGATATCCAAAAAGGATTCCGCCAAAAATGAGCACGATTGTTTTCACTTTGGGTGAAATGTAACTTAAATTCAGTTTATATATATATATATATATATATATATATATGTTGCTGTTAGATACTTAAGTTGGGTATAGACCCATGTAGCTCATGCCCTTTAAACTAATATATACGAGATGGGTACCCACGCAATGCGGCGGCGGTGGCGGCAACGGGTGTGGTGGTAACGATGTGGTTATTAATCTAAAAGTAATTGATGTAAATGTTAGTGTAGTTATTATATGGTTAACAGATGTATCTTTTGTAAATAATTTTATTAAGAGTTTTTTAGAGATATTACTGTTGAGTCAAGGATTCGCTGACCAGACTTGGTCGCTGACGTGGGTCGTCAGCGAGTCATCAGCGAGTCATTGACTCTCGTCAGCGGGTGGTTTGCTTTCCAAATTGTTTGTCAAGGCGGGAAGAGTTCAAACCAACAAGAAGACAAGAAGTCACATGGTGGTTCTCCTAACTGAATGTTACCCTATATGGCAAAGGTACAGTTGGGACCAAAACAAGGGTTTCTCTCTTTCATACCCGTTTTGGTAAAGAAGACAAAGGCTCCTGGATCCAACTACTTAGAGCCAATGGAATGTCGACAACCACCATCACATCACCATCATTGCAAGGCTGTGTTGCCCTAATTCCTCTACTATATAAAGGAACACAGCCGCATCTTTTAATTGTGTTTGTCACCACAAAGTGTTTTACTTCATTTGTAATTGTTTAAGTTTCCTTCTTTCTAGACTTAGCAATTACATAGTTCAGTTGTATTCTTGTAAGACAAGTTGTATTATCGACCATGTATTCATCGTTTAAATCAATGATACATATGATTAGACTTGCATAGTTTCTAACAATTGAACTTGTTCTTGTTTGTGTTCTTTACTTTCTTGTTTAGTTTAAACAAATATAAGTGTGCAAATTACTGGACTGTCAATTCAAGCTTTTTATCATAATATCTGTCTAAAACAAAGTGTTTCACTTCATTTGTAATTGTTTAAGTTTCCTTCTTTCTAGACTTAGCAATTACATAGTTCAGTTGTATTCTTGTAAGACAAGTTGTATTATCGACCATGTATTCATCGTTTAAATCAATGATACATATGATTAGACTTGCATAGTTTGCTAACAATTGAACTTGTTCTTGTTTGTGTTCTTTACTTTCTTGTTTAGTTTAAACAAATATAAGTATGCAAATTAGTGGACTGTCAATTGGTATCAGAGCTTTTTCTAAAATATATTCTGAAAAAAAAAAGATAGTTTGGATAAATATAGTTGGAAAATATTTTAGGGATATTTTGGTAGATTTAGTGTGTGAGTAGAGAATGTGTTAAAAATTAAGGGTATTTTGGGTATTTCAAAGGTAAAAAGTTAAAAAGAGAGGAGGGGTAGTTTGTTTTATAATGATATTTAATATATAAATGATTGACCCCATGTTTTTTATGAATTAAAAAAACAAGATGTGGGGTTTCTATACCCAAGTTAGGTGTAACAGACAACCCTAATCTCTCTCTCTATATATAAGGTAGTTTTTCCGGTGAGAACAAGTTAAAAATGAAAATGAGAACAGTTTCTGACCATAGGATGAAAAAAATTAAGGGCTAAGATGATTGAGGGTATTTTTGAAATATTTAATGAAATTAATGGTTAATATGTCTTTTTACATGTATTTTAAAGGACATAAAAGTAATTGAAAAAAAAATAAGTTTTTATAATATATAATATATATATATATATATATATATATATATATATAGAGAGAGAGAGAGAGAGAGAGAGAGAAAGGTTATTTTAAAACCCTAAAAGACAAGAACTTTTAAGAACCCTTTTATTAAATCATATCCATTCAATTCCAGCAATCCACGGTCCACATAGTCAGTGGCATGATTGTAAATAATGTGAATAAAATTAAGAACGAAATGTGTGCTCAAGGGTAAAAAGGGCAACAAGACTCTATATTCAATACGGCTAATTAATAAAAGAAAATAAATCACAAAAAGAAATTACCTTCTTTCTCTCACCTAATTTTCCTCCAAGCATAGGTATTCTAATCAATCAAATCCCCAAAAAAAATCCTAATCAAATCAATTAATCCAAATATTTTCAAAAAAAATTCATTCATGATCTATTATAAATAGCGCGGTGACCATATGTGATTCCGTATTCCCTTTTGAAAAAATTCGATTATTTCTTTCTTACTGAATAGGATGACTAGGGTTTTCTTCATGCAAAATAGGAATGAAGGGCGGAGGTAAATTTTTGTAACTCTATCCATGTTTTTATTTTTATCTAACTTAAGTGGTGCACTGATTTTATTATATATGGGTTGAATCAAAAAAATTTGAATTTATATGTTTTTGCTTGTATTATGTCTTTGTTTCTATCTGTTACTATATAGTTTGATATAATATAATGATTTGTATGAGTATGAGATAAAATTTATAGATTATGGCATTAAGCTGATAATGTATCTGCTTAGTTTTTAATCACATGTGATTGAGATTTGTATTTCAATTTTGTTGTTTTGATTTTGATAATGTAGAAGTGAGAAGTACATGGAACGAAAATAAACCTTATGAAAGTACCTGGAACAAAAATAAACCTTAAATATAATTAACTTGATCACACATAATCATGCTTGTTCGTCTGTTCGATATACAATTATTTGTGATCTATTTAAAGAAACAGCCATAAAATTTGAGAAATTATGAAGAGTTGGTTTTGGGTGTAGCAAGTTGATTACTTGTGGTTATCTAGGGTTAAATAGCATATGTGAACCATGATTATTTGTGATCAGATCGATTATATGTGATCAAGGGTTAAATAGCATGCTAGGAACCATGATTATGTGTGATCAAGTTGATTATATTTATGCAGAGTTGTTTTTGGGTGTAACAAGTTGATTACTTGTGCTTGTCTAGGGTTAAATAGCAAGTGCGAACCATGATTATTTGTGATCAGATCGATTATATGTGATCAAGGGTTAAATAGTATGCTAGGAACCATGATTATGTGTGATCAAGTTGATTATATTTATGTAGAGTTGTTTTTGGGTGTAGCATGTGTGAACCATGGTTAAATGTGTGACAGTGTGACAGTTAAAAAGTAATAATTATATGATTATTTGTGATCAAGTTGTTTACATGTGGTTGTGAAGGGTTAAATAGCATGTGTGAACCATGATTATTTGTGATCAGATTGATTATATGAGATCAAGGGTTAAATGGTATGCTAGAAACCATGATCATGTGTGATCAAGTTGATTATATGTATGCAGGGTTGTTTTTGGGTGTAGCATGTGTGAACCATGATTATATGTGTGAACCATTATTAAGTAGCACATGCGAACCATGATCAATCAGAAGGTGTGAACCATGATTATATAGGGTGAAGTTATAAGATTATATACAAGCCAAAGCCGAGTGCTGAAACAATGACGGCAATAGATTTAACAAATGATTTTGTATATGAGCATATATGCATGTTAATTTATACATGAGCATATATGCATGATTTTGAGTTCGCAGTTTGTTGGATTCCCATGAGAGCCCCAGTTCGAAGCTTTCCCTGATATCATAACTACTCAAAAGTCAGTAAAAAGAAAGCAACATGTGATATCTGGAGAAGAGACTGAGATTGTTGGAAGTTCATCAGAGTTTCCCACTGCTGATGATGACACCTCGAAAAGACTGGAGCAAGAATGTATAATGATAGAAATCTTCAAGAAAAATCAAAAAGATGAACTGCTGGCCCACCAAAGGGAGATGGAAAATATGGGGACTCTGGATTCATACAATGCTGGCAGGTTGGGCATTCATATTGATGTGTACAAAAAGATGAAGGATGACCCCAGAGTTCATCAATGTCTGAATGCATTGGATGATGTACACATTTGCTCCAGGTACTCTGAAGAAGAACAAGTTTATGATGCACTTACGTATGGTGTCAGTGTAGTGGAACTGATCAGACAGAGAACGGAGGAACTGGTGAACCTCCAGAGAAAGATTAGAAAGAATGTTGGTGCTCTGGAGATAGAGTACAGGAAGAAGATTAAAGGCTTGCCTAAACTTACTGCCAAACAGCTCAAAGCAATTAAAGATGCAGATCTGAGCACATTCATTCCTCTGGATACTTCACTCAAAATTAATCGTGAACAACTCCAGTCTGCCATGGAACAGCAGAGAGTATCCAAGGAAACTGAATATATGATCCAGATGGCTAAGCAGAAAGCCAAGTATGAAGATATGTTGAAATTCAGGGCTGATGCCAGAAGGATCATAGGTGCAGAGATTAAACTCGCTGAAAATCATGAAGGCATGACCAGGTTTAATATAAAGTTGACCAGAGAGGGTAACTTTACTGATGAAAGGAAGAATGCATCAGTCCAAGCTTTTGGATGGACTGAACTGAAGGAGATAGGATTAACTTTCAAAGGAAAAACTGATTTGTCTCCTGATGTCAAGGCATTTATGAAGAGGATTGAAAAGGTTTGGAAAAGAATACAACAGATGGAAGTTGTTCTGGGTATGAGACCACCAGTTTTTGTTCCATCATCTCCTTCACCAAAGAGAAAGGCTTCTGAAGATGCTCCTGGACAGACGTCGAAAAGAAGGGCCTAACTCTTGTATCATTTGCTTGTAATTTGTATTTAAATTCACAAAATTGTAACTTATTTTCTGTTGATGGCTGTAAATATAGTTGCATATTTTGATTCACAAAGTAAATGATCAGATTTAGTCTAAGTTAGAATTAAAAGATGAAACTGGAACACTGATGATCTATAAAGTGTTTCCCAGTAATAATAAATTTTTAGACTAAGTCAAAACAAGTGTTTTTCAAGCATACAAAGTTGTATAGATATAAGCTTGAAAACCTTGCATTATTTCTAAACAAATAGGGGGAATTTGTTAGGTCCAGATTTACTGGACTCGCTCCAGACTCGACTACTGGAGCCTTACTAAAGATCTGTCCAGAAATGATAATTACTGGACCTACTCCAAACTTGGAATCTGGAGTCCCTCTGAAGATTTGTTCAGAAATAATAGAAGACCAGTGAGCAAAATACTTGTATAGGAAATCTGGAGTATTCCAGATTAGCTCACTGGACTTCACCCCAGTCCAGATCTATTATACTGAAGACGTTCTCACTAAAGTCAGAATAAAGAAGACTGACAAATTGTGGAGTCCACTGAAAGTCTTACCAGATCTACGATTGGAGGATTGTCAGTGTTCTAGACCTTACAAGTCTGAACACTGATATCGAGGAATTGACTTTTTGCCTTTACACACTTTCCAAAGAACATTCCACTTGTTCTTTACTAAAGTTTATACGTGTGTAAAGGTGGTTGGTTAAAAGGATAATAAGTCATTTGATGTGACTTTATCCTTGTACCTTAACCAATGCATTTAATGATCTTGTCGGTTCATTAAATGCATGCAACCATATTTGTACGGCACAAATTCACTGGTGAATTTGTTTGCCTATAAATACAAAGTCATATTCTTCTTTAAAATTACTTTTAGCATTAAAGGTGAATTTGTCTAAATACTCTCGATCTTAAACAGGGATACTTCACAACTTTAAGTATCTCGATCCAAAGAGTTTATTTGGCAAATATAGATCATTTGTAATTCATAGGTTGTTAGGATACTACATACTTGTATTATCTTGATTCCGCACAACCTTGTATTTTATTTAACATCATAAATAAAATACACTTGAAAAATTACATTGTGTTCCACCTTTAACTTATTGCTTTTAGTCTTGTATTACTTTGTTTATATTCTTGCATTTATATTCAAGTAATACTAGTCCATTCTAGTGCTTATTAGACTTGTTGTATTTTACACTTCTAAGTTAACCATCGAGTTTGGGACTTTACAATTGGTATCAGAGTAGAAGGCTAAACATTGCCTAGATCTGTTTCTTTGATGGCCAACTCAGAAAATACTCAAGGAAATCTTAATTTTGGTCCTGATCCTAATGCTAATATTAATGATCAACATAATGAACCACCTGTTAACACTAATCCACCACCTTCTCCTCCTACTCCTGCTTCTACACCTGTGCATGTGCACTATTCAAATAATCATGTTCCTAAATTCAGTGGGAATAGAGATGAATTTGGTACGTGGAAGGCTAGGATGATATTACATATCACTGGTATTGAGAGAAACATGATGAAAATTTTAAATGAAGGACCTTATGTTCCCACATCACCTCTCAATGCTCTTCTTGATCCTACTGGTTCTAGAAGAGGTCGGGAAAAGAGGGAGGAACATTGGTCTGAAGAGGAGAGGAGATTGGTAAATCTAGATACCCTTCTCAAAAACATGATCCTCGGGGCTGTTCCAGAAACCCTAGTTCCTACACTAGTTTTTTTTTCCCAGTGCTAAAACCACGTGGGATGAACTATTAAATCAGCATGAAGGAGGAGATGACACCATTGTCACCAGAAAAGTCTCCTTAAACAAGAGGTATGAGTCATTTTTTGCTCAGCCCAATGAGTCTCTCACTGGTACTTACACCAGATTTATGAGTATCATAAATCAGTTGAGAGGTCTCGGGGTTGAAAAAGACAAGGATATACTTCTGGAGAAATTTTGTGATATTTTACCCACCAAATGGTCTCGCATGATCCTGGTCTTACGACAAGGTAAAACTCTGCACACACACACTCTTTCAACTTTATATGGAGCTTTCAGGTACACTGAAGAAAATCAAGCTCAGAGAGTTGTGGCAGAACAAGATGCCTATAACCATGCCTCCAGTAGTTCCAATGTGGTTAGTCATACTGAACCACAAGGTACAGCACTGATATCTTCTGAGAATGTATTTTCTATGAAGAAGATGGTGTCTGAACTCATTGAATCTGGAAAATCCAGTCAAATCTCTCCAGACTGTGATGAAGCTGAAGATGATGACCTGGTTGCTATGATTGCTAAAACGTTTAACCGTTTCAAAGCAAGAGCAAATAGGCCATCTGGACAATTTGCATCCAGTTCTTCATCTGATAAGACCAATTTGACATGCTTTAAGTGTGGCAAAAAGGGTCATTTCATGAAAGATTGCAGATCCAGTCAGTTTGTATCCCAGCCTGGTCCATTTAATTCAAATAAAAAGCCTGATGATAGCTATAAACTGAAATATAAAAAGCTTAAGGCTCAGATTGCTCTCATGGCACAACAAATGGAAAATAATAATAAGTGCATGATCGCAACAACTGAAGAGAAATGGGTTCCGTCTGATGATTCATCTGCTGATGAAGAAGAAGAAAGAGATTGTTGTTACATGGCTCTGGCAGACGAAGAGCACCTAGTGAAAGAAGATGTCACATCTGGACGATGGGTGGACATTGTTATCAAGAAGGTTAGTGATTATGATACTGCAACTGACCAAGAATTAAAATTGGACATTGCTGAAGCTCTTAATTCTGATTTAATATTTATTGAAACTGTTAGATCTGACTGTGTAAATGGTCTAGAAACAGATTTTTCTGAAATAACTGTTTTAAAATCAAAATTAAAAGAACTTCAAGACATTGAACTGGCATTTCAAGCCTAGGTTCTGGTAACTGAACAATTGATTCAAGAAAAACAAGATCTTGAAGACATTTTAGAGAAAGAAAAACTGGTGATTAAATCATGGCTTGAAACCAGAAAGCCATATGATGCAGGAGTAAATCAATTTCCCACACAAAAACATGCTTATTTAGATGGAAATACTCATGTTGCATCATTAATCCCAGTAATTGCCCGTTTACCAGAGGGATTCAGGCCCGTTACTGTTTATGATGAGCCTGTAACTCCCAAGGCCAATATTTTCCCAGTTCAATCCCCAGAGGTTAAGACCGGAGCATTCCAGATGACTGCTCCAGTTAAAAAGGTTTATCGGAATAAACCTTTGCCTCAGACCAATCCCCTACCTAAGCCTAGAACTGGAAAGGCTCAG
>CM067170.1:118290652-118301889 GCA_034093135.1 Erigeron breviscapus | reverse complement strand
AGGATTAGAAAAAATACCAGTACTATGATTCGCAATAGATGTAAAAAAAAATAGGTGACGGTAGAATGATATTTGTAGAAGATCTAAAAACTTTAAATCACAATTAGTGATTTGTAACATGTTTTTCTTCTATTAAACTTTTTATAACAATTAGTGATAAACTAGATTTTAGGCCCGTGTCTAATACACGGGGCTTACGACGTTATCAATATTAGATGTTAATTTATTATAGTTTAAAATTTAAGATATTGATATATATATCATCACTTTGGTCCATCCTCAGTTGTTTATGTGAACTTTGGTAGCATTGTTGTTATGACACCACAACAACTAGCCGAGTTTTGTTGGGGACTTGCTAATAGTAATCATCCATTCTTGTGGATAATGCAACTCGGGCTTGTGAGTGGTGAGTCAGATGTGCTTATAACGGAGTTTCTTGAAGCGACAAGTGATAGAGGGATGTTGGCTGGATGGTGCCCTCAAGAGTACATCAAGGAGGTAATATCTAAGCATGGAGTGCCGATTTCTATCATTTCGGATAGGGATGCCCATTTTAAATCAAAATTTTGGGAAGCCTTTCAAAAAGCCATGGGTACTCGACTCGACATGAGCACGGCGTTTCACCCTCAAACGGATGGGCAAACCGAGAGAACCATTCAAACACTCGAAGACATGTTAAGGGCGTGTGCAATCGATTTTGGTGGGAGTTGGGAAGACCATTTGCCGCTAGTAGAATTTTCATACAACAATAGCTATCATGCTACCATTCAAATGGCACCCTTTAAAGCATTGTTATAACATGATTTTAGCTCTGAATTCAATCTAACAATGGCGGTTTGCAAGTGTGTGTTCTTGGTGTGTGTGTGTGTTTTTGAGAGAGAATGATCGAGTAAACTGAAAGCTTGGGATTAATGTGTGTGTAAAAATGAAGTGTTGTTTTATGATTTCTAAGGTATGAGGGCTATATATAGTCTAACAATACAACTATGCTAATTATCACAATTAGCCCCTCAACCTTAGTAATCATTTATCTATGACTTAACAACAAGAATGTCTTCTAATCTTAATTACAATTTATCACTATTTTTGGATTTCTAACATTCTCCCCTTAGTGATTTATTGTAATGAATGAAGTACGTGTTATCTTGTCTTGAAGGAATGAAATTGATGAGCCCGGTGGTGAAGACAATTTGGGATGTTGAACAAGTCTTCAAAGCTTTCTCTTTTGTCTTTGGAGAACTTGATTCAGTCTTGATCTTGGACTTCTTGAAGTTAAATCATATGAAGATTCTCAATGTTCTTTTTTGAACAGAGAATGATGAAAGCATGTTTGGCTTGAATCTTCGAGAATTGATGAATCATGAATCAGAGTTGTCTTTTGAAATGCAGAAGAGATGAATCTTGGTTTTGATTCTTCAATCTTCGATTCTTGAGTGAAATTCAACTTTTCGATTCTTCAGTTTTAATTCTTGAACGAATCTCATCTTCTTGAAATGAAGTTTCATGAATATGAACTCTCCCCTTGATTTATGCATTGGAGTTTCTTGATAAAATGTTGTTGTATGACTTGAAGATCTTGAATGAAGTGTGTTTGATGAAGACTCGTTTGAAGCTTTACTTCTTTGACTTGAATCTTCTCACAAATCTTTCAACCTTTTTGAAGCTTTGATCTTTGTCACATCAACTCGAACACTTTGGAGAGTTAGCAATTGAATGAAATTTAAGATGAAATTCTTATGAATTAATCATGCTCCCCCTCAATCCATGAGTATACATTTTTGGAGCATCTTTGAATTGTTGAATTGTCTTGAATGAAAATCTTTTCATCTTCGGTTTCATTCTTATCTCTAAAGTCAATTCAGATTCCCCTTTTTGAAATCAAAATCTTAATCAACTAAAGTCTAGTGAAAATCTGAAACTATTGACTCATCATGAACAATTTTCTCTCCCTATACACAAACTTTGATAAGCCTTTTCCCATTTGAAACACCCAAAAAAAATTTCTCAACATAGACTCTCATTCCATTTTTATCATCAACTATGCCTTTGAAAAGGATAAAGAGAAGGTACTTTCAGAAGACGAATATTGATGGAACACAGACTCTTATTCCATTCTTGACATTTGAAGTCAATACCAAATTCATCTCCGAAGCAAAAGCTCAGATGACAAAGACTATGAATCAATCATAATATTCTCTCCCCCTCATAATGACAAAATTGGGAATCAATGTCATTATGCACAAATGCGATTGATTAAGTGTCACAAGGAATAAGAAGACATGGAGAAATGTCAACCATCAAAACATCAACCCAAACTAGTAGCCCAACCCAAGAGATCCTATGGGTTACTAAAATGTAAGATTGAAGTTGTTGGGACAAACATTATATCATGGTGTTGGTAGTTTCTGTGTTTGTGTGAAGAGAAATGAAAAACCGGATAAGAATGATCCGTTTGCATGTTCAAAAATCAAAAGGATTAATGAAATGACCGATTGAAATGTATAACATTTTTCGGATTTCCTATGTATCATTGAGATATGCACAAAACAAGTCTCTAGCATAGTTCGGTCTGCGGCTTTGCAACCACTAGATTGCTTCAAAGAATATAAATCATGGTAACACTACCGAAGCATTTGATAACCACAATTTTATCCTTAAAGACTTTTAGGGAAAACCGAGGTCACTTAGACTTCTCGTTTAGCTCAATAATCACATAAATGTAATTATGAGACCTACGTTCAACGTTGGAAAAGATGTTAGCATTGGTAGGATTTCCATTCGATCATCGTGGAATATCATTGCAGATATCACTACGAATGTTCCGGCTATCTCACAAAGAGAAGCAATTATATCACAAAGATATGACGCTAGTGTGTCCTAAAAGAATGAAAGATAATCAATTTAATGATCAATTAAATTTGCTCTAGACACATCGTGATCAAATGAAGTCGGGGACTGGAGCAGAATGTCGCCCTTTTTCAATATCAACATCTTCCAAAAGAAGAGTCAATAGAAGTGTGAAAATCTCCGTGAGAATAAAACAAGTATTTGTTAAGAAACACTTGAGTGGTTAGGTAAAGATGTGCATTGCTTCACTGGGTCCATGAAGACTTCTTCAATATCAAGATATCAACAAATGACATCTGATAGAAACGTGTTTTACCCGGCTTTTTGAGAATTTAGCCTCTCACTTTTCGACTTTACTCCCTCCATTCTAGTTGCACGAAATCAACATCACTCAAAATACCCTCACTATCTAATGAAAGAAGTGAATACTCCGGGGTTAGAATACATCGGCGATGATGAAATTCATGGAGTAAATTTTGAGAAATACCTATCGCTCATGTGCAAACTAATCACCGAACTCCATTTTGAAAAAAAATCATTGGAAAAACATCAAATGTGTGAATGAAAAGATTTGAAACACATTTGAAGTTTGAGCATTTTTGAAATCACAAACTCCCCCTTAATCTATGCAAGGATATATCAAAAATGGTTTTCATAGAAAGGTGGAGCAAAAATTGTTTTTGCGAAATCAAAAAGAAACACAAAGTTTTGCTTCAACAACAATGTTGGTAGTAAGATAGCTAGGGAGTACACAAAGGCGTTCAATCCGTCGCATCTTACAACAACATGTTGGAGGCAATTAAAACATTTAAGTAAAGTGAAAATCCAATCAATTAGTACAATATGAGAGAACAAGGGAGTACACAAAGGCGTTCGATCCTTCGTTTCCCATATCACTAATTGAGAGTTTGAAACTTTTGTTTGGGAAAAAACTTGATTGCTATTACACATACATATTCATATAAGAATACTTGGAAGTACACAAAGGCGTTCGATTCCTTGTTTTCTTATATCAATTTATATGTAAAATAACAATGTGTTTAACAATAAATATATCATTTAAGAACGGGTTACATACATAGTATATGCAAGCCATTAAAAAATCTTTTTGTTTATTTTTGTAATTTTTCAATTTTGTATTTTGTTTTCTGAAATGTGTCAAGAATTCCTTCAAATGAAAAAGAATTAAGGTTTAAGATTTAACATACCAAGCTTGGAGATCAGAAAATTAAACCTCTTTTCGTCCAACGGTTTTGTGAACAAATCTGCAAGTTGAAATTCAGTTCCCACAAAGTAGAGTTCGATGTCACCTTTCTCAATATGATCTTTGAGAAAATGATATCTAACATCAATATGCTTTGATCGAGAGTGGTTTACTGAGTGACTGCAATGGCAATGGCACTCTGAGAATCACAATAGATAGGAATATGATCATACGTAAGACCATAATCAGTCAGTTGTGTCTTCATCCATAAGACTTGAGCACAACAACTAGCCGCAGCCACATATTCTGCTTCAGTCGTTGATAGTGAAACACAGTTCTGTTTCTTGGAAGACCAACTCACAATTTTATCTCCTAAAAATTGTAAAGTATCGGAAGTGCTCTTGCGATCAAGTTTACAACCTGCATGATCTGCATCTGAATAAGCAGTTAGATTGAATCCAGTATCCCTTGGATACCAGAGACCTAAATCGGGTGTACCCTTCAGATAACGAAAGATTCGTTTCACAGCTTGATAATGTAAATCAGTTGGAGCAGCTTGATATCTAGCACACATACATGTTGCAAACATTATATCTGGGCGAGATGCTGTTAGGTACAACAATGAACCAATCATACTTCTATATCTCTTTTGGTCAAATGGTTTCCCATTTGTATCAGTATTAATGGTTGTTCGAGCAGCCATTGGGGTAGAAATTGAAGAACATGAAGTCATATCAAACTTTTTCAACATGTCATTTATGTATTTACCTTGTGATATAAAAATACCAGTTGGTAATTGTTTGATTTGAAGACCCAAAAGTAATTCATTTCCCCAATCATGCTCATTTCAAAATGATTGACCATTAGAGATGAAAAGTTTCGGCAAAATGTTTGACTGGTCGACCCAAATATAATGTCATCAACATATATTTGAACTAGTAGAACATGCTTACCTTGTTTGCGAATGAACAGGGTAGGGTCAATTATGCCTTTGGTAAATCCACCTGTAGACATGGTTTGGTCTTTGAGGATCAACAAAACCTTCAGGTTGATCAACGTATACTTCTTCTTTGAGGTCACCATTCAGAAAAGCAGTTTTCACATCCATTTGAAACACAGTGAAGTTTCGGAATGTGGCATAAGCTAAGAAAATTCGAATGGCCTCCATTCTTGCTACTGGAGCAAAAGTTTCGTCGAAATCAACACCAGGTTGTTGGCAATAACCTTTGCAACAAGTCGAGCTTTATTCCTTACTACCACTCCATTCTCATCCTTTTTGTTTTTGAATATCCACTTCGTTCCGATTGGATCAGCTTTTCTAGGATTTGGAACTAACCTCCATACCTTCAGTCTTTCAAATTGAGCGAGTTCATCTTGCATTGCCTTAACCCACTCTGGATCTTGAAGTGCTTCAGATACCGTTTTGGGTTCAATATTGCTAAGAGAAAGTGCAACAAGACACTCATTTACTGAGGTACGAGTAGTTACTCCTGCTTGTGGATCTCCAATTATTTGATCAGTAGGATGATCTTTCTGCATGCGAATCCACTTGTGAGCATGAGGAAGAGGATCTTGTTGTTGAAGATCAACATCACCATCATTGAAACTTGAAGTTTGGTGAGAGATGGAATCATAACTTGGTATAACCCTTTCCTCATATGCTGGATGATCAAAGTCAAGTGGTACATACACATTTGGAGTGTTCAGGGGATTTGTTGTCTGAGTGAATTGAGAAGGTTGTTCTTGAACATTCATTTGAGTAGGATTCTCAGGAGAGGATGATGGAATAGAATCATTTGAAGATGATATTTGCTCAGAAGAACTTGATGATGATTCATGAGTGTTGTTAGAAACTGGATCATGGTTATGAAGAGGTTCATTGTTTGGAATTGGTTCAACGATGATCTGAGGTTCTTGATCATGAACCGGTTTTGAATTATAGAATTCTTCAAAAAGAATATCTAATTCATCACTGGTTGGAGTTGGAAATTTCTTGAATTTAGAAGCTAAGGTAGTATTCCTTGTAGAAGGACTTGAAGCACTTGAATCCATACTTGTTGGTAGCAAGCTTTCTTGCTCAAAAATCATGCCTGACATCTCATCGAACCAAACATTCATCGTCTCTTGAATTGTGTTTGTTCGACGATTATAGATTCGGTAGGCTATAGATGTTTCGGAATAACCAACAAAATATCCTTCATCACCTTTCTTCTCGAATTTTCCAAGATTCTCCCGATCATTCAACGTGTAACAAACACACCCAAATATGTGGAAGTAGTTGATGTTGGGTTTCCGTTTGTTAACAACCTCATAAGGAGTCTTTTCGAACCGCTGATTGATAATGGACCGATTCTGAGTGTGACAAGCAGTGTCAACAGCTTCAGCCCACATATTGGATGGCAATTTGGAATAAGCAAGCATTGTCCTTGCTGCTTCTACCAGCGATCGATTTCTCCTTTCAACAACACCGTTTTGTTGTGGGGTTCGAACTGCTGAGAATTGATGAGTAATACCTTTGGATTTGCAGAATTCATCAAAGACAGCATTCTTGAATTCAGTACCGTTATCCGAACGGATGTAACGAACTGGAAGTTGAAGATTTACTTGAGTAATGGTGATGAAATCTATCAACATCTGAGTTGTTTCATCTTTGGATGCTAGGAACTTAGCCCAAGTATATCTTGAATAATCATCAACAATAACCAGGATGTATTTCTTCCCATTTCGGCTTTGTACTTTCATCGGCCCACAAAGATCCATGTGAAGCAAATGAAGAGGTGCTAAAGAATTTGGAGATTTCTTCGGTTTATGAGAAACTCTCTTAATTTTCCCAACAGCACAAGAAGGACAGACATGCTCACTTTCATACTTATAGTCAGGTAAGCCTTCAACAAGATGCTTATTGACTAAAGTATTGATTGTTTGGAAATTCAGATGAGAGAGCCTTCTATGCCATAACCAAGAATTCTTCGAAGTAGCCTTTGAAATGAGACAAATATTATCGGTTGGTTGGTTATCATCGAGATTGACGGTAAAAAGGTTATCGTCACGATCGCCACAAAGAATATCAACTCCATCTAAGGTTTGGACTTTGCAAAGAGATTTTCGAAAAAGAACTTGAAGATTGTTATCACAGAATTGTCCAACACTGAACAAGTTGTGACTTAAACCTTCAACATAGTGAACTTTCTTGATTATAATCCCATTTCGTTCAATGTCCCCATAACCTAAGATAGGAGCGAAATTGTTGTTTCCAAAGCGAACAGTTCCCATGAATCTTTCAACAAAATTCTTCAGCAAAGATTTATTTCCAGTCATGTGCTTCGAACACCCGGAATCGAGTATCCAAACACAGATGGTTATTTCCTGCAATCAAAGAAATTTAACCGTTTTTAGGTACCCACTTGAAAACGGGTCCTTTTTGGTTAGATAAAACAGGCAGGGTATATAACTTAGGATGCGCATTCAAACATGTTATTGAATCAACATAAGCATCAACAAGCATATTATCAACAAACATATTTGAATAAAATGTACGAACATTCACACAAGAATTAAAAGTAACATGTCTACAAGCATTTATATCCACCACACAAGTATTAAACTTGTTTACAAGCTCACAAGGCCTTGCCTTGGCACATTCAACATTTATTGACAAATCAGAATTGTTTTGTTTAACAGGAACACCTTTCCACCGATTAACAGCTTTTCTCCTCCTTCTTTTCTTCATTTTCTCAACCTCTTTCTGATTACTAGTGATCTTAGGTACTAATGACTTAGCAACCCATTTAGCATCACTACTTAAGCTCTTTCCACCTGTTGAATTGAAGCTACAAAGATTAGAACGAGGGGTTTTAAAAACTTTCATCTTTTTGGAATCTTTTGGTGGTGAGGAAACTTCTTGCTTCTTTGGTTTATCATGAGAGAACCATCCATATCTATCCCTATATCTAGTTGAACCATTAGATGCATCCTTAGTTAGCAAATTTGAGCTAGACTTAGATACCTTAGGTAAAGAGCTAGATTGAGAGCTAGATTTAGAAGCACTAGTATAGTCTTTCGGAAGTTTCACTTTGGTGTACTTTGTTGTGTGTGGGGTTTCAGCTTGTTCCTTTTTGACATGTTTCACAGGTGTAGCAATGGTCTTTGGTTCAGTCTTGACGAGTTTGGTCTTAACTCGTTTCTTTGAGTAATATGAAGTTGGAGCTTTGGACGATGGTTTTTGAGATTCCATTTCTGTTTCCACTTTGATTTTGGTAGATTCAATCTTTTTCTCAGTTTCTGAATCAAAAATATATTCTCCCTCCATGAATTTATCAAAATCAACCTTCGTGAAATCTTTTGAAAAAGAAAATTTCAATGGAGATTGATTAATTTTAGATTTATTTGAAAATTTTGAGAAATCAGGAATCTTGGTGTCCAACTTCACATTATGGGTAGTCTCAGAAATTAGGTCAACTTGAACTGACACATCTTTGGTCTCACAAGAAAATTGAGTAGACGTATCAACACCTATACTAGCACTAGGCTTAGGGTGAACAACTAACTCATCAACAGCGTTGCATGTGAAAAACCTATAGAAGTACCATATCAAAACTAAACTATGTGCAAGTTCTTCATCAGAAAGATCAGATTGCACACAATCATCAGCTATAAAAGTAGCAGTATTTTGACAAGTACATTCAAGAGAATCAGTCAAGGTCTGAGTGGAGGTATTGGTAGATGAATCACAAGTAGTTTGGGTAGAATTTTCTACGGATGCACTTTGGTCAGTTTGAGTAGAAACATTCTCACAAACTTTCTTAGTATTAACAACAATACATTTATCCTCTAGATTCGGACTTTGAGACTTGAGATGATTGATAACTGTTTGTTGAGATTCCACCTTTTGTTGTAAATCTTCTATTTGCTTTTCCAAAAATGTGGTTGGAAAATACATTTTAGTTGATTTAGGTGAAGTACCAACAGATTCTTGGTTTTGAAAATTTGATTCAATTTCTTCCAATTTGAAAATTGAAGATTTCTTTGTTTTGTATGAATCATTGATTGCATCATAATTAACCAAAAAATCTTGATTAGGTATTCTCTCAACTTCATCAGTCTCAAATTCGTCATCCAATGGACGAATAAATTGTTGTATCATACCAAGGCGAAGAAATTTTTCATCATACAGGGGTTCGATTTCCTCTTTGGCCTTTTTTAATGGTGTGATATTCTCAAATCCCAACCCGTGAAGAAGTTCTGTTTTGTCAATTTTTGACTTGTTGAAATAGGCAGTGAAATTCAAGAGAGGATTTTGTTCAACTTTATATAGCTTTTCTTGATAGAAAAGTATATTCTTTTTAAATTCCTCAACTTGTTTTTCAAGATTCTCAATTTCAATGCCTTTAAGAAAACAATTATGATTTAAATCAGAAATCTTCCTTTCGAGTTCAACATTGTTTGGTTTGGCTTCTTGGAGCTTCTTATTGAGAATATCAACGTCCATTTGTCTCGCATTTGCCCGAAGCCATTCATTGGTCTTTTGAATTTCAAGATCTTGATTGGCTTTTTCAAGATCATGAATGGTCTTTTCAAGATTTTGACATTTTAGTAATAACTTAGAATCAGGAGTGACATTCATCTCACATTCTTTAACCAACATTTTTTCTTTGTATGTTTGAAAATCTTGTTTAATAGTATCATGTTCAAAAAGTAATTTTGAGTGTTCTTCAAGAAGATTTGAAAATTCACTTTTTGAAAAAGAAATACTATTTTTCAACCTTTTGTTTTTGTTGGCTAAAGAATTGATTCAATTTCTTCCAATTTGAAAATTGAAGATTTCTTTGTTTTGTATGAATCATTGATTGCATCATAATTAACCAAAAAATCTTGATTAGGTATTCTCTCAACTTCATCAGTCTCAAATTCGTCATCCAATGGACGAATAAATTGTTGTATCATACCAAGGCGAAGAAATTTTTCATCATACAGGGGTTCGATTTCCTCTTTGGCCTTTTTTAATGGTGTGATATTCTCAAATCCCAACCCGTGAAGAAGTTCTGTTTTGTCAATTTTTGACTTGTTGAAATAGGCAGTGAAATTCAAGAGAGGATTTTGTTCAACTTTATATAGCTTTTCTTGATAGAAAAGTATATTCTTTTTAAATTCCTCAACTTGTTTGGCTAATAGCATCTTTTGCTTGTAGTACTCATAGTTCCGCTTCTTGGGTTGTTTGCAATCAACAGCAAAATGTCCAGGAATTCCACAATTGTAGCACCTTTTGTCTGATGTCTTCCCCTTTTCAACTGCTTGTTTCTCATAAACATCCTTCTTTTCACCATATCTTGAACCAGTAGCTTCACTCTGCTCATTGCTCCTTGGATGATAGTGTTCCTTCTTGGGAAATGCACTTGTTGAAGAAGTGCGGAGATTGTTGTTTGTTGGCCTCGCTTTGTAATATCTCTTCTTGAAATGCTTAGTTACTGCGGCAAGAGCTTGATATAGTTCATCTGATACACCATCTCTTGTAGCCATCACATCATCTCCCTCCTCATCTGACGAAGAAACAACTACCATTTGCCTTTTGAGAGCTTCAGAAATCTTCTTCTCAACGATCAATGCCAAAGGATCAGAAGATACAACTTCTGGCATTTTGTTCGATGAAGCTTTGCTTAGGACTTGGTTTTCATTGAGCTTGAATGATTCATATAGAGTATGAATGGTGAACTTGGTCAGGTTTTGATGTTGCTTGATTTGGGTTCCAAAATCTTCCCATTCTTGACCAAGTGCTTTGATGAACTTGATGTTTAACTCAATCTCAGTCTTCTTGACATTGTTCTTTCTCAGTTCATTTATGACATTGCAAAGATCTTGATTTAAACAAGAATTGAAACGATCTTGATTTAAACAAGAATTGAAACGATCTTGATTTAAACAAGAATTGAAACGATCTTGATTTAAACAAGAATTGAAACGATCTTGATTTAAACAAGAATTGAAACGATCTTGATTTAAACAAGAATTGAAACGATCTTGATTTAAACAAGAATTGAAACGATCTTGATTTAAACAAGAATTGAAACGATCTTGATTTAAACAAGAATTGAAACGATCTTGATTTAAACAAGAATTGAAACGATCTTGATTTAAACAAGAATTGAAACGATCTTGATTTAAACAAGAATTGAAACGATCTTGATTTAAA
>CM067170.1:118280652-118285652 GCA_034093135.1 Erigeron breviscapus | reverse complement strand
TTAGCCCCTCAACCTTAGTAATCATTTATCTATGACTTAACAACAAGAATGTCTTCTAATCTTAATTACAATTTATCACTATTTTTGGATTTCTAACAAGCATTGTATGGTAGAGTATGTCGTTCTCCTCTAGCTTGGGCGGAAATTGGAGAAAGTCAACTTATCGGGCCGGAAATTGTGATTAAAACAACTAAGGTAATATCTCAAATTAAGGAGAAGTTGCAATTGGCCCGTGAACGTCAAAAGAAGTATGCCGATGTGAGGCGAAGACCGTTGGAGTTTGAAGTTGGTGATTATGTACTTTTGAAGGTATCGCCTTGGAAGGGTGTTGTACGTTTTGTGAAGCGGGGAAAACTTGCACCAAGGTATATTGGTCCTTTCAAGATTCTTGAACGGGTTGGGAAGTTGCTTATCGGCTAGAATTGCCTCAAGAGCTTAGCGGTGTGCATGATGTGTTTCATATTTGTAATTTGCGCAAGTGTTTGGCGGATCCCACACATCATGTGCCTATGGACGAAATTAGGGTTGATTCGAAAACTTTGTTGAAGAGCCGGTAGAGATTTTGGACCGTCAAGAAAGGAAACTCAAGAACAAACGCTACACGATTGTTAAGGTTAGATGGAATGCTAGACGTGGAGCCGAGTTCACTTGGGAGCGAGAGGATCACACGAAGTCTAAGTATCCGCATTTATTTAATAATTAGTGTTTTGTTGAATTTCGGGACGAAATTCTTTCAACGGGGGAATAATGTAACATCCGTGAATTTTGACCCGTCGACTGTATGTGTAATTTGATTAACAATCTTGTTTAATGAACTAAGTGGGTCGTTTGGTGAATTAAATGACAATGTGTGTTAGTCGAGTCGTTATTTAGTTTGTTGGCATTTAGTTGTGCAACCGATTATTTTATGGCTTATGGGAGAAACGGGTCGGCCCGTGGGTAGTCCAAGACCCACCAGCCACCCATGACCCATCCCCCCCCCATATCTCTTTCTCCCCTCTCATTTCTATCAATCTATCTATCTATCTTCTTCTTTTTCTCTCAAGTAAAAGACCCCTTCCAATCTTCTTCACCATTCCTTACATCAAACTAGTAGTGGATCGAGTATAACACTAGGATCATCACCATCTATACCACATTAACGCCATATCGAAGAATCAAAGGTGGAAATCTTGCATCTTAACCATTTTGACCTAATTTCGGGTTTAAGCTCAAGAAGGTGTTTGTGTAAGTCTAATTCAACCCATTTACTTCTATTTATGCTTGTACTTATGTTTCTAGTCGTTTTTATGGGATTCCAAGACTTAAAAATGGTAAAAATGAAAATTAGGTTTAAATTAGGGTTTGAAGATTTGAGTATGATTTTGATGTTTTGGGTCAAGTTTGTGGATTGGGTTATGTTTAGTTATGGTTAGTGGTGTTTATTTATGCTTCAAATCAAGTTTCAAGGCTTTACAAATCGATTTGGGTTGGTTTGGGTCGTGTTTTAGGGTTTTTGGGTATTGTTCTTGCTGCTGGTGCTGCTGGTGTTTCTGGCCAGAACTGGGCCACTGCGGCGCAGTGGCTTAGGCAGCCCACTGCGGCGCAGTGGCTAGGGCTGGTCAGTTTGGTTAGCTCACTGCGACGCAGTGAGCTTGGCAAAGGCTCACTGCGGCGCAGTGCCTTAGTACTGGTCCTGGTTCAGTTTAGCCACTGCGGCGCAGTGAGCTTAGTCCTGGCTCACTGCGACGCAGTGGATAGTTACTGTGATTAAATGCGTGTCAATTTTCAAATGTTAATAACTTCTAATCCGTAACCCCAAACAAGTCGTATGACCTATCGTTGGAATCATAAGAGAGTCTATTTTCTTGTAGTAACACTCTTTTTGTATGAACCTTCTCCCATTTCTAAAAAGGTCAAGTCAAATGCGTCTTGTTCATACCCGTTTAAGTTGTGAATGTGTTTAGGGGCTTATGGCTTGACTTAATCGAGCTAAACCAACTTGTTTATGATTGTAGAGTTGACATTATGGTATTATGATGTATAATTATAGGTTGTGGACGTGTGGACCCTATTACTCGTTTGTAATCTTATACTAGCTTCTTTGCCGGTCAAGGTGAGTTTCGTATCTCCCTACTCGCTTGAGATTCGGGCTGAAAAGTGTAAACCTGGCGTGTTTACTTGCATTTATTGATTTATTGATTGGTTGACTGGATCGTTGGATTTGATGGAATAGTTAGTTTCGTTTAATTGACTTGGGCTATGTTTTAGTTAAGTATTACTTTTATATTAGGATAGACGTACATACATGGAAGTCGGTTATGCCTTCATTGGGTTTTAGATGTGGTGGGAAGGCTGCGGGTGACCCTATATATAAGCATCTGGGACTTGAAGAAAGTAGAATCCTCTGAAGTATATGCACGTATAGTCGGTTAAATTGTGATTAGTGCTTATGTTGTTGATTACTGATTGTTGGCGTATGATGGTTGTATATTGGTTGTTGAGTTATGTTTGTTGAATAGTGATTGTTGGCGCATGTTTATCGTATATTGATGTTCAAGTTCATCGTATATTGATTGTTGGTTCATGATTGATGCATTTACAATTGATTGTAAGCATTGCATACATTGTAGATGACCCTCGGCAGGGGATTGCCGACATCCTGGTGCATAGATGTATGCACCCATTTTGGATGTAGACCTGACTCCGAGTATATAGACATATATATCTCGATGATTTTGAGATACAGCCTTGTTCATTGCGATGACAGAAGGTTATCGTTGCATTGGTGACTTGAGCTCACGCATAGGATAGGCATATTGGCTTATTCATGCATTCCGGCATTTGCATTGATACTCATATCATTTATGCATTTCTCATTTCACGCGTTGCGCTTGTGTAATCTTGTTGTTGGACATTATTGTGTTTTGTAGAGGCTCACTGTATGTCAGGATTAGCCTCCTCTCGTGCTTATGACTTTGTCTAGGGTTCCTTGTGGGCCATTACTACGAACTCACCAACCTTGTGTTGACTATGCTTAGTACACTTTTCAGGTAATCAGGTTCTCCCAGGGCGTGGAGTTTAGTTGCTTGGCTTGCTGTAAACCCGGTCTATGGACTTCATGGATCAAGGATTCATTGGCCTGCCTTTTGCATTATACTTAGGATCGTTTGCCATCTTTGGATGTTATTGTGTAAACTTTGATGGCTATTTGCTCCTGTTGTATTTTGATACTTGCTTCGTTATGTTTTGGATTCACCGAATCTATATTTGCATTTAGATTGTTCTATTGTAATTCCACCTGGTGCTATGTGTTTTCCGTGATATTCCGAGCCTCGGCTTGGGGTGTTACAAAAACACTAAAACTGAGTAATATGCCCAGAACCTAAAATTAAATAAAATATCTGATTAAAAACAGAGTGATGAATGTGGAAATAAACAGAGTGCGTAGATGCCAAATGTCCGTGTAAATCTCACTAAGTTATACATGCTCTAAATATAAATTTTGATGAATATACTTAGCATTGGACAGATGAAAACGAAGTGGGCGTTGGATATAAAAAGTGTCTTTAGCTAAAAAACCATGTATAATATCATAATTTTAGATTTTCGGTACAAATTTCGGTTTCCCCGTACCGAACCGATTTGTACCGAAACCGAATAGGTACCAAACTCAAAACCGATACCGAAACCGAATCCCCATCGGTACCGATTTTCGGTACCGGTACCGGTTCGGTTTCGGTATTTCGGTAATTTTGCTCATCCCTAATGTGCAATGCACATGAGGACATTTCAGTCTTTTTTCACCTTTAAAACACTCTCCTCCTTCCTCGTTCTCTTTTTCAGATCAAAACTCATCTTATTTTCTAAATCTAAACACACAATAACAATAACAAAATCTAAAAAAAATCATAAACAATAAAATCCAAAACCCAAATTAACAACACAAACACCAACAAGATCTTCTCACAACCTTAAATCTGATCACAAAAATTCTTTGTCTCTATAATCATAATCACTTACAAAATATATATATAATATATATATATATGTTATATATATAGATACACATATATATCCATTTAGAAAGTAATGGATAATCACGGGCAGACCCAACTGGAGCAAACCAAGATTTGCATACTTCATTTTTGAATTCATACATTTTGAGAAATAATAACAAGAGGACAAGGTAAGTAGGAGAAACAACCATCGCTTTGAACTAATCCTATTAAACAAGGAGTACTCTTGATTCATTGTACCCCCCTTTTATTAAATCTGATTGCTATGTAAGTCCATACACAATTTCCTTTCTTTGCATTTTTGGTGTTTACGAGGGAGTATGCGAAGAAAGAGGACAGGTTTTGACGGTGGCGGTGAGGATGGGTATTCATATTTGGAGTCGGAGATGGTGGTGGTTGATGATGGTGATGGGTCATCGGGGATAGTGATGGGGTCTGATGGGTTATGATTTTTATAAATTGAAACCGAGCCAAATCTTACATCTTCTCGCTAGTTAGAATTAGGACTTCGACCCTCATGTGCCTATGCACGAAATCCGGATCGACGATAAGTTGAACTTCGTTGATGAGCCTTAGAGATTGTGGATCGCAAGGTACGGAAACTAAAGAAAACCAAGTATACACTTGTGACTTGTCAAGGTTCGTTGGAATTCAAAGCGAGGGCCTGAATACACTTGGGAACGGGAAGATCATTTCAAGACAAAATACCCCTAATTGTTTAATGGGACTAGTGCGAGTTGAATTTCGGGACGAAATTCTTTTAACGGGGTAATGGTGTGACAACCGTCATCTAAGCGTATTTTCCCGAAGTACTTTTCTGCTCGTGTTAGTTCGTTTCGTCTATGTACGTCGTTAGACCTTAAGACTTTGTCATGGAATAAATGGATTTTTATTTTATTCGGGCTTTATGAGCGTTTAGACTTTAGAAAATTGCACGTGGACTCGAGAACAGGAAGAATACTAGTTGTCTTGTGGAAATGCCAAATTAAGTGAAATACTTAA
>CM067170.1:118240809-118279652 GCA_034093135.1 Erigeron breviscapus | reverse complement strand
ATTGATGGGGACTAAGGGTTTCTTAACAATTGGATTAAAGAATTACTCCACAGATCGTAATAACCCCTTAAAACCCAAAGGGCTTTCTGGTCTTTCTCCATATCTGCACTTTGGGCAGATATCGGCCCAACGCTGTGCAATTGAGGCCCATAAATTACGCAAAGTTAATCCACAGGTTTGTAAATGGTAGTGTAACTGGTATTGTTTCGATTATTTAATAAATATCAGTTTCATGATCTTTTTCGGGTGAATGAAGGCGGTTGATACATTTCTGGAGGAACTGATCGTGCGCAGGGAACTGTCTGATAACTTCTGCTATTATCAGCCTCATTATGATTCGTTACAGGGTGCATGGGACTGGGCGCGTAAAACGCTTATGGACCATGCCTTAGACGCACGTGAACATCTATACACGTAAGTGCATTGCTTGTTTTGATCCTCTTAGTCTTTGTTTGATCACTTAAATATGATGCATCATGTGCAGGAGGGAGCAGCTGGTAAATTTACTCCGATTTTAGTCGTAAACAAGTAAGGTTGGATTGAGAGAAAAATCTTTGATTTTAGAGATAGAAATCAAGGGTACTACTTACAAATTGGTCGGAGGTCAATCATTTTGTGTTGTGGAAGAAACATATGGTTTTGGATTGACATTTGGGGGTCGATGCATGATGTACTCAGTTTCCATTATTATTTCCCTTAGAAAAGAACAAGCTTTGTATTGTGAATGCTAGGATGCAAAGTTGGGCTTGGAGAAAGATAGGTGCTGGAGTGCTGGACCAAACTCGAGAACTAGAGCTTGGATTCGGGGCCAAGTAGTGTGTTTTCGGTTAAGTCGATAAAAAATGGGATTCATTTGTTTAATTAAGTGCAGCAGGTGTTACAAATTACTTTGGAAAAACTGTGTTCCAAAAAGGTTTTTTAACTAGGCATGACGGGATGATTTTGATTGGCTCTAAAAAAATACTAGGTTTATAAAGCAAACAACATTTTTTTTCCTTTAAACTTTTCAGCCTTTGAAAAGTCGAAAATACCATTGGGTTTATTAAAATGTTAAAAAATCAAATATTGTTGTTGTGGGCAAGACTTGAACAAGGGATATATGACTTTCAAATCAACTATCTTGTCACTCCACTAACTATTGGTTGTTTGTTAAATTTCATTCCATTAAATATTTAACCTTACTTTTCTTTGGTTATAAATTAAAAATCTTCACCTAATATATCTATAATACTCTTAATGAAATTATTTACAATAATACATCCATTAACCCTTAAAATAACTACATTACCCCTTTACATCAATAACATTTACATTAATAACCACACCGCTACCGTCAACGCCGTTACAGCCACCCGTTTTCGATATCGCCGCAACATTGCACGGGTACCCTTCTAGTTTAAGTTAACAAGAATAATCTATCATAAAAGAAAATAATTTAAGTTAACAAGGATAACTTTTACCAAAAATAATAATAAAATATATTAGGTTTCATCTATCTTTGTGATTTTAGTTCAAAATATCTAGAGACTTTGGGCCACATTTTTATATCTTGCGGTTTGGCCCAAATCGTTTAGAATGCAGTGTATGTAAAAGACCTTTTCGGCTTGCATAATCATGTTTTAGGATCCAAGAAAGAAGAAGTATAGTAGAAGATCTTCATGCGATTATATCAACTTCGGATCTTCTATGGGTTTATATCAACCAGGTTTTGGTTTTTATGAACCACAACTAAGGTTGTATATAATGAAATTATGATTTGAACGTGTTTTCTATTTTTCATGTATTCTTGAAAAACAAAAATTATTAACAAAAGATGTTTTCCCCGATTAAACGCGTCCAATTACTTCAAAGATCATAAAAGAAATCAACTTCATGAGCTATCAATTGGTAATAAATCGAGGAAGAATGATAAATATCTAGTTGAAGTTGTGGTATTCTTTTAATTTGGATTGTGTTTAAGTAACGACAATTGGTGTTAAGGTTTTGTTTTGGGGTGTATCTTGTGTTCATGTATTTCTATATCGAGTAGTTTCAGGCAAATTTTTTGTGATATACGAGTAATAAACTGTTAGTCCTTGTAAAAAAATATCACAAAAACAACATTGAAAATGAATCGTATTAAGTATTTCTCTTTGTTCTGTTTTTTTTATATACTTGACTCAACTTGTATCATGTTAGTCCCTATGCCACCGGATCTACGAGATTAAACAACTAATGTATAAGTGTGGAAATTCTTATACGTTAGCAATCAACAATATGTAAGTGATATGAGAACGAAGAACACATATATGAATATGAACTGTATATTACTTCGGTAAATACAATTACAAGTAATACAGCAAGTTCGGAATGCGAAAATACGAAATAATATGACTGAGAGGTTAACCCTTAAACATAAGGTTTAACCTCTATTTATACTAATCTAATGGATCCATCGAGTTTCAAGGTCTATGGGCCGAACCCAACTCGTCTAATCATCTTAGTTGGGATCATACGAGTTCATATAGGTCATCCTAGCTCGGATCATACGAGCTCGTATAGGTCAATATGAATTTGACTTATTACATGCGAAAACTTAACGTTTAACTTTAGGGTTTAGTATCTGAGAGTGTAAGTAACTTTTACATTTTTCCTATTGTATGTAAGCATCAAAAATTTTGTACATTGTATGTAAATATCTCTCCAATTTGAACGAATCGTGTAACCGGTGACTGGCTTGATGGTTAACCGGTTACATTTGTTATTTTCTTCACCACCTAATACAGAAAATGTAGGAATAATTAAATTTGCTATTTTCTTCCCAGAATGTTCAACCTTCATACATCATCATCATCAAGAAAAAATCAAACACAAAATGAAATCTAACAAACTGTATCCAAGTGATTACACATTTACAAAACATATATAACCATTCAGATCTAACTCTTAATTTCCAAAATAAACACACAAAACCATTATTATCAATCCAATCTCCAAATTGGATATCCGGTGGTGATGGGTGGCCGACCACCATAGTCGCTGCCGATGTAGCTTTCAACTACCACCACCAATCCCGCCGTTGTAGGTATCACAACCTTGATTCATCGCTGCTCAATCAGTATCACAAACCTTAAAAGTGTTTTCATTGATAATGAATCTATATAGATCCAAAAAATCGAGAAAGACAACAGTGGTGTATATGTTTTTTTTAAGATCTGACGGTGGCTTCACGGAGGAGGACAGCGGTGGCAGCGTCGGGACTTGGCCGGACTTCAAGGCTTCTAAACCATGGAGATCAGATCTGAAATATTTTTGTGTGTGTGTGTGGAAAATTGATCTGAAATAGATCTGTTAGGTTACATAAGCATATAAGCATTGTGGTTGGTTATATTTATTAAAGAATTGTTTCAAGAAAAAGAATATGAGAAAAATAAATATGGATGAATCATGATTTTTGGTGGGTTTATTTTCTCATGAAGATGATGATAGATATAGTTGATTCATATGAGTACATGATACAAATACATATGTACTATGTTTTTTTAATATATATAATATATAAGTTTGATACAAAGTAAAATAAGTTTGGTGGTTTACACTTTCTCAGATTCTTTGATAAATAAGTTTGATACAAATGATGATATTATGATTTATTTTTTTAAATAAAATATATGACGTGGCTCCATCAATGACCGGCAAACATCAAGATCTAGCCGGTAAATTAAATTATTCGTTTAATTTAGTAGGTTAGATACATACAATGTACAAAATTTTCGATGCTTACATACAATAGTAAAAGGGTAAAAGTTATTTACACTCCGAGATACTAAACCCTTAACTTTAATACATAAATAAAAGACTCAAAACGACATTTCTCAGATGTTGTTGTCACTGGGAAATGCACCAACAAACTCCCCCTTGACATCATCATCTTGATCTTCAGTAGTCTTCAGAATCTTCAGCAGTGTTCATAATCTTCGTCAATCTTCATCAATCTTCATAATTTAGCATGTATATTATGTTTCAACAAAACCTTCACCAAGCATTTATATTGTTGAACAAGTCTTGGATAACAACCCATGGATATCATACGAGTATTGTTTAACTTCAAAAGGTCTTCTTTGCAGAGATTAGCCAAATGAACAGGTTCATATACTCGATAAGCTCATTCAAATCACTATCTAGAACCACAGCTTCAAATGATCTGACATCCATCCTCCAATACTTCATATTCAACAACATATTTGGCTTCCATTTTTTCATAGGAACTTCTTTCAACCATTGAATTTCATTGAAAACCATCCGTCCTTTAGGCTTCTTAGTAACCGGATCAACTTCATTTGGATTAATCAACAATTGACCCTTCCGTGGACGAAAATTTTGATAATATCCATCACTTGCCTCCCCTCCCTTCAAGGAAGTTTTGTAATATCAACAAAAAAATTTTGGCAAAGTACTCAATGTTGTTATCTTAGATGGTGGAAAATACTGAACACCAGAACTTCTATTTACAGCAAACAGATCTAATTCACGATCATAAAACAAACTCAGAATTCGTCCATCCAAACTTGGTAATGTTGAATCACTCACCTTGTTTATATAAAAAGTCTTAGAAGATTTCTTTAACTTGCTTCCAACACAATCTTTTGCTTCTTCATCTTTAATCCCTTTCCGAAGAGCTTGCTTTCTTATCTTTGTAATCCTAGAATAACGGTATACACTCTTCTTTAATGGAACTTTAACAAGTGCAGCCTTTTGATACATAACCTCCACAACTTCAGCCTCAACATCTTCACTAGCGATAATCTCATCATGAGAAATAATTTGATCTAAATCAACTTCTTGATCACTTGGAAGATTTTTAACATTAAAAATCTTAGTCAGATCATCCATAGAAGCATATACATTCTCAAATTGTTCAGCTTCAGCACTCTGTACATTTTCAGAACCTTGAGCACTCTCAAAAGCATGAGACACATTCTCAAATTCTTCAGCTTTAACACACTGCACATTTTCAGGATCTCGAGCACTCTCAGAAGCATGAGACTTCCCCCGAACTGTTACCACACCTTGAGCTTGAGATGTCGTAGAAAATGGCATCTCACAACTCCCAGGTGCATTGGGATCATTGTATCTATCTCTATGATGAACATCTTTCAAAAGATCACGCTTGCATGTCTCAACTGAAGTATTGCTCCCCTTAGATGCCAAGTTCGAAAACAACTCAGCAATAATCTTATCTTGATCATCAACCCTCTCCAACAAAGCGACAACAAACTCTCTAATCAAATAATCCGCTGAGAATCAGTCATCTCGGTCATAACAGGAAAAGAGGAAAATCTCGCAGGCGAAGAACCTGTAACAGGCTCGGTAAAAGGCATAGAAGAAACAAGAATAGATTCCATAGCGATAGAAGAAACAACTGTAGGAATAATAGCAGGAGTAGAAACAGAAGAAATAACAGCAGTAGTAGTCACAGAAGCAGAAGAAACAACTGGTTCACGAATAACCACTACACTAGGCTTACAAATACACCTTACTTTTGGAGCTTTCGAGGAGCCACCTTTGCTTTTCTCTCTTAGAAGGCTTATTAACCAAAGCAAGTTCATCCGACCTTGGAACATAATCTTCATCTTCATCTACAGAATTCTTGCGCTTGCGTTTCCCTACCGGTGACACATAATCACTTCTCCCAAATACATATCCTGGAGAAGTACCATCATCACTCAAAAAATAAGTAGACGCCGAATACAGAACTAGACCAGGACGGGAAGTAGAGGGTCTAATACTAGCAGAAGGTCCAATACGAGCAGAAGGTGCGATAATAGCAGAAGGTCCAATATTCGTAGCACCAAGACCGTCAATAGAAATACCAAAATTATCAGTAGAAAAACCAAAACCCTCGATTCCTCCTGTTGCATCCCAATCACGCTAAAGTGATTATAAATCCCATGGTTCACCTGTACCAGGTGTACTAATGTTAAAGAAATCACTTCCCGGTATAGATAACTTTGACAAAAAAAGAAGAGGTCTATCATCCTCCAACATGTTATTAATCACTTCATGTAAGGTAGGCTCTTGTTGCACTGGTTGTTGAATATTCGCAACAACCTCAGAAAGAACAGCATTAGGATCCGGTATATTAACCCGTGGAATAACATTATCAGGATCCGGTACATTAGCATTAGCTTGAGGAATAACAACAACATCATCCTCCCAGACATCATCAAAAGGCTCAACATAATGCGGAAATTCTTATACATGGGAGTCGTGAGATGTCATTTTCTACGACATCTCAAGCTCAAGATGTACTAAACAGTTCAGGGGGAGTCTCATGCTTTTGAGAGTGCTCGAGATCTTGAAAATGTGCAAAGTGCTGAAGCTGAAGAATTTGAGAATGTGTCTCATGCTTTTGAGAGTGCTCAAGATTCTGAAAATGTACAGAGTGTTGAAGCTGAAGAATTTGAGAATGTATTTGCTTCTATGGATGATGTGACTAAGATTTTTAATGCTGAAAATCTTCCAAGTGATCAAGAAGTTGATTTAGATCAAATTATTTCTCATGATGAGATTATCGCTAGTGAAGATGTTAAGGCTGAAGTTGTGGAAGTTGTGGAAGTTGTGTATCAAAAGGCTACACCTGTTGAAGTTCCATTAAAGAAGAGTGTATCTCGTTATTCTAGATTTAGAAAGATAAAAAAGCAAGCTCTTTGGAAAGGGATTAAAGATGAAGAAGGAAAAGATTGTGTTGGAAGCAAGTTAAAGAAATCTTTTAACAGACTGTTAACATAAACAAGGTGAGTGATTCAACATTACCAAGTTTGGATGGACAAATTCTGAGTTTGTTTTATGATCGTGAATTAGATGTGTTTGCTGTAAAAAGAACTTCTGGTGCTCAGTATTTTCCACCATCTAAGATAGCATTGAGTACTTTACCAAAAAAAATTTTGTTGATATTACAAAAGTGCCTTTTTACAATTATGGTAATGTAACATCCCGAACTTTTAATTAACGGTTGACTTGAGTCGTTAAGTCAATACTACGTGTCCGTTAAGTCTCTAGGAGATTTAATGCTTAGATGTGTTTAATGTGCTAAACGTGTGAGGCTTGAATGCCTTAATGATTGATGTGATAATGAGTTTAAGGTGTATTTATATGCCTTTAGAGGTGCTTGAAGTGTTTAATGAGTTGTAAGTAGTCCCTAAAGGTGTTTTGAGCTAAATATGAGTCGTTTGGAAGCTTAGGGACTAGTTTTGACTTATGTGGAAACTTAAAAACGGGATTTGGGGGTGTTTAAACCCTAATTCTTTCTTCATTCAGTTCCCAAAACACATTCTTCCAACCCTAGAGCCGCCCCTTCCTCTCCTTGATCGATCCTTATGCGATTTCTTGTGTTTTCGGGTAGATCAATGATCAATCGGTGTATATAATCGATCCGGCTATCATCCAAATAGGTATAGCTCGAAATCTTTGATAAATATCATTCATTTCAATCCTTAAAATTCGTTCATACCTGGACCTATTGAGTAATGGTTGATTGAAATCGTTTTGTTGTTAGATTTACCGATTTCGGGTCAATCGGTGATTGTTATTGCAATCATTTGGTTTCTTTGGATTTCCTACAGGTATGAGATTATTGTTAATGTCATTTTGGTACTCAAATAGAACCAATATAGAGTTAATATCTGATCTTGATGTTTGATTTGGATTCGATTGCGTTTGTGAGTCGATTTAGGTCAAATCGGGTGTCAAAACAATTGTAAAATGTGTGTAACGAATCCATGAATAAAATGATGGTATCTTAATGATAATTAAGTCATATTTTTGTGTATATTAACTTTATAGGTCGTAGTTATGAGCCATGTATGTTTGATGGTCGAGAATGCTTTTAAAACGAGTTGGATTTCCAAGCCTGAAATTGTTGTCATGTTAAAATTTCATATCTTTCTTATATGAACTATTTGGGAGATGAATCTTATATTTTTGAAAAGGTCTATGTGTCTTCTTGAATCGATATGACTAAAGCTTCTGGTGATTTTACCCATAGATAGGCGAAAAGTGTTGAATTTCAGTAGTAGTCGGATTTCGGGCAAGTTGTGCAGGCCTGATTTGAAAACGTCATAACTTGTTCATTAGAGATATTCAGGATTCAAACCTTACATTTTTGGAAAGCTCTTTGAGTCCTCTACATTTTTTAAGAACTGAGTTTTCTCTCATTTGGTCGTCTTGTATTCCAAAAGTAGTCTACAAAAGTGTAAATAGTCAAAAGATGAAAGTAGTCTGCAAAAGAGTCTGGTAGTCTACAAAAGAGTAAAGTAGTCTACAAAATGTGAAAGTAGTCTAAAAATGGCGAAAGTAGTCTACAAAAGAGTATACTGTAGTAGTCTACAAAGGATAAAAGTAGTCTACAAATAGATGAAGTAGTCAACAAAGACTATTATTCGATATATATATAGACGTAGGTCGTATAGCATCGTTTACACTCGTTGATTCGTCCTATGTTTGTTATAGGTAGTCGGGAATACTTGCTTTGCACGGTAACCTTAGTTATCGTTTGTGTGCGCTTCTACGAGGTAAGATACACTACTTTGACACGCTGAGGGTTCAACGAAAAGATGGTTTCAAATAATAACTTCCCAACTTATATCTTGAATTGCTTGTGGGTATTCGGGGTTACACGGGAGGTGATATGGGTTATGTAGTTGACCATTGAGACCTGAAATGTAGTCCCAAATGAAGTATAATGTAGTGTATGTTATGATATGAAGTATAATGTAGCGTTATGTTATGAAGTGATATGTAGTATCTTGTGATGCATTGAGATGTAGTATATGTAGCATGTGTTGTTTTGTGCATGATTGTATGGCTTGCTCATCTAGTTCACTAGACTTGTTAAGTTGCCATGACACGTACACGTTTAAGGGCCCAAAACGTAAAAGCAGTAAACGTAGTAAATGTTTAGGTAATGCAGTCACCTAAACTAAATAATGCAGTGTCGAGCTCGTTAAACTTTGATGCAGGAAAGTGTTAAGCTTAACCCGTACTTGCCCTAGCCCGGCTAAGTGCGTTGACGTAGGTTGCTTGGGTGGCTCCTTGCAACATGGTCATTGAGATGCAGTTGAGTAATACGAGGGGTCTGACCCGCCCTCATTTGTCTTGTACATACGGATTACTCCGGGATTGGCTTGCCATTCCTTAACGACGTTTGATGTTCAACTGAATGGTTGTCATCTAGTCGGGTGTAACCTATGTTACACATTGACGCAGTTAAAATGTAGTAAAGCAGTTAAAACGTAAAGCAGTTAAAACGTAGAAAAGCAGTTAAATTAAGAAAGCAGTTATGTGGTTATATGTGTGTAATGAAGTAAAGCAGGATAGGCACATTTAGGGTGGTTCATCCTAATATGTTATGTTGATGACGTGGTGTTTGATGTGTGTTGTGCCTTAATGAAGTATATAAATCCATAATGTTTGAAATGGACAAATGTTTTATAACTTGAGTGTTATCTTACTTAGCTAATTCGTTAGCTAACACTTGTCTTTTGAAATGTGTTGCTCCCTTAGGTTTAGCGTAGCTGAGGTAGTTGTTGAAGATGAGCGAGGAATGGGTAGATAGCTTGCTGAAGTCCTTAGCTACCCATAGATGCTGAACTTTTATAGACATTTGTTTATGTTTGTCTTTTATGAAGTTGCATGTTATGTAGTCGGTTGTTTTGTTGGGCAGCCGACGGGTTTCTATTTAGACTTGTTTTGATGGTACGAATAAGTAACACCAATGAATAAGGAAACCAAACAGATTTTAATTGGTTTGGACTTTTAAAGTTTCTTCCGCTTATTTTAACGCCGTTAGGCAAAAAATTTTGGAAACCCGTATTTTTAAATGAAGGGTGTTACAAGTTGGTATCAGAGAAATGGTTTAAGTGAACCAATGACTATAAGTGTGCCATAGAAATTGGACTTAAACCGATAGACGACAAGTTAGGCTTAAGTAGGTATGCTTAGCTTTGAGATGAAATGCCTTAGGACGGGTTTGGGATGAGTGAGAGTGTAGGATTAAGGTTATTGATGTGTTTATTGATGTGTGAATATGTGTTTTAGCCTTTATTCTCCCGTTTCTCGCTTCTCCGTCACTAATTATCCTATTGCTACCATAGACGGTCCCCGAGGTAATGTACCATTTCCCTAACTGAATTTGATAAACTTGTGCTTTATATTATGTGAGAAGTTGTTGAGATGGACAAAGGTTGGAGGATTAGGTGAGATGGTGTTCCATCAATGTTGTCTAGCCATGGGGTTAGTGACAAGGACTGTAAAGGATATGAGATGTTGTATGTGTGCTGAAAATCATGTGAATTGGAATTGATGGGAAAAAGGGGCGATACACAAACGTGGTAACGAACATGTGAGTGAAAGGATACAATTACAATTATGGTCCGGAACATAATTGCAAGCGTATCACGACGCGAGCGTGTTTGTATGGCCATGCTTGTGTTGACCGGTGCGGAAAGTAACAAAGTTGGAGAGGTTTCTATGTATTGAATCCTTATGTGTCGAGAGTAAACACCGTGTAGCAAACTTTAATGACGTTGATGCCTTAAGTGCGTGGAAATGTGTGAAGATCGGTGAAAAGTTATAGCCGGTTAAATGTGCATGATGATTATGAAGTACATGAAGTTAAATGAAGTTTAAAGGTAGGTGAAGAGTGAAGTGATTGGTAGACAATGTTGTTGAGTCTACTAGTTCCAAGGACATGGACTTGAACTTGACAAGTAGAGTTAATGTGGATATTTGAAGGGTGATAAGTAGGTGATGCACAGAAGGGTTACCGGGTACACGTATGGAAGGATACAGTTACAATTCCGGTCGCGAACGTAATTGTAAATGTATCACGACATGTGTGTTTGTGAGACTGTGTCTGTGTTGATCCGAATGAAGTGAAGATGGAAATGATGGAATTACCGAAAGGTATTATATTCAACCACGTGAAGAGCAGACATGTATCTATGGATTAAAGAAGGATGAAGCTGAAGCAAGTAAAGAAGATAACGCTATGGATGATTGAACCCTTTAACCATGAAGCTACTCCATTCTATGAACACTATGTTATGATGTGAGGCTACATTCGAGCTGTGAAGTGTTAAAGTTGTGTTTGGGCGTAAGGAAAACGTGTAGGTTTCGGTTGAAGTTATCTATCCTAATCATAGATGATATGCGGCGCATATTATTTCCATGCGGCGCATATTTTGTGTGCTCAAAAGTTTGATGTTTTCTGTGTCGAAATATGGAATATGCGGCGCATGCGCCATCCATGCGGCGCATATTTTGGTCCGTTTTGGATTTACGACTCGTTTAGATTTGATTTCGCTATGTGATGATATTTGACAATTGGGACGAGTATCTACAGGTGGAGATTCTCCTTATATTGCATGAATGTAAAGGTGATGTTGATATCTATATTTGTACAAAATTTTATGTATGACTGATTCAAGATAAAGAGTTTTCCCTTATGACAAGTTAAGAGGTTAGATGACGGAGTTAACTATGGATTCTTAAATCACAAGAAGTAGAAGTTTTCAGGAGCATTCGGTTCGAATTGATCATGTTTCTCGCCTATGTGATCTACTTATGTAAGGCAAAGATTATACTTCTAAAGTCGAGGCCACCCGTAGTTCGAGATGTTCTATTAATGTTCTCGGTTTCGTTGCGATCGTGAGGTCGAACCTTCTATTGATGTGTGACGAGTGCTACTTTTATTCAAAGACACCTTTCGTTTTGTTCTCACTTATAGGAAGAAGTTAATGTTTTTGATTGTGGGATGTATTTCTTTCTATAAGATAGATTTACGATTGTACTACCATATGATGAAGTTGATGATGAAAGTCCTGCTTAGGTTAATTATACGCTCATTATGACCCTATTGAGTTTCTTGAAGTACCTGCATGGTAACGAATGGTCCTTACCATGTCGTGAACTTAAGGGATAAAGTTTAAAGTTTCTCTAGACCGTTCAGTCATTACGTTCGGTGATGACATTATTATATATTCTAAGTATGATGAAGAACATCATGCTGTGTAAGGAACGTTACTATGATTTTCTACAAGTAGAGGCCTAATTTAAATTCGCCCAAAGTGAGTAAAAGTTAAAGTAGAAGCTGACGCGTAGAATTGAAAGGAACAAGGTTCCATTTAATGTTTATCCATGACTATAAGGTTATGGTAAGCACTTGTCTACAATGAGCCAGTCAAAGGTGATGTTTCTAGAAACGAAGATGTTGGTATTATGTGAGTGGATTCTGAAAATTCATAAATAACCAGCGTGGAACTATAAGTCTAAAAGTAAGATTTTCGGTATCCGAGAACGAAATGACCAAAGTTGTACTTGAGGAAGTGTATGAACCGTAGTGATGTGCTCATTTGGATGCCGCCTGAAGTGTGATACGACCTATTATGATACAAGGTGTAGTAAATTTTATATGTTGACGTGTGATTGGGTTAAAAGCCAAGACTAGACACCAAAAGTTTGGTAGCAATACAAAGAGTTTAACGATCCTTTAACGAAAGTGAGTGGTCACGTCACCTTGGAATAAGAGACAAAGTTGTGTGGGAAGTTAAAGGTAATGATATGACATGAGCAATTAGTAGGCAAGTTGTCCAAAAATGCTTATTTCATGGTGAACTATTGCACCGTTTCCTTGGACATGAAAGAAAAGATGTATGATCAAGAAGTGCTCTTAAAGTGTGAAAGTAAATGGTTGAATGTTTTGAATCGAGACGGCCGTTATGTGAAAAATTTTAAAGATGTTTGTCAAAGTATGAGGAAAATGGTGAACTCAAGTGATGCCTATCACTCTTAGATTGATGGGAAAGAGAATGAATGAGTTAGAAAACTTGGTAAAACCATATGATTGTGTGATGTTGCCTCGAGATTTATTGTTGTGTTCTTATGCGTCAATGATTATGCCATAGGTGTTGGATGTCATTTCATGATACGACAAGTTATTGAAGGGAAAGTGCAGAGCCAAAGATCATAAAGACAATAGTTCATAAAGTTGGAATTGTTAAAGAAGTGTTTTGAATAGCTCAAAATTGTCTAAAGGTTTTGTGGTGAACAAAGGAAGCTTATTATGAGCAAAGGGGGTAATATGGTCTAACCATAAGCCTCTATGGAGGGATGTGTTATGCATCGAAAGTATGGCGAGTCGACCCTTTGTTCAAATGAAATATGTGAGTTGTGATAGCAAGTTAGTAAGAATACGTGCTTGGAAGGCTTAACCGCCAAATGAATAGTCTTCGCTGAATGTATTATGGGAATATATGTATGTCGAAATGACTTATGTTGATATGATGATGTTTAAAGTAGAAGTATATATGTGCATATGAAGTATGTAATCCCAACTTGTTAGATGGTACTACTGAAGACACCTCTATGTCGATGGTGGAGTTACTTTGCAATATACTTACTAAACTGGAGACGACCAGTTAGATAAGTATATACCAAGTTCTAGGTAGATTACTTATATAAAAGACAATAAGTAAAGAACAATGCAATAATACAAATAACTTGTAAACAATCTTGAGGAGACAATATGTAGTTTTCAATGTGTAATTTATTTATTGATATTAAACAAATTACGAAGGTTGATGCGGAACCAAGATAATACACGAATGTAAATATCCTAACAACCTATGAAATACAATTGATCTATACTCGGAATTTCTCTTATACAATCGAAACACTTAAAGTAGTGAAATGTTCCTTTTAGCGATTGAGAGAATATTGCACAAGTTCACCAAGAATATTGCAGGTTTGCAAAGTAAGAAGTTATTCGTTTGTGTGTGAAATAACTTGAGAGCACGAATACTTGTTGAATAACTTGTGTTTCTTGGTTGTGCAATGACTTGTATTTATAGGCAAAGTTAACATATGGATGTTAACTTTAGCCGTACAAATGTGGTTGGAAGCATTTAAGGAATAGCATTTAATTCCTTAAAAAGTGTTGTAAAGTCGCATGTTACAGTGACTTTACACAACCACCTTTATGTACCTTTTAATACTTAAATAATAAGATAAGGCTTATTATCCGGGTAAAGGAACATAAAGTATACAAGTCAATTCCTCGTAATCAGTGTAAAGCTTTGTAAGGGCTTTCCACTGAAGGTCTCCAGTTTGTAACTGACTAGAATGTCAACTGGGCTTCGCTGCCATTGTCATTCTCTTTCTTCCATTTGTTGTCTTCGACTTCAACTGGAATGTTCTTCAACTTGGTCAGTTCTCAACTGGAGGAAGTCTTCAGTTGCGTTAACTGTACGGTGCAACTGGACTTCAATATATTTCTCGACAAATCTTCTTGGTCACCAGTTTACTGGTCACCAGATGCAACTGGTGAACTGGTCAGTGGAAACTGGTGACTGGCCAGTTCCAGGTGAACTGGTCCTAACAAATTCCCCCTATTTGTCTAGAAATATAGTCTAAGTCTTTTCTAGTTCTTGTATCTATACAAGTGTGAACTATAGAGACTTGTTTGATTTAAATCTATCTAAGGTATCTAGGGCATTTTTATAGATCAACAAATGCCTTAGGTTTTTCTTTGTGTTTGTTAGATTTTAATCTTTTATCTACCTTGTGGTTACAAACTGGTAACTTCTTTTATACAAGGAGTAAAATTTACACAAGTTACAACAGAATGTACAACAAATTACAAGAAGATAAAAATGAAGAAAGAACTTAAACTGATGGCCCTTCGCCAGTTCTTCTTCTTTTGGCAACTGTAGAGATGGGCTGTTTGTCTTCAGGATCAACATTCAGTCTCTCTTCAATATTTTCTTTAAGCTTGAGCAGACTTTGAAGCACAAACATCCATCCTCTTTCAACCTTATTCCTTTGTTGCTTGGCCTCTAACAGCTTTGCCATTTCCACCAGTTCAGTGTAACCATAAGAAAGTACATCAGGATTCTCAGTTTGCCTTAAGGGTCCATCCAGATGTTGAACCCCAACAGTGAAATGCTTGGTACCTGGTTTGATAAACACTTTCATATCAATAATCTTACCAGGGTGATATCTCCGCTGCTGCACTTCAGATAAATACTCTCTAGCTTCAGATTCATTGGCCAGTTGGATCTGGCCAGTGCTCATACTATGCACTGCAGCTTTGATATCTTCACTTGAAGGTTCAGTTGTTTCTACCCAGGTTCTAAGGTCAGCATCTCTTGGCAACATCTTAGGTTTACCTTTGGACTTAGGTGGATTCATCACCTGTTTGACCACCTTCTTGACATGTTCAGCTCTCTTGAGAATTCCTTCAGTTCTAACTTCTTTGGCCTTCTCCACTGTGATATTCAAACACCTGGCATCATACTCAGCCTCATCCTCCCTATAATGTTTGTCAAGCTCAATCTCCAGTTGTTCTTTCAATGCATTAATAATTCTGGGATCAGCCTTGACCTTGGCATACTCTGCAAGTGTCATGCCCAGAAGACGACCATCACTAATGTCAAGAAGAGTTGGGGCTAAGGTATTTCTATCCTTTGCTTGATTCACCCTCATTTGTTTCTTTCTCTCCTTGATGGCATCTCCAAGCCTTGCCAGCTGCCTACTAACATCTTCTGAAACTGGAGGAAGCTGATCAATGTTGCCAGTTTCTAACACACTGGCTTCAGTACCAGTTGTTTTAGCTTGCTCACCAGTGGCCGGCCCAACTTCCTTTCCCTTACCTTTATTCCCCCTATCAACCACGTCTTCAAACTGTTCAATCACCTGCTCATCACCTTCATCAGATCCAACAACGGTCCTTTCCACCAGTTGCCTTGCACTAACTGGACCTGGCAGTCTTGGTCCAGGTGCAAGGATATTCCTTCTATCCCTTTCCCCCTTGGCAGCATCGAGACCTGCACGAATAGCTGCCCAGTCTTCATTGCTAGAGGGCAAATGGGCTAGAGGCTGCCACGATTGCATATCCTTGCACTCTCTGAACACACTGCAAATCATCCTAAAGGATCTCCACAAGTGGCTAATCTCTTGAGACTGGGACAATACATTTGCAGCAGTTTGGTCCTGTCCAGTCTTCAAGTCTTTTAATAATTTTGAGTCTTCCACTAGACTTTTAGCCACTTGTTCCTTCACCTCATCATCTTTCTTCTTCAAGTTCTCCACTTCAGTTACCAGTTTCTTGATTGAAGAAGTGTGAGAGGATAACTGAGTGTTGATAGCATTGACTGCACCCCTTAACTGGCTAACTTCAAGTGCCAGAGGCTCCAGATTAATCTGAGGAGGTGGGAGCTTGGCAAATTCAGCCATAACCTTCTTGACCAATTCATCTTCTCGACTGGCCAGTTTCTCATCAATCATCTGGCCAACAGAAGTGGCCACCTGCTGACCAATATCAACTACATTAAGGCCAGGTCTATCAAGCAACTCCTTGACCTGCCTTTCTATCTCCTTAAGATCCACCTCTGATGATCGAACAGTGTTGCTTAAGAGGTTGGAGATAGATGTATTGACATTTGAATGGGTTAAGTCAAAAGCTTCCTTCAAAGATGTGGACAAATTGTTACAGCTTGAGACTAACTCATTCAACTTTCTAAATACCAAGTCTTCATTTGCAGCAAACTTATTGATTCCCAGATCAACAACCTTTGAATTTATAATTGTTTCCTTGTTGAATCTGGAAATAGACTTGGCATTTTGCTCTATTGTCTTATGAACACCCTCCACCCGTTTGATCAGGTTTTGGATATCGGTGAGAAAGAGACAAATTGAGCTTCCAGTGACAAAGGAGCAGTTGTCACTGGACCAGTAGCAGGCTGCACCAGTTCAACTGAAGGAGGCAAAACAAAGGGAGCCTCTCCAGTTGTTCCAGTGGCAGAAGAAGAAAATATAGGGGGTGAAAAAGAAGGCTGAGGAGAAACAATGTGTTGGTCAGGCTGAGAATGCTCAGGTATGACCAACGGCGACGGTGGTGGTGATTGAGTTCTTTGTGGGGAAATATTTGTAGGAGTATCTTGGTGGGAAACTGAAACTTGGTGTTCTAGGGGTTGATCAAAGAAAGAAGGGAGTTGAGCATGTACAGATGCATCAACCATTTCTTGATCAGCTTGTGTTTCTTCTGAATCCGAAGATTCGAGATGAAACTCATCCTCATTTATGCCTAGATCCATAAATGATAGGGATGGCTGAACATCATGTTCAGACTCCTGATGACCAGTTCCAGTTACCTGGATGGTTTCATCAGTTGAAGGATCAGATGCCGGAACATCTTCACCAGGGATAGACGTGATAGGAACGGCTTGAGTTATGGTTGTTCTATCCTCAACCACAACTGGAGACGAACTGGAGGGTCCCTCATTATTTTGAGGCCCGCCCAGTTGTCTTTCTGGTTCACTTTCCAAAGGTGCACCAGTTTTAGCAAATGCCAGCTGCATCTGCTCAGGAATTTCAACCTCACCAGCTTCAGATACTAGTGAGTCTAGATTCCTCAAAACATCTGGCCTTGTGAACGAAGAGTCTGTATTTCTATACTCTTCTTCACCCAGAATCTGCCTGAAACACAAAGAAAGAAATCTGGAAAAGGGGATACAAACACCCCTGGAGCCTTTCAGCTTTTGCACAAGACTCCTATACAATATGTCAGCAAAATCCACCCTCAACCCCTTCCACAAACAATAAGCCATTTCAGCTTGTGAAGAGTTGATCTGGTCAAGACCACCTGAACTACCACCCAAACTTTCAACCAGATGTACAAAGAAATACCTCCATGAAGGTGTAAGGCCCTTCATGGTCATCGCCCCCTTGGTCTTTAAAATACCATCACTGTCCAAGCACTCCTTATGACCCATCTCAAGGAGTACTTGACGAAGTAAATGAAGAGAATGAAAAGAGAGTAAATGAGTTCGGAGTAAATAAGGGTATTTATATTGAATTCAAGATAAATGAAGAGAGTAAATGAAAGATAAATGAAGAGAGTAAATGAATGAAGTAAATGAAGAGGAATGAAGAAGTAAATGAAGGAGTAAATGAAGAGGTAAATGAAGAGAGTAAATGAAGAGAGTAAATGAAGAGAGTAAATGAAGAGAGTAAATGAAGAAGTAGAAGAGAGAAATGAAGAAGAATGAAGCAATGTTTATGATTGGAAGTAAATGAAGAGAGTAAATGAAGAGAATGAAAAGAAAGTAAATGAGTTTTGGAGTAAATAAGGGTATTTATAAGGGGAAGAAGAAGTAAATGAAGAGAGTAAATGAAGAGAGTAAATGAAGAGAGTAAATGAAGAGGTAAATGAAGAGATGAATGAAGCAATGTTTATTATTGGAAGTAAATGAAGAGAGTAAATGAAGAGAATGAAAAAGAAAGTAAATGAGTTTTGGAGTAAATAAGGGTATTTATAAGGGGATTCAAGATCCCAATGTAAAACCAAATGAAGAGAGTAAATGAAGAGAGTAAATGAAGAGAGTAAATGAAGAGAATGAAAAGAGTAAATGAGTTTTAGAGTAAATAAGGGTATTTATAAGGGGATTCAAGATCCCAATGTAAAAGAAGAGAGTAAATGAAGAGAGTAAATGAAGAGAATGAAAAAAAGTAAATGTGTTATGAAGTAAATAAGGGTATTTATAAGGGGATTCAAGATCCCAATGTAAAACCAAAAATCATATTTTATTAAACCGTAAATGAAGAGAGTAAATGAAGAGAGTAAATGAAGAGAGTAAATGAAATTGAAATTTGGAATTCAGGGTTTTGATTTGTGAAGCAAAGAGAAGAATGAGGCAATGTTTATGATTGGAAGTAAATGAAGAGAGTAAATGAAGAGAATGAAAAAAAGAAAGTAAATGAGTTTTGGAGTAAATAAGGGTATTTATAAGAGTAAAGAAGAGATAAATGAAGAGAGTAAATGAGAGGTTGAAAGAGTAAATGAAGAGAGAAATGAAGCAATGTTTATGATTGAAAGTAAATGAAGAGAGTAAATGAATAGAATGAAAAAGAAAGTAAATGAGTTTTGGAGTAAATAAGGGTATTTATAAGGAGGATTCAAATGAAGAGAGTAAATGAAGTAAATGAAGAGAGTAAATGAAGAGAGTAAATGAAGAGGAATGAAGAGAGTAAATGAAGAGAGTAAATGAAGAGAGTAAATGAAGAGAGTAAATGAAGAGAGTAAATGAAGAGGTAAATGAAGAGAGTAAATGAAGGAGTAAATGAAGGGTAAATGAAGAGAGTAAATGAAGAGTAAATGAAGAGAGTAAATGAAGAGAATGAAAAAGAAAGTAAATGTGTTATGAAGTAAATAAGGGTATTTATAAGGGGATTCAAGATCCCAATGTAAAACCAAAAATCATATTTTATTAATAAATGAAGAGAGTAAATGAAGAGAGTAAATGAAGAGAGTAATTGAAATTTGGAATTTAGGGTTTTATTTGTGAAGCAAAGAGAAGAATGAGGCAATGTTTATGATTGGAAGTAAATGAAGAGAGTAAATGAAGAGAGTAAATGAAGAGAGTAAATGAAGAGAGAAAAGAAAGTAAATGAGTTTTGGAGTAAATAAGGGTATTTATAAGGGAATGAAAGAGTAAATGAAGAAGTAAATGAAGGAGTAAATAAGGGTAAATGAAGAGAGTAAATGAAGAGAGTTTTTGATTTAAGAAGTAGAGAGAGAAATGAAGAGAAGAATGAAGAATGTAATGAGAAGTAAATGAAGAGAGTAAATGAAGAGAATGAAAAAGAAAGTAAATGAGTTTTGAGAGTAAATAAGGGTAAATGAAGATGTGAATGATGAGAGTAAATGAAGAGAGTAAATGAAGAGAATGAAAAGAGAGTAAATGAGTTTAGGAGTAAATAAGGGTATTTATATGGAATTCAAGATCCCAATGAAGAGAGTAAATGAAGAGAAAATGAAGAGAGTAAATGAAGAAGTAATGAAGAGAGTAAATGAAGAGAGTAAATGAAGAGGTAAATGGAGTAAATGAGGAGTAAATGAAGAGAGTAAATGAAGAGAATGAAAAGAGAATAAATGAGTTTTGGAGTAAATAAGGGTATTTATAGGAATTTCAAGATCCCAATGAAGAGAGTAAATGAAGAGAATGAAAAGAGAGTAAATGAGTTATGAAGTAAATAAGATTTGGTAAATTTAGGGTTTGATTTGTGAAGCAAAGAGAAGAATGAGGCAATGTTTATGATTGGAAGTAAATGAAGAGAGTAAATGAAGAGAATGAAAAAGAGAGTAAATGAGTTTTGGAGTAAATGAAGAGAGCAAAGAGAAGAATGAAGAGTGAATGATTGGAGTAAATGAAGAGAGTAAATGAAGAGAATGAAAAAGAAAGTAAATGTGTTATGAAGTAAATAAGGGTATTTATAAGGGGATTCAAGATCCCAATGTAAACCCACAAATCATATTTTATTAAACCAAATATTTTCGAAGATATTTTGAAAATAAAATATAATTTTCCATGTAAGCATTAAATGTTACCATGTCAGCATTAAATGCTACGACGGCTTACTTTACCCATAACCCCACACACTTTTTGTTTTCCCAACACAAACAGTTGTCAAGTACTAAAAATGGTTTCAACACGTCAGATCACGATATCAAGTAGTTTAAAAACACTCGAGTATCATCACGTGTCACATAAATTGACCAAGTATTTGTAACGTTATGAAAATTAGACAAAGACCGAACCTGGTAACTGGAGGATCAATCCAGTTCCAGTTCCAACTGAAGAGTTCTCCAGTTGCATTTTCAAACAAAAACGAATTTTAGTCAGAAAATTATTTTGAGTCTTTCCCCCTAAAATGATGATCCAGATATCAATTAGTGCCAAGATAGTATCACAAAGGCGTTCGATAGCCTGGCGAGCAAAGATAATCTGGACCTCCTCAACTGGAGAACTTCATCAGTGTCACTGACGCGTTCAATAACAAAGAAAGCTCCAGTTAAGGGTTTAGCATTCCCAGTTCGCTGATGAGATGTTTAAAAGTTTTCTCATCGAGAGGTTTAGTAAAAACATCAGCTAACTGTTTGTCAGTGGGGATGAAATGAATTTCAATATCACCTTTCATAACATGATCACGAATAAAATGATACCTGATGTCAATATGCTTTGTCTTTGAAAGCCATTTTTAAGAAGATGTTTAGTTAAAGTATCATACCAGGCTCTTGGGGCTTGTCTTAGACCATACAATGCTTTGTTCAGTCTATAAACCCAATGAGGATGCTTCTCATCGATGAAACCTGGAGTCTGCTTAACATAAACTTCTTCTTCCAATGTTCCATTAAGGAACGCACTTTTGACATCCATCTGGAAGACCTTGAACTGCAGATGGGCTGCATAAGCCAAGAAAATTCTTATGGCTTCAAGTCTTGCAACTGGAGCAAAAGTCTCATCAAATTCAATGGTGCTGCAATAGGTGTGTTTTTCGATGGGATTGAATCATATTTGTATTTTCTTAACAAATCTCTGACATATTTTCCTTGGTTTATGAAAATTCCATTTTCAGTTTGCTTAATCTGAAGACCTAAGAAAAATGTTAATTCACCCATTAAACTCATCTCATACTCAGATGACATGATTTTAGAAAACTTTTTACACATTGCATCATCAGTGAACCAACCATACCTCTATAGTCAGTTATGTTAACTGGTTTGCCAGTTGGGTCAGAGTCCAAATTCAATGGTGCTGCAATAGGTGTGTTTTTCGATGGGATTGAATCATATTTGTATTTTCTTAACAAATCTCTGACATATTTTCCTTGGTTTATGAAAATTCCATTTTCAGTTTGCTTAATCTGAAGACCTAAGAAAAATGTTAATTCACCCATTAAACTCATCTCATACTCAGATGACATGATTTTAGAAAACTTTTTACACATTGCATCATCAGTTGAACCAAAAATAATGTCATCAACATAAATTTGTACCAATAAGATATTACCTCTTTCTTTCAAGATAAACAAGGTATTATCTATTGCACCTCTTTGAAAGCCATTTTTAAGAAGATGTTTAGTTAAAGTATCATACCAGGCTCTTGGGGCTTGTCTTAGACCATACAATGCTTTGTTCAGTCTATAAACCCAATGAGGATGCTTCTCATCGATGAAACCTGGAGTCTGCTTAACATAAACTTCTTCTTCCAATGTTCCATTAAGGAACGCACTTTTGACATCCATCTGGAAGACCTTGAACTGCAGATGGGCTGCATAAGCCAAGAATATTCTAATGGCTTCAAGTCTTGCAACTGGAGCAAAAGTCTCATCAAAGTCAACGCCCTCTGCTTGACAATAACCCTGGGCAACTAATCTGGCCTTGTTTCTTACAACATGGCCATCTTCATCCATTTTATTTCGGTAGACCCATCTGGTACCAATAGGTTCTTTCTTTAACCCTGGTGGACAAGGAACAAGCTCCCAAACATTGTTCCTTTCAAACTGGAGGAGCTCTTCTTGCATAGCTTCCACCCAGCTTGGGTCTGCCATAGCCTCGTCAATCTTCTTTGGTTCAATTAAAGATAAGAAGGTGACGTTTAAGCATTGCTCACTGGTGGCTCTTCTAGTCTGAACCCCACTAGTTGGATTACCCACAATTTGTTCAATTGGGTGGGCTTTAGTCCATCTAGTGTATTGACTAGGCTGGTGAACTACAATATCAGTGCAAGGTACCTGGAGATCTTCTTCAGTTGCAGCAGCATCTGGAGAAGGATCAGTCCAAACAGCTTCTACATCCTCATCAGAGTCAATGAGGTCTCGATTGGCATCATGAAATTCCTCAGTTGAAGGTATTTCATGAGTAACTGGAGAAGTAGGGGCTTGAACTGGTGCTGATATTGGAGTGGCACGTACATCTGATCCAATCACCAATTCTTGTGGTAAGTTAAAATTGATGGAGGGATAAAATGATGTGTCACTAGTGCTTTTCTTCTTCTTGACTGGTTCCAGTTTGTTGTAACTGGAAGCATCTTCTGGTGAAACAACTGACCGATGAACTTGGTCAGTTTCACCAAAGTTGATTGGAATGACTGGAGAAATATCAAGGCTTGGTCTCTTGTTGATTGCTTCAGTTGATTCATCGAATGTGACATGAATTGTCTCATGCACCTTTTGGAGTCTATAATTATAAACTCTAAAGGCCTTTCGAATATCTGAATAGCCTAAAAATACCCCTTCATCAGCTTTTGCATCAAACTTTCCAAGCTGACTGGAATCGTTCAGTATATAAACTGGACAACCAAATACATGGAAATATCCAATATTTGGTTTACGATTCCTGAGTACTTCGTAGGCAGTCTTCTTATGTCTCTTGATGTAGACTGACCGGTTTTGGGTGTGACAAGCAGTTGCAACTGCCTCAGCCCAAAAACTGGTGGGAAGACCAGATTCAGATAGCATGCTTCTGGCCGCTTCTATCAGTGTACGATTCTTCCTTTCAACAACTCCATTTTGCTCTGGAGAGTGAACTGATGAGAAGTTTTGAGAAATGCCAGTGTCAGTGCAAAATGTTTCAAGTACCTTATTTTGGAATTCAGTACCATTATCACTTCGCAACTGACAAACTTTTCGAGTGTACTTGAGCTCAATTCTTTTGATAAGGGAGATGATTTCAGCAGGTGCATCACTTTTGGATCTGATGAATACCACCCAGCAATATCTGGTGAATTCATCAACCACAACTAGAGTGTATTTCTTTCCAGCTCTAGTTTGAACATTCACTGGACCAAAAAGATCCATATGAAGCATGTGAAGAGGTTCAGTGATGCTAAAATTTTGCCTAGTTTTGAAACTGGCTCTCTTCTGCTTGCCCATCTCACACCCTGGACATGGCTTTTCCTTATTGAAGGAAATCTGGGGTATCCCATCAACCAGTTGTTTGCGAGACAACTTGTTAATGTTCTTGAAATTAAGGTGGGATAACCTTTTATGCCATAGCCAGTTGGTGTCCTCATCAGCTTTGGTATAGAAACATTGCTCTTTTGGAGCAGGTTCCATATCCATGATGTACACATTCCCTTTTCTTGGTGCAATCATCACCACTTTCCAATCCTTGTTAAATATGGTGCCTTGTGCAATATCGAACAATACTCTGAAGCCATCATCGCAAAGTTGGCTTACACTGATCAAGTTATATTTCAAACCATTCACAAATGCAACTCTTTTGAATTCGACTTGTCCATTATTGAGCACACCATATCCTTCAGTCTTTCCAGATTGATCGTTACCAAACGTCACTGTCGGTCCATCTTGGACAGTGAACTCTTCCAGTAGGGGCTTACATCCGGTCATAGTCCGGCCAGCAGCGCTGTCCAGATACCAGATATTCTTCTTTCGATCGCCCTACACACACACAAAAATCATTAGTTATTTTTGTGAACCCATCTTTTCTTGATGGGTCCACTGGACTTCTCTACAGAAGCCACAGTTGATTGTTGAGGTGTTGAACTGGAGGCTACATCTGGAGCATTATCACCAGCTCCAGGTGCAGAAGTAAAAACGATTGGTATTTGATACTTACTCACCTTATGTTTACCAGATTTTGTTCCAGATGGAACATTCTTTTGTTTAGGTACAGAAGGGAGTGATTTAATGTTTTGTTTTAAAACTGGATCTGATGAATACCACCCAGCAATATCTGGTGAATTCATCAACCACAACTAGAGTGTATTTCTTTCCAGCTCTAGTTTGAACATTCACTGGACCAAAAAGATCCATATGAAGCATGTGAAGAGGTTCAGTGATGCTAAAATTTTGCCTAGTTTTGAAACTGGCTCTCTTCTGCTTGCCCATCTCACACCCTGGACATGGCTTTTCCTTATTGAAGGAAATCTGGGGTATCCCATCAACCAGTTGTTTGCGAGACAACTTGTTAATGTTCTTGAAATTAAGGTGGGATAACCTTTTATGCCATAGCCAGTTGGTGTCCTCATCAGCTTTGGTATAGAAACATTGCTCTTTTGGAGCAGGTTCCATATCCATGATGTACACATTCCCTTTTCTTGGTGCAATCATCACCACTTTCCAATCCTTGTTAAATATGGTGCCTTGTGCAATATCGAACAATACTCTGAAGCCATCATCGCAAAGTTGGCTTACACTGATCAAGTTATATTTCAAACCATTCACAAATGCAACTCTTTTGAATTCGACTTGTCCATTATTGAGCACACCATATCCTTCAGTCTTTCCAGATTAACCAAAACATTGTTTTGTTCAGGCAGTTGAACCTTGGACATTGGTTCAACTGGGGATTTAGTCTTTCGGGTCTTGGGCTCCTTAGACTTATGAGGTAAAGGCTTGTTAACAGTGGCCTTTTGACTGGAGCTTTAGCCTGTTTGGCTCCAGTTTTAACCTCAATGGGGGTGGTCTCATTGGTTTCAGTTTCAACAGCTTCAGGTTGATCATAAGGTGTTTCAACCTGGAGAGCTGGAGGCAATGCATGAAGATCTGGTATAAGAGCTGCCATCTCCAGATCTTCAGATTTCCATGCATTTTTCTGGGCATCGATAGTTCTTGAAAATGCATCATAGTTTTTGCCAGATGCTTTTACCCAGGACTTGATAATCTTTTGAGCTTTTTCAAAATCATCAGAAAGTTTTTGATTATCAAGTTCTAATGCCTCAATTTTTAAAACTGACTCCTTGAGAGCCAACTGGACACTTTGCAAATCATTCAGTTGTGGTTTGACATTGTTTAGTTCAATTAAGATAGTGTCTAAATATCTTTCACTATCAGCTCTAACAGTTCTAGCATAATCACCAGCTCCAGGTGCAGAAGTAAAAACGATTGGTATTTGATATTTACTCACCTTAAGTTTACCAGATTTTGTTCCAGATGGAACATTCTTTTGTTTAGGTACAGAAGGGAGTGATTTAATGTTTTGTTTTAAAACTGGAGGTGGTGAACCTCCTTCCAGATTGTTAATCCGGGCAGTGCAACTCTGAACCTGCCGAGACAAAAGTTGGAGTTGCCTTTCCAGATTAACCAAAACATTGTTTTGTTCAGGCAGTTGAACCTTGGACATTGGTTCAACTGGGGATTAAATCTTTTAGATTTATGCTTAAACCTATTAAAGGTTTTAGCAATCATGGCGACCAGATCATCATCGTCAGTTTCATCATAACCTTCACTGTTTTCAGTGGTCAGCCCAGAGTTTAAAAAACTGTTCAACATCTCCTTCATCGAGTGTGCCTGGACACTCTCAGCAGACATTAAAGCAGCACAAGGTCGCTCAATTACATTAGCAACCTTGGGACTCTGAGCATGGTTCATGGCATCTTGCTCAGCCACAAGTCTTGCAGCATTATTATCTTCAGTGAATCTGAAGGCTCCATAGAGCGATGCAAGAGTGTGAGAGTGCAAGGTTTTACCTTGTCTCAAGACAAGAACCATGTTTTCCCATTTAGATGGAAGAATATCACAAAACTTTTCAAGAAGAATATCCTTATCCTTCTCTACACCCAAACCTCTCAACTGATTGATGAGGCTAGAAAATCTGGTATATGTACCAGTTAAACTTTCATTGGGCAAGGCAAAGAAGGATTCATACTTCTTGTTCAAGGCAACTTTTCTGGTGACAATGGTGTCATCACCTCCTTCAAATTGAATCACTAATTCATCCCACATAGACTTGGCACTGGGAAACAACACAAGTGTTGGAATTAGGTCTTCAGGGACAGCCCCAAGGATCATGTTTTTCAGTCTGGTGTCCAAGTCCACCAGTCTGCGATCCTCATCAGACCAATGGTCTTCTGGCTTTTCCCTTGAGCCTCTTCTTCCAGTTGGATCAAGAAGAGGACTCACCCCAATAGACATAGGTATATATGGTCCATCCTTAAGGATTTTCAACATATACCTCTCAATACCACCAAAATGCAACAGCATTCTAGCTTTCCATGTACCAAAGGTCTCACTGTTTCCATCAAATTTTGGAACAGGAGTGTTAGAGTAATGTACATGGACGTGGTTTGGGGTAGAAGGAGGAGGAGGGTTGGTGTTAACGTTTTGAAAAGGTGGTGAATTATTGTTCAATGGGTTTTCACCTAAACCAGAACCATCTCCACCTTCAGTAGTGTTCATCTTTGCAGATCTAGGCAAGTTTATTAGCCTTCTGCTCTGATACCACTTGTAAGTCCCAACTTGTTAGATTGGTACTACTGAAGACACCTCTATGTCGATGGTGGAGTTACTTTGCAATATACTTACTAAACTGGAGACGACCAGTTAGATAAGTATATACCAAGTTCTAGATAGATTACTTATATAAAAGACAATAAGTAAAGAACAATGCAATAATACAATAACTTGTAAACAATCTTGATGAGACAATATGTAGTTTTCAAAGTGTAATTTATTTATTGATATTAAACAAATTACAAGGTTGATGCGGAACCAAGATAATACACGAATGTAAATATCCTAACAACCTATGAAATACAATTGATCTATACTCGGAATTTCTCTTCTACAATCGAAACACTTAAAGTAGTGAAATGTTCCTTTTAGCGATTGAGAGAATATTGCACAAGTTCACCAAGAATATTGCAGGTTTGCAAAGTAAGAAGTTATTCGTTTGTGTGTGAAATAACTTGAGAGCACGAATACTTGTTGAATAACTTGTGTTTCTTGGTTGTGCAATGACTTGTATTTATAGGCAAAGTTAACATTGGGATGTTAACTTTAGCCGTACAAATGTGGTTGGAAGCATTTAAGGAATAGCATTTAATTCCTTAAAAAGTGTTGTAAAGTCGCATGTTACAGTGACTTTACATAACCACCTTTATGTACCTTTTAATACTTAAATAATAAGATAAGGCTTATTATCCGGGTAAAGGTACATAAAGTATACAAGTCAATTCCTCGTAATCAGTGTAAAGCTTTGTAAGGGCTTTCCACTGAAGGTCTCCAGTTTGTAACTGACTAGAATGTCAACTGGGCTTCGCTGCCATTGTCATTCTCTTTCTTCCATTTGTTGTCTTCGACTTCAACTGGAATGTTTCTTCAACTTGGTCAGTTCTCAACTGGAGGAAGTCTTCAGTTGCGTTAACTGTACGGTGCAACTGGACTTCAATATATTTCTCGACAAATCTTCTTGGTCACCAGTTTACTGGTCACCAGATGCAACTGGTGAACTGGTCAGTGGAAACTGGTGACTGGCCAGTTCCAGGTGAACTGGACCTAACAAATATTCTTATAATGACGGTGGAATGATATGTGTAAGATATGTGTTGTTGATAATGTCGATGTTATGGCTTAATGTTGTTATGTGATGACTTATATGTGGCACTTAAGTATGGTATGTCTAGTTCACTAGATACACGTATGAATCACTATGAGTTGTGCATGTTAGTGGGATTAAACGTTAAAGTAGATGTGGGATTAATTAGGTAATGAATGTACCTAATGTTAAAGTATAATGTGAAATGAGGGAAATCGTGCTAGATGTAATGCTAGTGCGTAAGACGTGGGAAATCGTGCTAGTGTAAAGCTAGTGCGTAATATGTAAGTTGATTAAAGATGTAAGTGTGGGATTACAATGTGACGTGAGATTTAAGCAAGATATGTTGATATGTGTAATATAATCGTTGATAGGCACAATTAAAAGTAATACTCTACATGTGCTAATATGAATATGTGTGACAAGTTTATGTGTGATATGCCAAGATATGTTATGAAGTTACGTTTAAGTGGTAAGTCTATGTTGTTATGTTGACGTTTAGAGTAAAAGTAGTTATGTGCATAAGTAGTGTGATGACTTTAACGATGTTGCAATGAAGTGATATGAGTCGTTGTAGACTAGTTGATAAAAATGCTTCTTCTTCTCGTTACTCATGAGTATGTTTGCGTGGTGAAGCTTGCCACTTGTATGTGAGTGATGTAAGCATGGAGTTCCGTTAAATATTGTGTTTGACCTTCATAAAAAGGGTAAACTCTAGAAGATGTATGATGGGTGCTTGTGTATTGCTTTCGCATGACATCCATAGAACTTGTGTGAGTGTTATTGAACATATGCCTATGTGACTTCATTGAAAGATGTGAGTATTAATGCTAAGAAAATGATTGTAGATGATCTAGTTGAGATTCTTGGCTAGAAGTAAAAGATGCTTCGTATGAAGTTAATTGAGCTTGTGCAAGTGGGATGGAATCATATTTATAGTGAAAGTTGATTTAAAAGTTGTCCTCACCTATTTGATGCTGAAGTGATTCCGAGGACGGAATCCTCTTAAGGGGGAGGTAATTGTAACATCCCGAACTTTTAATTAACGGTTGACTTGAGTCGTTAAGTCAATACTACGTGTCCGTTAAGTCTCTAGGAGATTTAATGCTTAGATGTGTTTAATGTGCTAAACGTGTGAGGCTTGAATGCCTCAATGATTGATGTGATAATGTTATATGCCTTTAGAGGTGCTTGAAGTGTTTAATGAGTTGTAAGTAGTCCCTAAAGGTGTTTTGAGCTAAATATGAGTCGTTTGGAAGCTTAGGGACTAGTTTTGACTTATGTGGAAACTTAAAAACGGGATTTGGGGGTGTTTAAACCCTAATTCTTTCTTCATCAGTTCCTAATCCTTTTTTCCAGCCCTAGAGCCACCCCTCCTCTCCTTGATCAATTCTAGTGCAATTTCTTGCATTTTCGGGTGGATTAATGATCATTTAGTGTATATAATCTATCCGCTATCATCCAAATAGGTATAGCTCGAAATCTTTGATAAATATCATTCATTTCAATCCTTAAAATTCGTTCATACCTGGACCTATTGAGTAATGGTTGATTGAAATCATTTTGTTGTTAGATTTACCGATTTCGGGTCAATCGGTGATTGTTATTGCAATCATTTGGTTTCTTTGGATTTCCTACAGGTATGAGATTATTGTTAATGTCATTTTGGTACTCAAATAGAACCAATATAGAGTTAATATCTGATCTTGATGTTTGATTTGGATTCGATTGCGTTTGTGAGTCGATTTAGGTCAAATCGGGTGTCAAAACAATTGTAAAATGTGTGTAACGAATCCATGAATCAAATGATGGTATCTTAATGATAATTAAGTCATATTTTTGTGTATATTAACTGTAGAGGTCGTAGTTATGAGCCATGTATGTTTGATGGTCGAGATTGCTTTTAAAACGAGTTGGATTTCCAGGCCTGAAATTGTTGTCATGTTGAAAATTTCATATCTTTCTTATATGAACTATTTGGGAGATGAATCTTATATTTTTGAAAAGGTCTATGTGTCTTCTTGAATCGATATGACTAAAGCTTCTGGTGATTTTGCCCATAGATAGGCGAAAAGTGTTGATTTTCAGTAGTAGTCGGATTTCGGGCAAGTTGTGCAGGCCTGATTTGAAAATATCATAACTTGTTCATTAGAGATATTCAGGAGTCAAACCTTACATTTCTGGAAAGCTCTTTGAGTCCTCTACATTTTTTAAGAACTGAGTTTTCTCTCATTTGGTCGTCTTGTATGCCAAAAGTAGTCTACAAAACTGTAAATAGTCAAAAGATGAAAGTAGTCTACAAAAGAGTCTGGTAGTCTACAAAAGAGTAAAGTAGTCTACGAAATGTGAAAGTAGTCTACAAATGGCGAAAGTAGTCTACAAAAGAGTATAGTAGTCTACAAAGGATAAAAGTAGTCTACAAATAGAGGAAGTAGTCAACAAAGACTATTATTCGACACGTATATAGACTGTAGGTCGTATAGCCTCGTTTACACTCGTTGATTCGTCCTATGTTTGTTATAGGTAGTCGGGAATACTTGCTTTGCACGGTAACCTTAGTTATCGTTTGTGTGCGCTTCTACGAGGTAAGATACACTACTTTGACACGCTGAGGGTTCAACGAAAAGATGGTTTCAAATAATACTTCCCAACTTATATCTTGAATTGCTTGTGGGTATTCGGGGTTACACGGGAGGTGATATGGGTTATGTAGTTGACCATTGAGACTTGAAATGCAGTCCCAAATGAAGTATAATGTAGTGTATGTTATGATATGAGTATAATGTAGTGTATGTTATGATATGAAGTATAATGTAGCGTTATGTTATGAAGTGATATGTAGTATCTTGTGATGCATTGAGATGTAATATATGTAGCATGTGTTGTTTTGTGCATGATTGTATGGCTTGCTCATCTAGTTCACTAGACTTGTTAAGTTGCCATGACACGTGCACGTTTAAGGGCCCAAAACGTAAAAGCAGTAAACGTTAAGATGTGAATTTGAGCTTGATTTAAGGGCGTTAACGTAGTAAATGTTTAGGTAATGCAGTCACCTAAACTAAATGAGATGCAGGTTCGAGCTCGTTAAAATTGATGCAGGAAAGTGTTAAGCTTAACCCGTACTTTCCCTAGCCCGGCTAAGTGCGTTGACGTAGGTTGATTGGGTGGCTGCTTGCAACATGGTCATTGAGATGCAGTTGAGTAATACGAGGGGTTGACCCGCCCTCATTTGTCTTGTACATACGGATTACTCGGGATTGGCTTGCCATTCCTTAACGACGTTTGATGTTCAACTGAATGGTTGTCATCTAGTCGGGTGTAACTTATGTTACACATTGACGCAGTTAAAACGTAGTAAAGCAGTTAAAACGTAGTAAAGCAGTTAAAATAGTAAAGCAGTTAAAACGTAGAAAAGCAGTTAAATGTAGAAAGCAGTTATGTGGTTATATGTGTGTAATGAAGTAAAGCAGGATAGGCACATTTAGGGTGGTTCATCCTAATATGTTATGTTGATGACGTGGTATGTTTGATGTGTGTTGTGCCTTAATGAAGTATATAAATCCATAATGTTTGAAATGGACAAATGTTTTATAACTTAAGTGTTATCTTACTTAGCTAATTCGTTAGCTAACACTTGTCTTTTGAAATGTGTTGCTCCCTCAGGTTTAGCGTAGCTGAGGTAGTTGATGAAGATGAGCGAGGAATGGGTAGATAGCTTGATGACCTTAGCTACCCATAGATGCTGAACTTTTATAGACATTTGTTTATGTTTGTCTTTTATGAAGTTTGCATGTTATGTAGTCGGTTGTTTTGTGTTGGGCAGCCGACGGGTTTCTATTTAGACTTGTTTTGATGGTACGAATAAGTAACACCAATGAATAGGAAACCAAACAGATTTTAATTGGTTTGGACTTTTAAAGTTTCTTCCGCTCTATTTTAACGCCGTTAGGCGAAAAATTTTGGAAACCCGTATTTTTAAATGAAGGGTGTTACAGGTAATTGTCCATTTGATGATCATCTTGTTGATTTGATGAGTGGGGAGGCAAGTGATGGATATAATCAAAATTTTCGTCCACAGAAGGGTCAATTGTTGATTAATCCAAATCAAGTTGATCCGGTTACTAAGAAGCCTAAAGGACAGATGGTTTTCAATGAAATTCAATGTTTGAAAGAAGTTCGTATGAAAAAAATGGAAGCCAAATTTGTTGTTGAATATGAAGTATTGGAGGATGGATGTCAGATCATTTGAAGCTGTGGTTCTAGATAGTGATTTGAATGAGCTTCTCAGTGTATATGAACCTGTTCATTTGGCTAATCTCTGCAAAGAAGACCTTTTGAAGTTAAACAATACTCGTATGATATACATGGGTTGTTATCCAAGACTTGTTCAACAATATAAATGCATGGTGGAGGTTTTGTCGAAACATAAGATACATGCTAAATTCTGAAGATTGATGAAGATTGCCGAAGATTATGGACACTGCTGAAGATTCTGAAGACTACTGAAGATTTCAAGATGCTGATCTCAAGGGGGTTTGTTGGTGCATTTCCTAGAGACAACAACATCTGAGAAACGTTGTTTTGAGTCTTTTATTTATGTATTAAAGTTGAACGTTAAGTTTTTGCATGTAATAAATCAAACTCGGATAGGTCAAACTCATATTGGTCAAACTCGTATTGACCTAGACGAGCTCATATGATCGGAGCTAGGATGACCTATATGAACTCGTATGATTCGAGCTAGGATGATTAAACGAGCTTCAAAAAGATATTCCATCCGCTCACAAGCCTTAGCCTTCAAATCATTAGGAAAATCTATACGCTCATCTATCTGGGCAGCATCTCCAGGCTGTAATGCATCACACATTTGTGTCATAGTAAAAGTCATGTCTTGACCATTCACAACCGCTCGAATGTATGCCGGATTACCATCTCGAGAAACATGATATGAAACACTAGTCCAAAAATCATTAACATAACGCTCACAGACAACTGGATTCATAGACATCAAATGATGTATACGAGAACGTTGAAGAAACCGCATCAATGGATGATAAGCAGCAGTAGTCTGATGTTCCAGATTAGGAATATACACATTATTATTGAAGATTTGCAAACCGCAGATTCACTGCAAAATAAACACAAGAAAAACAAAAATGCATCAAATCAAAATATAAGCAATAAAATTTACCAAATAATTCTTTAAAAACACATAATTTTGCAAAAGAATTATAATCCAAGTAAACTGACAACGAGAAACTAAGAATTAAAAATACGACAAATAACCGTCACAGTTCAGTCCTTAAACCCTTGAACAAATCCAAATAAAGACAATATCATATGCATGATTATCACACAGTTGCAAACTAGTAACATATCAAGTCAAAAACCTAGTTTTGATAATAACATATCAAGTCAAAAACCCAGTTTCGACTTTTGATAAAAGTTAACCCAAGGTTGAAAACAAAACCTAAAATTATTTAAGTTTACAAGTTTAAAATTGGAGTTTTTTCCCAAACTAGTATAATAGGAAAACTTATTTACCAAACTAGTATACTTTTAAAAATATTTACCATTTTAGTTAAAACTAATTAAACAATACATTACTATATATATGAAAAAAAAAAAAAGATATATTGTCATTCACATGTGAGTAGATTGTTTCAAATTTTAAGTATTTCAATATATATATATATACAAAGTAGGAAGACCTTAGGAATAGTACACTTTGGCCTTTCTACACTTCCCCCCAAACTTTTTGCTTATTAATTTTTGCCCCCTAAATTCCCTTTCTTAATTTTCGTTTTGAACCCCCAAAGTTTGTTACCTTTTAACTTTACCCTCAACTTTTTGCTTTGTTGTTTTTGCCCCCTAAATTTCCCGTTTTTAATTTTCGCTTTGAACCTGTAGGTTTCTTAGCACTAACTTTCACCACCTAATTTTTTTTTATTTATTTACGGTGAAACCACGACGGTATATTGTACTATTTCTGGTATAACAAAAGGATCATTTTTAACCCCTTTTTTATGTGTCTAAAAATTGCTATATCTTTTATATCTTCTTTTTTCTTCTAATTGTTTTTTTAAACAATTCTAACAGCCGGGTAATCACCAACAAATGGCCAGATAATCGTGTAGTGTTTCCACTACAACTAAACGACCATCATTTTTAAATAGTTTGTTACATCCGTTTTTATCATTCGTGTAGTACCTTTTTTAACGTTTAACATATCGTTCTGTCTCCCGGGCAACGCCGGGGTTAAAAACTTGTATATATACATTTAAGGGGCCTTAGCTACAGTAGCTATTTTGGCTTTATATGCCATTTTAAGATAAATACCATATTTGTTAAACAAAAACATAAAAGTTAGGCTTGGAGGAGTGGTTTGTGTACCTACATTTGGGGTAGGAGGTCATGGGTTCGAACCCCTCCCTCCCTTCTTTTTTATTTTGGTTTGCTTTTTTGCTTTTGCACTTTACCCCCTCTTTTTTTTCCTTCTCTCTTTCTGCCCCCTCCTTTTTTTTCTTTTTCTTTTCTGCCCCTCCTGTTTGCTTTTTATAATTTCTAGCCCCAAACTTTATATAATTTTTGGGTTTTTTTTATCTTTTTTAACATTTGTTATTTATACCTTTTTCTACAATTTACACTTTCTTCTTTTATAAGTTTTTACAATGCTATATATTTTATTCAAATCTATATATTTTGTTTTTTATCTTATTTTTTTTACTTTTTTTTGGCATTATATATTCGTTTTTAATTTTTAAACATTTGGTTTTTATAACTTTTTCACATGTAACATTTGGTTTTTTATAACTTTTTCATTTCTTCCCTTTGTGTAACTAAATGATCAGTTTTTATATAGTTTCTTATTTGCGTTTTTATCCGTCGTTTATCGTTATGTATATATCACCGACGTTACACGTGATCTACAATTTACGTATCGTTATGTGCCCCGGGGCGTTAAAATTCTCTTACAATACGAATAACCAAAATACTAAAAATAGCACTAAAACAAAAAGGAAATATAATATTATATTGCATATGCAAAGACAAAAACCATGCTATGAATTTGTAAATAGATATCATACTTCCCCTCATGTACCTGTATGGCTATATCTCAGTTGTAAGTTGTAACCATCATCACCAAAATTTTCTTAACCATATACAGAAAGAAAATGATTAATCAACCTAACTCATATTTCTAAAAATCAACCTAAAACCTCAAAATTTGACACGTGGATTTCACTAATTCTTTTTCCTAATCTTATCCCTTGATTCTTACACATGTCATCATCCTATAATTAGGTTGATTTTTAGACATACCAATTAAGTTGATCTATCATTATCCATACAGAAAATATGATAGGTGATTTGACCAGCAACACAAGTGACCATAACATTGATCTTGCAACAACATCATAACATATGTTGACCATGGGCTAAGAGACGTACATCTAAAACATAATGTACTAAATATCAAAAGACAAATAAATATCATTTAAATGTAAAAAGAGTCGTACGTTTAAGCTGTGAGTTTATTCAGAAGGTGAGGCAAATAAAATTGATGAGACAAGGTTGAACAAGATAAAAAGGTTTTTAAGCTGTGAAATGTGATTAAGGATTTTATTATTTTAATTTAAATATAATGTTTAATTAAATTAAGTATTAACTAAAATGGTAAATATTTTTGAGAGTATACTAGTTTGGTAAATAAGTTTTCTTACTATGCTAGTTTGGAAAGAAACTCCTCAAACTTGATTAAACTAATTCAAACCAAAACTCAAACAGTTTTCAAGTTCAAAATTAGTACATGTCCAGACCTAAACTTAAATTATTATACTAGTTCCTCAAACATAAACAAAACCTAAAATTGCTTAAATCTTCAAGTCTTAAACTTGTTTGATATAATTCGAACCAAAACTCAAATGACAAAATTAATACAAGTCTATACCAAGACTTAAACCATTTTACAAGTTCTGTAAAATTGAGGTCAAACTGCAAGTGCGCAAAGTCCATAGACTTCAAAAATATAATTATAGTAAATATTAATCTAGATAATGCATATTTAAAAATATGAACATGAAGTCTGAGATATTGCAAGTAATTAAATAAGACAAATTCAAATCTCAAATAAGTTAAAAAATTTATTACTCACAATAACAATCGGAGGACGAGCTCGAATTATATTATCAAATTGCAAAACACTTTAAACAATCATTATGACCAAACAAATTCGAGCTCTTATGAGTTCTAGCTCGAATGGATCCAGCTCGGTACAAAATTTGATATTCAAAAACCAAGTCACTCAATGGAGTCGACCTCGAATGGGTTCAAACTCGTGTGGGTCAACCACGAATTGGGTCAACCTCGAATTGGGTTCATGTCCAAGTCAACGAAAACATGTAAACATAACACATTAAGCAAGATCAAAATAGCAACCAAAGAACATTGCACATTCAAGAGAAAATTCGAATTTTAAAACCCGAGTCATTCGAGCTCGAATCATGTTGGAAACAAGTTACTATTCATCATCTATAACCTCAAAAATCCCAATTTACTCCAAATCGGTTTTTATGACATTAACGAAACCCCATGTTCAATTTGCATTAACTTGGCTTGTTTCACACAGAAAACATAATATATTAATCGGTTTTAAGTTTTAACAAACCCAAACAATATTCACAAAAAACTACAAATTTAAGAGTACTTACTTGTTGGAGAATCGAAAAGAATTCGGTATGTGTGTATATGAATTCGGTGTGTGTATGTGTATACCCGGTGTGTGTGTGTTTGTGTACGAGCTAGAGAGTAAGAGAGGTGAAAAGTGATTGTGACAAAGTGAATAAAGGAGGGTAAAACCTTTTATGGTCAACCTTGTTGGACTTTACACAAATCTGGCCCATTCGAGCCCGAATTTAGCCCAACCCGAGCCCGAGAGCTAAGCTCGTATCACACGAGCTCTAGACTTGTCGAGACTCCATTTTTCACGTAAAATATTTTCCGAAACCCATTACACTTTAAATAAAGTTTAAATAAATAAAAATAAATCAAGTTTAATTAAAAACCATTTTATTTTATTTTCATGGTTTAAAGAATATTTAATTTCGAAAACCAACTATAAAGTTTAATTAAAAACCTCTTAATTATTCAAGTTTTCAGAAATTTAAAAGAAAATTAATTTCAAACACTAATTAAAAAGTTTAATAATAAACCTTTTAATTAATCAGTTTTACAAAAATTAATATTTTTTAAAAAAAACACAATTTCAAAACACTTTAATTAAATAATTTAAGGAAATATTATTTAATCAAGATCAATTTTTCAACATAGATATGAAATATCATACCATTTGCTCAACTTGGAATAATGTTCATCCGTAACGATCTTCCGCAGCATAAGAAACAACAGATGTACTAATTATATCTAAATGAATAAACGAACAAGAATAAAAATAAAATTTAGTGAGTGTCACTACAAAAACAATCGGATTAGCAGCTTAAGCGAAGTTTGTACAGAGAAATACAATTCTCTTTGTTATTATTAGTATGACCAATAATTCAAGACGATTACCGATATATTTGTCCTCTTAAAAGTCGGCACTTCCGGCTCCCACGGACAATTTCAAGAAGATTACCTTGTAACCAAGGTAATTTAATGATGCCCAGATTATTATTTGCGTACTTGTGTGTCCCAAAGCTAGAGATTACATCCTTGCAACAGAAAACATTGTTAATAATCTCCCTATCTCCCTATATTACTAAAGAAGGAATCTCCATGACATAAGAAAAGCTTATGTGTCAGTCACCTAGGATAGCCAACAATGTTTTTCTTATGTCATGTTGATGTCATGATCCACTAACCAATTTCTTTTTTTTACTTTGTTTTTTATTGTTATAGTAATATTTATGTGTGTTTATATATTATATGTGTTATGTGTGTGTTATATATATATTTGCTTTAAAGAAAAGGGTTTAGTGCGTCGGAATGCAATAAACTATGCCCAAAATGTTATAGTGTGCACGAACTAACGTTTTTTTTTTAATTGTATGATGGAAAAATGGTTAAATATACTAAAGTAGCATAAAGCTGATAAATAGCTTATGTGGACCGGTCACCTTATTTATATATACATACATACATATATATATGAGTAAACGGCCGAAATCGTCCCTGTGGTTTACCCTAAAAGTCAAGTTTCATCCTTATCTATCGGAAATGACATTGGCAGTCCTTTCTGGGCGGATAAGGATCAAATCTAGTCCTTTATTCAAACGGACGTTATATCTTTTCCGTTTTCTTCCTCACGTGCTTTTCACGTGAAGGTATCTACGTCCTTTCCCTCTGTTTTGTCCCTTTGTTTCTCTTCTCTTTATGTATTTATAGGCATCTGTGTAAACCCTTTTATAGCTATACTAGTGTTAGACCCGCGCGATGCGCTTGCAGTCGTAAGCGATTTTACAAACTTTATTCTTTAAGCAATTATACATTTAGGCAATTAGAAACATAATTGTGTAAACAAATAAGACCATAAATAAGAAAATAATTACAATATCGTCGATTACAGATTCATATGAACATAATATTACCATATAACTAAACATAAAAAAGCCACAAACTACATAATTAACAATTAAATTCAAAACTTCACTTCATGCTTGATTTCTTCCGTTTCATTGAAGTGGCTACA
>CM067170.1:118187219-118239809 GCA_034093135.1 Erigeron breviscapus | reverse complement strand
TAGGCGACCCTCAATGCAGAAGTTCGGAGCGATTCCATCAACCATCCATGGAATGGTGAAGTTTCCGACTCCCTCAGGAGTGGCTACCATTAGAGGGCGTATGACTTGGCCAGAAGAGTGTAAGCAAGTTGAGAAAGCTTTGCCAAGGAAGGTTGAGGAATTACAAGAAAGCCAAGTGCAAGATGGTCCCGAAGAAAAAGTGATAATCAATAAAAGGTTTCCTGGTCAACCAGTGATTATCGGGTCACAACTCCCAAGAAGAACCAAAGAAGAGTTGATTGACTTGTTAAAAAACAACTTGGACATCTTTGCCTGGCAGACTTCTGATATGACTGGAGTCCCAAGAGAGTTAGCTGAGCACACATTAAACGCCAACCCCAACATATCACCAATAAGATAAAAGAAGAGGGGAATGTCTCAAGACAGAAGCAAAGCTGCATGTGAGCAAGTTAACCAAATGGTTGAGGCAGGAATACTAAAAGAAGTAAAGTACCAGACTTGGGTAGCTAACCCAGTCATGGTAAAGAAGCCAGATGGTTCCTGAAGACTTTGTGTAGATTTCAAAGACATCAACAAAGCCTGCCCAAAGGATAACTATCCTCTTCCAGAGATTGACTGGAAGGTGGAATCCCTTGATGGGTTTAGATTAAAATGCTTCCTAGATGCTTATAAAGGGTATCATCAAATTTCTATGAAGAAGATGGATGAAGACAAGACATCCTTCCACACAGACCAAGGAATTTATTGTTTTAAGAAAATGCCTTTCGGTCTAAAAAATGTTGGGGCTACATACCAGTGTTTGATAGACAAAGCATTCAAAGATCAAATTGGAAGGAATGTGGAAGCGTATGTGGATGACATTGTGATAAAGAGTCATGCGGAGGAGATGATGTTGGCAGACGTACAAGAAACCTTTGACACCCTGAGAAGCATCAATATGAAGTTAAACCCATCAAAGTGTAGCTTTGGAATGGAAGAAGGAAAGTTTCTTGGACACATTGTCACTCCTAAAGGAATCAAGGCAAACCCAAAGAAAATTCAGGCAGTGCTAGACATGCCATCCCCTCGAACCAAGAAGCAAGTCCAAAGTCTTAATGGGAAGTTGGCTGCCTTAGCAAGATTTCTGTCCAAGTCTGCTGAAAGATCTTTACCTTTCTTTAGAACACTAAAGGGATGCTTAAGGAAGCAAGACTTCTCTTGGTCAGCAGAAGCAGAAGAGGCATTCAAAGATATGAAGAAATTCCTTGCTAATCTCCCAACTCTCATGGCTCCGATCGCAGGTGAAACACTTACTCTATATCTTGCTGCTTCTAAAGAATGTGTTAGTGCAGTATTACTTGCAGAGAGAAGCAATGGCCAAATGCCAATTTACTTCGTAAGCAGAGCCTTAAAAGGCCCAGAAATAAACTATCCATGTTTGGAAAAGTTGGCTCTTGCCTTGGTCCACGCGGCCAGACGCCTAAGGCGATACTTTCAAGGTCACCCGATTCGGGTTCTGACCGACAAACCAATAAGGCTAGAGCTGGGTGAACACGAAATAAGCTTTCACCCAAGAACATCTATAAAGGGCCAAATCTTGGCTGACTTCTTGGCAGAAACTGACTCCTCAGATGTTTCAGGAAAGGAAGTCCAAGAGCTTCACCGAGAAGAAAGCCTAAAGTGGACCCTCTTCACAGATGGAGCATCGAATCAAGAAGGATCAGGAGCAGGTCTCATTTTAATTGATCCTGAAGAAAGAGAATACACTTATGCCTTGAGATTCAACTTCCCAGCATCCAACAATGAGGGGGAGTATGAAGCTCTACTTGCTGGCCTAAGAATGGCAAAACAGATGGGAGTAAAGAAGATACAAGTATTTGTAGACTCTCAGTTAGTGGCAAACCAGATCAATGGGACATTTGAAGCTAACCAAGCGTCCATGCAACTATACCTAGAAGAAACAAGGAAGCTTATTGGAGAGTTTGAGTCCTTTGACATAGAGCAAGTTCGAGATGCTTTAAGCAAGTTAGCTTCCTTAACTTTTGCCCACCTCACCAAAGAAGTCTTGGTTGAAGTTTTACAAGAGAAATCAGTAACAAAAGGAAGTGAAGTATCTCAAGTAGAAGAAGAAGAAGACTGTTGGATGACCCCAATCTACAACTTCATCAAAAATGAAACACTTCCTGAAGACAACCATGAGGCTCAGAAGGTGAGAATGAAGGCACCAATGTATCTTCTCATCGGAGATAAACTCTTCAGAAAGTCTTTTCTAGGTCCACATCTCCGATGTGTAGGACCCTCACAAGCACCGAACTACCCTAAGAGGAAGCACAATGGAAACACCATTCAGTCTTGTCTATGGAACTGAGGCAGTCATCCCACCAGAACTAAGCATCCAAAGCCATCGCATTGTAAACTTTAACCCAGCCCAGAATGAAGAAGCTTTGAGAGAAAACTTGAATCTCATTGAAGAGAGGAGAGAAGTCTCTCACATCAAGCTGGCTGAAAATAAGCAAAAAATGGCCAAGTATTACAACAAGAGAGTCCACCATGTGTCTTTCAAACCGGGGGACTACGTTTGGCGGAAGAATGAAGCAAGTAGAGTGGAGAACTTGGGAAAGCTTGGACCTAACTGGGAAGGACCATACATGGTTAGCCAAGCAAATGGAGATGGTTCATACATTCTTGATGAGCTTGATGGGTACCCAGTGCCTAGAACATGGAATGAGACAAATTTGCAAAAATGTTATGTTTAAACAAAGTGACTTAATGGCAGTTTAATTTTATGGTCTGATCTATAGATCTCATTTATCTGTATTTTGATCAATGAATCATATGTCTTTATATTTCAATCAAAAGAATCCTTCTATCTTGTATTCATTTGGTTTATCAATGAAAAGGATTCCCATTTATGGTCTGATCTAAGTATCCCATATATTTTTACATCTTTTATGTTATCTACATTGATTGAAACAAGTTACCTTCTTTTAAGAAAATTTATAAAGTTTTATATGAACCTTTGCAATTTGCACTCACAAGTTGAGAACAAAGTCTCGAACATGGAGTCGAGCATGGGAAACTAAAAATGCTAGCTAAATAATTCCCAAAGTCCCAAGGTATACCCTTGGATGTAATTATCTTATAAGATGTAAAAAGCCAAAGAACAAAATAATTTTTTAAGGCTGAACACTTAGATAATTTTTCGTCTTTTTATCTATTGGAGAAAAGGCAAGCACTTCCTATTGGGAAGCGACACTCGCGAGTAACAAGTATACAATAAAGGTTAAAACAACCAAACAACATACATAGTTTTTCCAACACACATCTTTAAATAAGAAAATAAGGCAAACATGCCAATACAAATGAAAATGAGCACAAATACATAAGTCTCATAAATAGAAATAGCAACAAGTCTCACAAAATATAAAGTCTAAAAGATAGCATGACAAATATGATCAAATGAACTAAGCTGAATCAGCAGAAGCATCCTCAATAGCTGCCGAAGTATCTGGAGCATCCTGAACAGTGGAATCAATGCAGGCCGTAGAAGTCGAGGCAGAGGTAGCTGAGACATCAGAAGCTCGAGAAGTAGGCACGACTAGAGCACCTGGAGGAACACCTGGATGCGGAACACTCGACCTAAATGCAGCATCTAAAGCTTCTTTGGTAGGGGGAATAATGATGAGATCAAATACGTCCTTAGTAGAAACCTCGGACGTGCTAAGTAGAGAGGCAACCTCATTCAATATAGGAAACCTACGCTCAGACCAGAATTTACCAATATCTGTCATCTGCTCGTGAGCCTTAAATGCTCTATCCTTATGGAAATCTAACTTCTTGCGAGCACCCTCCCAATGGCCAAAATTGATGGCAGCAAGCATAAAGCGGGCAAAAGTCTCCTTCACATCTGGATGACTCAGTAGATCCTTAAAAAACTGAGGAAAGGAACTCAGTAAAGATCTCATACGGTCAATGTCACTAGCCTGGGCCTCCAACTTAGAGTCTGAATCCTCATTCTTCTTTCTAAGGTCCAGAAGCTCTTTCTCCTTGTGAGCCATGCCAACCTCTAGGAGATTAGTCTTACTCTCCAACTCAGAAACTCTCTCTACCATCCTCTCATTCTCTTGAGTAAGAGACTCAAGAGCATCTCTCACTGACTGAAGCTCAGAATCAGTCTTCTCTCTCTCCTCCCTAAGACTAGTACAAACAAGCTTTTCTTCCTCTAAGTCCTTAGAGAGGGAAGCAAGCCTAGTATCACGAGAAGACAGCTCTCTCTGGAGCCTCTCAACCTCAAAAGTCAGTGAATCAATCCTACCAAAGGCAGCAGTCTGAAATGCCACACCACTAGCAACACAATTAAGGGTGTGGACATACTGAAGATTGGAGAGCTCATGGATATCTCTGAATCCAGCCTCAGCAGAAAGAATGGGAGGAATCATGGCCTCTAAAAGCTTCTTTGCATGCTCAGGATTCTGACCATCATCTTTAACCTTAATCGATGTCGGATGAGCATAATATAGGTTCCCAATGGACCTATTGAGATCGCCGGCTTCCGTGGGAAGAAGGGTAGACCCCACCCGCGAAGGCTGAAAGGAGGCAGCAGGAGAGCTAGCTTTCACCCTAGCCTCAGCAAGACGATTTATGGCATACATATGCTCAGGATAAAAAGTGTCCACGCGAAGAGATGACCCAGAACCGGAGAAATAACTGTTCTCCACAATACGTTCAGCAAAGATAGGAAAGCTAGGACTGGAAGCAGCACCAAGTAAGAAGGAAGAAGAAGAAGGTGCTGAAGTAGTCTGGGTAGATGAAGAAGTAAGAAACATCAAAGGGGCTGAAGTAATCTGAGCCTGAGTGTACCCTCCTTGATTATAGGGGGTAAAGCCTCCAGCACTCCCATAAGATGCAAAGGTAGGCTGGGAAGTCTTCTGAAGCTTGGAAGGAGGACCAAAAAGCTCATCTCCTGACCTCTTTGCATGAGGGTCAGGATAGGAATCACTATCTTCATCATCTTCAACCTCCTCAACCGCGACAAGCTCTCGCCCTGAGTGATCACCTACAAGAAAAGTAAAAGAATATAAAGTTATACATATATACATATATAAAATGATAATAATGACAACACTTAGAAATGCTAAAGAGACTTACCACCCTCAAGGCTACCAGAAGCCTGAAAAGAAGAAAGAAAGGAAGTAGCGGGAGCCAAAGAATGCTCGCCTCTATCCACAGCCTGATCGATACTTAGAGAAACATAAGTATCGTCATATGATACTCCGTCAGGGCGGAGAGAAAGAACCTCCCCAGTTGTCTCACGAAGCTCCCCCGCTTCGGCATCAGATACAGGACGAACATAGTAGTCTTCAAAGGGATAGTCGAGTCCGTCCATTAATCTACGAGCTAAAAATAAGAAAAGAAACAAAGTGTTAGAAGTCATACACAATACAAATAAGTATACACAATGCAAATAAAGAAGCATATATAAAAGAAGGATAGAAATCATACGTTGACCCGTAGATTTCTCTATGATAACAGGGATGACACTCCAATCCCAGTCTGGGCTAATCCCGGCCATAGCTAACATACCCTCAAACTCTGGGGGGAAAGACCGATAAGTAATACAACTATCACGAAGCCTTTCATAATGCTCATGGTCAATCAGCTCGTCAGCAACTTTCTTATTTGCTTTAGCCACCATGGCTGAAGTATAATCCTTACTACCCTTCCGAAGAATTTTCTTATTATCACTTGGAAGAAATGTATCATCTAGGAAGAAGACGTCAAATCGCCAGGCAGGAATCTTGGTAGGAGTTTCTATTAACCTAAAACTCTTATCTCGATACAGGAAAGTGAAGCAGTCACCAATCCTCGAAAGCAAGAACACCTTTCTAAACACGTATAAGGACAAAGGCTGAGACCCACTAGTTTCCTCAATATGTTCACTACTAGCCTCAGACATGGTGACATCCTAAAGCAAAACTCCTATCTTTTCAAAATTGAAAACAAGGCAAAAGCGCAACCTGCGGCCAAACAAGAATCCTAAATGAGGATATAAAATCAAAAGCTCATCCTATGCTATAATGCAAATATTCTTTACACAGAATACATTCGAAATTATAACAAAAGTATATGTGATTACAAGTAGCAATGACAGCATGTATCAAGTTTAACTATACATGTATAAGTAGCATTGACAACATGTATCAAGTTGAATTTCACCAGACTACATAAAGGCAATATAAATATGGAACATGCGCAATAATGCTTGTTATGTATATGCCTAACCAACAAACACAGTGGCAAGTTAACAATCAATCACATATACAACTTTCTCCAATTTCAAAACATATGGCATGGAAAGCATAGAATTCAAGGGAGAGTTCGAATGACTAATCTGTCCTAATTACATTCAAGTATATGTTACAAGCTATAAAGAATTATCAAATAATCAAGCTTAGCATGGTACTCCAGAACACACAGTGCCTTTCAAAGATACATCCTACTACATTGTTACCCATTACTAAGCATATGGTTCTCTATCTCGAATTACAAAGAGACAAGAATAATCTTTAAAAACGATTATTGAACAAACAAAGGGTTGTCGATATATATCTCTTTGATTAATGTCGAAAGCATACAAAGAGACAAGAATAATCTAACCTTGATTAAAATTTGAGAATAGCAAAATCAAAGAAGCTATGCCCCACCCACTGTTTTCCAATTTTCTGCTCTTGGCTTCCGAAAAAGAAAGAAAAGGAGAAATAAGAAGAAGAGATTGAAATAAAAGAGAAAATAAACATTTTTTCTTTTCTTCTATTGAGGAAGAACAAAAAATGGATACCTTCCACAATACTTCCTTCCTTTAACTAAGGTTCAACAACAGACAAATTTCTTCTTCTTCCCTCTAACACGACGGCTGCAAAGAAAAATGGAAATGGTTGAAGATCCTTATTTGTTCATGTATACACACATATACATATATGTATTTCGCATATATATATATTGGTGTATATATATATATATATTTTTTTTACGGTGGGGAATTCTAACAATAAAGAAATCAAAAAAGGGAGAACGAACAAAATGTTGATACCTTTCTTAATATCTCTGTCTTTTGATTAAGATTCACAAAAGGGTAAATTTTCCCTTTCTTTCTTTCTTCCGACGAGGAGGCTACAAAAAAAAAAGGAAAAAAGAGAAAAAAAGTGATTCTTATATGAAACTTTGAAAATGAATGATAAGAAAGAAATATGTAAAGAAAGATATTCAATCAAAAAGAGAGAAAAAGATCCATACCTCTCTTCTTTTGACCTTCCTGCCGATTTACAAAAGAGAGGAAAGAAAGCTTTCTATACCCTCTTTACCTTGTTCTGGTCTGTACTTCTAAAACAGAATAAGAAGGAATAGATTGAAAAGCACTTTCCAACAAAGAAAGAAAGAGAAGTTCAAACCTAAAACTTTTGAAAAGAATTTAAGGTTGAACTTGGGGGACTTGAAGAGATAGGGTGAAAATAACCCTAATTATATATATAAATCGGAGTAGAATATTAAACTAGGGGAAGGCTTTAATCGAAGTCTAAAGGAAGACAGAAGAGACTTAGATCTCGTGGAAGGAATAAGTCTGGCAGAGCTCTGGTGAACCTTGGTCGACCCTTCATAATAAAACAAGAAATGTCGAGCCTTCACTTGGGAGAAGTGGCGAAGTGTCTAAGTGTCGAAGTGCCTGAGTGTCTAAGTGTTGAAGTGCCTGAGTGTCGAAGTGGGGCCCTGTCGAAGCTAAGCTCACAAAAGGACAAAGTTCAAGGTGGATTGATAATCAACTAATATATACATATAAATATATATATAATTATCGAGCCTCAAATAATGAAGAAAGAGAATCGGACTCTCCAAATTATATACATATAAATATATATATATTGAGACTCCCCTTGGATTCTATCAAAAGCTAGATGGAATTTCAGGGAGAGCATTGGAGTGGGCCCCATGTCTAGCGAGCCCTAGGAAGAGACAAGAGAGGCAAGACTCTGGGGTGGGCCCCAGCCGAGGTAAGCCTTGGGAAAGGACACAAGAGAATCTCAAGCCTTGGAACTTCACCTCAAATCCTGACAAAACTTGGATGGAGTTTAAGGATACCTAGGTCAAAGGTTGGAGTTGGGCCTGGCCCAATAGTCGAGGTTACGCGTCATACGCGTGGTAAAACTTATCTAAGTTAATCTAAGGTCTGGGGAGCCTCCAAATGATACCTCATTTAGTATTATTGTGCCATATGATTATACAATTACTGACAACGTCCTCTGGAACATTCTATTCCATGAAATGTCGTTTTGAGAACTGGGGTAAAGGCCCATTCTGACAAGCCCAAATCACAAGGATACCCTAATTTGGCCGCCTATAAATACATGTCTTCACTGACAATAAGACAGACACTTCAATCTACATCATTCACAATCAAATCATACTTTCCATACAATTCACACATTTGCAGTACATTCATCAATCAATCAATCATTACACAAAAACATATATCATTCATATCCTCCAAAGATCGAAACGTCTCTTTGGGAAAATCATCATTCACCTTAGATTCGTTAAAAATTTATTACGTTTGCACTACTTCGTAGGAGATCTTGATGATTTTCATGGTTAAACCCATTTTGTGATTGAGCTTAACATTTTCATGCTCAAACAACTACAGAATAATATAGTTGTAATATGGTTAAAGCATTGTACATGCGGTTTATAATAACATCATACAACCAGGGGAGGCCTAGAGAGTGTGCAAACCCGATTCCCGGCCGGGACACCATATTTTAAAAAGGAACATAATTTTTCAAAATTTTTATATATAATATATATATAAATGTATAATATGCTAAAAAGGTTTGAAGAAAGATCGGATATTGATGCTGATTAACTTTATATGGAGTTGAAGTTATTTAACACGTCACAAATTGATGAACTTCACAACCCTATAGGTGTTTTAAAGCGTTTGAAAGAGCTTGGATTTTCCCAAATGCAACCATTGCATACAGAATATTGTTGACTATTCCAGTCACAGTTGCATCTGCAGAAATTAGCTTTTCTAAGTTGAAGTTATTGAAATCTTATTTACGATCAACAATGTCCCAAGAAAGACTTAGTGGATTGGTCATGATAGCTATCGAGAACGAAATCTTAGAGAACATAAACTGTGAAGAGCTAATCAACCAATTTGCTATGAAAAATGCTAGGAGAACTTCACGAAGCATTGAGTAAATAAGTAACTACTATGGTATGTAATTCTAAAATTATGATCTTATTATGCATATATATTTTTTTGTTTTTTTCGTTGCTAACCGTTCCTTGGTTCCTTGGTTCATTGTCACCGGTCCCTGACACAAACAGTCATCAGTTTTAGGCCGTTAATGAGGATATAATCGTCCATTTACATAAAAAAAAAAACTTTTCTTCCTCCTTCTTCCGACCACCACCACCATCACCACCAAGTTTTTGGGGAAGGGTAAATTGCTGGTTGGGTAAGACGTAAGAGGTGTTGATGGTACTGTGTGTAATGTTTGGAAGTGGTGTTCGATTTTATTAGTACAACAACTACTATTATTGTATTACCTGTCAAATTACATTTTATTAAAAATAAGGTAAATATCCTTGATGACGCTGAGGAAGAATATTAACATGAGATTTAAGTATCTTTTAACTTTTGAAATGTAAAATCATTATTCAGTAGATTAGAATAAATTAAGTGGTGGATATCATATGATAGTTATCCTCTTACTTTATTTAATTTATTTAATTTTTTATTTTTTTTTAGGAAATAATGCATGCAGAAGTATTCAGGTAATTGTCTGTTTTTTTTACCTAAAAACTTGCAAATTGGCCCTTTAAATATAAGCATTAATATCTTAAAATGTAAACAACTTTACATGACAATTGTCATAGTATATATGAAACTTCAATTATGTGCATTGTATGTAACAAACTTTCAAATCTTGTGCATTGTATGTATCCGAGTATATGTGGCAATCACATAAGTTGTCACTTATAAGTTTTTTATTGGTCGAATACATACAATGCACAGGATTTGAAAGTTTGTTACATACAATGCTCAGGATTGAAGTTTTATATATACTATGACAATTCATGTAAAGTTGTTTACACTTTGAAATACTAATCCTTTAATTATTTCCGGTCTTATAAGTAAAACCAATTTATTCCTCTTGTTTTGTCACATGTTTTACACAGCCATTTTCTTTGCCAGCCATTATCCCAACAATAAATTTATATGTCCTATGCATCATGAAGGGGAAAGATTTATTCTTACATCAAGCTAATATCCAAAAACCCAAAACAAAATAGTATAAAATATGGGGTTGAACTATAAGCCTCATTAGCAATTAACTTCAGAAAAAAAACACTCATTGTGGATCGCATAGAATGCATTGGCTAAATCCCATTTGCTTCGATGTTGTTTTTCGCATCTTCCATCTGAAATGAAAAGGAAAACATATTTAGTAATAGTAAAAAAGCCAAACAAAAATGAGTTGTTTTAATCTTAGCTAATTGTCCAGTGAACATGAACATGCTAAATCTAAAATTATGATGTATAATATGCAAAAGTGAAAAACCTTTTTCGTTTGACATCCAGTAATGTTATGACCTGTTCCGTGACAATAACCACACTTATTTTTCGTCTTTGGGTCCATAGCCACCTCTATACTAGACTTTATTCTTGTAAACTTTTTTGGATGTCCCTTTGTCTTGGCTCAAACTAACGGATCAAGAACCGGAATTTGTTGCGATGTGTTCCCGCGTGTTACAACTCGAGCAGGAGAAGAAAGTGTAGTGTCGGGCTCCGCCTCAATCCTGCTCTTTTTTCTTCTAATTTGTTCTTCCAAAAGACCGGTAACAACATCATCAAGTTTTTGAATTTCATTGAAAGAATCTCGTCCTTCTTCAAGTAACTTGTTGAATTTTGCTCTAATGGACCATAAGCTTAACACACTGACTTCTTCTATACCTTGATCTGTTGAATCTTTCCATTTGGGTTCCCCAACTTCAACCTTATTTGTTGCTTTCATAATCCACCTTGGCAATATGTAATGGTTAGGAATGGATCTCAATGATTTTCTTCTCATGATATAAAGGATATGCTTGCATAAGATTCCACAAGTTTCAAACTTAGCACATGAACAAGTAGCAAAAATGTCTGTGGTTGCTTTGTATTCAACAATTTTCCAGTTTTCTTTATTACCCTTCAAATACCCAACACGATATCTTACCTCGTTCGAATCTTTGTATAATGTTTCGTGCCCACAGTCAAAACTCTTCTTCCATTCTTCCTTGAACATGTCATAGATATTTCTTGTATAACATGCCGCTGCCATCGCTTCCATTGGATGATCACTATGTAACGTGGGTTTCGAATTCAAAGTCCTAAAATCTTCATCTTTTTCTGCACTTCTTCGTGAACTAACAGCTTTGTCGTATTGAACAACAAACTCATTTAGCATGGTTTTTGAGTTCACAAAACCATCAAAAAATGAATTTATACTTTCACTTCGTTGACTAGTTGTCATGGCAGCCCAAAATGTAACTTTTAGATATGCTTTAATCCATTTGTGACGTAACTTAAACATGTTTCCCAACCAAGTGTCATCATTTAAGTTATATTTTTCCTTCAAACTTTCCTATCCAGATTCAAAATCCTCAATACTCTGACTTCTGACCCATTATCGAATGTATCTTGAAAATCATTATAACGAGACCGTAATGGTTGAAGGTGCTCCAAAATATGTCTTTGAATATGCCAAATACAATACTGATGTCTTGTGGATGGAAAAACCATACTAATTGCTTTACCCATTGCTAGATCTTGGTCAGTTGTTATAGAAACGGGTGGACACTCATGCATGCACTTCAAAAACTACTTAAACAAACATGTAAATGTTGTCTCAGTCTCATCTTCCAACAGTGCACCTCCAAACAAAATTGATTGTCCATGGTGATTCACTCCAACGAATGGAGCAAATGGCAAGCCAAATCTATTTGTCTTGTAAGTTGAATCAAATACAATATTTCACCGAATTGGCAATAAGATGATCTTGATATCTCATATGCCCAAAACAGATTTCTTAGTGTACCATCAGTATTCAAGTCTAATGCAAAGTAAAAATCTTTTTCCAACTCCGATTTTGCTTGGAAATGTGTGATAACTCCATGACACTCCTTGCCTATATTACTTTTCCTTTGGTCACTAATAGCAGAACATTGAACTCTAGTAAGCCTGTCGTCTTTGTCGCCTCTAAAGGCATTGACTACTTTAGTAATATGTGAAGGTGTCAAACCTGCTTTTAACAACGCTACAACCTCTTTGCATTCATTGGAACGATGAAAGATGCTATGAGACCGTTGTTTGAATACCATTGAAGGAGGATCAATGACATAGGGTCAAGGTGTGTTAAGTGTTTGAAGAGATCTTACTTTTGGGTTGTATAACTATAATACCTTATGAGTCTTTTTTCTTAAATATTTTGGTTGTTTTGAATAACTAGGAAAACGAAATGTTGATGTCATTAAATATAGTGTGCCTATATAAATTGAGTCACAAAATCTTTGTATTTTCAGTTTTCCATTATATAAAAAATTCAACTTTTCCCTATATACATGTTTGTGTTTTAGTGTGAAAACCCCTAAATTTCGGTATTCTATTTGAATCAACGAAAATTTAGAAGAATTGTTTCTGGGTATTCTTAGAATCAACATGATCAATTATTTATCCCAAATTCTCGCTGCATCATTTGGTATCCGAGCCAAAATTCCTGATAAGATGTCTCAGAATGACGATATTATCTATGATTATCCATCCGTATTTGATGAATACGAGGATAATGTTTGGTACGCTTGGACAATCGGTGATGTGAATGAAATCCCGATCATCGAGTCCAACCCATCCATTGCGTCTTTTGGCGGATTAGTCCAGATTAATAATTGTGGCTGCGATTCGCTCGGATGTATAGATGGAAGGTTTTCATCTTGGGTGCTTATGGCGACACATCAAGTTCAATATGATATTTCAGAATGGATGAAGACACACCGTGGTGGTGAATTGCCATTGTTGAATCTGTTAGGATTTATGAACATAAACATATAACAATACACGAGTACGCAGCGGATAAGAACGTATATGCAATCATATTAATTAACAAAGAGAGAATTGAATATTTACCTTTTAGCGTAAGCTTCCAATAAAGTAATAATAATAAGATTATTATTAATTAGGGTTTAAAGTAAAACCCCTCTACGATCGCACACTTGACACCCCTATATCGTATGCTAGTACTCGATCACGAACTCACAAACCCGTTGTGTAAATCCCCTAAGTGTCGAACCCCTTAAAAACCGAAAACCCTTGGTTTGTTTCCTACGGCCGATCGAACAAGAGGAGGGAGAGAAAGAGTGTTTTTAGTTAGGGTTTTACCTTATGGAACTTATGAAAAACCCTTGACTATAACCCTCTATTTATAGGCTTTAATTAAAAAGGGTTTATGACTTGGTGACCAAGTTTGTAGAGGATTAGGAAACCCTCTACTAGGTTCGGCCCCCCCTTTATTGTACAATTAGGAAACTCCTAATTTACACTTTAAGCCATCTCTTTTAATTAATAAACATTTATATAACTATTAACTTATGTTTATTAATCATTTCATGATCATATTAATTAATATATTACTTTAATACATTAATTAATTATATAGAGTTTACGTGTCATTTTGTGTGACCCCGTAGGCTTAAATGATTTCCGGACATGCGTTTATTTAACGTGATCACATTCCAACAGCTCCCACTTGAGCATGTTATATAAAGGCAATAACATTGGTTAGCGTCTAGCAACACGCCAATGCTCCCGGAAATATTTAAGTATAGTTTCTTAAAGTATCATTTGAAATGATTTAGTCTTCATTATCACTTTGTTTCAGATACCTTGTTAATTATGGATATGGATCAATGTCATTCCATAATTTAACGATTCTATTTCTCATTTCTACAACTAACTAAGATTACCAAATTAATCGAGACAACCTCTGGAGTTCATTTGGGTATGCGCATACAAACATCTTAATTAATTAATGAGGGGCCCAAATGGTATCATTCTTCAGTTGTAAATTGAAGGAACAAATCCTATATTGACTACACGTGTTAGTCATGTCGTATCACTACATTTCTGAAAATAGCCCTTTGTTACCACCTTGTTCAGGATAGTTAGAACTATATCAAGAAAATGCAATCCACACATGCATAACCTGCTTGTATCTCAAGTCTAAGGATAAATAAAGCAACCATTTCACGAATTTTCACTTAATGACGCCGATCCATAAAGTGATGATTCGTTAAGTGGGGTAGTCCGATATGCATCTCTATGGATATCATGTGAGTTTGGTAAGACCATCTTCAAATATTCCCAAAAATATTACCAATCACTCAGATTTGTCTTAGTTTAACTATATTCCCATATAGTTAATCGACAATGGACGTTTAGAATATTTAAAAATATTCATGGATTAAACATGCAAATATAGGACACAACCATTATTGAAATGAATACACACATACCAAGTATTAAATTCATTTATTGAAATAATAATTGTTTAACATCCCTTATCCAAATACCAATCACAGATTTACATGACATAACTAGCTAATTTAAGTCCTATGCCCTCGGCATGCTTATTGAGCTTTCCTTTTGACAAAGCCTTTGTAAAAGGATCAGCTAAGTTACAATCTGTGTGAACTTTGAGTATCTTGATTTCTCCTAGTTCGATTTGTTCACGTGCATAGTGATATCGTCTAGGATAATGTCTGGCACCTTTCTGAACTCCGGGTTCGTTGGCAATGAAGATTGCACCAGTATTGTCACAATACAAATTTAAAGGTGTGTTATTTGAGGGCATCACGTTAAACCCAAAAATAAACTTTCTAATCCAGACTATTTCCATGGCGGCTTCATGAGGCGGCAATATACTCAGACTCTGTCGCATACATAGCAACTGTGGTTTGCTTCTTGCTCTTGCAATCCACCGTGCCTCCATTTAGTGCGAAGACGTATCCCGACTGAGATTTTGTATCATCTTTATCAGTCTGAAATCCAGCATCACAGTATCCACTTACTTTGAGTTCTGCATCGGGATTTCCTCCATACACCAAGAATAAATCTTTAGTAGCACGCATGTACTTAAGAATATTCTTCACAACAGTCCAGTGATCCTCACCCGGATTCTATTGATATCGGCTAACGATATTTTGCGCAAACGCAATGTCAGGTCTAGTACATCTTACCGCATACATAATAGATCCCACAGCCGAAGCATAAGGAATTCTTTGCATACGCTCCACCTCGTCAGGTGTAGAGGCACCGTTCTTGCTAGATAAATTAAGTCCTTCTTGCATAGGTACGAAACCACACTTAGAATTCTCCATCTTGAATCGCTTCAAGATCTTATCAATATAAGCACTTTGACTTAATCCAATCAACCGTTTACTTCTATCTCTATAGATCTTGATTCCAATAATGAATGCTGCTTCACCCAAGTCTTTCATAGCAAAACACTTTCCAAGATGGGATTTTACATCTTGCAACATTGGAATGTGATTTCCTATTATCAATATGTCATCAACATACAAGACAAGGAAAGTAACATTACTCCCACTAGCTTTGCGATATACACATGGGCATCAAGATTTTGAGCAAACCAAACTTCTTGATTTCCTCATCAAACCTTTTATTCCAACTTCGTGATGCTTGCTTTAGTCCATAAATAGACCTTTGAAGCTTGCACACTTTGTTGGGATATTTTGAATCGACAAAACCTTCTGGTTGAACCATATAAACTTCCTCGTCTAGAAAACCATTCAAGAAAGCGGTTTTGACATCCATTTGCCATATCTCATAGTCATAGTACGCTGCTATGGCTAAGATAATCCTAATAGCTCTAATGTCCGCAACGGGAGAGAAGGTTTCCTCACAGTCAACTCTGTAAAGCTGAGTATAGCCTTTCGCCACGAGACGAGCTTTATAGGTGTGTACATTTCCATCCATGTCGGTCTTCTTCTTGAAGATCCATTTACACCCAACGGTTCTACCATTAGGTGGAAGATCAACCAAGCTCCAAACTTGATTATCTTTCATGGATTTCATTTCCACATTCGCAGCTTCAAGCCATTTGTCAGATTCTGGATCTGATAATGCAGCTTTGAAATTAGGAGGTTCATTAAAGTCTCCTAATACATGTTCTTCAGACTCAACCATAAGATTCAATCTTTCACGAGCACGTATTGTCCTTGAGGACCTACGAATTGGAATCGCATTATCTTCAACTTGAGGTTCATGAGATTCATCTCTTTGAACATTTTCCCCCCAAGTTGATGATTGCTAGTATTTTCAGAAGTTGACACATCTTCTTCTTGAGTCTCATCAAGCTCGACAATCCTCCCACTGTTTTCTTGAGATATGAGATTTCTTTCAAAGAACTCAGCATATCGAGATACTTTAACAGTGTTGTCGGTAGGAAAGTAGAAGTAGTAACCCATCGTTTTTCAGGCGTATCTCGTTTCACAAGTGCCTCACAACCCCAGACCTTTAAGTAAGACAAATTGGGAACACTCCCATGCCACAATTCATGCGGTGTCTTGTCAACCTTCTTGGTTGGAACCATATTGAGAATGTGTACCGCAGTCTCTAGAGCATAATCCCAAAACGAAAAAGGTAGAGTCGTAAGGTTCATCATTGATCTCACCATGTCTAGCAAGGTTCGATTTCTCCTCTCAGGTACACCATTATGTTGTGGAGTATATGGAGGAGTAAGCTGTTGAATAATTCCACAAGCTTTTAGATAATCCTTAAACTCTTGGCTTAAGTATTCTCCACCTCGATCTGAACGAAGAATCTTGATGGTCTTACCGAGTTGATTTTCTACTTCATTTTTAAACTCTTTGAATGTTTCGAAGACTTCATGTTTATGTTTAAGCAAGTAAACATAATGTTAGGTCGGAAATCGACCAAGTATAATTTGTTCAGAAATAGCTTGAAGTTTAGTGAAGACGTCTGCACAGAATTCTGAGATGTCTCAGAATTCCTTCACTGAAGCTTCACTTCAGTTCAGATCGAGATAAATCTGAAGCATTCATTCTGAAGTCAAAGACTGAAGTATGAAGAAGAGAATCATCTCAGAAGCGAGCAAAGAGTGATTCTACCAGATCGAAGACTGAAGCATCTCAGTGTAAAGTATTACAACACTTTACACTGATTACGAGGAAGACTTTTTACTTTACATACCTTTACCCAGTCAATAGATTTATCTATTGATAAAAGGTACCAGGTAAAAGTATAAGGTTGGAACATAGTACTATAAGTCACATCAACTGACTTATATACTCTTCCTAGTTGAGCACATAAGGAATTAGGTTTAATTCCTTAAATGCTCACAACCACATTTGTACGATCTTGTCCACATCATCATGGACTTGGTCTATAAATACAAAGTCTTCTCACAACTTGCAAAATACTTGAAACTTTAGCATTGCAACTTGTGAGATATACTCTAAGTAAAGCTTACGAGTATTTCCAAGTTATTTAGATCACTTGTTTTTCAGGATTGTTTAGATATTACACTTGGGTGTTTATCTTTGTTCCGCAACAATCCTTGTATTTGTTTATATATCAATAAATCAAATACATTAGAAAGGAAACAACGTGTCTCAATGCTACATACTTGATTATACATATATATATCTTATATAGTTTCAGCCATTTAGTTCTTTTATTTACTTTAAGTCAATTGCTTCTTGTTATCCATATCTGGATCGTAAACTTAACTTGTCCATCAAGATTAGTTGTACTTGCCAGTCGGGTTTAGTTAATCATCTATATTTGGGACTCAAACTAACCATAACGACTGAAATCATCCGTAAAAGTGATGAAGTAGCTAGCACCTTTCCTTGACACATGTCTAAATGGGCCACATACATCAGTATGTATTAGTCCAAGTAGCTCTTTAGCCCTCTCTGGTTTATGCAGAAAAGGTTTTCTTGTCATCTTGCCGGAAACACAAGATACGCATTTGTCAAATGATTCATCATTTGATTGTAAGATCCCTTCACGTTGAAGTCTTTCAATGCGTTCTTGCCAACATGTGCAAGACGACAATGCCAAAGATAATTCGAGTCCAAGTTGGGCTTTACTCTTTTGCTAACATTATACATTGAATTATCATTTAAATCACAACCATGCATATCAATTTCATAAATACCATCACAAGCAATAGCATTAAAATAATGAACATTATTTCGAGAAACTAAAATACCATAATCATTAAAAACATTAATGAATCCGTTGTCTTTCAACAAAGAAACTGAAATTACACTTCTAGTAATAGATGGTGCATAATGACAATTGTCTAAAACAATAACTAAACCAGTAGGTAAAACTAAATGATAGTCTCCTATTTCTTCTACAGCTGCCGGTAGACCATTTCCCACGAACAGTTGTAAAGATCCTGGTTTCAGTTTCTTTCTCCTTCTAAGCCCCTGTAAAGAATTACAGATATGAGTTCCAAACCCGGTGTCATAAACCCACGAATTACGCTTAGAAAAGGAATATAATTCAATTGTGAAGATACCTGAAGTACTGGTCGAACCAGCTTGCTTCTTCTTCGCATTCAACTCAGCAAGATACTTAGGACAATTCCTCTTCCAGTGTCCCACTTCAGCACAGTGGTAACAAGTCTGGTCTTTAGCCGGATGTTCCTTTTTCGCCGGAGGGGTCTTTTTAGGTTTCGGGACGGTAGCAACTTGTTTTCCCTTACCATCGTTCTTGCCCTTAGCTCTCGGTTGTTTCCCTTTCTGGATCCTTCCCCCCTTGATCGTAAGAACTTGGGGTGTAGCAGTTTTCTTTGGAAGCTTTTTCTCATACTCAATCAACATGGCATGAATTTCAGCTATGGTTTTACTCATGCTATGCATATTGTAATTGCGCACAAACTCCTCAAAGTCCTTAGAAAGAGACTTAAGGATCATGCCAATAGCAATAGGCGGATGATAAGCATAGTTCAACCTTTCCAATTGCTCAAAGTACCTCTTCATCGTGAGTACATGAGGGCTCACCGGTGTTCCTTGCTCGTGTTTCAAGTCATGAAGTGTTTCAACAAGTTCAAACAATTCCACTCCAGCTTGTTTTTCATAGATAGACTTGAGTTCATTGATCATATCATACGGATTATAAGTCTCGAATTGCTTTTGAAGTTCGGGATTCATGCTCCCGAGCATCAAACAAGCAACCTCATTATGTCTATCATACAGAGCATTGTATTCAGCCAACTCTGCAGTCGTAGCATTGGCACCCTGAACAGCGGGCATCTACGTTTCAAGGACATCCAATTTCTTCTCGGCTCTTAGAACAATTCTCAGCTGACGAAACCAGTCATTGAAGTTGGTTCCAGAAAGTTTTTCTCTTTCTAGCATCGACCTGAAAGCCGATTGGTGTATGTTTTGAGAAGGATTTGTTGTTGCCATCTACAAAACAGACAAAAGTTCAATTATCGGTATTTTCGATAATAATCCTTAAGAAATATAATTTTACCCATGTTAAATTCATTTAACAATTAATTTCATTAAGGCTAGGATCCAATTGACATACAATCATTTCATCAGTTGATCTGCTAGAAATGACGTACTCAAAAGGTAAGTGACGATCAATAATTGCATTACAAGTGCAATTCCTAGATTTATGGGACTTACAACAACACTTTAAGGGGTGTTAAGTGTTTTGTAAACATGTTTTGTCCCATCTTATGCCACGGGTCAAGGATCTCACCTCTTAACTCGCTTTAAGTCGCCCAATTAAGAACATGTAAATAGTCTACCACCGGTCTCACGTAGAGCAAAAAGCACTTGCAAGTGATCTTAGAAAAGTGGGTGGCAAAGACTTAACTTTGAATGGGTAATGCATTTGATGTGAATCAAAAGTTTATGTATGAAGACTCATGCAAATCTTCATAACATAATGTTTAATAAAATCATTTTTATAGTCTTAGCAACAAGAGAGCTCGGTAGCTCCAATTGAACGCACAAAGAAGCGCAAGAGCAAAGGTTTGCGATAGACGCAATTAAAAACCCGCTCTTTTAGGAGGCTAGCGCACTCCGACTTATACCTCTCTTAGAGTTTGTTCAAATGGGTGAGCCGGTGTATCTCTTGATTGTAAGACTCCAATTTTATTAAAACAAAATCTTATTTCGATAATTCTTAGTCAAGTTTATTCTTTTCCAATAAAACAATTTTGCATCACCATTTATACCACAATAAAAGAAGCAAAATAATAAACTTACTAACTATTAACTAATTAATCATGCAACGAGTTAAGGTGGGCCACCTAAACATGGTCACTATGGTTAATGTATATGTCTAAGTCGGCTCCCCCTTTAAAGAAGAGGACCACATATATCAAGTTACCTTGATTGCGTAAGCCTTTAAACAAACAATTAGCAAGTAATTACACATAAACATGCTGACTGGAAATTCCAGTAGCTTCACGACCTGTTTAGACCTGTTTCTGGTCAGAACAAGCTTCGACCAGAACTACAAAGTTGTAGCCCTATGAGTTGAGCATCTACTGTCCAAAGGGAAACTCCTAACTCATTACGGTTGATTTTATATGAATTTTTTAGTGAACTGATGTCAAGCAGAATAAATCACACGAAAAATTCACATAGTCACACAATTATCAATAATTAACCCTAATTATTGGACCATTAGGCTAAGCAATTTATATCTAAATATCTAAGTAATAATCATAAAGAATTTTGCATGAATTCCTTATGATTTTTACTTCTATTTAACAACTTTAAATATAAAAGATACAAGCATACAATTTATATCAAATAAACATGCCAATTCACATAATCAAAACTTGCTTAGAGGGTTTCAATTAACCATTAATATTAAATAGGTTGAATTAATAAAACAAACCCTAATTTTATTTTATTAAAAACGAATTTCAATTAAAAAATAAATAAAGAAAACTATTTTTAATATTTAATAATTAATTAAATTCGAACCAACCCTAAACCCCCTTCAAGTTTTGATCTTTGTAACTAATAGATCACATATGTGGCTCTGATACCACTGTTAGGATTTGTTGAGTCAAGGATTCGCTGACCAGACTTGGTCACTGACGTGAGTCGTCAGCAAGTCATCAGCGAGTCAATGACTCTTGTCAGCGGGTGGTTTACTTTCCAAGTTGTGTGTCAAGGCGGGAAGTTTTTCAAACCATAAGAAGACAAGAAGTCACATGGTGGTTCTTCCAACTGAACATTACCTTATATGGCAAAGGTACAGTTGGGACCAAAACAAAGGTTTTCTCTTTCATACCCGTTTTGGTAAAGAAGACAAAGGCTCCTGGATCCAAGTACAACGAGCCTATGAGCAGTCGACAACCACCATTCTATCACTATCATTGTAAGGCTGTGTTGCCCTAATTCCTCCCCTATATAAAGCAACACAGCCGCATCATTTATACTTTGTGTTTGTCACCACAAAGTGTGTGTCACTTTATTTTCTCTCTTGTAATTGCTTAAGTTTATAGTGTGTCTAGACTTAGCAATTATTTAGTTCATTTGTATTCTTGTAAGACAAGTTATAATATCGACCATGTATTCATCGTTTAATCAATGATACATATGATTAGACTTGACATAAACATATAACAAATCACGAGTACGCAGCGGATAAGAACGTATATGCAATCATATTAATTAACAAAGAGAGAATTGAATATGTACCTTTTAGCGTAAGCTTCCAATAAAGTAATAATAATAAGATTATTATTAATTAGGGTTTAAAGTAAAACCCCTCTACGATCGCACACTTGACACCCCTATATCGTATGCTAGTACTCGATCACGAACTCACAAACCCGTTGTGTAAATCCCCTAAGTGTCGAACCCCTTAAAACCGAAAACCCTTGGTTTGTTTCCTACGGCCGATCGAACAAGAGGAGGGAGAGAAAGAGTGTTTTTAGTTAGGGTTTTACCTTATGGAACTTATGAAAAACCCTTAACTTTAACCCTCTATTTATAGACTTTAATTAAAAAGGGTTTATGACTTGGTGACCAAGTTTGTAGAGGATTAGGAAACCCTCTACTAGGTTCGCCCCCCCCCCCTTTATTGTACAATTAGGAAACTCCTAATTTACACTTTAAGCCATCTCTTTTAATTAATAAACATTTATATAACTATTAACTTATGTTTATTAATCATTTCATGATCATATTAATTAATATATTACTTTAATATACTAATTAATAAGTTTACGTGTCATTTTGTGTGACCCCGTAGGCTTAAATGATTTCCGGACATGCGTTTATTTAACGTGATCACATTCCAACAGAATCTTGTTGGTCAAGTTGTCACGGATGCATGTATCGCTTTTCATCCATTGTCAGCTTGGGAACATCTCGATAAGTTTTTTAATGACTCTTATTTAAAAAATTATAAAGTTCTTGAGGTGTCAATAGATTATAAAAAACTTTATTCCGAGTTTACGATTTCGAAAATAGGCTTCTTTGAAAAGAAAGCACATGGGGTTATGATATATTTAGTTTTTATAGAAACGTTATTTCCAATAAGGGTTTATGATGTTTTGTTAAGTAAAATGAGTTTTGTTCCTTTAAAGTGTGGTGGGTTGATGGGGTTTCTTTGGATTCAAAGTGGATGGTGTGGTCATGATTTTGGTCAATATCAGATTATGACGGATAAGAAGTCGAATCGTCTTGCTCAAATTTTGAAAGAAAAATGTCTTGTGGAAATTATCATTGGGTGGTGGAATGTAAACCATATTTCTCAACGTACTGCTATTAATAGTATTGAATATGATCGTGACCGTCAAAACATTTCAAAGTTTGCGGTGTCGGAAAAAGTTTATGGTTATTTGGGGAAAATTTTACCATCTGTAACCACTACAAGCAAGTTAAGGAATAGTGCAGATAAGAAGAGGAAATTTCAGTATATAGACTTATAGAGGGAACCAAAAGTATGCTTCAACTTGTAAGGCATTGTCAAGATGTAAGTAAGCATGCAATTAAGTGTCTACATGTCCAACGTGAAGATGTAAAAGAGACTGTATGAACTTGTAAGGCATTGTCAAGATGTAAGTAAGCATGCAATTAAGTGTCTACATGTCCAACGTGAAGATGTAAAAGAGACTGTAAAGACAACCAATTATGGGACAGAATTGAAGAGTCAATCTATTGAGCATGGTGAAACTTTGGTGGGGAGTTGTACGAAGGTAAATGGATGGTCTCTTGCGGTGTCAAAGCTGAGTCACAAACGGGCTGTGGTTTATCTCAAGCGAGGTGATGATCCATTTAAAATTGCGAAATGCATAGAAGATAATGCTTATAAAGTAGAAGTTGTCAGGACACTTTGGATTTTTGGCTACCGTTAATGTTAAGGGCTCATCATGAGATAAACTCGAGGTCGAGTTCTTTTCAACCAGGGGAGAATGACACAGGGTCAAGGTGTGTTTGAAGAGATCTGACTTTTGGGTTGTATAACTATAATACCTTATGAGTCTTTTTTCTTAAATATTTTGGTTGTTTTGAATAACTAGGAAAACGAAATGTTGATGTCATTAAATATAGTGTGCCTATATAAATTGAGTCACAAAATCTTTGTATTTTCAGTTTTCCATTATATAAAAAATTCATCAAACCCTTAAATTTCGGTATTCTATTTGAATCAACAAAAATTTAAAAGAATTATTTATGGATATTCTTAGAATCAACATGATCAATTATTTATCCATCGCTACATCAATCAAGAGGGTGATTGTGTTCATCAGTGAAGTTGTCAACAACCCACTCTTCATACTTTGATAAACGCACTTGTATCATTGCCTCACAACCTGTCCGCTTAATACTGCGACGCTTCACATCATCACGTAATTGTCTCTTATCATTCATATCTTTAAAACCTTGTTTGTTACATACAAATATCCGTTTATAAATTTCTTTTGAGACCTTATACCAACTAATTTGATGCTTTCTTATGCCAAAACCTTTATATAAGCCATATTGGTTGTAGAAATCAAAAGCTTCATCCGAATTAATAAAGACTTTCCCAATAATAGGATACCTGTAAGATTTTTCGAAATCATTTGTTGTTTCCACTTCTTCTTCATGTACAAGATAACCATTGTTGTCAATATCTTCTATTAGTGTAGGTTCATCTTCATGATCTATTACATAACAAAAGTATAAAAAGAGTAAGCTAAATTACATAAAAGTGAAAATAAAATTAAAATATATAAATAATTCCTTAAAATAATGAACCTGGTAGAATATCATTTTCATGATCTGAATTACTCATTGAAAAACTCATCAAACTTATATGTGGATTTGTTTATTGTTAACTGATATAACTATTCGATAAGAAAAAAAATGAATTGTGAAAGTGAAGGAATAATTTAAGAAATTTGATTAAAAGATTATTATAGCCATTATGCAATTCATCTAATTTTTCGGGGGTAAATAATTTTTGGCGGGAATAATTGGCGCTCATAATCATTGTTTTGTGGGAATATATCCTACTGTTGTGACTTGTGAGAGATACAAAAGAGAGTGAGAGAAGTGTGACAAAAAAAAGTAAACAATTAAGGAAATCAAATATAAAGGAAACCAATTTGCAAGTTTTTAAGTAAAAAAAACAGGTAATTACCTAGATGTTTTTGCAGGTATTATTTCCTCAATTATATATATCATAATTTGTGATTAGTTGGGAGCCTACATTTAGGTAGAAAATGGAAGCAGCCTCTCTACTTAGGTAGAGGTAAGGTCTGCCTACATCTTAACCTCCCTCATATACCGTCGAGGTATTGGGGCTTAAACCCGCGGAAGGCGACACTTAGCAGTTTCTTTCTTTTATAATTTGTGATTAGTTGGGAACCGCTAGAGAAGAAAATAGAAAACAAAACCATTCCGTTCGTTTACGAGTCTGCCGCAAACAAAACTAATCCATGTGATTCGAACATCTAGATTTTTAATAAATTATCAATATAATATTAATAATAATAATCTTGTTTTGTGAGTTTCTTTTCTGGCCGACATAAACAAAGAAAATTTTGTTTGTTCATTGTTCGAGCGAAACGAAATCAAGGCTAGAAGTTTTGGTTATCGTTGATCGGAGTTAAGGTACGGATATTATAAGGGGTATTAGGATTTCTTCCGGTAAATTTTTCTTCTCAAAACTTTGTTTGAATGGTGTAATACTTATATCAAGGTAAAATAAAACAAGTATTAAAGTAAAACAAATAAAACAATATGTTTCTCTTCACTGAAAATCACCGTGCATCATGAAAATGATCGTGCATCACTTGCTTCGTGAATCTTCGTGCATCAATTTAACCATGATCTAAGGGTCAAGATCTTGTCCTATTTGTTTTACTTTAATACTTGTTTTACAATAACCAACCCCTATCAATATTACATATTATTTGAAATATTATTTGTCTGTCAGCCTTGATTGTGATTTCTCCATTTTGATGTACTAAAGGTTACCCTCATGATTGTGGATTGGGGAATCATAATATTTTGTTATTCGTAGTTGTGTCAAAACCATCTCTAGAAACCCGATTTGAAAACAGACCCGATAGAGGTACGTTTGGGGTTACATTTGATGCGGTGGTTCGTACAAGTGTTTTCCAAATTTGTACACTCATATATGTCCCTCGGGTACGTTTGGGGTTACATTTGATGCGGTGGTTCGTACAAGTGGTTCTCAAATTTGTACACTCATATATGTCCCTCGAGTATTTGCCCGAAAATTTGAGATAAGCATATTATAAAAGTTGGGTGGACGGAGATGTGGTTTTAAGTCGATAATTTAAATGTCTCAAAATATATATACTTTTAAATTATTCATTTGGTCGAAAATTAATCTTGACCTTTGGAAACTTATTTAATTTATTTAAGCGTATAAGTTGGTCACAACGGTTTCTTAAAATATGCCTAAGAAAAACCTACCCATGGAGGTCCCATGAGCGCGTCATTGTGACAGCGATGGCGTGGCATCGACCATAGCGGTGTATTAAGTTATATCTACGGCGTCTCCTTTTGATTACCCGGGAGTGGTAATGTGCACTTTGATATTATTATAAGATAGGAGACGTATGGACCGGTCCTAGGTATAAGTTATAAGTTTGACGGTGGACGTTTATCGTAGTGTCATACGAAACGTTTGACACCATAAATGAATGATTAGTGGAGTAACTACCCTATGATTTCATTTGGCCCTTTTGATAAGTTATTTTAAGCGTATATTTGCATGTCGTATAATATCCTTCAGCTTTTGTCATATCCGTTCACTGTGCTTTTGCTCAGTCGTATTCCTTTTTCTTTCTTATACGGCAGGTTATCAAAAGTACTTTGGGAACAAGAGAAGAGTGTAGAAAGAAGTGGACTTAGCACCCCTTTGCCTTAGAGATCTATTTCAAGATTTAAACTTGATTTATTATTACTTATTTTGATTTGTCAAGTTGACTATTGACTTGACTTTAGTTTGACTTTGAATAAGATTAACGCTCTTTTGACCTTTTTAGTTCCTTTGATATCATTTTGTATTGTTTAGAAAGTTAGGGCGTTACAATTATCAAAATTCAATGTTCATCATTTATAAAGCTTTTAATAATAAATTCTTAATAAAAAAATAAAAATGTAAATAATTAAAACCTTTTAACTATGTTAACTTTATCTTAAATTTCTATAAACCAAAAACCCTCATTCTCTGTTAATCTCTTATCTTCCTTTACAACAAAACATTCTTTTTCTCCATTTCCTTTAAGACACATAAAAGACCAACCTAAAACCCATCAAATAAATCACTAAAATTTCACCACAAAGAGTCCATGATCTACTTAAAAAACTGATTCTATAGCTTATCATCATCATCATCATCATCTTCGAACCAGTTATTGTAAAAATTAGAAACCCACTTTTTTTCTTTTTTCTTATTTAAATTTGGGTTTATTAAATGTGCACAAAAGTGTTGGCCATGTTCTGAACTTAATTTTTACGTTAAAATGGTTCCAAGTCATTATTACAACAACACATAAAGTTTCGTTGGACGTTAACAAAAGTATGAATTTTGATTTAATTTGTGAAATTCTCATCAACTTTCTTTGGAAATAGGTTTTGAGAGTTAGGCCGTGCAGTGTCCGAAGTAAAACTTTTATATGTTTGTCCCATGATGAAAACAAGTTTATAGGTATAATTATTGGGTCATAAAATTTCCTTAATATTGAGATTTAAATCGGGATTATGTAAAAGTTATGAATGTCAATGTATGAAGAAGATGAAATTAAGCTCGATGACCCTCTCTCTGGAATAACCTCTATACATGATCAACTCACTGTTACTTCGCCACTTCGGTGACATTAAGTGGGCCCATTTCACTTTGTAAGCCGATTCCTTAATTGGGCCCAAATACTTAATCCTCTTGTTGGGCCATAAGAACTGATAGTGCATGAACGTTCATTTCATTTGACCTCCTTTTGTAAATTGTGTCCGTTGACAATTTCCAATATTATTATTAAGTGCGATGATTTTCCATTATAAATCTTAAGTTCGATGCTTTTAATCATATTTGGTCCGCTGAGTTTTTGGAAGGACCAAGTCCGTTGTACATTTAAAATTTCAAGATCGTAAACAAATTCTTGGGTCAAGATTTAAATATGTTGTTGGTCAAACTTAATTAGATATTTAATTATTTTAATTAAATAACTTAATGGTATTTTCTTAGGACTAACATTTTATTCTTTGTGTTTGTGTATGGATTCGTTATTTCTTTACTTATTTATCGCATTTTTCTGACTATTCTACAGACCATACGTGAGTTTTCGTAGCTTTTTCTATTTGTTTTTCCTGGGGTGGAAAGATACACAAAGGCTTTTATGTAGTGATTACCTTTTTTTTTTTGTCTATATGTATATTGGGTTGTATTAATGTGCGAAGTTTTGACATTAGCGTTATTATTGACTTTGGTCCGTCATGATGCGTTTATGGCAAGAGTGTACTTCCTTGATCTGGAATGTACTGATGTTTGGCATTATTTTTGGTTCCTCAAGAAAATACTGTTCTAGAGTATGATATAATTGGCACCCTTGGATATCCATTTGGCATGAACGAACCAATGACCTACGGTACAACTTAACTTATATTTTATGCAAACATAGGTACTCAGCATGCTAGCGTTGACTTTTTCGAATATCTTTTTACATAATGATACTTAAGGATGTAGACTTTCTTATGACTAGCTAACACCTCCTGTACGCAGATGATGCTCTCATCTTAGGGTCATGGTCCCCCACTTGTGTGTCGAACATCTCTCGCATTCTGAGGTGTTTCAAACCTGGCATCCGGCTTAAAAATTAACCACCATAAGTCCTTCTTCGGTATCAATCTTCCCACCAACTCCATCACATCCTCCTGTAACATCTTAAACTGCAAACCAGGCCCATTCCCTATCTCCTACCTCGGTTTAACAGTTGGAGCCAACATGAACCTCATTAAAAACTGGACCCCTGTTATCAAGACCTTCGAAACCCGTCTCTCCCTTTGGAAAGCCTCCACCTTATCTATTGGAGGTCGAATAACCCTCATCCGCTCGGTGCTTGACAGCCTGGCAACCTATTATTTCTCATTGTATAAGGCCCCGGTATGTGTTATTTCTAAATTGGAATCCATTCGCAGATCTTTCTTTTGGGGAGGGTCAATTTCTAATAGGAAAATCCCATGGGTTTCTTGGGATAAGATCGTTGCTCCTTAAATCTGTCGCTTTTGTCCAAGTGGTGGTGGCAGTTAAAAAACGAACCTGATAGTCCTTTGGTCTACGTATTTATGTAACACCCGTCGTTTAAAAATATGGGTTTTCAAAAACTTTTCACCTAACGGTGTTAAATTGCGGAAGTAAAGACTGTAAAAGTCAAAACCGATAGAAACATTTCGGTTTCTGCATTTATTTGGTGTTACATGCCATATCAAACAATAGTTCAAATGAAAACCCAACGGTTGCCCAACATAAAACAACCGTTCACACATCACTACATAAATTCGACATTAAATACGAAATGTAATGAATGTCTAAATAAAGCATCGTCTAAGGGTAGCTAAGGCTCCTGCATTGCATCTACCCAAGCTCACACGTCCTGCATCTAGTTTCCATCAAGCTAAACCTGAGGGAAACAACCACATTAAAGAAACAAGTGTTAGCTATAAGAATAGCTAAGTAAGATAACACTTAATTTAAAAAGCATTTGTCCAATTAAAACAATCTTCATTATTAGACAAGTTTCATTAGGCACAACACACATCACACGAATCTGCATATCAACTTCATATCAAATAGGATGGATCACCCTAAATGTGCCTATCCTGCATTACTTCATTACACACGTTTAACCACATAACTGCTTTCTACATTGACTGCTTTACTACGTTTTAACTGCTTTACTACTTTAACTGCTTTACTACGTTATTAACTGCGTTAATGTGTAACATAAGTTACACCCGACTAGATGACAAACCCCACACGGTTGTACATCAAGCGTCGTTAAGGAATGGCAAGCCAATCCAAGAGTAATCAGTATATGGAGGTTGGTCAAACCCCTCGTATTACTCGCCCTGCATTATAAAGACCATGTTGCAAGGAGCCACCCAAGCAACAACTACGTCAACGCACTTTAGCCGGGCTAGGGCAAGTACGGGTTAAGCTTAACACTTTCCTGCATCAAAGTTTAACGAGCTCGATCCTGCATTATTTAGTTTAGGTGACTGCATTACCTAAACATTTACTACGTTTACTGCTTTTACGTTTTGGGCCCTTAAACGTGCACGTGTCATGGCAACTTAACGAGTCTAGTGTACTAGTTGAGCAAGCCATACAATCATGCACATATCAACAATCAACAACATACACTGCATCTCAAAGCATCACAAGCTACTTCGTAATACTACATAAACTGCATAACAATATACTACATTAAGCAATACTTCATTTCACTACGATAGGGTCTGCATTTCAGGTCTCATGGTCAACTACATATCCCATAATACCTCCCGTGTAACCCGAGATACCCACATATATCATAAGTTACCGTTAAGGAAGTTATAAGTATGAAACCTTTGCTTGTTGAACCCTCAGCGTGACAAAAGTAGTGTATCTTACCTCGATACGATTTAACAACAAGCTACTAGCACAATACAACGATGACTAGGTGTCTCCAATAACCTAGAACAAGTATAAGATCGAAATATAAGCTAAATGACACATTTTGTGAAGTCTGGGCATGTGGTGCGCCGCACCTTCCATGTGGTGCGTCGCACCAATCCTCCAGGGAATTTTATCAACAAAGGGGTGCGCCGCACCAACACTTTGGTGCGTCGCACTAATCGACCAGGGAATTCAGATTAAACAAAATGCGCCGCACCAGCCCATGGTGCGTCGCATATCGGGGTGTACCAAAAACCAAACTGGCCAGTGGTGCGCCGCACCTCCCACCTTTGGTGCGTCGCATATCGGGGTGTACCAAAAACCAAACTGGCCAGTGGTGCGCCGCACCAGCCCTTTGGTGCGTCGCACCAGGGGTGTCGACCAGAAAACCCAACTTTGTTCTTTGATCAAACGAATTCCATACGAACCCATACCCCAAATCCAACCTGGGGACTTAAAATTAACCCATTTCATTGCACTTTCATCATCCATTTTCAGCCTATGAATCCTTTAATCCTTTACTTCATAAATCAATCATTTAATCACCCGAATAACATCAAATTGATGAACGTTTAATCAAATAACCCAACCCAAACCCTTATGGCCTGGATTAAGACTAATATAAGACTCACACAATCATTTCTCAACTGAGGAATACCTATATTACCTGTAATTGGTGATAAAGATCCAAGATCTAAGCAATACACGATCGATTCGGCTCCAAAACGAATAAGATCTAGGGAGAAATGAGAGAGGGAAGGGAGGGATCAACTAGGGCTTGTTTGAGAGGAAGAAAATCTGCTTAAAGCTCTCAAATGACAACCCTTATGCCTCTAAACCCGTTTTTGACTTTACACACATGTCAAAACTAGCCCCTAAGCTTCCTAATCCTTCTTTATTGGTCACAAACTACATTATTGACCACATACAACATTAATCCTTCATTAAATGTCACTACATAGACATTATCTTCATATTACACACATTTATACTACATTAACATTTAGGCTTACAAGCCTCACACATAACACACATTAGCTACATATAAACATTTAAATCTAAAATAGACTTAACGACACACACAATATTGACTTAACGGCATTAGTCAACTAGTAAAGAAAAGTTTGGGATGTTACAATTACCTCCCCCTTAAGAGGATTCCGTCCCCGGAATCTCTTCATTAAGGAACAACTCGGGATACTTTTCCTTCATTACTGCTTCAGTTTCCCACGTTAAGCTTTCTCCATGATTATGCTTCCACTTTATCAACACAAGGTCAGTCACTTTTCGGCGTAACTTCTTTTGCTTTCTTCCAAGTATCGCTACCGGTTCGTCTACTATTCTCTTCATTGGGTCAATACTCACGTCTTTAATAGGAATCACACTTGACTCCTCAGCTAAACATTTCCTCAAGTAGGATACATGGAAAGTGTTGTGAATTCCATCCAATTCTGGAGGTAATTCCAACTGATATGCCACGTCTTTAATGCGCTTCACAACTTTAAAAGGTCCAATGAAACGTGGACTCAACTTTCCCTTCTTTCCAAATCGAATAACTCCTTTCCAAGGTGATACTTTCAGCATCACTAAATCACCAACATTAAACTCGATCGGTCTCCTTTTCTTATCTGCATAAGTTTTCTGCCTTTCTCTTGCCACACGCAAAGCTTCTTTAGCTACATTAACCTTTTCAGAGGTAATTTCAATAATTTCGGGACGGTCAACTGCTTTTCACCGGGCTCCATCCAACAACTTGGAGTCCTACACCTTCTTCCATATAACATCTCAAATGGTGGCATTCCAATGCTTGCATGGTGACTATTGTTATAAGCAAACTCAATCATTCTCAAATGATCATCCCATGCTCCACCGTATTCGAGTACACACGTTCTCAACATATCCTCCAAGGTTTGAATAGTTCTCTCACTTTGCCCATCGGTTTGAGGATGATAGGCGGTACTCAAATTTATTCTACTACCCAATTCCCGTTGAAGACCCTTCCAAAAGTTTGACACAAACCTCGAGTCTCGATCCGAAACAATAGATAAAGGAACTCCATGTTTCGCAACTACTTCATCAATGTACATCTTTGCCATCTTCGTTAAAGGCACATCTTGTCGGGTAGCTAGAAAATGAGCACTCTTCGTCAATCTATCTACAATCACCCATATCATATCATTCCCTTTCGGCGTTTTAGGTAGCTTTGTTACAAAGTCCATGGTAATATGATCCCATTTCCACTCGGGAATTTCTAATTGATGCAACAAACCATACGGCTTTTGATGGTCCGTCTTCACTCTTGCACACGTCAAACACTTTGCTACAAAATGAGCTACTTCTCCTTTAATATCCGGCCACCAATAGATCGGCTTTAAATCTGCATACATTTTGGTGACACCGGGATGTACTGAATATCTACTTCTATGGGCTTCCTCAAGGATCAATTCTCGGTTACCACCAAGCAATGGCACCCAAATTCGACCCTTGTATGTTTTGAACCCACGGCTATTAGTCTCCATCACAAGACGTTTCTTCTTCCAATGCTTTCATTGTCAATGTTATCCTTCATCAATGCCCTCACTTGTGCTTCCTTAATTCGATCAAGTAGCCCCGACTTGGCTTGAACTTGCATGCTCATCAACTTACAAGAAGAACTTTGCACCTTCCTACTTAGTGCATCCGCCACTACATTGGCTTTTCCCGGATGGTATTTGATTTCACAATCATAATCTTTAAGTAATTCCATCCACCTCCTTTGTCTCACGTTCATCTCTTTTTGATTAAAGACATACTGCAAACTTTTATGATCAGTAAACAAAGTGCATTTTGTTCCATAAAGATAATGTCTCCACAATTTCAATGCAAATACAACTGCGGCCAATTCAAGATCATGGGTAGGGTAATTCTTCTCATGTGGTTTCAACTGGCGGGAAGCATAGGCAATCACCTTGTCCCTCTGCATCAATACACAACCCAAACCCGTGATAGATGCATCACTATACACAACCAAATCATCGGTACCTTCAGGCAAGGCAAGTATAGGAGCTTCACACAACTTCTTTTTCAACATTTGAAATGCATTCTCCTGCTTATCAGTCCACTCAAACTTTACTCCTTTCTTTGTTAGTTCAGTCATGGGCTTGGCTATTCGGGAGAAATCCTGAATGAATCTTCTATAATATCCAGCCAAACCAAGAAAACTTTTAATCTCAGTAGGAGTCTTTGGCTGCTCCCACTTTGAAACAGCTTCAATCTTTGAAGGGTCCACTTTAATACCTTCCGATGAAATAACATGACCAAGAAACTGCACCTCTCGAAGCCAAAACTCACATTTAGAAAACTTGGCATACAACTTCTTCTCCCTCAACACCTCCAAAACTGCTTTCAAGTGCTCACGGTGCTCATCTTCTGACTTAGAATAGATCAAAATATCGTCAATAAACACAATAACAAAATGATCTAGAAAGGGACGGCATACCCGATTCATTAAATCCATAAACGCGGCTGGAGCATTAGTCAACCCAAATGGCATGACCAAGAACTCATAATGACCATATCTAGTCCGGAAAGCTGTCTTTGCTACATCCTCCTTCTTAACCTTCAATTGATGATAACCGGACCGCAAATCTATCTTTGAAAAATATGAAGCACCATGTAGTTGATCAAAGAGATCATCAATTCGCGGAAGAGGATATTTATTCTTAACCGTTCGCTTATTCAACTCACGGTAGTCTATGCACATGCGCATAGTTCCATCCTTCTTTTTAACAAAGAGAACCGGAGCTCCCCAAGGCGAGGAACTAGGTTGAATGAAACCTTTGTCAAGTAATTCCTGAAGTTGGGACATTAACTCTTTCATTTCTGTAGGAGCTAATCGGTAAGGTGCTTTAGCAACAGGTGTAGCACCGGGAATAAGATCTATCTGAAAAGTAACTTCACGGTCAGGAGGGATACCGGGAAGATCTTCGGGAAACACATCGGGAAAATCGGATACTACATCAACACTAGCAATAGAAGGCTTCTCCTTTCTCACATCAATAAACACAATAACAAAATGATCTAGAAATGGACGGCATACCCGATTCATTAAATCCATAAACGCGGCTGGAGCATTAGTCAACCCAAATGGCATGACCAAGAACTCATAATGACCATATCTAGTCCGGAAAGCTGTCTTTGCTACATCCTCCTTCTTAACCTTCAATTGATGATAACCGGACCGCAAATCTATCTTTGAAAAATATGAAGCACCATGTAGTTGATCAAAGAGATCATCAATTCGCGGAAGAGGATATTTATTCTTAACCGTTCGCTTATTCAACTCACGGTAGTCTATGCACATGCGCATAGTTCCATCCTTCTTTTTAACAAAGAGAACCGGAGCTCCCCAAGGCGAGGAACTAGGTTGAATGAAACCTTTGTCAAGTAATTCCTGAAGTTGGGACATTAACTCTTTCATTTCTGTAGGAGCTAATCGGTAAGGTGCTTTAGCAACAGGTGTAGCACCGGGAATAAGATCTATCTGAAAAGTAACTTCACGGTCAGGAGGGATACCGGGAAGATCTTCGGGAAACACATCGGGAAAATCGGATACTACATCAACACTAGCAATAGAAGGCTTCTCCTTTCTCACATCAATAAACACAATAACAAAATGATCTAGAAATGGACGGCATACCCGATTCATTAAATCCATAAACGCGGCTGGAGCATTAGTCAACCCAAATGGCATGACCAAGAACTCATAATGACCATATCTAGTCCGGAAAGCTGTCTTTGCTACATCCTCCTTCTTAACCTTCAATTGATGATAACCGGACCGCAAATCTATCTTTGAAAAATATGAAGCACCATGTAGTTGATCAAAGAGATCATCAATTCGCGGAAGAGGATATTTATTCTTAACCGTTCGCTTATTCAACTCACGGTAGTCTATGCACATGCGCATAGTTCCATCCTTCTTTTTAACAAAGAGAACCGGAGCTCCCCAAGGCGAGGAACTAGGTTGAATGAAACCTTTGTCAAGTAATTCCTGAAGTTGGGACATTAACTCTTTCATTTCTGTAGGAGCTAATCGGTAAGGTGCTTTAGCAACAGGTGTAGCACCGGGAATAAGATCTATCTGAAAAGTAACTTCACGGTCAGGAGGGATACCGGGAAGATCTTCGGGAAACACATCGGGAAAATCGGATACTACATCAACACTAGCAATAGAAGGCTTCTCCTTTCTCACATCAATAAACACAATAACAAAATGATCTAGAAATGGACGGCATACCCGATTCATTAAATCCATAAACGCGGCTGGAGCATTAGTCAACCCAAATGGCATGACCAAGAACTCATAATGACCATATCTAGTCCGGAAAGCTGTCTTTGCTACATCCTCCTTCTTAACCTTCAATTGATGATAACCGGACCGCAAATCTATCTTTGAAAAATATGAAGCACCATGTAGTTGATCAAAGAGATCATCAATTCGCGGAAGAGGATATTTATTCTTAACCGTTCGCTTATTCAACTCACGGTAGTCTATGCACATGCGCATAGTTCCATCCTTCTTTTTAACAAAGAGAACCGGAGCTCCCCAAGGCGAGGAACTAGGTTGAATGAAACCTTTGTCAAGTAATTCCTGAAGTTGGAACATTTACCTTCATGAACATTCTTGCAAAAAGCACACCAAGACCCATTCTTCTTTTTATCTTTGTCACCACTTGAGCTAGAATTCCCACGAAACTTCTTATTATTATTATTGTAGTTAGATGACCAATTTGACCCTCTTTTGAACCCTGCTTTCTTGTCATCAACCTTCACCACAACTCTCTCGCCTTTGAAGTCATCATCCAACCTCTTTGACTCCTTAATAGCCGCTGATAAAGTCACATGTTGTCTACATAATCCACGATAATTAGCGGGAAGACCATCACAATAAGCCTCAATTTGGTCCTCCTGCCTTCGAACCAAGTGTCCAACAAACTTCAACTTCTCCATAAACGAGTGTGCATAATCAGAAATTGCACCGGGTTTAGCAACCAACGATCTAAACTCCTTTTCAATCAACCTTAACTCACGCGTTCCCACATACTCCTCCAGAAATTTCTCCTTAAAAGTTCCCCAAGGCATAACTGCAAGTACCTCAGGAGCCATAGACACTGTAGTAGCCCTCCACCAATTACGGGCATTCTTCTTCAACATCCTACTAGCACACAAAACCTTCATATCATCCGGACAATAACAAGATGCAAAAACTACCTCAATGTCCTCGATCCACTCCATAGCACCCACTGCATTTTGGGTACCATCAAACTCCTTGGCACCACATTTCTGAAACTTTCATATTTGAAGTTATTAACACGAGGTGCATTAACAACTCCAAGTCCTCCACCATTAACTTCATTAACACCCACGGCTGCCATGGATGGTTCAACACTTTGGGAGGGATTAGAGTAATTCCCTTCCGAACGCTCACCCCTTTGTTCACTCCCAATCCTTTCTGCATTTCTTTCAGCCCTCAATTGAGCTAACTCTTCTTCATTTCTCATTAAGAGAGCTCGGATAGCTCTCAATTCTTCATGTAATTGGGCTTGATTGGGAACCTGCTCTATTACCGGGTTTGCCCTATCTACTTCAGAGGCGGTTGGTGGATCACCAAGACGGCGATTTTGTGCACGGGGTGGCCTTTGCTCTACTTCATTTCCAGCACCGTTTCCATTAGGAGGAATACCACCACCATTTCCTCCTGTTCTCTGGTTACTAGCTCTAGTGTTTGCCATTAATTCTACAAAGCAACGACGACGGTTAGCAAGAATTAAAGAGTGACTACATATGTTAAGGCTCTACTACATTTAACTACATTATCACACACAATAACAAGCCTTAAATCACACTCTCACTCACTCCCCAACCCGTCCTAGAGCATTCCACTTCATTAGCTAGGCATCCTACTTAAGCCTAACCTACTTCTCATCGGTCTAAGTCCAAAATCCTACGGCATAAGTCGAATTTTGGTTCACTTAAACCAATTCTCTGATACCAACTTGTAACACCCGACGTTTAAAAATATGGGTTTTCAAAAATCTTTCACCTAACGGTGTTAAATTGCGGAAGTAAAGACCGTAAAAGTCAAAACCGATAAAAACATTTCGGTTTCTGCGTTTAGTTGGTGTTACATGCCATATCAAACATTAGTTCAAATGAAAACCCAACGGTTGCCCAACATTAAACAACCGTTCACACATTATTACATAAATTCGACATCAAAATGAAATGTAATCTAAAGTCTCCATAATAAGCAACTATGGGTAGCTAAGGCTCCTGCATTGCATCTACCCAAGCTCACACGTCCTGCATCTAGTTTCCATCAAGCTAAACCTGAGGGAACAACCACATTAAAGAAACAAGTGTTAGCTATAAGAATAGCTAAGTAAGATAACACTTAATTTAAAAGCATTTGTCCAATTAAAAAAATCTTCATTATTAGACAAGTTTCATTAGGCACAACACACATCACACGAATCTGCATATCAACTTCATATCAAATAGGATGGATCACCCTAAATGTGCCTATCCTGCATTACTTCATTACACACGTTTAACCACATAACTGCTTTCTACATTGACTGCTTTACTACGTTTTAACTGCTTTACTACTTTAACTGCTTTACTACGTTATTAACTGCGTTAATGTGTAACATAAGTTACACCCGACTAGATGACAAACCCCACACGGTTGTACATCAAGCGTCGTTAAGGAATGGCAAGCCAATCCAAGAGTAATCCGTATATGGAGGTTGGTCAAACCCCTCGTATTACTCGCCCTGCATTATAAAGACCATGTTGCAAGGAGCCACCCAAGCAACAACTACGTCAACGCACTTAGCCGGGCTAGGGCAAGTACGGGTTAAGCTTAACACTTTCCTGCATCAAAGTTTAACGAGCTCGATCCTGCATTATTTAGTTTAGGTGACTGCATTACCTAAACATTTACTACGTTTACTGCTTTTACGTTTTGGGCCCTTAAACGTGCACGTGTCATGGCAACTTAACGAGTCTAGTGTACTAGTTGAGCAAGCCATACAATCATGCACATATCAACAATCAACAACATACACTGCATCTCAAAGCATCACAAGCTACTTGGTAATACTACATAAACTGCATAGCAATATACTACATTAAGCAATACTTCATTTCACTACGATAGGGTCTGCATTTCAGGTCTCATGGTCAACTACATATCCCATAATACCTCCCGTGTAACCCGAGATACCCACATATATCATAAGTTACCGTTAAGGAAGTTATAAGTATGAAACCTTTGCTTGTTGAACCCTCAGCGTGACAAAAGTAGTGTATCTTACCTCGATACGATTTAACGACAAGCTACTAGCACAATACAACGATGACTAGGTGTCTCCAATAACCTAGAACAAGTATAAGATCGAAATATAAGCTAAATGACACATTTTGTGAAGTCTGGGCATGTGGTGCGCCGCACCTTCCATGTGGTGCGTCGCACCAATCCTCCAGGGAATTTTTATCAACAAAGGGGTGCGCCGCACCTACACTTTGGTGCGTCGCACTAATCCTCCAGGGAATTTCTAACAACTAAGGGTGCGCCGCACCAGCCCTTTGGTGCGTCGCATATCGGGGTGTACCAAAAACCAAACTGGCCAGTGGTGCGCCGCACCCCCCACATTGTGCGTCGCACCAACTCTCCAGAGAATTTTTATCAACAACTGGGTGCGCCGCACCAGCCCTTTGGTGCGTCGCACCAGGGGTGTCGACCAGAAAACCCAACTTTGTTCTTTGATCAAACGAATTCCATACGAACCCATACCCCAAATCCAACCTGGGGACTTAAAATTAACCCATTTCATTGCACTTTCATCATCCATTTTCAGCCTATGAATCCTTTAATCCTTTACTTCATAAATCAATCATTTAATCACCCGAATAACATCAAATTGATGAACGTTTAATCAAATAACCCAACCCAAACCCTTATGGCCTGGATTAAGACTAATATAAGACTTACAAAATCAATTCTCAACTGAGGAATACCTACATTACCTGTAATTGGTGATAAAGATCCAAGATTTAAGCAATACACGATCGATTCGGCTCCAAAATGAATAAGATCTAGGGAGAAATGAGAGAGGGAAGGGAGGGGATCAACTAGGGCTTGTTTGAGAGGAAGAAAATCTGCTTAAAGCTCTCAAATGACAACCCTTATGCCTCTAAACCCGTTTTTGACTTTACACACATGTCAAGACTAGCCCCTAAGCTTCCTAATCCTTCTTTATTGGTCACAAACTACATTATTGACCACATACAACATTAATCCTTCATTAAATGTCACTACATAGACATTATCTTCATATTACACACATTTATACTACATTAACATTTAGGCTTACAAGCCTCACACATAACACACATTAGCTACATATAAACATTTAAATCTAAAATAGACTTAACGACACACACAATATTGACTTAACGGCATTAGTCAACTAGTAAAGAAAAGTTTGGGATGTTACACTTATTGCCATTCACCACCCAAGAAATTGCGCCCCTGTTCCACTCAAGAACGACATGGTGGGAGTTTGGAAATCAATCGCCAAACTGAACTCCCACCTAAATGTTTTTGAGGTTTCACTGGAGAACTTTTTTATAGGTACAGTTGGAAACGGCGAAACCTTAAGATTCTGGATCGACAAATAGTTGGGTGAGAAACCATTATCTGTCACCTACCCGAACCTTTTCATCCTGGAGAAACACAAAGATTGTCTCATCAAGGATCGATGTACAGGAAATGGACGTTTTTCGCAATGGGAATGGAACTGGTCCTGCCCCCCTTCTTCTTCGACCGAAGTTCACCAATTCCAAGATATGTTATCACGGATTTCAAGCCTCTCTTTATCCAGTGCCTCGGAATCCTGGGCCTGGGACCGAGATCCCTCTGGACACTACACTGTTAAGTCCATGAAATCTCTCCTTTACTCGGTTCTGCATGGTCCAAACGAATGGACTTTTCCTTGGAATTCAATCGCCCCCGTTAAAGTAAACCTTATGGCATGGCGTCTCCATCTGAATCGCCTTGCAACTTCAGATCAACTGCTCTTGCGAAACATCCAGTTGCCATCTCCCACCTGCTCCCTTTGCAACCAACACAACGAATCAGCGGATCATCTTTTTCTTCATTGCACCTTTGCCGACTCTCTTTGGAGCATCATATGTACGTGGTGCTGCTTACCAGTCACCAAACCAACCTCGATCAGGGACTTATTTGAATGGCATAAAACCGCCTCCAACAATCCGAAGAAAAGCGAGCTCATCAACTTAGTTATCCTCTCCTATTGCTGGGTAATCTGGAAATCAAGAAACGACTCCCTTTTCTCAGGAAAGGCTCCATCCATCCGTTTCGCGACCAAAGAAATTAAAGGAACAAGCTACCTTTGGTTGATAAACCGAGCCCCCAAAAGAAACATCTCCTGGACGCAATGGAACTCTTTCATTTTCTAATTTTAATAGACCCTTGTACTTATTTTTCCCTGGTTATTATTGGTTTCTTAATCAATAATGCTAATTTCAATGTTGTTAGCTTTAATTATTTTGTTAGTGCAAGTTTTGTAATTATGTAATAGAATAGTCCTTGATTTAATGTAGTAAGTGTGGAAGGTTTGTGTTGTAATTAGATAAGGACTTAGTTGTAATTAAGGAGAGGGTTTAGAGCAAATGTTGGCCCTATATAAACCCCCCACCTCCCATTTGTAAAAAACCTTTATATAATATAATTCCCTTTCTCCCTTTCTCTCTCTAACTCTCTCTCTCTCACACTCATAAGCCTTATACCACGATTTAGCATTGTTTACATTTGGTATCAGAGCAAAATCACAACTGCCCAAATTTCGAGCCGAAAACCGGATTTAGTACACAATTTCTGAAAACCGGTTTTAGTACTAAATTTACCAAAACCTGTTTTAGTACTAAATTTCTGAAACCCTGTTTTAGTACTAAATTTCAGAAACCTGTTTTAGTACTAAATTTACCAAAACCTGTTTTAGTACTAAATTTACCAAAACCTATTTTAGTACTAAATTTCTGAAACCCTGTTTTAGTACTAAATTTCTGAAACCCTGATTTAGTACACAATTTCTGAAAACCGGTTTTAGTACTAAATTTACCAAAACCTGTTTTAGTACTAAATTTCTGAAACCCTGTTTTAGTACTAAATTTCTGAAACCCTGTTTTAGTACTAAATTTCTGAAACCCTGTTTTAGTACTAAATTTCTGAAACCCTGTATTAGTATTTAAAAAAAATAATAAAAAAAAATGTCAACTATTATACCGAATGAGTTTGTTGAGACGGTGTTAGATTTTTTAATGGGTGAACAGCCAAGTTGGGAAGAAATACGTCGTCATGATAATCACATTTGTATGTGTTGTACCAGTTCGTTTCCATGTGGAGTGGTTATTTTTGAGGAAAAACAAGTCAATGTGGAAATATTTAAGACAATCATGACACAACACAACAATTTTCAACTTGAAATTAAGCAACTCAAATCTGAGAACAAAGAGCTCAAATCTGCTAATAATTTCAGTTTGTCCGCCATGGAAAGTCTTCAATCTGAAGTTGATCGAATCAAATCTGAGAACAAAGAGCTCAAATCTGCTAATGATCTCATTTTGTCAAACATGGAAAGTCTTCAAAAAGACAATGATCATTTGCAGTCAAAGATTATCAATTTAACCAATGAGTTGGATATTTCTTATAAAGAGCTCATTGAAACCATCCTCGAAACCCAAGTTAAAGAACTTGTTTTGCAACAACAACTTTGTAAGCTCAATCGTGATTTGCAAAACAAGTCCACTTCTTCGAAGAATAATGAGCAAACATGTTTGAAGTTAATCCAACAACTTCAAGCTCATTCCTTGTCATTGGAGACTCAACTTGCAACCAAATCAAATCAAGTGAATCCTTCTTCAACTCGTGCTCCAAAATCACCTCTTCTCAACCAAACCACTCCATCTCCAACTAAAACAAAAATCATTCCTTCAAATGCCCAACCAAACCACAATCACCCAACATTATCAACCAATACCAAGCAACACCCTTCCTTCAAAACCAAAACAAATCCTCACAACACCAAACCATCTCACCAAAACAATAAACACCCACAACCATCTTTCAAACCAGCTCATACCACTCCCAAATTCTCCAAAGACCCTCATTCCACCAAAACCAAAATCCTTCTACCTAAACCTCATCAAACCCTCAAACAAATGAACCCATATTACACACCTCGCAAGACCGGGTCTCCCTTCAAGCCTATAAACAGCCATTGCCAGATATTCAAGGATTCCACCACCGGAATCATTCGTTATAGAAATCTATATGGCTGGTTCTCTCATACTAAACCCAAACTAAAACCTAAAAGCACTCCCATTAAATATTCTCTCTCTGAGTTGTTTAAGTTGGCACCACGAGTCATTCACCCTCGTGTGCAAAAAATGTTTTACTATGCACAACCTTCTACTTCTCTCTTCAAATATCCAGTTGGACCCACCCTTACATGGGTTCCAACGTCTGGATCCAAGTAGGTGGTTGTGATTTGGCTTGTACACATATGAGTGTACAACCCATTCAAAACATGTGTAATTGAGACGTTACTTCATAGTTATACCTTTCATTTACCGTTATTGTCATCAATCATTGTGCATGATGAACACGTTACATGTGTTCATCATGAGGGGGAGAAAAGCGTCAGAGATTGATTATCCTTTTAAGGGGGAGCACATTGCCTTGTCTAATTCTTTGCTCCAAAAATTATGCTCGGGTTGAGGGGGAGTTAAAAGGAAAATTAGTCTTGGATCTTTTAGTATGTTTTTATTGTATATTTTGAAAGGAGTGATTGAGTGAGGGGGGCAAGATTTAGAGAAGATTTCGCTCATACGACAAGTTGAGGGGGAGCTAAAGCGACAAACCATTTTCTGGATTAATTATCTGTTATTGAGAAACTTGTGTGTTTGAGGGGGAGCGAGACAGACAATCAACGACTGTAATGTAAGAACCAAGTCAAGTTTTACACTCAACACTAAGCCAAGCTTCTGCACTTCATTCCAAGCTTCCGCTTTCCACAAGAAACCCAAGTCTTCGCCTTCGCTTTCACAGAATGCTTGAGAATTCAAAAAAGTCAAAGTTGCTCGAAGACGATGAAGATAAAGAGAAAGCTACAAAGTCTACTCAACATTGAAGATTTTCAACAAATGGGCTTATCACGTTTATTTAAAGATCCATATCATAGAACCCCCAACCGACCATCTGATCCGAAATTTCATTTCATTCCCAAGCGCCCCTGGAAAGAGAAGTTCAGTGAATACAAGAAAAGGGCCTTCAATGATCAAAGGACTCATCAAGATAAACCCGAATCGTCAACCAAGAAAAGAAACAGAAGACAAAGAAAGAAGAAAAGGACTAGACGATGAACCTTCACAAAACTGCACTAAAGGGGGAGATTGTTAGCTTTAATTATTTTGTTAGTGCAAGTTTTGTAATTATGTAATAGAATAGTCTTTGATTTAATGTAGTAAGTATGGAAGGTTTGTGTTGTAATTAGATAAGGACTTAGTTGTAATTAAGGAAGGGGTTTAGAGCAAATGTTGGCCCTATATAAACTCATCACCTCCCATTTGTAAAAAACCTTTATATAGTATAATTCTCTTTCTCCCTTTCTCTCTCTAACTCTCTTTCTCACACTCATAAACCTTATATCACGATTTAGCATTGTTTACAATGTTCAAAAAAAAATAAAAATTTCATGGATATGGCTTGAAGGCTAAAGACTAAGACTTTAGACATTTTGCTTTGTATTTCAGTCATAATGCCTAAGAGTTATTTGCCCGGTTGTAAGTTTATTATGTTATTCGACTATTTGTATGACTTTCTCGATTCGACCGATTTAATTTATTTACATTTTAGTTTGACCGTATGTAATATTCCACGTGTTTCTGCTAGTATTTTTTTGCATTCCAAATTTTCGCCATAAATGGGGTGTGACATATTTTCTTCCAAGTGTTCGATGTAATGTCTTTAATGGATATTCATGTGCAAAAGAGGTTATTTCAAAAAAAAATAAGGATCTGATAGTTAAACTAGGGATTGATCATTCTGATCATGTGACAAAGAGGAGAAAAAGATTCTTAATTTATTAAAATATACGAGCTCCATCAAGGTCTTAAAATACAGTACCAAAATTATTAATGTTTTTACTTATTGTATACCCTAGCTAGGGAATCTTTTAGCTCTATGATCAAAGGAAGCAACCAAAATAAGAGTTGAAAACAATATTTGATCAGTCTTGATGAGAAAGTTCTATAATGGCAGCGCGCACTTAACAAACAGAAAGTTCTGAGTAAATTTAATGCATTAATTAAAGGTTAGTTGAAAGAGATGAATGGTTAAACATGATAATCCTACCTCCATTAACTGTCATGTATACAGGTAAATCGAAAGAGATGAAGGGCAAAAAGAAGAAAGTACAAGTGAAAGAAGAACCAAAAGATGAGAAGATTGGTTATGTAGATCAAATCAAAGAAAAATTATGGATTTAGCTTGACTAAGTAATTTCTCTGTAGACACGTACAGACACAAAATGAATTCTATATGTTGCCTTTTATAGGAACTAGAAGGAAGGCAACACATTTGAGATCTAGATGTTGACATGACGGTGGTTGTCGATCTCTCATTCGTTCTGACATTCTGCAACTGATGCATTCTTACTTCTTTTCCATTTTCGGGATGAAAGCAAAAACCTTATTTCTAATTCAACTTGTTATGTTTCCTTTGAAGATAAAATGAGTTGCATAACAGTCGTAACTCTGTCATGTGACTATTTGTCTTATTGTCTTTATGAATCCTTCTCGCCTTTGACTTAGAAATGGATAAGGATAACTTGTCATTCTTGTTGTTGACTCATTAATGACTTGCTGATGACTTACCTAAGCGATTGAGCTTCTCAACGAATCTAGATCCTAACATTTTGTTTAATGGTCATGCAAACGAGTTATCTTGTACATGAATTTTTTTTTAGATTTTGTGCCTTTTCCTATTCATCATTACATTTACTTATAATAACTTTATCGATAATTATATATGTTTACATATAAAACTCTTCAAATTTTGTATCTAAATGTAGCAAATACAAAAAAAAAATGAACAAAAATATATTTATTTTTTATTATTTTTGTTGAATCAATATATTAACCTTTTCTCCTAGAATATTTTTGTTGACCATACATAACGATAGGTAGTAGACAGTCATGGATGCAAGGATAGATAGACCGGTGGTAGCTATCACCGGGTTTGGTGGTGGGTTTTTGTTTTGTTTCTTTTATTTTGATTGGATATTTAGATAAATAGTGGTGTATTATGTTGTATTATAAATGAGAAGGTGACGCATTATATGAAAGAAAAGAAGATGATAGTAGATTAGGCTGAAAGGAGTGAGGCTACATATGAAGGAGGGGACTTGTGTCATGTGGTGTCATGTCACCAAGTGGGTAGCCCCTCAAAATTGGGGGAGTGAGGCTATTTACAAGGGGTGAGAGACTTATGTCATTTGTCACTTAGTAATGATTGTTTTTTTTTTTTTTTTTTCTTTTTTCAACTCCATTTTTTAAAAAAAATATCATCTTTTCATAGATAAAATACATAATAAATAAAAAATTTTAGTTTGAAATCCATTACAAGTTATACATAATTTAGATTAATCTACAATAGTTAAAGAGTGAATGGAAAATTATATATACAAGCCTTTCCATATTTCAAACTAATATAACTAATATGTAAATATACAATAGTAAAAGGGGTAAAATGAAAACTGATTTAAATAATACTTGATATTAGGGGTGAGCTTGGGTCGGTTTTGACCTAAAACCGAAACCCAAACCGAAAGTTTCGGTTTTTGAAAATTAGAAACCGTTGGACTCGGTTTTGCTTCGGTTCGGTTTCTCGGTTTTTCGGTTCGGTTTGGGTCGGTTTTCGGTTTTTTTACACAATATTAATATACATCTATTTACTTTTCAACTAATCGTGATCAAGTAATAACCGTTGTTGTTACGTTCTTTTTATGTCTCGGTGCTCTAATGGAGGCATGGAGCAGTTATAATAAACAAATTAACACTTACAAGCAAAAGTATATATATCACATGCACGTTTAGTTATAATAAATCATGGCTCGTAACCTCCTAACGAATCATATATAATTACACAGGATGGTCATAAAGATTCTTAAACAAATTATATTTGTTTGTAATTGGCTGCTAAGTAAAGTTAGATAGCATCATCATAATAATAATATAACTAATAACAAAAAGTAGATATAAATCACTTAACACCAATAAATATAAATGTAAAAACATATAAATATAAAATAAAATAAATTATATATGTATTTCGGTTCGGTTCGGTTTTGACTATCGGTTTTTGCATCTAAAACCGAAACCCGAACCAATCCGTTCGGTTTTTAGAAAACAAAAACCAAACCAATCGGTTTGATTCGGTTTTCGGTTTCTTCGGTCCGGTTTTCTCGGGTTTTTTCGGTTTTCGGTTTTCCGGTTCGGTTTTTGCTCACCCCTACTTGATATATAGGCCGCGTACTTGACCACCACACCATCCACCACTTCATCTTCTCCAAAAGTCTAAAACTTCAAATCTTCGATCCTGCAACAAAAAAACAGAGAAAAAAACCTCAAATAAATAAAAATAATTCAATAAACATAATAAAAACAAACTAAAAAGTATCGAAAATTGAAAAAGCAAAGAAAGAAGAGGCGATCGATTTCTATCGCCATTTTCGTTTTTTTGGCCCTAACACCACCTCGGGCCGGTGTAGCCAGCGAGGGGAGCGGCGAACGGGGGGAATCGCCCCACTCCCCTCGGTCTTAGTAGTGAGAATGTAGTGATGACGTAGTAGTACTTTTAGAAGGTTGAGAGGTGAACGGTTACCTCGGTTCACGTATGAGCAAAATCTTTTCTTTTTATTTTTACATAGAAAAAATACTTCGAAGATGAACCTGTTCCCATGCAATAGTCAGGAATTCTTGACGATATCGAGCTGGAACAACTTGTTCTTCCTGAATACCCCGATTCAAGGCCAAAGAGTTTCCTGCCGCTACCATATAGTATTCATCTGTACCCGGTGATAAATAAAGCATCCGCGCCCCTTTTGATTTCTCGTAAATTTTATAAAACGGACTTTCTAGAGACCCCCAACGACCAATCCTCGCATGAATTGCTAAGGATCCAATAAGTCCAACATTTATTCCCTCAGATGTGTCAATTGGGCAAATGCGCCCATAGTGACTAGGGTGAATATCTCGTATTGGAAAAGTAGCAGTATGGTACTCTTTCTACCACTATGTTAATATAGAGACGGTTTCAAAAAAATAAATAACTAACTTTCAAATCTCGATTATTGGATGTACCTGACCAATCAAAAACTTACACTTGGCAGATTATATGGTTGCCACATATACCCGAGTACATCCAATAACCAGGATTTGAAATTTATTACATTACATAGACATTTTATGAGATCTTTACATAACATAGACATTTTGTCATAGTTAGTTACATCCATAGGTGTCCTTCCACTTGCAGTGCAGTGGTTGGACATAAGGCAATAGTCTCTTTGTGATGGGTGAGGTCTCAGGATCAAACCTTGAAAGGGCAGGGTTTTATCCCTAATTAGTGTCGTGCCTTCGGGCGGCTAGTTAGGGGTTTTTCCTCCTACCGGGTATTGGAGGGTGAGAAGGTATGTAAAACTAGCTTAAGCTAGAGCCTTCGCTGCGATGATTAATCCACACCTTTCAAAAAAAAAGTTAATCATACTAATAATCCTAAATTGTATTCTCAAATATGAGCTTTTAGAAGGAGACAATAAATTACATATGGGTTGAAAACATCCCTCAAAAAGAAATGTTGTATTTATTTATACGAAATGTTACAAATAACAATAGAAGAAATCTGACGTCTTCTAACCAAGTTAGGCATCAGATTTGACTACTCTACTCGTTAGGAGAAGCTCGTGCAAATAGTCCAAAAGCTGGATTTATGACTGTAAATCCTCCATCAAGCACCAGATTATGCCCACTCATATACCGAGACTCGTCGCTAGCTAGGAAAAGGGCAGCTTCTGCAACATCATTTTCAGCAAGAGTAGCCCCTTTGAGGTTTGAATAAACTTTCGAGTATTTATCCGGATGATCATTTATGTAGTTATTAGTCAATGGTGAAGGTATAAAATACGGTGATAAGCAATTTACACGAATTCCATGCTGGCCAAGCTCGGCCGCAGTGTTCTTAGTTAACCCGACAAGTGCATGTTTTGAGCTTGAATAGGCGTGAGAAATGATCCCTCCAATACTTCCAGATACACTTCCCATCATAATAATGCTTCCACTACGAGCCGGGATCATGGCTCGAGCTGCGTGCTTGGTTCCTAGAAATACACCGGTTACATTGACACTCATGACACGTTCAAAAGTTAATTGGTCATTGTCAAGAATATTGGGCTTTCCGTCATCTAAGATAGCTGCATTATTAACCATTATGTCTAGCTTGCCATATTTTAGAAGTGTTACGTTGATGGCATTTTCGACATCTGATTCAATAGTAACGTCGCAGTGAACAAATGAAGCCTTGTCAAGACCGATATCTTCGCATACAATTTGACCCAAGTCATCTTGGATATCCGCAATTACGACTTTGGCTCCATGCTTGACGAATAGCCTTGCCGTTGTTTCTCCAATCCCCTGAGCTCCACCAGTGATAAATGCTACTTTCATATCCAACCTGAAGATCACGAAGAGATCAAGTATAAATTATAAATGGTAAAACTACTTTTTTTATAAGAAGCAAGATCGATGGATTGTATAGATCTTTTAGACTAGAATATATACGTGATTCTTTACTAACATGACTGTCCTTCTAAGGGAAAGAGTAGGAAACCCAACTATGGTCTAAGCTACTAGAGTGAACGGCCGGTGAGGCTTTAAAAATGGTCTAGTAAGTGGTTACTCCACATGGCCACTAATTATTGGGGGCTTGGGGCCTCCAATTTTAGAAAACTCGTTATATTCATCGTAACTTCAAATAAAACGATGGCGTCAAGATGAGAAAAAACAATATGGCCTCATTTATGGTTATTGTAGTTGTGTTTTTATAAACTTGTTTTTATGCACGATAATTAAAAAGTGCAATAATAACTAAACATATTTACACAAATTTTACTTATAAGTATCGGATCCTCTATAATATACTTGAACCCAACATGTCTAACACTTTTATATGGATTTACGGTGGTGAGAATTTGAATCAAGCGACTTTTGATGTTAACAAGTTAATTACATATTGTGTAAACTTTTTCTGCATATGATAAAAGTTTTCACATTATAGTATCTCCCCATTTTAGGACATCGACCTTCAAATTAAATTCGTTTACCGCTTCAATATATATATATATATATGTATATATATGTATATATATGTATATAACAGTAAAACAACATAACAATAACAATATTTAATCGGAAATCTACTATTGCACATAATAACATACTTAATACACTAACACTTAGGTTACCTTGGAACAATTTGTGAAATCTTTGCCATGGTTTTTGGTTGAAAAGAGAATCCGCTATATATAGATCCCTTTTTAGATAGTTGGTGCTACTAATAATATGAAGGTATTGATGCTTGCTTTGTACGATTTGCACTGAAAGTAGATGCCTTTAAATAGGTAACAGAACCATGTGTAAAGGGTATTTTGTCATTTTAGTCTTTAAGTTAACATTGTTTATTTTGATTACAAAGTTATGCAACTTAAATTTCAATTTTTGATAGTAAAAGAAGTCTAAAATTTATAATTGTTTAAGAAGGGGTAAGAAATTAATTTATTACTTTTAAATATAGTTTCATAAAGTAATATGTTTTACAACTTACTTGGACATTCATGTATACCAATAGAATGATGTAGCATGTGTGTCATGACAAACGTCGACATGGAACTATTGTCTTTTATACAAGGATAGCTAGAATCATGTTTTTTTTTTTTTGACAAGTGAATTTTACCTCAGACGCGTATGATGTGTGCTAATCGCACAACGAAAGGGTCCCGCACTAAGCGGATCTTAAATAGCCTTTCTCACCATACCACCTCCTTAATTGGAAAATACCGTCGAGGAGAACCTACCAAGGCTCGAACTCGAGACCTTGGAGTAAACTCCCCCGGGGCCCCGCATAGCAGGTTTAGTAAAACACCCCTGACCACTGGGGTTTAACCCAGTGGTTAGCTAGAATCATGTATGTGTGATACATGACGGTATATGGCTTATTAGATTTAAGAATCATAAGAGTTTTTCACGTTTAATTATAACTAGATTATTACCCGCGTAATACGCGGGAAACATATATAATTAATGACATGTTAAATTTTTATAATATCATAAGTTGAAAAATATTTAACCAGGTAAGAATTAAACCACAAAAAAACATGAAGTTACATTAGTGTTGTTTAGATTCCGGTTAACAGTGACCAGACAGTTGAAAAATGGATACATAATCTATTAGAGGTTTCGCTAAGTAAGGTTTTCGTTTCTTTTGGTGTCTTTCATTCATCCGATATGTCTGCATTGTCATTGTACTTGTGCTTTAACGTTTTGCTCGAATAATTTAGTTATCCACTAAAATTACTATGCAATTTAAATATCAATCTATATATCGCATGTTGTGTTAATCTAACTTAAAGCTATGCATAATATCATTGCAATTTTCATTCAATTATTTTTCTGATATATAATTGCGATAGCTTACTATAGACTTCATATTTGTTTTTTAGTTCTTTATTAAGAAGACTGGTTTGACATCCGGTCCGGTTTTCAAAACATTGATTTAAAAATTACAAAATATTAATGATATAAAACTAAATACTTATAACCAAATTTTATTACGCTATATGATAAAAATCTTATACAAAAACATAATTTAGTAAAAACTTATTACATTGAAAAAAAAATTTAATCGTAAAAAATCAAAATTTGATTTTAAAGATGAAAAATGATGTAAAATATAAAATATTAGTTTCCATAATTATATCATTAAAAACATTAATTATTATGTCTACAAATTTAAATAAGGAAATAATAATATTTAAATTTATTAAAATAAAATTAAATCTAAAAAGTTAAAAAAGGTATATGACATCATCATTTGATCTAATGACTCTAATTAAAAGTTGAACTTCATATAAGGGTTCATACTTCTTAAATTATGAATTAAGGTTTCTCTTTTATATATATTTAGGGATTGTGTAAATCAATTTTTTCAATGCAAGAGCACTCACCTCCTTCGCGACAACCAAATCCAAGATAACCACACAAGAATAAAATAGCTTGCAACCTAGCAATAATCACAAATGCATACTTGGTCATCTAACACAATCACAATAAACACAAGGCCAAGATGCCATACTTTACTATCTTTACTAGCATCTCAATGCCCAACCCAACTTCTAAGTAACTCACATTGACATTGAGTTTCTATGGGTTTTTCTAATCTCAATATTCATATCAATATGGCCAAAACTCATTTTATACAAAATCATCATATCATTATCTCATCAATATGGCCATACAATATTTCACCCAAAAACATTATTTACATCCATTTATAATCTCTACCATAAGATCATACTATATTTTTACTCAAAATCTTCATTTTTTTTTAGTTTTGACAATAAAAGCCACCAAAAACTCTTTTATCAAAACATTCATGCAACTACAAATCCATATGTGTCATCACAAGTAAGAATTTAGATGGGTTGCAAGAACCCTAACTTGAGTTTAAGCAAATATCTCACTTTCAAGAAAACGCCAAATTTAGTTCATAATAAGAACCCTAAATTTAAATTACTCCAAATAACCCATTTTTAAGAAATCCCTCAAAACCCAAATTCAACTAGTTGCATGAACCCTAATCTCTAAAATAATTAAAATTAGGTTAAAGGAGTCATTACCTTGAAGAAAAGGGTTAGAATTAAGGATTGGAGCTAAAATTTCTTCCTTACTTCTTTCTTGTGGGTTTCGAAATTTACACCACCACACACACCAAAATCCCCAAATCAAATTGTTATGAAAACCTTGAAGTTATTAATATTGTTTTCTTGGAGAATTTCTTTGATTTAGAAGAAAGACATAACACAATTGAAATGGTAGATTGAAAAGAGAAGAAAAAAGATTGA
>CM067170.1:118183545-118186219 GCA_034093135.1 Erigeron breviscapus | reverse complement strand
GTTGAGGATAGAGCAACCATAACTGAAGCAACTCCAATCACATCTATCCCTGGTGAAGATACTTCGGTATCTGATCCACCAACAGATGCACCCATCCAGGAAACTGGGAAGGTCATCTGGAGACTGACCCTTCTGGTCAGCCCTCAGTTACATTCATGGATCTGGACATGAATGTTAATGACGAGGAAATCCTTATAGAATCTTCGGATTCTGAAGGTACTGAAACAGACTTGGAGATTTTTGAGGCTTCTGTACAAGCTCAAAACCCTTCATCTCCAGTCTCCCTTCCAGACGCATCAATTTCACTTTCACCCTCCCAAGAAAATGTGCCTACTGATATATCTTTCCAAACTTATACCACTCCTTCACCAACTGGGCAATTCTCATTTGCTCGAGAAATGCCACCCCCACCGACGCCGTTGTTCACACCTGAGCATTCTCAGCATGAAAAACACATTGATTTTCCAGTCCTTTCTTCATCCACCACTCCTATTATATCTTCAACTGCTGGCATGACAACTGGGGAGACTTCTTTAAGTTTGCCTCCTCCAGTTGCTCCAGTAGTAACTGCTGCTGGTCTAGTGACACCTTCTCCTTCGTCACTGGACAGTCAAGTTGTCTCAATTCAAGCCGATCTCCAAAACCTTCTAACCAGGGTGGAGGAGATTCAGAAGACACTTGACAAAAACACCAAGTCCTTCTCCAGATACCACAAAGATCACTTGACAAATATTAAGGTGGTTGATCTGGGGATTAATAAGTTCTCATCAAATGAAGACTTGGTGTTCAACAAGTTAAATGAGTTGGTCACTGGCTGCAACAATCTGGCTGGTACTTTGAAGGAAGCCTTTGACCTTACTCAGTCCAAGGTTACAACCTCAATCTCCAATCTGCTTGGCAACACTGTAAGAACATCTGAAGTAGATTTGAGGGAGATTGAAAGGCAGGTAAAGGAATTGATTGAAAAACCTGGCCTAGATGTAACTGAACTTGGAGAGCAGTTGATGACTTCAGTTGGTCAGAAGATAGAGGATACGCTGGGTGCTAGAGAAGCACAATTGATTGAAAGGGTGATGTCTGAGATCACCAAGCTGGCCACTCCTCAGGTTGATCTGGCCCCACTCACCAGTGAGATCAACCAGTTGAGGGGCAGCATTGAGAATTTGAACACCCAGGTATCTCTACATGCTCAATCTTTAGAAAAACTGACAACTGAAGTAGAGAATTTGAAGAAGAAGGATGATAAAGTAAAGGAAAAGGTTGTCTCTGGATTGGATGAAGACTCCAAGATCCTAAATGAATTAAAAACTGGTCAAGAACAAGTTACTGCAAATGTCTTGACTCAGTCAAAGGAGACCAACCATTTGTGGAGGTCTTTCAGGATGATGTGTGGGATTTTCAAAGAGTGTAAGGACATGCAATCATGGCAGCCTCTTGACCGGTTGCCATCTCACCCTCTGAATGGGAAGGTATTAGGGCAGGTCTAGATGCTGCCAAGGGGGAAAGAAGTGCAGTCCTTCCACCAGTTGCACCTGGAAGATCTTCATCTGGAAGACAAGCTGGTTTGGAAATGGTTGTAGCTACCAGTACTGAAGCTGGTGAGCAAGGTGATAGGGGGAATGTGTTGGATAAGGGAAAAGTTTTAGCTGTTGATGCCCAGCCGGCCACTGATGTAATGTTAGAAACTGGCAATGCTGATATACTTCCTCCAGTTTCAGATAGTGATAGCAGAAGACTGGCTAGACTTGGCAATGATATTAAGGAAAGAAAGAAGATGAAACAAAGAAACCAAGTTGAAGCCAGGGCACATCTTGCACAAATCAAGTTGCTTGATATGAGTGATGCCAATCTTTTGGGTATCACTAAGGAGGAGTATGTCAGGATCAAGAATGATCCCAGGATAGTTGACCAGTTGAAAGAAATGCTGGATGTAGAACTGGACAGACACTATCCTGAGGATGAAGCTGAATTTGATGCCAAGAGTTTGAACATTTCAGTGGAGAAGGCTAAAGAGAATAGGGCCAGTGGGATTCTTAAACGAATTGCAAATGTTAAGAAGGTTGTGAAGAAGGTTTTGAATCCACCAAGAAGGATTCCACAACCAAGAAGACCACTGTCAAGAGATGCTGACCTTAGCAAATTTGTTGAACCAACTGGCGAGGTATCTAATGAAGACATTAAGTCCGCTGTACTGGCTGCTGGTGCTGGGAGTATAAAAATTACAAATGAATCTGAAGCTAGAAGCTATTACTCCCAGATCATGTCAACCAGAAGACATAGTGGTACTATCAATAGTGTCAATGTAACAATCAAGCCAGGCACCAAAGTCTTTCAAGTTGAAGTTAGTTATACCAGAGGGCCACTGGTTAAAACTGACAATCCTGGTGCTATGCAGTATGGGTTCAGTGAATGGGTGGAAATGGTAAAGGTGTTGGATGCAAAGGCACAAAAGAATAGGTTTGAGAAAGCTTGGGTGAACTTCTTAAGGGGCAAGATTCAACATAAAGAAAACCTGGAGCAAAAGCTGAATTTTGACCCTGAAGACTCACAACCTATTTCTTCAGTGACCAAGAGAAGAAGAACTGGCGAAGGGCCATCTCATTAAGTTCTTTCTTTTCAGTTATCTACTTGTATTTTGTTTTACATTCTGTAACTTGTATAAATTTCATTTCCT
>CM067170.1:118166045-118178545 GCA_034093135.1 Erigeron breviscapus | reverse complement strand
AAGTACAATTAAGTAGACTTAAAAGCTAAAGTATCGTCACGTCTAATCGTCTTGACGCAGTGACCTTACTCTATTTATTATTTTCTTTTTCTTTTCTGATTTTTCTGATTTTTATTTTGTTTTTCTGACACTATATGACACACATACATAACGACACAAAACATAGACACATTTTACAAAGTTCTTTTTGAGAGACACTGTCACTATAGATTTCTCATTCCAATCAATTGGACTAGCAACTCAAAACGAGTTCGGTCGAAAGCCTTAGTGAACAGATCAGCTAAATTAAAGTCACTCGACACCTTTTCTAGGACTATTAATTTCTTTTCAGCACAATCACGAATAAAATGAAACCTTATGTCTATGTGCTTAGTCCTACTGTGCTTAACATGATTATTGGTAATGGAAATAGTGGACTCATTGTCTATCTTTATGGGAGTACAAAGGAAATTCTGACCGTAATCACGCAGTTGTTGCTGAATCCACAGAACCTGTGAACAACATCCACCAGCTGCCATGTATTCCGCCTCGCAGGACAAAATTGCAACAGATGTCTGCTTCTTACATTTCCATGACACCAATCTCTCCCCTAAGAACTGACATCCACCTGAAGTCTATTTCCTTAAGAACACCAGTTTCCTTCATCCCTGTGAATAAACTAGCAAACTTCTGGAACTGACACAATATTATTACCAATAATACAAAAACAAAACGAACACACACAAATGAAGAGAAACTTTACTATAGATCATCATTTAGACATGATCTTCTATAGTAAATTGTCTGTTACATATTTGAAGTCAAAAAGACAAAGTAAAACTAATTTGAACAAGTCTTCTTGGAACAATGATCATTAGTTTTATGGATTTTTCTCTTTCTTCCATCTAACAAATCTTCAAAGTCCTTGACAGCTTGCTCATGAGACCTCCAAATTTGTTCTTGTTCAGGAGTCAACACTAAAGGTACAACTCTTTGACTTGAGGATCCACAATCCTCTTTGTTGACCTCAACACTCCAAACTTTATCAATTAAAACACGAGGAAAAAGATCTTTTGAAAATTCGAATTCAGTAAAAACTCGATCACTACCCTTTAAAGTATAATGAGTAAGATTGACTTTCTCCTTTTCTAAATTGACTTGTTTAGAAATTGATAAGTCTTTTAAAAGGTCCTGATCCTGTTTTTCAATTAGATTCACATTATCAATTAAAATACTTCCTTTTACAACTCTTCCAACCCCGGAAATTTTTCCGCCTTTGGAATCAACAATACAAACATAAGACCCTTTAACAGAAGTAAACTCCGTTAATAGTCCCTTGTCTTCCAATATGTGCCTGGAGCTTCCACTATTGACAAACCATAAACCTGCGGTCTTCCTTAGCAGCTCCTGCACATTCACAAAAATATTAGTTCTCAAAAGGACCCCTAGCCTTGTTGGCTTTGGGTCTATCATTCTCTTCATCAGAAACCATATCAGCCCAATATCCACCAGTAGGCACCCATGCCTATACTACATGTCTATACTACAATGTCTATACTACAATGTCTATACTACAATGTCTATACTACAATGTCTATACTACAATGTCTATACTACAATGTCTATACTATAATGTCTATACTACAATGTCTATACTGCAATGACTATAAGACAATTGTCTATACTACAATGTCTATACTACAATGTCTATACTACAATGTCTATACTATAATGTCTATACTACAATGTCTATACTGCAATGACTATAAGACAATGTCTATACTATAATGTCTATACTACAATGTCTATACTGCAATGACTATAAGACAATTGTCTATACTATAATGTCTATACTACAATTGTCTATACTATAATGTCTATACTACAATTGTCTATACTACAATGTCTATACTACAATTGTCTATACTATAATGTCTATACTACAATTGTCTATACTATAATGTCTATACTACAATTGTCTATACTACAATGTCTATACTACAATTGTCTATACTACAATGTCTATACTACAATGTCTATACTACAATGTCTATACTACAATGTCTATACTACAATGTCTATACTACAATGTCTATACTACAATGTCTATACTACAATGTCTATACTACAATGTCTATACTACAATGTCTATACTATAATGTCTATACTACAATGTCTATACTGCAATGACTATAAGACAATTGTCTATACTATAATGTCTATACTACAATGTCTATACTGCAATGACTATAAGACAATGTCTATACTACAATGTCTATACTATAATGTCTATACTACAATGTCTATACTGCAATGACTATAAGACAATTGTCTATACTACAATGTCTATACTACAATGTCTATACTACAATGTCTATACTACAATGTCTATACTACAATGTCTATACTACAATGTCTATACTATAATGTCTATACTACAATGTCTATACTGCAATGACTATAAGACAATGTCTATACTACAATGTCTATACTACAATGTCTATACTACAATGTCTATACTACAATGTCTATACTACAATGTCTATACTACAATGTCTATACTACAATGTCTATACTACAATGTCTATACTACAATGTCTATACTACAATGTCTATACTACAATGTCTATACTACAATGTCTATACTACAATGTCTATACTACAATGTCTATACTACAATGTCTATACTACAATGTCTATACTACAATGTCTATACTACAATGTCTATACTACAATGTCTATACTACAATGTCTATACTACAATGTCTATACTACAATGTCTATACTACAATGTCTATACTACAATGTCTATACTATAATGTCTATACTACAATGTCTATACTGCAATGACTATAAGACAATGTCTATACTACAATGTCTATACTACAATGTCTATACTACAATGTCTATACTACAATGTCTATACTACAATGTCTATACTACAATGTCTATACTACAATGTCTATACTACAATGTCTATACTACAATGTCTATACTACAATGTCTATACTACAATGTCTATACTACAATGTCTATACTACAATGTCTATACTACAATGTCTATACTACAATGTCTATACTACAATGTCTATACTACAATGTCTATACTACAATGTCTATACTACAATGTCTATACTACAATGTCTATACTACAATGTCTATACTACAATGTCTATACTACAATGTCTATACTACAATGTCTATACTACAATGTCTATACTACAATGTCTATACTACAATGTCTATACTACAATGTCTATACTACAATGTCTATACTACAATGTCTATACTACAATGTCTATACTACAATGTCTATACTACAATGTCTATACTACAATGTCTATACTACAATGTCTATACTACAATGTCTATACTACAATGTCTATACTACAATGTCTATACTACAATGTCTATACTACAATGTCTATACTACAATGTCTATACTACAATGTCTATACGATATTATCTATACTACATTGTCTATACTATAATGTCTATACTACAATGTCTATACTACAATGCCTATAAGACATTATTGAAGTATACGTGACATGGAGTATACGACCTTAAGCCCAAGCCCATTCATATTATGTGTCAGTATATATATAATTTGTAGGTCTAGGGTTTCAGTTAATGGTTTTAGACTAGTCAGAAAGCTATTCACCGGAACGGGGTAGAGATCTATACCCCGTCCCACCATGATGTATACTCATTTGGTGCTTGTAATCTTATGATTAATGATAATATATGAGTTTTGCATCTGTATTTATCTCCAATTCTTATCATGTATGTGTGATTATGTTAAAAGCCTCAAGAACGATTCAGGTGGATTCCGCACACCTGGATTCGTACAGATCTCGATGTTCTAGGGTCAACGGGACCTTACAGTGGTATCAGAGCAAGGGGAGGAAACTTTGTCTTCCATTCGAGATCTGAATATTGCGAGATTATGGATCTGTTGTTTGATCAGATTAGGGCTTTTGTGTTACAAGCAATTGTCGAAATCTGTGATCTATGATTTTCGTTAATATGAGGTTACCCAGATTCAAAGTCTCAATCAGATTGGGTTGGAACGAACTGAATTAGGGTTTTTAGAAGGCCGCATGAATTGATTGAAGAAGATGAAGATCACACACGATGGTAAAGATACGTATAGATATTCACGTATACAACCTGCTTACCACGTATCTGATCTTAGACAGATCTATGCGTGGTTGTTTCTTGACAGCCTATGCATGTATACGTGATTAAATCCTTGGCTGAGTCGTATACAATTAATGTGTCGTATGTTCTATGTGCCTGTATAAGATATTAGCTCTATGAGATGTTACGTATAAGACATTAGTTCTATATGATGATATATATAAGAGGTTGTGTTATATACGTGGCTTGTTTATACAAGGTTGTCTATAATAGGCTTGACTATACAATGTTAACCTTGTATACGACGTTGATCTTGAACAGTTCTGCACGCAGTTGATCTTGATCAATTCTATCTATACGCAGTTGATGCAGGTACCATCTATACGTGGTTGCCATTGAAAATGTATGCGTGATTAACCTTGGGTTGAGCCTATGCGTGAATAACAGTTTGACAGTGCCTAGATGCGCCTAGATGCGATTTACAGTTTGACCATGGTATGCGCAGTTTCTGATCCTATACGTGATTAAGCCTGTACGTACATGTGATGAAATATGGATTAACATGATTTAATATGGGTTATAAGTGGTGAATGAATTTATCCTAAGTCATTTTTAAGTTCGTTTGAACTTATTAATGAGATAGGATTATCTATGGACCCGTTTATTGGAGAAGTATAGAATGGGAGATAGCTGAAACCGAAGACAGACAATGGGCTACTATTCCAAGTTTTTGCAGAGAAAAAGGGGGGGGATAAAAACTTATTGGTTTACCTCCTGTTTCTAAGCAAAACTCTGTGTTACTCGAGAGACAAACCAAGATTTGACTGTAGATGATGGTGTGCTTAATGTAAAGAATGTTCGAGTAAAAATGAAGGTCATATTGTTTTCTGATTTGATTGAGAATATATAACAAAAGATGTTCAATATTTAGCAGTTGTGGAAACTTTTGTCGAAGTATTGGAACAATGAAGTTGATTACTTGTCGTTGAAGTATTGAGATGAAATCCTTATCTAAGTTTCTCATAGAAAAGACTTCGAGTGATTGATAGATTTGTGAAGATACAAGACAGAGTTAGACGCTGCTAGTTGAGACAGGATTTATGGTTCTACATTTTGTGATTCAGGTTGCAGAGTTTCTTATTTTTGTGGGAGCTGATTGATTTGATGCTAATTGTTGGAAATTCAACTTCTCTATTATATGCCGGTTAGGCAAGACGTGATTAATTTCTCGAGCAATGATCCAAGGGTGGAAGATTGCAATGCTTAATTTGGAGGTGGTTACTGTTGAGGGGGAGAACTACGATGAGTTATGTTGGGTTAGTTGGTTGTCATAGAGGTACAGGGATTTTGCAGTTTGAAGATCAGAGTGCAGTGCCAGAAGATCGAGTCTCAACACGGAAGACCCGATATCATTAGTTAAGAGGGAGTCTGTGGATATAGTTTTTCTATAACTAATGTATATCGGAGTTCAACAAAATTGATTGCACCGGAAAAGGGGGAGTTTGTTGGTGCAGTTTCTGTGCACCTATTATTGTCCGCTGCAATGCAATTCAGGACAAGAGGCTGTTGTATGAGACGTTGTGTATGAGACATTATCTATACTACATAATCTCTATGAGATGCAACTATACACATTAGTCTATATGATGATATATATAAGAGGTTGTGTTATATACGTGGCTTGTTTATACAAGGTTGTCTATAATAGGCTTGACTATACAATGTTAACCTTGTATACGACGTTGATCTTGAACAGTTCTGCACGCAGTTGATCTTGATCAATTCTGCACGCAGTTGATCTTGATCAATTCTATCTATACGCAGTTGATGCAGGTACCTTCTATACGTGGTTGCCATTGAAAATGTATGCGTGATTAACCTTGGGTTGAGCCTATGCGTGAATAACAGTTTGACAGTGCCTAGATGCGATTTACAGTTTGACCATGGTATGCGCAGTTTCTGATCCTATACGTGATTAAGCCTGTACGTACATGTGATGAAATATGGATTAACATGATTTAATATGGGTTATAAGTGGTGAATGAATTTATCCTAAGTCATTTTTAAGTTCGTTTGAACTTATTAATGAGATAGGATTATCTATGGACCCGTTTATTGGAGAAGTATAGAATGGGAGATAGCTGAAACCGAAGACAGACAATGGGCTACTATTCCAAGTTTTTGCAGAGAAAAAGGGGGGGGATAAAAACTTATTGGTTTACCTCCTGTTTCTAAGCAAAACTCTGTGTTACTCGAGAGACAAACCAAGATTTGACTGTAGATGATGGTGTGCTTAATGTAAAGAATGTTCGAGTAAAAATGAAGGTCATATTGTTTTCTGATTTGATTGAGAATATATAACAAAAGATGTTCAATATTTAGCAGTTGTGGAAACTTTTGTCGAAGTATTGGAACAATGAAGTTGATTACTTGTCGTTGAAGTATTGAGATGAAATCCTTATCTAAGTTTCTCATAGAAAAGACTTCGAGTGATTGATAGATTTGTGAAGATACAAGACAGAGTTAGACGCTGCTAGTTGAGACAGGATTTATGGTTCTACATTTTGTGATTCAGGTTGCAGAGTTTCTTATTTTTGTGGGAGCTGATTGATTTGATGCTAATTGTTGGAAATTCAACTTCTCTATTATATGCCGGTTAGGCAAGACGTGATTAATTTCTCGAGCAATGATCCAAGGGTGGAAGATTGCAATGCTTAATTTGGAGGTGGTTACTGTTGAGGGGGAGGACTACGATGAAATGTGTTGGGTTAGTTGGTTGTCATAAAGATACAGGGATTATGCAGTTTGATGATCAGAGTGCAGTGCCAGAAGATCGAGTCTCAACACGGAAGACCCGATATCATTAGTTAAGAGGGAGTCTGTGGATATAGTTTTTCTATAACTAATGTATATCGGAGTTCAACAAAATTGATTGCACCGGAAAAGGGGGAGTTTGTTGGTGCAGTTTCTGTGCACCTATTATTGTCCGCTGCAATGCAATTCAGGACAAGAGGCTGTTGTATGAGACGTTGTGTATGAGACATTATCTATACTACATTGTGTATGAGATGTTGTGTATGAGATGATGTCTATACTACATTAATCTCTGTGAGATGTTATCTATACTACATTAATATAATGTCTATGAGATGATATATAGATATTGTATACGTGACATTAGTTGTATGAGATGATATCTATACTACATTAATCTCTATGAGATAATAGTGTAGATACGTCCTGGAAGCCCAAGTCCAGTATATATATGTTTTATAGGTCTAGGGTTTCAGTTAATGATTTGAGTCTAGACAGATTTCATTCACGGCAGGCTGAGGTATGCGCAAACCTCAGTCCGTAAGTCCACCATATTATTCATTGTTATTAGAGTCATCTTGATAGGTTGTAATTCGTTCCTGTTTTGATGTAATCAATACGAATTGTAATCATATGACTGAAATAACAAAGGAATTATTATTGTCTATCTCCTGTTCTTATCATATATATGTGTGATTATATTAAAAGCCTCAAGAACGGATTCAGGTGGATTCCGCACACCTGGATTCATACAGATCTCGATATTCATGGGTCAACGGGATCTAATAGTAAGATCTGACTATAGATGATGGTGTGCTTAATGCATAGTATGTTCGAGTTAAAAGAAGGTCATAGTGTTTTCTGATTTGATTGAGATTATTCAACAGATGATCTTCTATATATAGTGGTTGTGGAAACTTTTGTCAAAGTATTGGAGCAATGAAGCTAGTTACTTGTTGTTGAGTATTTAAAGATTGAACCTATTTATATTCCAAATATGTAGAGATGATAATCAGGCGATTTTTCTGGATCGGTTGCGAGATTAAGATCTTTATGTAGTTTGGCGGTGTATATAACTGAAGGGGAGATCTGATAGGAAAGACTTCAGGTGATTGGTAGAGTTGTGAAGGTACAAGACAGAGTCAAACACTGCTGTTTGGGACAGGGTTTATGGTACTATATTTTGTGATTCAGGCTACAGAGTTTCTTATCTTTGTGGGAGCTGATTGATTTGATGCTGATTGTTGGAAATTCAACTTCTCTATTATATGTCGGTTAAGCAAGACGTGATTAATTTCTCGGGCAATATCCAAGGGTGGAAGATTGCATATGCTTAATTCGGAGGTGGCTACTGTTGAGGGGGAGGACTACGATGAAATGTGTTGGGTTAGTTGGTTGTCATAAAGATATAGGGATTATGCAGTTTGATGATCAGAGTGCAGTGCCAGAAGATCGAGTCTCAACACGGAAGACCCGATATCATTAGTTAAGGGGGAGTCTGTTGATGCAGTTTTTCTATAACTAATGTATATCGTGTTGGTACTTGTTGGGTTTTATCAAAGTCATATTATCATTATAATATCAAAAACGCAGCGGAATATTGAACCATTTCAATGTGTTATATGTGGTTAAAACCAAATTTTAACTTATTAAAGAAAACCCAAACAATAAGGATCCATGTATATGAATAATATGCAATCAAAACAACAACCATAGGGTGTTTTAGAAGACTACCTTCTTCCAAGCTTATGAGAAGGTTGATATGAAGGAGATGATGATCTTGAAGTGGCAAGTCTTCAACCTAGAAGAACCTCAAGCTTGTATACCCCAAACTATCAACAAACACCCAAATGTGCTAGGATTTAAACTTGAAAAACCCTTCCCTTTTGTCCTCCTTGATGCCGAAATTAAAAGAGAAAAAGAAGAGAGTTTTTGCTCTTGAGAAAGTTGAGAGAGTTCTTGCAAAATGCATGTAAGAAGTGATACACTCTATGTTGAGTGTTGTGTGTATAATAATAAGAGAATGCATGAGTTTTAAGTGGAGAAAAACTCAAAACACATGGGGGGGGCGGCCCCTAGGTCCATCACATGGGACTTTTCCACCAACTTTTTAAACTTGTATTTTATATAAAACATTTTATATAAAAGTCTTGTAACTTGTTACATACCTTATGTAACATGTTATATATTATACACAACATATATATGTGTTTATTTCACCAAATAAAACACATTCATATTTCTCTCAAAATAAATTATCCATATAATTTATATATATATACATTTCTCAAGTGCAATTATTTAGAAAACCACTTTCTAAAAGTTTCAAGTATTGATATTTATTTAAAGATCATATCTTATAAATAAATATTATAAGTGTTTGTCTAGCTTGTTATTGGGTATGACCCGACTTGGATCATCACGTACTAGCCACGTCAATTTAATATGTGTCTTGGGCAGACGAAATTCCAATATATCGGAGTTCAACAGAATTGATTGCACCGGAAAAGGGGGAGTCTGTTGGTGCAGTTTCTGTGCACCTATTATTGTCCGCTGCAATGCAATTCAGGATAATGGGCCGAAGACATTAATGTAGTATATGACCTTTACCTATATGATATTATCTATACTACATTGTCTATACTATAATGTCTATACTACAATGTCTATACTACAATGCCTATAAGACATTATTGAAGTATACGTGACATGGAGTATACGACCTTAAGCCCAAGCCCATTCATATTATGTGTCAGTATATATATAATTTGTAGGTCTAGGGTTTCAGTTAATGGTTTTAGACTAGTCAGAAAGCTATTCACCGGAACGGGGTAGAGATCTATACCCCGTCCCACCATGATGTATACTCATTTGGTGCTTGTAATCTTATGATTAATGATAATATATGAGTTTTGCATCTGTATTTATCTCCAATTCTTATCATGTATGTGTGATTATGTTAAAAGCCTCAAGAACGAATTCAGGTGGATTCCGCACACCTGGATTCGTACAGATCTCGATGTTCTAGGGTCAACGAGACCTTACAGGTAGCCTCTGGTTGATATCCTTAGAACTCTTGACATTCTCTTAGGAGACGAAGACTGCATTCTCCTTGGACTATGTCGTTGAAAACGCTCAATTGGATTTAATTGCACACTAGAGGTAATCCTATCATAATAAGCACTGCTCGATTTAACCCTGTTAGGAGACCTAACTCTCCAATTACTTGATTGACTCGAACTACTAGAACCTTCTCGGGGTGAGACACTTCTAGGCTTACTCTCATCCGCCTTGCTGCTATTCTCAAATTCTCTAAACCTTAAATAGTTCTTAACAGCTAGACTATCAGGATTCTTCTTAGCATATTCCTCATAATATTTTTTCTTATAATCTTTCATGGATATGCTATGCAATGATCCAATATTTTCACTAGAATCCATACTACCCCTAGATTTTTCAGGTGATACCCTAGATTTACTATTTTTCCTATAAGGACAGCAACTTGACACATGACCCATTCCACGACAAGTAAAACATGACCTCTTAGGAAACTTCTTTGGTTGATCACCTATAAACAATCTCAGGCACTTGGACTCCATGACCCTTTAATTCATCTATCCATTCAAGAGTAGTATATGCCTCTTCCCAAGAAGTTGGTGCCTTAATGGGACTAGCATAACGTTTGGTGGTTTGAACCTTTGGACCTCTGGATAACAATTCTTTCAACTTGTTCTTAGCAAATTGTTCAGGTGTTTCTGATTGAACACTTAAACCTTCTGCATCAATTGTAGAAGTTTGAACAAAACCCTTTTCGAAAATTGTTTCTTTAAAGTTCTTATTTTTAATCGGTTTTGGCAAAGTCTCCGATTTTACAGGTTCATCAATACTCCAAATTTGATCAACATTTTTAGGATAATTACCTTTTAAATCTGACTCTTTGGCTGAAAACACATCATCACAACCTTTTAAAGTAAAATATGTGATTGTTTCCATTTCAACTTCTTTTACAATTCCTTTCAGTTTGTTATCCACTGTCCGTTTGGCTTCACTTGGGTTTGAGTGAGCCTTAGGTTCACTAGTCTTCTTCACAGATCCCTCTAACTTAGATGTCTCAGGGACTGGAACATCACTAGATTTAGTCCCCAGAGGGGTAGTCTTGGGTACATTTCCAGGATTTGATTTTTCAGACTCTTCTAAAGTAAGCTTCTGAAAACTATCATAATTATTACTAAAAGGTGGCGAAACAACATTGTATCTCTTGACAAAACTAGGTTGTTCACCTTTTTCTTTAGCATCCCTAAGGTGACCCATCATAGTTCCTATGTCTCTCATTTTATTTAGTTTGCCACTTAGTTCAACAATTTGTACCCTAGAATCTGCTAATTCTTTATCCTTTTTAGCACTTTCTTTCACTACCCTCTCATAGTCTTCATCTAGCATTTGTTTTCCTATAAGGACAGCAACTTGACACATGACCCATTCCACGACAAGTAAAACATGACCTCTTAGGAAACTTCTTTGGTTGATCACTATAAACAATCTCAGGCACTTGGACTCCATGACCCTTTAATTCATCTATCCATTCAAGAGTAGTATATGCCTCTTCCCAAGAAGTTGGTGCCTTAATGGGACTAGCATAACGTTTGGTGGTTTGAACCTTTGGACCTCTGGATAACAATTCTTTCAACTTGTTCTTAGCAAATTGTTCAGGTGTTTCTGATTGAACACTTAAACCTTCTGCATCAATTGTAGAAGTTTGAACAAAACCCTTTTCGAAAATTGTTTCTTTAAAGTTCTTATTTTTAATCGGTTTTGGCAAAGTCTCAGATTTTACAGGTTCATCAATACTCCAAATTTGATCAACATTTTTAGGATAATTACCTTTTAAATCTGACTCTTTGGCTGAAAACACATCATCACAACCTTTTAAAGTAAAATATGTGATTGTTTCCATTTCAACTTCTTTTACAATTCCTTTCAGTTTGTTATCCACTGTCCGTTTGGCTTCACTTGGGTTTGAGTGAGCCTTAGGTTCACTAGTCTTCTTCACAGATCCCTCTAACTTAGATGTCTCAGGGACTGGAACATCACTAGATTTAGTCCCCAGAGGGGTAGTCTTGGGTACATTTCCAGGATTTGATTTTTCAGACTCTTCTAAAGTAAGCTTCTGAAAACTATCATGATCATTTGTGCTGGCATACAGTGTATAGTCGAATGAATTATCAACAAGGTTGTTCATTCCTCCATCAAAGTCTTGAATTTCAGCCATAAATGCATGATTCTGATCATCGGCACTAGTTGAACCCCAATTGTAAGTACCATCATTTTGAACAACCAAAGCTCTCGAGTTGGCTGTCTCTCCTGAGTTTCAGTTCCCAGTATTAGCATATTGACGCCCTGAATTCTGACTTGCAATAGAACCACTCTGATTGAAGTTCTGACGGCCTGTAGCTGAACTGTTGTCCCGTCTTGGCCTCTGACATTCACGTGCAAAATGTCCAAAACCATCACAGTTGAAACACATCACTTTAGTCTTATCAAATCCCACCTTGCCGTCTATAACC
>CM067170.1:118136045-118163545 GCA_034093135.1 Erigeron breviscapus | reverse complement strand
CGAGCCTCTCTTTCTTTCTTTTGGGCTGGACTCACGCGAGACACAAGGCTAGGCCAAGCCCATTTCTTCTTTTCTGGAGCTGGGCCGCTGCTTCTTTTTCCTTTGGGCCGGACTGCTGCTGCTCCACGTGAACAAGGGCATAAGCCCATTTCTTGTTTCTTTCCTCTCGGCTAGACATCACACGAGTCCACCACCATTTTTTGGACTTGTGTTTATTAGTCGATATTATTTGTTTTACATTTTAGCCTCGTCTCGCCGTCTTGTGTCTTGTAAACTCCATTTAACCGAGTCATCTTCTGTGAACCTGTAATAATATTCAATCTCATTAAGTACCAAAAGTTCACATATATAAACTCAATTAAGCATTAAAATGCGGCCTAATGATAGGGGAAATAATCACAAAATGGACGCTCATCATATACCCCCACACTTAAGTCCTTGCTTGTCCTCAAGCAAATAGTCAAAGAAAAATAAAAACAATGATGAGCGGACAACTTAAGTGTACAAGTTCTTCTACTTTTAAATCATTCAAAGACTAGTTCATGCAAAATGGTTTGAGAAAGCTTTAAGACAAAATCAGTAAGCTATAGCTTGAGGTAAAGATAATCAGTCAATCAGAACTAAAAGCTAACCTTATATTCGTGTTAATACTTCTAAAACCGTTCTATAATTCCACATGTCCTACAGCTCAATCTTACTTCTTTCTGCTGACTAGTTAAGCACTTAATTCAAGTTTGTATAGCAATCAGATCTACTAGCTACTATCAAGACATTTTATCTTATTATTAGTTGTACTTGTGCTTCACTACTTAGACATACTCTCACACTACAGTCATGCTCGTTAGCTAAACACTAAAGCAGTTATACAATATTATCATCTTTAATAGTTGAGACAGCGGTGACAGGTCGGTGGTCCCCACGCGCAGAGCGACATAACTCAACTAATGGTTAGAGTTTATACCTTACATCAAGACAACGGTGACAGGTCGGTGGTTCCCTACGCGTAAAGCGACATAACTTGATGCGTATAGATTTTACTCGTTATTAGTTCTTTGAACTCTTTTTATTTAATCTACTGATTGCCTTTCTTAAGATTACTACATTATTCATGCATAGACATTATCAGAGACCCCAGATGACTCATACACTTACTCAGTATGCAACTAGTTCACAATCAATAGTGTAAGATTTAAGGAGAACCATACGTCTAAACTAGTTCCTACACAAGCACTTAAGTCATTAAAGTCCAATTAATACACCTATACTAATAACTAGATAGCTCTAGTTGCTAGGCATATTAAAGTCCGGTTAAATGTGCTATGGCAAACATAATCGCATATAGTTTCAGTCTAAGCTCTAATCCATTTGGAAAAATGAACAGCCACAAATCTATAGTTAAACTAAAAGTTCTAACTAACCGTTCATCTACCAAAGCTAATGTTGCTTAGTTATCGTCATCTTTTGTCTACTTGCAAAGCTTATTTCTCAAAATGTTTTTCAGGCACAAGAAAATTTTAAATTTTCATGAATTTAGTAGTAGAAAACTTATGATTATTCAAACAATTAAACCACAGGTTTTTCCTATTCCATCCCCCCACACTTAAATTGTACAACGCCCTCGTTGTACTAAACATACATAACATAAAGGGAAATAAGAAAAACACGATAAGATAAAGGATTAACGAAACTTCTCGGGCTTAAATTGCATGAATTGCTGTTGAAGATGGCATTTGTGGAGCGATTTGAATGATTTTGAACTTCAAAGACTTGATTCGGCTCCATTTGATGGCGATCCATTGATGCTTCTCCACCTTCTTTTCTTTTTGGTATTTTTTGATGTTTTTGATTTTTTGTTTTTGGATTTTTGGATTTTTCTGATTTTTTTTGGATTATTCGCGATCTGGTGTGCGGGCAGACTTCGGGAGCGGCGCTGGCTAAGCTGGAGCGGCGCTGGACTGTGGGAGCGGCGCTGGACTGGCTTGAGGTTCCGGTCCAGCGGCGCTGGAAGTCAGTGAGCGGCGCTTGCAAGTCCTGTACTTGCTTCGACACCTGATTTTCCTTTACGAGTTGATTCCGGCATTCCCCCACACTTAGCTTTTGACCAAGTGCATGGCTTCCTTCAGAATACAAAGCTAAATACTCCTGCACACTTCAATCAAAATATCAAAATGGAAATAACAAGCTAAAACATAAAAACGAAATGAAAAACAAATACGAATTCAAATTAGAAAAAGAAAAATAAAAACAATGATGAGCAGACAACTTAAGTGTACAAGTTCTTCTACTTTTAAATCATTCAAAGACTAGTTCATGCAAAATGGTTTGAGAAAGCTTTAAGACAAAATCAGTAAGCTATAGCTTGAGGTAAAGATAATCAGTCAATCAGAACTAAAAGCTAACCTTATATTCGTGTTAATACTTCTAAAACCGTTCTATAATTCCACATGTCCTACAGCTCAATCTTACTTCTTTCTGCTGACTAGTTAAGCACTTAATTCAAGTTTGTATAGCAATCAGATCTACTAGCTACTATCAAGACATTTTATCTTATTATTAGTTGTACTTGTGCTTCACTACTTAGACATACTCTCACACTACAGTCATGCTCGTTAGCTAAACACTAAAGCAGTTATACAATATTATCATCTTTAATAGTTGAGACAGCGGTGACAGGTCGGTGGTTCCCCACGCGCAGAGCGACATAACTCAACTAATGGTTAGAGTTTATACCTTACATCAAGACAACGGTGACAGGTCGGTGGTTCCCTACGCGTAAAGCGACATAACTTGATGCGTATAGATTTTACTCGTTATTAGTTCTTTGAACTCTTTTTATTTAATCTACTGATTGCCTTTCTTAAGATTACTACATTATTCATGCATAGACATTATCAGAGACCCCAGATGACTCATACACTTACTCAGTATGCAACTAGTTCACAATCAATAGTGTAAGATTTAAGGAGAACCATACGTCTAAACTAGTTCCTACACAAGCACTTAAGTCATTAAAGTCCAATTAATACACCTATACTAATAACTAGATAGCTCTAGTTGCTAGGCATATTAAAGTCCGGTTAAATGTGCTATGGCAAACATAATCGCATATAGTTTCAGTCTAAGCTCTAATCCATTTGGAAAAATGAACAGCCACAAATCTATAGTTAAACTAAAAGTTCTAACTAACCGTTCATCTACCAAAGCTAATGTTGCTTAGTTATCGTCATCTTTTGTCTACTTGCAAAGCTTATTTCTCAAAATGTTTTTCAGGCACAAGAAAATTTTAAATTTTCATGAATTTAGTAGTAGAAAACTTATGATTATTCAAACAATTAAACCACAGGTTTTTCCTATTCCATCCCCCCACACTTAAATTGTACAACGCCCTCGTTGTACTAAACATACATAACATAAAGGGAAATAAGAAAAACACGATAAGATAAAGGATTAACGAAACTTCTCGGGCTTAAATTGCATGAATTGCTGTTGAAGATGGCATTTGTGGAGCGATTTGAATGATTTTGAACTTCAAAGACTTGATTCGGCTCCATTTGATGGCGATTAATTGATGCTTCTCCACCTTCTTTTTTTTTTGGTATTTTTTGATGTTTTTGATTTTTTGTTTTTGGATTTTTGGATTTTTCTGATTTTTTTTGGATTATTCGCGATCTGGTGTGCGGGCAGACTTCGGGAGCGGCGCTGGACTAGTGGGAGCGGCGCTGTGTAAGTGCACATTTTGGTGCACATTTTGTGTCCGATGCATCTCAATTAATGGGCTGTTTTGCTACATGTGAATAGTGACACGGGTTTAGACTAAACACGTGTGAATAGTGTCACGTGTTTAGACCAAACACGTGTTACTGTTTACACGCGTTTGGAAGCCCACGAGTTTGAAGCCCAGCCCATTTCTAGCCTATATATAGTGTTCTTAGGTTTCGGTTTTAGGTAATGATTTTAGTTGCAACAGATTTCATTCACGGCAGACTGAGGTTTGCGCATACCTCAGCCTGCCGTGAATGAAATCTGTTGCAACTAAAATCATTACCTAAAACCGAAACCTAAGAACACTATATATAGGTATAGAAATGGGCTGGGCTTCAAACTCGTGGGCTTCCAAACGCGTGTAAACAGTAACACGTGTTTGGTCTAAACACGTGACACTATTCACACGTGTTTAGTCTAAACCCGTGTCACTATTCACATGTAGCAAAACAGCCCATTAATTGAGATGCATCGGACACAAAATGTGCACCAAAATGTGCACTTACAGTCTCCCCCTTGGCCGATGCACTCAATTCATTCACCGATAATCATTAGCTATCGAAAACCTGCAAAAGCAAACTCCTCCTTAACTAATGATACCGGGTCTTCTTTTGTTGAGACTCGATCTTCTGACACAACACTCTGATCTTCAAACTCCAAAATCTCTGTATCTCTGTGACAACCAACTAACCTAACACATCTCATTGTAGTTCTCCCCCTCAGCAGTAGCCATCTCCGAATTAAACATATGCAATCTTCTTCCTCCTTGGAACTTTGCTCGAGACTTTCCTCGACTTGCTTAACCGGCATATAATAGAGAAGTTGAATTTCCAACAATCAGCATCAAATCAATCAGCTCTCACAAAAATAAGAAACTCTGTAGCTTGAATCACAAACTGCAGTACCAAAAATCCTGTTTCAACTAGCAGCATCTGACTTTGTCTTGTACCTTCACAATTCCACCAACCACCCGAAGTCTTTCCTATCAGATCTCCCCTTCAGTTGTATACACCACCAAATATAAAGATCTTTAATCTCGCAATCACAATAAATGATCGCCTGATAATCATCTCTATTCTTGGAATATAAATAGGTTCAATCTTCAATTACTTAACAACAGATGACCAACTTCGTTGCTCTTAATATTTCGACAAAGTTTCCACAACTGCCATTATTTGATACTTGAGCATATTTCACATTAAGCACACCATCATCTAAACACAGATCTTGGTTTGTCTCTCAAGTAGCACAGAATTTTACTCAGAAATCTGAAATTTTTTATCTCCCCCTTTTCTCTGCAAAATTCTGAGGTATGCGCAAACCTCAGTCCGTAAGTCCACCATATTATTCGATTATCAAGAGTCGTCTCATTGATTGTAATCCGTAATCATCGTAGATGTATTGTAAACGGATTTATTCATTGTAATCATTCGACTAATGATAAAGGAATTCTGTATTTATCTCCTGTTCTTATTGATTTCGTGTTCATATATATGTGATTCATTCAATTGCCTCAATAACGATTATGTTTGGATTCCGCACTTACATAGTCGTAGGAATCGCGAATCGATCGGTCCCCTGTACTTTCAAGTGGTATCAGAGAAGGAGAGGCTTTATGTCTCTGATTCATGGTTCGTTTTTAGGGTTTTTGAATGAAGAACTTCGATCAGATCTGTTTTGTGCAGATGAGATTACCACGCGTTTGGGAAAACACGCGTTTACAAACCCTAATTTCACGTGTTTACTTATAACGCGTTTGCAAATTCCTAGGTGTCACGCGTTTGTACCACGCGTTTACATTGTTGCACGTGTTTACCTTTGATCACACGCGTTTACCATAGTCTCACGCGTTTGAAGATTGGTCCACGTGTTTAGGTTTTCTTGCAGATTACACGCGTTTGGATATGTTAAACTCGAGCGTGTTTAGTTAAACACGTGTTTAGTTAATAAAACACGTGTTTGAGATTAAACACGAGTTTGGGCGAAGAGCAGATATTCAAGTGCGTGGTGCTATATGTGCGTGTTTAAGGGGTATCACACGTTTAGGTTCTTAAACTCGTGGCACTGTTCACACGAGTTTGCCGAAAAACGTGTTTGAGTTGTCGAAATGGAATCGAGGTTCAAGTATGTTTCGGTGTGGAAGGATCACTGCAGATCGTCTGATACATTGAAGCATAGAAGACAGGGTTGTAAAAAAAAAAAAAAAAAAATATTTTGGCGGGAAAAATATCTGCCTGCCGTGAATGAAATCTGTTGCAACTAAAATCATTACCTAAAACCGAAACCTAAGAACACTATATATAGGCTAGAAATGGGCTGGGCTTCAAACTCGTGGGCTTCCAAACGCGTGTAAACAGTAACACGTGTTTGGTCTAAACACGTGACACTATTCACACGTGTTTAGTCTAAACCGTGTCACTATTCACATGTAGCAAAACAGCCCATTAATTGAGATGCATCGGACACAAAATGTGCACCAAAATGTGCACTTACATGCATGGCTGAGGTTCCGGTCCAGCGGCGCTGGAAGTCAGTGAGCGGCGCTTGCAAGTCCTGTACTTGCTTCGACACCTGATTTTCCTTTACGAGTTGATTCCGACATTCCCCCACACTTAGCTTTTGACCAAGTGCATGGCTTCCTTCAGAATACAAAGCTAAATACTCCTGCACACTTCAATCAAAATATTAAAATGGAAATAACAAGCTAAAACATAAAAACGAAATGAAAAACAAATACGAATTCAAATTAGAAAAAGAAAAATAAGAACTAAACAAAACAAAACTTGGGTTGCCTCCCAAGAAGCGCTTAATTTATTTAGGAGTCTTAAGCTAGACTCTTTCACTACTCATTCATCAATGACATAAGGGCCAGATTCTATGCCCTCGTCCTTATTGCTATCCTCCTCATAGTAGTGTTTCACTCTCTGTCCGTTGACTATAAAACTACCCCCACTTTTGTCACATAACTCTACATGTCCTGACGGGTAACCTTTAATGACTTCAAATGGTCCTGCCCATCTTGATCTAAGTTTCGGCGACTTGAGCTTAAACCGGGAGTTAAACAAGAGCACCTTATCACCTTCCTTGAATTCTTTCATCTTAATTCTCCTATCATGCCATGCCTTTGTTCTCTCCTTATGGATACTAGAGTTCTCATAGGCTTGTTGTCTAAGTTCTTCTAACTCATCAAGTTGCAAGTACCTTTCCTTCCCAGCTTCATCTAAATCCAGGTTACAATTCTTAATTGCCCAATAAGACCTATTCACTATTTCTAATGGTAAATGGCACGTTTTTCCATATACTAACTTATAAGGTGTGGTTCCTATGGGTGTCTTATAGGCTGTCCTAAATGCCCAAAGTGCATCATCTAACCTATTCGCCCAATTCTTAGGATTATCCTTAACTGTTTTCTCTAAAATTCTCTTAAGTGCCCTATTTGTGTTTTCTACTTGACCATTAGTCTGAGGGTGATAAGCTGTTGAAAACCTATGGCTGACTCCATATCTCTTAAGTACCTTTTCTAACTGAGCATTTGCAAAATGACTACCCCTATCGCTAATCAAAGCCTTAGGCATTCCAAACCTACTAAACAGGTTCTTAAGGAAATCTACAACTACCTTAGCATCATTAGTGGGTAAAGCCTTGGCTTCCGTCCACTTTGACACATAATCTACTACTACTAGAATATACTTAAACTTATGAGAAGGTGGAAATGGTCCCATGAAATCTATTCCCCAAATATCAAATACTTCGCAAACCTGTATGCTCCTCTGTGGCATCTCATCTCTCTTGGTGATCGATCCTTGGCGCTGGCATGCATCACATAACTTAACCAAAGTATTGGCCTCCTGAAAAATTTTAGGCCAATAAAATCCTGCCTCAAATACCTTCCTAGCTGTAGTCGATGGACCGTAATGTCCTCTGTGGGTCCTGAATGACAATCATCTAATATCTTCCTACTCTCACTTTCTGACACACACATCCTAAACAAGTATGGTTCCTCCCAGTAGTAATACTTAAGGTCTGAAAAGAACTTTTTCCTATGGTAATAGTCTAAATGCAACGGCAAAACTCCTGCAGCTAGGTAATTAACTATGTCAGCGAACCAAGGTGCATCCTCCTTATCATCTACTTCCGCCCTCATCAAATTCTCTTCTGGGAAGGTTTCATCTATCTCTTCACAATCAGGTTCCTCCTCATCTAGGTTATCTAATCTACTAAGGTGATCTGCAGCTACATTTTCTGCTCCTTTCTTATCCTTAATCTCCAAATCAAACTCTTGAAGCAATAACACCCACCTAATTAATCTTTCTTATTAATGAGGTATCTAATGGCTGAATGGTCTGTAAATATGGTGACTTTCTGCAACACTATGTAATTCCTAAACTTATCTAGGGCAAAGACTACCGCCAGCAATTCCTTCTCTGTAGTTGTGTAGTTCCTCTGGGCCTCATTAAGGGTTTTGCTAGCATAATATATCGGCCTAAAATGCTTATCTATCCTCTGACCTAACACAGCTCCTACGGCGAAATCACTAGCATCGCACATTATCTCAAAAGGTAATGCATCATCAGGTGATACTACTATAGGGGAATCTACAAGGTGTTTCTTAAGTTTTCCAAATGCCTCAATACAATCCCTATCAAAGTCAAACCTAACGTCTTTCTCTAAAAGTCTGGTCATTGGCCTAGCTATCTTGGAAAAATCCTTAATAAATCTCCTATAAAACCCTGCATGACCTAGAAAACTCCTAACCCCTTTGACATTAACCGGAACCGGTAACCTAGCCATCACATCTATCTTAGCCTTATCTACTTCTATTCTTGCTTTAGACACCTTATGTCCTAATACTATTCCTTCCTTAACCATGAAATGACACTTTTCCCAATTCAACACCAAATTAGTTTCCTCACACCTAGCTAACATCTTATCTAAATGCCTTAAATACGAGTCAAACAAAAAAAAAAAAAAAAAAAAAAAAAAAAAAAAAAAAAAAAAAAAAAAAAAAAAAAAAAAAAAAAAAAAAAAAAAAAAAAAAAAAAAAAAAAAAAAAAAAAAAAAAAAAAAAAAAAAAAAAAAAAAAAAAAAAAAAAAAAAAAAAAAAAAAAAAAAAAAAAAAAAAAAAAAAAAAAAAAAAAAAAAAAAAAAAAAAAAAAAAAAAAAAAAAAAAAAAAAAAAAAAAAAAAAAAAAAAAAAAAAAAAAAAAAAAAAAAAAAAAAAAAAAAAAAAAAAAAAAAAAAAAAAAAAAAAAAAAAAAAAAAAAAAAAAAAAAAAAAAAAAAAAAAAAAAAAAAAAAAAAAAAAAAAAAAAAAAAAAAAAAAAAAAAAAAAAAAAAAAAAAAAAAAAAAAAAAAAAAAAAAAAAAAAAAAAAAAAAAAAAAAAAAAAAAAAAAAAAAAAAAAAAAAAAAAAAAAAAAAAAAAAAAAAAAAAAAAAAAAAAAAAAAAAAAAAAAAAAAAAAAAACAAAAAGACCCCCCCCGCCGCCCCCACCACCCCCCCCCCCCCCCCCACCCCCCAATAGACTACTTGGAAAAATCCTTAATAAATCTCCTATAAAACCCTGCATGACCTAGAAAACTCCTAACCCCTTTGACATTAACCGGAACCGGTAACCTAGCCATCACATCTATCTTAGCCTTATCTACTTCTATTCTTGCTTTAGACACCTTATGTCCTAATACTATTCCTTCCTTAACCATGAAATGACACTTTTCCCAATTCAACACCAAATTAGTTTCCTCACACCTAGCTAACATCTTATCTAAATGCCTTAAACACGAGTCAAACGAATCCCCAAAGACTGAAAAGTCGTCCATAAACACCTCCACTGACTTCTCTAACATATCCTGAAAAATCGCTGTCATGCACCTCTGAAAGGTGGCAGGAGCATTACACAGTCCAAAAGGCATCTTCCTATAAGCATAGGTTCCATAGGGGCAAGTAAATGTTGTCTTCTCTTGGTCTTCCGTATGAATGGGAATCTGAAGATACCCTGAAAATCCATCGAGAAAACAAAAGTACTCGTTCCCTGCTAAGCGTTCTAACATCTGGTCCATAAAGGGTAAAGGGTAATGGTCTTTCCTAGTAGCCTCATTAAGCTTCCTATAATCTATGCAAACTCGCCATCCCGTTACAGTCCTAGTTGTTATCATCTCATTCTTCTCGTTGGCTACTACTGTCATTCCTCCTTTCTTAGGTACGCAGTGAATAGGGCTTACCCATTCGCTATCCGAGATGGGAAAGATAATCCCTGCATCTAATAACTTAATCATCTCCTTCTTCACTACACCCTTCATATTAGGGTTTAGGCGTCTCTGTCTCTGAACTACTGGTTTCGAGTTAGTTTCTAAATGTATCCTATGGTTACAATATGAAGAATCTATACCTCTAATGTCAGCTATCTTCCAAACGAACGCCTTCTTATGTGACCTATGGACCTTCATCAAAGCTGCCTTCTCCTTCTGACTCAGCTTCGATGAAATGATAACCGGGAGTTGTGACTTTCCTTGGAGGTAAGCATACTCCAATCCTTGCGGCAACGGTTTCATCTCAAGATCGGTTGGCGGTTCTTCTAGTGAGGTGATGAGGTTATTTGGTGTCTGCACTATGGTCCCGTCGAATTCATCTTCTTCTAGCTCTCCTAAATCCCATGGACGTTCTGGAGATCCTATTCCTAGTACCTCCTCAATTTCCTGATTTGCTCTATTATCTGCATCTACCAATTCAACTTCTTCAGCACAAGCTCCAATATCATCCTTTCCTAAATCTGGGTCGCCTTCCATAGTCAAACTAAGCTTCTTTCTACCATTTCCTATTGTAATCCTTCTATATGCTACTTCGATTACGGCTTTGGCTGTGTTCAAGAATGGTCTTCCTAAGATGATCGGGACTTTCTTGTCCTCCGGTATATTCATAACCACGAACTCTGCCTGAAAATGTAGGTCTCCTACGGTTACTATCATTACATGGGTCTTTCCTAAAGGACGTTGAAAGGTCTGGTCTGCTAACTTAATAGTCATCATGGTGGTATCTAGTGTTGCGTCACTTAACTTAGTGTACATGGACCAAGGCATCAGGTTAATACTAGCTCCTAAGTCGGCTAGACAATCACAACTAATCTTATCTCCTATCTTACATGGTATAACAAAACTACCTAGATCCTCTAGCTTCGGGGTGATGAACTCATCTCCTTTCTCCAAAATTCCCTTGACTTCCTCGATTCCATGCACGTCCTTCGGGATTCTGTCTTCCTTGATCATGTCCTTGATATACCTAGCATACCCTGGTGTTAGCCTAACTAACTCAGTAAACGGTATCGTCACCTTCGTCCCGTACATCGTGTCCTTGAAAATCTCTCCTCTCTGCTCTACTCGACTTCTTCTCAGCTTCTGCGGATACGGAACTGTCCGGCTGTATGGTTTCGATCGCGGTCTGGAATCTGCCTTCGAAGGTGCTAGCGGCGCTGGTAGTGGGCTAGCGGCGCTGGGACTCTTTTTGACCTCACCAGCGGCGCTGGGACTATGTCCAGCGGCGCTGGGAGTTTTCCTGGGTTCTCCAGCGGCGCTGGGGTCTATCGCGGCGCTGGGTATTCTGGACTCACCAGCGGCGCTGGGAGTGCCCCAGCGCCGCTGAACTTCCCGTCCAGATTTTGTTTCCTTGTTGTTTCACTCACTGCTTCGGTTTCCTCTTCCGCTCCTGCTGGATCTTCTTCTTCATCTTTTTCCTCAGCTTCCAGAGGATTCGGGGGTGATTTTGTCTCCTTCCCCGATCGGGTTGTGATTCCTTTCTCTTCTTCGTCCCGCTTATCTCTATCTTCCCTTACTAGGGCTACCACCGTTTCACACAAGCTGCTGGACATTTTTGCTAGCATATTTTTCATGTCATTCGCGTTCTTCTCAAACCTCTCTTCCATTTCTTCTCTCAGAACATACTCCTTTGGTTTTGGTAGCTCTTCATTCTCTAAGCTCATCTCTTGCTCTCTTCTATCCAAATCATTCAACACTCCACAAGCATCCTTTGCCTTCATATACTCAAACATGCCACCTCCCATGAGATCCAACTCATTCCTTGTTTTGCCTGTTTCTCCAATGTAAAAGTACTCCAAAATATTCTCCTCGGTTTTATTGTGACCGTGGCATTCCTTGACCATCTTAAACTAAAAATGAAATGAAATTAATACTAAACCCTAATTTGACCTAATTTGACTACTAAACCTAAAATGACTTAAACCTAAGTACTGAAAAGTAACTTTCTCGTGCCGAAACACAAGAAAGGATCGAACTACACTACTAAACTAAGAATGCGTCGCGTCCCCGGCAGCGGCGCCAAAAAGCTGTGATGGTGGTTTTATTTTTGCTTTTAATTTATAAAGTTGTTGTACAAGTAATTATCCAAAAAACACACACCTACGGGCAGAGAACCAGATCGGATGTAGTATAGTTTAGTGATAAGTTACAGGATCGTTCGCAGGGACGCATTGCTTTACCTAATCTAGTAATATGTGTAATTCTAGCGGTTGTGGGGTTGTCATGATTTCCTATTAAACTAATTAAAAATACTGAAAAGTAAATAGAAGCCGCAACCGCTTATTCAGCGAGAGGCTCAGTCTGAAAATAGTTTGAAAAAGCAAATAACAGTAATTAAATTAAAATACTTGTTTGGCATCTCTGATCTCATGGTACGACCAAATACTATCCTACCCATTTGCTAGACTGTTGGAAACTTAATCACGGCTCAGATTCTCGTTAGATTCACTTTGCCTAATTAACTAGTGCTGTCACTAGACTCACACTACCCTATAAACAAATTCTCGTTAGATTCATTGTTTAAGCATTAATGACCTAAAGTTCGTGTTACTAGTTCATCTTTTAGTTACCCGGCTCTTAAGCCATGACCAGATAGTAATTATCTTCGGTGACCACAGTGCTCGTTTCCAAGTCAAAGGGATCGCGTCTGACATTGTTAAGCTTCATGTTCTATTCATCCTAATTACTATGGTTCTGGATCCCTCGGTTACAAGTGAATCACCTTTTACAACTAGTTAAAGACCGACTAGTGTTTTCCATCCTTATGTATTAATCCTAGTATATGATTATAGACCGATCATCAGAATTAAACTAATACATGCAGATATAGAACCGATAATAATATGAAGAATTAGTAAAACATGGATCTACGATAAACAGTAAAACACACTCCAACAGATTCTAACAAATAAAGTAAAACAATAAACGTCTACATGATCACATTGATCCAAACAAGTATTCAGCCTACTAGCCTGACATTATTAAAGGAATAACAAAGTCTGAAAAGATGAAAGACATTGTTTACCAACTGAAAGTAAAATAAAAGAGTAGATCTAGGCTGAGGATGAAGATCGGAAGGTGTTAGAAGCTCCAAAACCTCCTTGGAATCTGCAAAGTCGACCTAGGGTTGAATATGGGCGGCTAGGGCTGTTCAGTAGGTTCTCTCTCAGGGTTTTGAGGGTTAGTTCGACTTAAATAGGTGTTTAAGTTGGTTGATGAACTGGGCCGCCCAGTGGCGTTGGATGGGCTCCCAACGGCGCTGGGCATGGGCCAGCGGCACTGGCATGGCTGCCAGCGGCACTGGCAACTGCTGCTGCTTCTCGTACTTCTTCGTTCGGCTCCCGAATCACCTCCTTGTGTCTTGTAACTTCATGGGATTCCATCTTGAGTTACTTGATGCCATTTACCCTCTCTCACATCTTCCGTGAACCTGCGTAAACATACGACTCCATTAAGTACCGATAGTTCCGGAATATTAACTCATTTAGACATTGAAATGAAGCCTTTCAATAGGGGTTTTTATCACAATATGGACGCTCATCATATACCCCCACACTTAAGTCTTTGCTTGTCCTCAAGCAAATAGTCCAAGAAAATAAAACAATGATGAGCGGACATCTTAAGTGTTAAAGATATTCTACTTCATTAAAACATTTGAAAGATTAGTCATGCAAAATGATTTGAGAAAGCTTTAGACAAAATCAGTAAGCTATAGCTAGAGGCAAGATAATTGGTCAATCAATATGGACGCTCATCAGAATGCAGCTAGGTGTAATTCTAAGATTGTTGGGGGGTTTTGTGACTGAGTTGTCACGATGCTTAAACTAATAATAATAAAAGACAATGAAATCCGGTATTACCGGGGCAGGCTGTTTCGGAAGAAACAACGAAAAGATTTTAGAAAAGTAAATGCAAGATAATAATAATGAAAACAGTACATCTACTTGGAAACAGTTCACATGCCACATAGATCATTTACTAAATTACTTATGACTGTTGAACGACTAATCACGACCAAGCTTCCCTTTAAGTCCCCCGGTCTAAATGGTCAAGATTCCTGTTAAGTCACCTAACCCTTTAATTAAGCTTCCTTTTAAGTCCCCTAATTAAGATTATAAACTAAGTCTGTTTTTATGACCTAACATTTATAGTTTAACGGGATTCCTGTTAAGTCACCCAAGCAGTTTGACTTCCTATTAAGTCCCCAACCTACTTTAACTATAATTTCATATTCATTCAAGTATTAAACCTAAACAATTATGGGTCGACGGTCAAGCATAAAAACTGTTCAACAACTACAAATAATTATCAGTATCACTATACCGGCATAATCAAATTATCAAAGCAGATGCAGAATTATTTAGCTACTCATTGCAAAATAAATAATACTAACAATCATTAATATAAATTGATCCATAATAATAATTGTACGATAAAATAAGTCTTGCAATAAAGTAATACTGACAATAATAATAAAAATAAAAGAGTAATAAGAATAGGATAGATCAAACGAAAGTTGAAGGCTTGCGGCTGTCGGTGAAGTCACGAACAAAGCTGCGGCTGTAGCTATTTCTCCTCCACTTGCGGCTGCTTGTCTCTTCCTCCGTCTAATAATTAAAACCCTAATAATTATACCCTAATTATTATTATTTGCGGCTGCTCCTTCGATTTAATTATTAATGTTGTCGAATTCGAATTAGTTGTTGTGCGGCTGCTCCTTGAATTGTGATAGGCTGCTCTTAATTAATTGTATATCCATTACGAAACTAATAATATTATATATATATATAATATATAACCATATTATCAAATACAAACAATATATATTATGCCGCTACGTTATTGAATTATGTATATATATATTGGTGTGCTGCGCTTCTCGCCGACCTACAAAACAAAAGAGGTCGAGCCTCTCTTTCTTTCTTTTGGGGTGGACTCACGCGAGACACAAGGCTGGTGTTAGGTCGAAAATCGACCAAGTATAATTTGTTCAGAAATAGTTGAAGTTCAGTGAAGATACTTGTACAGAATTCTGAACCACTTCAGAATTAGTTCACTGAAGCTTCACTTCAGTTCAGATCAACATAAACTGAAAGCATTCATTCTGAAGTCAAAGACTGAAGACTGAAGAAAGAGAATCATCTCAAAAGCAGAGCCCAGAGAAGATTCTACCTGATCAAAGACTGAAACATCTCAGTGTAAAGTATTTACAACACTTTACACTGATTACGAGGAAGCCTTTTTGTACTTTGTCTCCTTTACCCGGTTAATGTTATTATACCTAGTAAAGTACAAGATAAAGTAAAAGGTTGGGAATAAAAGGTGTAAGGTCACATCAAAGTGACTTTCACACATAACCTTAAACAAGCATGTTAAGGATTTGACTTTCAAATCCTTAAATGCTCCCAACCATATTTTGTACGACTTGGTCCACGTCAGCATGGACTTGGTCTATAAATATAAGGCTTCTCACAACTTGCAAAGTGCTTGAAACTTTGGCATTGCAACTTGTGAGATATACTCTAAGTAATCCTTACGAGTATTTCCAAGTTATTAGATAACTTGTATTTCTAAGGTTGTTTAGATACTTACACTTTTGTGTTTATCTTTGTTCTGAAACAACCTTTGTATTTTATTTAACATAATTAATAAAATACATTTGAAAAGTACATCGTGTCTCAATGCTACATACTTGATTATATATATTACTTTATATAGTTTCAGCACTTTTGTTTCTTGCCATTTACTTTCAGTCAATTATTTTATTGTTTATATCCATATCTGGATCACATTCTGAACTGGTCTATTTTCAGAATAGAATTGCTTGACAGTCGGGTAAACCATCTATTCGGGACTCACATTTGGTATCAGAGCAGAAGGTTAGAATATTATATTCATTAACCTAGATCTGCTGTGATGGCTATACCCGAAAACAATGAAGGACCTAACCCTAATCCTAATGGTACTAACCCACCCCCTGTTATTAACAACAATATACCTTCGCATAATGTGCATGTACATTTTCCAAATAATCCTGTTCCCAAGTTTGATGGGAACAGTGAAAATTTTATCACATGGAAAGCATGCATGCTTAAGTATATTGCTGGCGTTGAAAGACATTTGACCGACATTTTAAAAGAAGGACCCTTCGTTCCCATGAATGCCTCCACTGTTGTCAGAACTGCCGATGGGACTCCTAGGATGACACCTAAGGAGAAGGATCATTGGTCTGAAGAAGATCATAGGCTGGTAGATCTTGATACCAAGCTGCAAATTATGATCTTGTATTCAGTTCCTGAAACTCTTATGCCCACCATTGTTTTACTTGAAAACTCCAAATTAATGTGGGAGGAGCTAATGACTCAGTTTGAAGGCACTTCTGAGACAATTGTTACAAGAAAAGTTGCTTTAAATAAAAAGTATGAGTCTTTCTTTGCAATCCCTGGTGAAACTTTAACTCAAACCTACATTAGATTTACTAATCTAGTGAATCAACTGAAAGCCCTGGGTGTAACTAAAGACAAAGAAATTTTGTTAGAAAAGTTTTGTGACATTTTACCTTCTAAATGAGAAAATTTGATTTTGGTCTTAAGGCAAGGCAAAACCTTGCACAGTCATACTCTTTCATCCTTATATGGAGCCTTCAGGTATACTGAAGAAAACAAAGCCGAAAGAGCTGTGGCTGAGCAGGATGCCAAAAATCATGCTTCTACTAGTTCAGTCATGGTTCAGTATTCTGAGCCACATGGGACTGCACTGCTATCTTCTGAGAGTGATAATTCTGACTCAGTGAAGAAGATAGTTGCAGAATTAATGAAAACTGGTATTACTGATTGTGTTTCACATGAGTGTGATGAGGATGACAATGATGATCTGGTTGCCATGCTGGCTAAAACGTTCAATCATTTTAAGGCCAAATCTAATCGATCTGGCAAACCATTTGCTTCCAGCGCTTCTATTGATAAGTCTAATCTTGAATGCTTTAAGTGTGGCAAGAAAGGACATTTCATGAAGGAATGTAGATCTAGTCAACCTTCATCATCACAATCTGCCCCTAACCATTCTATTTTTTAGAAATCTGGTGACAGTTATAAGGCTAAGTACAAGAAGCTGAAAGCCCATATAGCTCTCATGGCACAAGACAACTCAAGCAATAATGGTTGTATGATTGCCAAAACTGAAAAATGGGAAGAGTCTGATGAATCATCTGATGATGAGGAAGAAGTTAGGGACATGTGTTTCATGGCTCGTGAAGATCAAGGTCATTTGGTCAAATCTGATGTTGAATCTGGAAGATGGGTGGATATTATCATGAAAAAGGTTAATGATTTTGGATTTGAAAGTAATAAGGAACATAAACTGGACCTTTTAGTTCTTTTAGAGGCTGACATCTCATTTGTTGAGACTGTGCGTTCAGAAAGCCTAAAAATGTTTGAAAATAATACCTCTGAACTGAACGTCAGTCAGGCCAGACTGAAAGAACTGAAAGATGTTCAGTTGGCTCTAAAAAGTTATCAGTCTATGGTTGCCACTTTGGAATTGGAAAAGGAAGAACTGAAAACCATCCTTGAAAAAGAACAGAAAATAATTAAATCTTGGATGAAAGCACCAAATCCAGATGCTGCAATTAAAAACACTTTTGCTAATCAAAGAACAACATATGAATCTGGTGATCTTCACTTGGCATCTATAATTACTGATTTAGATGCACTTCCAAAAGAAATGAAACCAGAAATAAGTTTTAAAAAAGTTGGCAAACAGAAAACTGTGACTAAAAAGGCCCAGGAACAATCTGAGGGCAAATCTGAAACAGCTCAGACCACTGTTTCAGAAAAGAAGGCTAAATCCAAAAAGCCATCCCCTCAGTCTTCATCTAAGGTTCCAAAAGGCCAAAAGAAGAAGAAAAATGTCTCCCCTACTGAGCCTTCCACCTCAGATTCAGGTAAGGCTCAGGTGTTTAATGATGAATCAATTTTGTTAAGGTTAGAGAGTCAATTTCAGTTGTTAGCTAGACAAGTGCAAAGTTGTAATGCACGATTGAAAAATGTTGAAAGCACTCCTCTTCAACCTAAAAAAACAACTAAACCCTTTTCCAAACAAATCAAGCAAAAATCTGAGAAGAAAAAGGTTGAAAGTCCAATCAAACCAACTGTTTTTGTGTCATCTGAGATCATGACTGAGATCCCCTTTGATCCCTCAGTTCCTCCTGAACCAAAGAAATCTGAGACGTCTAAGGGAGAGTCCAGTGAACCCATCAAGAGATGGGTTCCCAAAAAGAACTAATCTTTGTTTGTGTGCAGGGAGACCGAAAGAAGTATATATGGTATCTTGACAACGCAGCTGACAGAACCATGACTGGTAACAAAACCCTGCTGGAGGAATATAGGGTGCAAGAGGGGCCCTCAATAACATTTGGGAATGATGGAAATGGACAAACTGAGGGATATGGTGTTTTGAATAATGGACAAGTCAAATTCACACGTGTTGCATATGTGAATAGTTTGAAATATAACCCGATCAGTGTCAGTTAACTGTGTGATGATGGCTTCAAGGTTTTATTTGATATTTGTCAAGGCACCATATTCAACAGGGATTGGAAGGTAGTGTTGGTTGCACCAAGGAAAGGAAACATCTATATCATTGATATGGAAAGTTCACCCAGTGAACAATGTTTCTATACAAAGGTAGATGAGGACACAAACTGGTTGTGGCACAAGAGGTTATCCCATCTGAACTTCAAGAATATTAATAAGTTGTCAAGAAAACAACTTGCTGAAGGGATACCTCCAATGTCTTTCAATAAAGACAAGCCATGTCCAGGCTGTGAAATGGGTAAGTAGAAAAGAGCTTCATTCAAGACAAAGCAAAATTTTAGTATAATTGAACCTCTTCACGTGCTTCACATGGACCTTTTTGGACCAGTGAATGTTCAGACCAAAGCAGGAAAGAAGTACACCCTTGTTGTTGTTGATGAATTTTCAAGATATTGCTGGGTGATTTTCCTCAGAACCAAGAATGAAGCTGCTGCTGAAATCATTGCCCTCATCAAACAAATTGAACTCAAGCATAAGCGAAAGGTTTGTCAACTCAGAAGTGACAATGGCACAGAATTCAGAAATGCCACTCTGGAGTCCTTCTGCACTGAAACTGGCGTATCTCAGAACTTCTCTTCAGCTCGCACACCAGAGCAAAATGGTGTTGTAGAAAGAAAGAATCGAACACTGATTGAAGCTGCTGGAAGTATGCTCAATGAATTTCTGGGCTGAAGCTGTTGCAACTGCTTGCTACACTCAGAACAGATCTGTCTATGTCAAAAGACACAAGAAGACAGCCTATGAAGTACTCAGAAATAGAAAGCCTAATATTGGATATTTTCATGTATTTGGATGTCCAGTATACATTCTGAATGATTCCAGTCAGCTTGGAAAATTTGATGCAAAAGCTGATGAAGGATACTTCTTAGGATATTCAACAATTCGCAAAGCCTTTAGAGTCTATAACAAGAGACTTGACAAGGTTGATGAGTCAATTCATGTTACCTTTGATGAATCAAATTCTGCAATCTTTAAAAAACCAACCCCTGTACCACCCTCAGAAAGTCCAATCAGTTTTGGTGAATCTGATCCCATTGTTCAATCTGATCAGTCACCTGAACCTGCTTCTGAACATCTCAGTTCAGAACCAACAAGAATCAAGACAAACAACATTCCATTCTATCCTTCAGTCAGTTTTAAACTACCTTCTGAACTGACTATTGGATCAGATGTATGTGCTGCTTCAAATCAGATACCAGTTTCCACTGAAGTACCCCAATCTGAAGAATTTCATGATGCAAGTCATGATTTGAAGGAGGAAGATGATGAGACTGAAATAGTCTTTTCTGAAGCTCCTCCTGAAGTAAATCAGAGGAATTCTTGCACTGATATCGTTGTTCATCCTGGTCATTACTCTAAGTGGACAAAAGCACATCCAATCGAGCAAATCATTGGAGATTCCAATAGAGGGGTTCAGACCAGAAGAGCCACAAGCGATCAATGCTTAAATGTCAGCTTCTTATCACTGATAGAACCGAAGAAGATTGACGAGGCTATGAAAGACCCAAGCTGGGTTGAAGCCATGCAAGATGAGCTTAACCAGTTTAAAAGGAACGATGTTTGGGAACTTGTTCCATGTCCCAGTAACCTGAAGAAAGAACCAATTGGGACAAGATGGGTCTTCAGAAACAAGATGGATGAAGATGGACATGTAGTTCGAAACAAGGCAAGACTTGTTGCAAAGGGTTACTCTCAAGAAGAAGGAGTATACTTTGATGAAACTTTTGCACCAGTTGCTAGACTAGAAGCTATCAGATTTTTCTTAGCTTTTGCAGCTCATCATGAGTTCAAAGTCTATCAGATGGATGTCAAAAGTGCCTTTCTGAATGGTGAATTAGAAGAAGTTGTGTATGTCTATCAGTCACCAGGGTTCATCAATGAAGAAAAGCCTCACCAGGTGTACAGACTGAACAAAGCATTATATGGTCTGAGACAAGCACCTAGAGCCTGGTATGATACTCTTACTAAACATCTTCTGAAAAATGGTTTTAAAAGGGGTACAATTGATAGCACTTTATTCATTTTACATGATAAAAGTGATATCTTACTTGTACAAATTTATGTTGATGATATTGTGTTTGGGTCTACAAATGACAAAATGTGTAAAAGGTTTTCTGAAATTATGTCTTCTGAGTATGAAATGAGTATGATGGGTGAACTGACATATTTCTTGGGTCTTCAAGTGAAACAAACCAGTGATGGTATTTTTATAAATCAAGAAAAATATGTCAGAGATTTAATAAAGAAATATCAATTTGATTCAGTCTCATCAAAAGATACTCCCATTTCAGCTCCATTGACTTTGGATTCTGATCCTAATGGAAAACAAGTGGATCCCACAAAATATCGTGGTATGGTGGGATCCCTCATGTATTTAACTGCAAGTAGACCAGATATAATGTTTGCAACATGCCTTTGTGCAAGATTTCAGTCTGATCCCAGAGAAGCACACTTAAATGCTGTGAAAAGGATTTTCAGATACCTTAAAGGTGTCCCCAGACTTGGTCTTTGGTATCCCAAAGTCTCAAGTCTAGATCTAATGGGTTATTCAGATTCTGATCATGCAGGTTATAAAATAGATAGGAAAAGTACCACAGGTGGTTGTCATTTCCTAGGTGGCAAATTGGTTAGTTGGACAAGCAAGAAGCAGACTGCAGTGTCACTCTCCACAGCTGAAGCTGAATACATTTCTGCAGCAAGTTGCTGCGCTCAGATTTTGTGGATGAAGAACCAACTAACTGATTATGGTGTTAAGTATACAAGAACTCCAATCTTTTGTGATAACACTAGTGCTATTGCCATCTCTCACAATCCTGTCATGCACTCCAAAACCAAGCATATCGACCTCAGGTATCATTTCATTAGAGATCACATTATTAAAGGTGATATTGAACTTCATTTTATTCCCACTGATAAACAACTCGCTGATGTTTTTACAAAACCCTTGGATGTCAAAATGTTTAAACATCTCATCAGTGAGTTAGGTATGCTAAATCCTGTATAGCATCACCTCAGGGGGAAGTGTCAAATTTTTTTGTGCTTAAAATAATTTTTCTCTAAGGGGGAACTTTGCTTTCTGAAAAATATTTTGACTGAAATACTTCAGATTTTCTGAATTGATTTCAGAATCGTTATGTAAACTGAGATGGTTCAGATTCCTTAAAACTGATCATGCTCAGATTTTGTTGAGTCATTTCTGAAATCAATCAGTCCTTTGTAATGTCTTTTGGATACTTGGTTGTTGTGTGGACACGTGACGGTTACTGTATAACGTTTGAATATAAACACCTTTTGCTGACGTGTCAGCCGTAAATGTAAAAGTGATGATCACTTTTTAATTAAGAAGGTTGAAAAGTTTTCTAAAAAGTGGGGGCCCAACCGTCTTTGCATTTAATGCGGACGTATACCCAAAATTATTTCGGATTTCAAACCCGATCAAAATTGATTTCAATAAAATAATATATTTTTTTGTGGGTTTGAATTTCAAAATTATTTTTATTTTATTTATTTTGGAAAACTCTTTGCATTCCAACATAAATATAAATACTTTTTACCAAATTCATTCCTTCATTTTTCATTTACTCCCAATCATTCATTCTCTCTTCTTCAAAACTACAAAACCCTAAATCATCATCATTTTCAGTTTTCCCTTGTAGAAATTATGGCTAAACAATCTCAAGCCAAATCACTCATATCTTTCGAATACAATCCATCTAATGCAGTCAAGCCTAGTGCGGCGTGGCCACAGGGTTTCGAACCATCGGCCCTTCGGTTTAATATGAATAACTTTGTCGCCGCACTCAATGCTAAAAACAAAACCTTAATTGGGAGAATAAACAAATTCTTTGAAGAATCTCCTCTCCATTATGCCTTGACTGCAGATCCTCAAGTCATGTATCATAGATACTTGCTTGAATTTTGGTATACTGCTACTTTGAGCAAGGATGAAAAATCCATTGCTTTTTCATTAAATGAAGGCACTAAGCAGTGTATCATTTCACTTGATGGGTTCAGGGAGGCCCTTCATTTGAACTACCTCCAATCTCCTTCAGCCTATGCTAAAAGGCTAAAGGGAATTAATTTTAGGGAGGAACTGCAGGCCATGGGTCACAATGACATGGTTGATGCAGATGGCAATCTGAAGACATCTGGGCACATATTTTTGTCTGGATTTGGCAATTGTTGGAGATATTTCTGGACTCAGATTGTCGAGTGCCTTGGAGGAAATTATGGTGGATTAGACCAGATTTCCTTGCCACAAGTTGAAATTGGTTATTATCTGTGGCATGGGATTGAGGTAGACTTCGCTGAGATTCTCTTCTCTCAGCTGGTTACAAAATTAAAAGGAAAAAGAAGTGTACATATCTCATTTCCCAGGTTTCTGAGCATCTGCTTTATGAGCATTCTTGGAGATGCGTACAATGATGGAGGGCTTGAGTCTTCAGCAACGGAGTTCTGCAGGGATATTTCAAAAGCATTCACTTCAGAACCAGAACCAGAACTTTCTGCTGCAATGACTCAGGTAATGAATAAAACTGAAACAGCACGACCGGCTGGCTCAGAAAGGTCACCGAGCGGGTCACAAAAGAATGTGAGACCCATTGGTGCACCTGGTGGTAAATTGTTGAAGCTGTTTAAAACCCCCAACAACTTCATCTACCCAACCACCACCCTCCTCCTCCACTGACCAACCTGAGGACCTCCCAAAAGGTCCCTCAGGATCTCTAAAGGACGTTTTAAAACATCGTAAATATAAGAAATCGTCCTCACTGCCCAAGGACATTAGTACCAAAGCTACCCCTTCTGGTTCTTCCCAACAAGAGCCAGAAGAATCGAGTCAAAGGGAAAACCCCCAAGCAGCCATCTCCAAAACTTCTTTAGGAGGAGATGAGGAAGAAAATGTAAGTGTGTCAGCCCAGCACACAGTAGAGTCCGTGTCTGCACATGCACCCCCTGTAACTTCACATATCTTACACTCTTCTGCAGCATAGACTGATGAAGTTTCTGAGGTGACACCCTTGGAAACTGAGGTCTCCAACTCTACGGCCGATGAAGTGATTCTTGAAGATGGTATGAGAATCATTAAGGCAACCCACGTGTCTACTATCACTGGCGATGATACTTTGGTTGAGCCAACCCTTCATAAATCTGGTGACGATGCATCTGCAGCAGCAGTTGTTGAACCAGAAGCTGGTTCAGGTACCAGTGATCTGAACTAGGGCATATCTGATCAGACTGCAGTCTTGACTGCTTTCTGGGATGACGATGAGCCACCTCAGGGGAATCTTGATTCCCTTGCTGATTTTGAGTTTGACGAGGGCCTATTGGAGGAGAATCAGTCTTCTGATTCTGAGCCAACCTTCAACCTCGCAAACGCCCCTCCTCCCCCAGAAATCCAAAATATTGATCAACCATATCGCCCACCACCAACATCTCACGAACAACCATATTTTCCACCTGGCTCAACACCTGCCTATGTCACTTCACCTACATTTCAACCACAACTTCAACATATTCACCCACAACTTCATTCAGTTCCAAGGCCCGTCAATTATGATGATCCAGTAGACAGGGAGTTGGACTCTTCAACTGAATTTGAGAGTCCAACTGAGATACAGTTAGAAAAAGCACTGGATGGCCTTGGTACATTTCCCTTTGTTGCTTCTGCTTCTGCACAACCACCTCCTCCTTTGAGTGTGGAAGCACAGTTAGAGATCCAAAATGCCGAAGTCCAAAGCCTACTTCTCAAGGTGGAGGACTTAACAAAATCTCTAACTGCCAACACTAAGTCCATTGCTGAAATGAAAGGTGCTCAGATGTTTCTTGGCACTGAGTTGACCAAAGTTGCTGGAAATGAAGGACTAGTGGGTGGGAAGCTTAATGAGCTGGTGCACTCATGCAATAAAATTAGTTCAGCCATCAGGGAAGCCTTCAGACTTACCAAAAGAGATGTGCAAGCTTCAGTTGTTGCGAACTTGACATCCAGTGTTGAATTGATCAAACAAGAGGTCTTGGCAGTCGGGAAGGAGGTGAATGAGTTGGTAAAAAGCCAAGTGTTGATGAGAAAGAACTTGGTTCTTCTATAGGTGGTGATGTGTTTGAGAAGCTGAAGTCTGAGCTATCTCAGAATCTTGTTGCTCAGTTTTCAACTTCAGTGGTAGAGAAGGTTGATGAGAGGGTCAGAAGGATGGTCGATGAACACACCAGAAATACACACAAAAGAGTGGATAAGGTTGTTGAAGATGTGCAAAAATCAGTGTCCACTATTGATGAAAATGTGAAAGGCCAGTCCAAGCAGCTTGATGAAATTCTGACCCTGCTCAAGAAAGAAACTGTTGTTGCTCCTCTTCCTCCTCCATCATTTACTGCAGAAGTTAGAAAGCAGTTGAATGAAATTGTTAATAAAGAAGCACTGAACCTGAACTCTAATTTCAGATTAAGGTCTCAGTTTGCTCAATTGTCAAAGGGACTTGTTGACTGTCTGAAACAACAAAGTTGGGAACCTCTGAAGAACATGCAGATGGCAATTGTTAGGTCCAGATTTATTGGACTCGCTCCAGACTCGACTACTGGAGCTTTACTGAAGATCTGTCCAGAAATGATAATTACTGGACCTACTCCAGACTTGGAATCTGGAGTCCCTATAAAGATTTGTTCAGAAATAATGGAAGACCAGTGAGCAAATACTTGTATAGGAAATCTGGAGTATTCTCCAGATTAGCTCACTGGACTTCACCCCAGTCCAGATCTACTCTACTGAAGATGTTCTCACTAAAGTCAAAGACTGAAGTCAGAAAAAAGAAGACTGACAAATGGTGGAGTCCACTGGAAGTCTTACCAGATCTGTACACTGGAGGATTGTCAGTGTTCTAGACCTTACAAGTCTGAACACTGATATCGAGGAATTGACTTTATGCCTTTACACACTTTTACCAGGACATCCCAATTGTCTATTGATAAAAGTACATACGTGTGTAAAGGTGGTTGGTTAAAAGGACTTTATCCTTGTACCTTAACCAATGCATTTAATAACCTTGTCGGTTCATTAAATGCATGCAACCATATTTGTACGGCAAATAAATTCATTGTTGAATTTATCTGCCTATAAATACAAAGTCATATTTCTCGTTCAAATTACTTTTTAGCAATTTGGTGAACTTGCTTAAATACTCTCGATCTAAACAGTTATACTTCACAAGTCTAAGTATATCGATCTAAGGAGATTATTTAGCAAGTATAGATCACTTGTAATTCAAAGATTGTTTAGATATTTACATACTTGTAATATCTAGGTTCTGCAACAATCTTGTATTTTGTTTATCATCAATAAAGAAAATACACTTGAAAATTACATTCGTGTTCCATCATTTATTTACTTGTTTAAATATTGCTTAAGTCGTTTATTGCTTTATTTATATTCTTGCATTTATATTTAAAGTAATACTAGTCCGATTCTAGTTCATACTTAACTTGTTATTTTACACTCGTGGGTTAAACCATCGTGTGAGGGACTTTACAATTGGTATCAGAGCAGAAGGTTAATATACTTACCTAGATCTGTTTCGTGATGGCAATCCCAGAAAATACTCAAGAAACTCATGAAACTAATCTTAATGACCCATCCACTGGAAATAACAATCCACCACCTCCTCCTTCTCCTGCTTCTCCACATGTGCATGTGCATTATTTAAATAATCCTGTTCCTAAATTCAATGGGAGCAGTGATGAATTTGGTACGTGGAAAGCTAGGATAATATTACATGTTACTGGTATTGAAAGGAATATGATGAAAATCTTAAATGAAGGACCCTATGTGCCAAGACTTCCTATCAATGCACTTCTTGACCCTACTGGATCAAGAAGTGGAAGGGAAAAGAGAGAGGAACACTGGTCCAAAGAGGAGAAAAGATTGGTAAATCTTGATACACTTCTTAAAAATATGATCCTCGGGGCTGTTCTAGAAACTCTTATTCCCACATTAGTTCTCTATCCCAGTGCCAAAAGCATGTGGGATGAACTGGTGAACCAGCATGAGGAAGGTGATGATACTGTTGTTACCAGAAAAGTCTCCTTAAACAAAAAGTATGAGTCATTTTTTGCTCTCCCCAATGAGTCTCTTACTGGTACTTACACCAGATTTATGAGTATTATTAACCAGATAAGAGGACTAGGGGTTGATAAAGACAAGGATATACTTTTGGAGAAATTTTGTGATATTCTTCCAACAAAATGGTCTCACATGATTCTGGTCTTGAGGCAAGGTAAAACCTTGCATTCCCATACTTTGTCAACATTGTATGGAGCCTTCAGATTCACTGAAGAAAATCAAGCCCAAAGGATTGAGGCAGAAAAAGATTCTTTTAATCATGCTTCCAGTAGTTCCACAGTGGTCACTAATACTGTACCACCTTATGCGGCATTAATATCTTCTGAGAATGTATTTTCTATGAAGAAGATGATGTCTGAACTAATGGATTCTGGAGTCTGTAATGATATCTCTCCAGACTGTGATGAAACTGACAGTGATGACCTGGTTGCAATGATGGGCAAAACGTTTAACCGTTTTAAGGCCAGAGCAAATAGGCCCACTGGACAACATGCACCCAGTTCTTCCACTGACAAGACCAATCTGACATGCTTTAAGTGTGGCAGAAAAGGTCATTTCATGAAAGAGTGCAAGTCCAGTCAGTTTGTCTCTCAGTCTAGTCCAACTGCTTCTTATAACAAGCCTGATGATAGCTATAAGTTGAAATACAAAAAGCTTAAGGCTCAAATTGCTCTCTTGTCTAAACAAATGGAAGATAATAATAAATGCATGATAGCAACCACTGAAGAAGCTG
>CM067170.1:118101206-118135045 GCA_034093135.1 Erigeron breviscapus | reverse complement strand
TAAGATGAGGACTTGAGTGAAAAAGCGAGAAAACCAGAGATCGGGAAATCAAAAAGAAGGCTATTTTGGCTGAAGTTCTTAAGGTTGAAAGGCAGTTGACAAAGCCACCTCCTAAAGCCAAAGTGACTAGACCAAGATCAACAAGGAAAAATACTCGTGATGCTGATCTCTCAACTTTCAAACCAATTTCTGAAGATGCTATTGAAGTCCAAAGAAAGCATGAAAAGGACCAGTACGATCATTATATGAAGCATCGATCCAATCCTGCCAAAATTATTGACATTGATATAGTAAAGGAGGATGGATTGAAATTGTTTGACTTGGTGATAAAAAGAGAAGGGAGAGCAGCTGAAGAGTACAATCAGGTCTCAGTTCACGAGTTTGGGATTTTAGAACATAGAGAGATGATCCAGATTCTGAAAGGTAAGACAAAGTCTCATCTCATTGGTGCATGGTTATCAAGGATACAACAAAAGATGCAAGCCAAGGTAGAGATGGAGAACAGATTGTTTGGCAGAAGGGATCAGTCTCCTCTGAAGAGAAAAGCTACTGAAGCACCTTCTGGCTCAAGGCCTCCGAAGAAGTAGTATTCTTTTCAGATTATCATTTACTTGTACATTTATTTTGCATCTGTAACAAACACTTTAGTTTGTATATATATGTTACAAGTTGTAACCAACAAGTAGATGATAGGTTTAAGTTAGAAAAACTTACAAGTAAAATTCTGAGACATCAATGATCTATAAGATGTACTTAGAAATTTTTACAACTTAAACGAAACTTGCATTTCAGACTTACAAACATGTATAGATAGACTTTTGAGATGCATGCACTATTTCATAAAAAATAGGGGGAATTTGTTAGGTCGAAAATCGACCAAGTATAATTTGTTCAGAAATAGTTGAAGTTCAGTGAAGATACTTGTACAGAATTCTGAACCACTTTAGAATTAGTTCACTGAAGCTTCACTTCAGTTCAGATCAACATAAACTGAAAGCATTCATTCTGAAGTCAAAGACTGAAGACTGAAGAAAGAGCCATAATCGCATTCTGAACTGGTCTATTTCCAGAATAGAATTGCTTGCCAGTCGGGTAAACCATCTATTCGGGACTCACAACTGGGCCAAGTCCATTTCTTTTTTTCTGGACCTGGGCCACTGCTTCTTTTTCCTTTGGGTCGGACTGCTGCTGCTCCACGTGAACAAGCGCATAAGCCCATTTCTTGTTTCTTTCCTCTCGGCTAGACATCACACGAGTCCACCACCATTTTTTGGACTTGTGTTTATTAGTCGATATTATTTGTTGCACATTTTAGCCTCGTCTCGCCGTCTTGTGTCTTGTAAACTCCATTTAACCGAGTCATCTTCTGTGAACCTGTAATAATATTCAATCTCATTAAGTACCAAAAGTTCACATATATAAACTCAATTAAGCATTAAAATGCGGCCTAATGATAGGGGAAATAATCACAAAATGGACGTTCATCATTAGCATAGCCAATTGCCAGTTCAGATCCATTTCTTCCAGATCATCTGGATCAACTTGCTTGTAATCCTCCCTAACCAGATCAGGATCAGTCATTTTTACACCAATCAACTTCTCATGAGCAGACACGAACGAAGCCAGCATTCCCAAATGTCCCTCAGCAGATCTTATGCTCATCGGCATTCCTGTTAAACCCGAGCTTGGAAAACTACTTTTCCGATTCCCATTATGAACAACCATAGCTGATTCCGGAGAAGTTACATACATCAAGTTGTTGTCAGAATCCATCGTCATTTTCAATTTTTCATCATCTCCACTGTAGAAGGCAGTAATCCCTCCACTTGAAGATTTTCTTAAAGCAATATTAGGCTTGCTATGATAAAGTTCCGGACGTTGAACAAAATCATTGCTACCTGCTTCTTTTGACTTACGCTTCATATCTTGACCTCTCAGCTTTCGGATAATCTGATCCAGAGTCCAAGTACTGAATTCAGGATTTTGCTGGATTGAAGTAACAAACCCTTCCCACTTAGCTGGAAGAGAATCCAACAACTTCTCGATCACTTCATCTGAATCAGGCTTGTACCCAAAATATGCCAACTCAACTAGCAAATGACTGTAACGAATCAAAGTCTCATCAAGAGATTCATCCTTGAAGCTTGTGAAAACATAGTACTGTTTCTTCAACAAGTCCTTCCTCCTCTTCTTGAGATCTTCATCACCTTCACAATGCTCCTTGAGTGCATCCCATAAGCCCTTTGCACTTTTATACTGTTCGAATAAGTGCAAGAATTCCCCTTGAAGAGCCATTCTGAGTGATCCTAAAGCCTTACTTTCAGCTTCGTAGTCCTTCTTCTGATCGACATTCATCTGCTCATAAGTAGAAGCCTTCCCACCACTCGAACTAGTATCCTTGTCATTTGCCACAGTACGATGAACATTTCCATTAACAATACAAATCCACATCCTGACATCCATAAGTCTGCAATATGACTCGAATCTGCCCTTCCAATTGAAATATCTGTCTAGGCTTATCAACTTGGGCGGTGAATTGGCCTTTCCGGTTTCATGATCCATCAGAATCAATTGATTCAGCAAAGCTTGATAGTTTGCGGGTAATTGAGACGTCATTTTCTACGAGCTAGCAAAATAATACGAACTGTTCAAAAATAAACGAGGTCGCAAATTTATACGAGGTCGTAAAGAAATACGAGGTCGCAATTAAAACTCGAGGTCGTAATTGAACTTGAGAGGTCTTAAAGAGCTCACGAGGTCGCAAACGAAATACGAGGTCACAATTGAACTGGCGAGGTCGTAATTAGCTACCCAGGTCGCAATTTGAGCTGGATGAGGTAATACGAGCTGGCGAGGTCGCAAACGATGCTGAAACCTTTAATTCTCTTGAATTCGAAACCCTAATACCCAAAACACCTCAAAAACTGCTGCAAACACCAAACAAGGTCACCTAAAAGGTTTTCAATCGTAAACTCGTGAAAGAATCACATATAAACGACCCTAAATCGATGTTGTCTATCACCAACAAACTATAACCTTCCGGTATGAAACCAAGAGGCTCTGATACCACTTGTAAGTCCCCTTGAAACGGATCGTTAATAGTTTGCTCTAGTTATCTTGAGGTGCGGAATCCCTCACTATAACTTGGTGATTCACAACAATGAAAAACAAGCCTTCAGATTATCTGCTGCCTCGCAGATCTTCTCTAGGCCTAGCGGAACAATACTTGACGACTTAACCTGCAAATATGCTCGAAATTTCGACAAATGTTCAACCCTAATCTCTGTTAAGGTTTGCTATATATAGAGAACAACTCGACATGGGCTTCAGCGAGTCAGCCTCACAAATCCAGCCCAGCCCGTCACTAATGCGAGGTCGCATTCTGTGATTGGCATCGTATTTGTCCCTGCAAATACGAGATCGTAATTGCTCATGTGAATTGCGAGGTCGCAATTCACACTTAGCAGACTTTACACATTCAATACTCAAACTTAATCTAGTATTCTATGCATAATATGAAGTTCATTAATGACAATCACTTTACAAAGACATATTACAATATAAGACCAAACAATCTAGACTTCGCGCAATCAGTCTTTTTAAATAAGAGTTGATAAGTACTACTAGGCTTCCACCCCGTACGTGGACCGAAAGGGTTTCAACACAGCTTCGGAAGTATGGAGAGTTACGCGATAGAAGGCTGCACCATGAATTGCGCAATGCTCTAGTTGAACACGTTTAGAACCTCCTGGAAAACCACCGTCAATGTTGGTTTTTTATTTCCTAATAATGTGGTTTTAAATATTCGGGTGTGATTTTTAGTGTAATGTTTTATTTATAATAACTGTAATGTTTTAATTATTAATAAAAACTGTTTTTATTTAATTATGTGAAAAAGAAAAATGAAATAATAAAATATTAGAAGAATAAGTGAAGAATAGAGAGTTATAAGGAATGAGATGTTATTGGGTGTCATTGAAGACTATCATCACCATAGTTGTCGACTCGTAACTTTCGACTCGACTCGAAAACATGATTTTTGACTCGTGACTCGACTCGTAAGAGTCTTGACATTTTTATATACTACATAATATTGTTAGTTATATATATTTGACATATTTATTAACAAAATATAAGTTGATTATCTTAATACATTACCTAAATATTACATATTCGACACTTTTAAGTCATAAACTTACAGTTTATCTCAAAATTCGTACTAAAAGGATCAACAATACATATATAACATACAAAATAATGTAACCATAAATACGATATATAATATATAACCATATAATCAAACTACAACAATCATAAGTTTGTGACTCGTAATGAGTCGTTTCAAATTTACACCACGACTCGTAAGACTCAGGAGAAAAAAGAGTCATCCAGCGAGTCGCCTCGATTTTGGTATAAAGCGACTTGACTCATAAGCGTCGACTTGTGACTCATAAGAGTCTAACAACTATGATCATCACCACTTAGATTGGGACATGGGTGGTGGTAGGGGTGTTGAAAAAAACCATACCCAATTAACCCGACCCAACCCGAATAGGTTTGGGTTATATGGGTTGGGTTATTCGGGTTTCGGGTTCGTTATTTGGTTAACCAAACCCATATAAATTTAATTGGTTTGGGTTATGGGTGATATTTCTTTTATTTGGGTTAACCCGAATAACCCATATAAAATTTTTCTTTTTTTTTATCTATGTAATATTTATAGGAGTATTATATAGTTGACTCAATCTTTATGCTTTTATTTATAAATTACCAAATATGATTCCTGCTCGGTTATTTTTGTATTGTAAGTATTATGGTAGACAAAAATCAAACATACCGTTTTGTATTCTGTTAATATTATACAAAAGTATTACTATATTACGAGTATAATAGTTATACTATATACGTCTTGTATTAAAATTTCATATAACAATAGCTTAATTAAATTTTATTTCAATAGTTTAGTTAAATAATATATGGGTTATATATTGTCAAGATTGTTTAATTAATTAAGTGTTTCATATTATTTTGAATAGTTTATAATTTATCTATTTTACATATGTATGACTATTTATCGATTAATACAACCATGTTGTAATGCACTAAATCAAGAACTAGATAATCAAAGTTGTAAAAATACCTTTGAATAAAAACAATTTGTTAATTTACACTTTTACGAAGTATGATTTTCTATGTTTTCGAAATTAAAATTATATTGAAGTATAATTAACCAATTTTTTTTTTTAAGTTTAGTACGCTTCAAAGTCCACATAATTTTCTATTTGGGTTACCCAAAACCCGACCCAAACAACCCAAACCCGAATAACCCAAACCCAAATAACCCGAATCTTATTCGGTTTGGGTTACGGGTGAACTTATTATTCTTCAAAACCCGAATAACCCGAACCAAATAACCCAAAACCCGAATAACCCGACCGATCAACACCCCTAGGTGGTGGGGCTTTGCCTCTTGGAGAAAAAAAGATTAAAGTTCAAACTTTGATAATGGTGTTTTTTGTTGTCTTTAAATAAGGTAGTTGTAGCTTTAAGTTTGCTTTCTTTAAAAAGAAAAAAAAAGTAGCAGGTGGAGAACTAGACGTATCGAACCGAAATAAATTGGCAAGATATTCCAGCACACCCCTCCTTTTAAAATATAGAATGGTCCAACTTTTGTCTTTTCTTTAATTTGTTTTTCACCTTAATATGTAAGAATTGCTATTACTTTGTCATAAGGTCCAACTTTTGTCTTTTCTTTAATTTGTCTTTCACCTTAATACGTAAGAATTGCTATTACTTTGTCATAATTTCTTCGATGACAGTAGATGTACGTAGTAGTTCCTTTACACAAATTACATAAAAGCAAAGAAGAATTGAATTGAACATAAATAATCACGTGCCATGAAATCATCAAAATATATATATGGAATTAAATGTTATTACTTTGTTATGTATCATTTTTCTTTAATTAAATGTTAGCTTTCAAATTTTTTCACAAAATAAGTAAAAGGAACATTAAATTCTAAAAAAATAGATTAAGACAATATATAGTTCTAAGTCTTACACAAATTAAGTTAAATAATAAATGCAATTTTTAGAAAGCAGCATTAATTTTATATACAATATTGATATGATTTTTGCAGGTTTATATAACTTTTGACAGAATATTTATTAGTTACATTTTTTAGTTAAAGACAAATACAATTTCAAAAAAATGACATTAATTTTATACAATATAGTGATATATTTTTTGACATCTGACAAGTTATTTATTATAAACAATGTAAAGTTGGTTGTATTTCATTATCAGTAATAAACAATGTAAGGTATGAAAACTTGTATTAATGTTGATGATTAATATAAAATATCTATTAATTATAATTATTTATATGTTTTAGTATCATGTACTTAATACTTAATAGGCCTTATACATTGGCCATTATTCTTAAAAATGTCCATATCATGTGGTCCCTTCTCTTGATTGTTATGAGCACTTGTGGTCCAAACAATAGTACCTCATGTCTATTTAGTTCTCATGTACTGCCAATATAGCACACGTCCCTTTCACTACTAGAAAATTTCGTATTACCGACGGCCTAAATTCGTCCCAAATCCGTCCCAAAATGTGTTTAGCGACGGATTTTCGACGGATTTTGGCCGTTCCTAATACCGGCCTCGGTAATATTTAACGACGGATTTTGGGACGGCCATAAATTTTGCCGACGGATTTGGAATGGTTTAATTAACGACAGATTTGGGACGGGTTAATTAGCGACGGACAAATTTTACGACGGATTTGCGACATGCGTTTTACCGACGGACACATTTGGGATGGATTTCCGACGGTTTATTGACAACGGATCTAGATTTAGCGACGGAAGATTCCGTCCCTAATCCGTCGATAAAGGTTTTTTCCAAAAAAAAAATATAAATACAATATACGTATACAGTAGGTATACATATACTGTATTTATACTATATATGTATGTATTTATGTATCCTGCATTCTTGTGACATATATAATAACAATGTATGTTTAATGTATTCATGTGTATATATCTATTTTCTCCTCCTTCTAGCATCCAAGGCAATACGACATCACTTATGATGTTCTCCAAAGAGATCTTCGCCACACCACGTGTCTCCTCTTAAATCGAACCGCCAATATTCTTGAGAGCCAATCGCGGTGATACCTTGGATGTTGTCACGGAGTACCTTGTGATGTCGTTTTGCTATACCTTTTCCAACCCCTTTCCCCCTTTCCTGAAACTTCTTTTTATCACTACTAAGAAAAGGGAGTAGATGGAAATGAAATGTGTGATTGTGGCTGTGATTTTAAGTCTGGGGGTGGGGTTTGGTGGTAAATATATTGGTTGGGTGAAAATTTGTGCTTGTGAGAGATATGTATTAGCCATTGGATTAGAGGTGTTTGGTGGGTCAAGGAATGAGAGCCATAGGATTGTGATCCATGTGAGGGTGATGGAAGATTTTTGATTGGTTGGTGGGACAAGTGGGACTAGTAGCATTGTAAATTTGTGATTCCCTCGTATGATACGTTTAAATAAAAAGGATTGTAATTACTTTTAACTTTTATAATTATTTATTCGTTTTCAATATTTTTAAGTAATAATTGAGTTAATTACAGAAATCGTCCCTGTCGTGGTACCCAACTTGCAGGTTTCATCCCTACCTTTCATAAATTACAGTTTTAGTCCAAAATAGTTTCCTCCGTCAACACTTTTAGTCCTTCCCTTAAACGTCCGTTTATAACCATGACACGTGATCCGCACGTGATGGTTATTTTCGTAATTTGACATAATAAAAGCCAATAAATATCCCGAATAAAAAAAACCTTATTTTCACTCTCTCTCTTACCTCTCTCTTACTTTCTCTCACTTTTCTCCCTCATCTGTTCTTCAAATACGATCTAGGTCACGAAAAATGGTCCATTGTAGCTGTGGTTCGATTGTTGTGATTCGAACATCTTGGACACCACGAAACCCTGGAAGGAGGTTTTACAGTTGCCCTAAAAGGGATTCGTGTTGTACTAGTTTTATTGGGTGGTATGATCCAGTTATGTGTGATCGATCTATGGACATTATTCTAGGGCTGTTAAGGGCTAAGAATGCACTAGAGAATGAAGTAAGAATGAAGAATCAAGAAAATAATCGATTAAGGAAGTATCTTTTTTTGTCAATGGTGGTTGTGTTTCTGCTGTTATATCTACTTATTAGTGGATAGGAAAATAAGCAGTTAATGTAATTTTAAAGTTCATGTAATTGTAATTGTAGTATTCAAGTTTATGGAAATGTAGCAGAAGTTGTTTATGTAATTGTTTATGGAAATGGAGAAAATGTTTTGTCAGTAGCAGAAAATTGTTAATTTTGCAAGTGTTTTGACTATATAAAGTCAAATTACCAAAAAATGGTTACAAATAAGATACATAACACTGCCTAAATTGAAAGATAATTGACATCAAGAAATTGAAAGATACTTCATAACCAAATTGACATCAAAAGCATTATCCATAGATCAAACATTGTTTGATAAAGCATACATAAACATCCATCCTAATATTACAGAAATCCAAGTTTACTTAAACATCCAAATTGTCAAATTGACGCACTGCCAATTGACAACAAAAGCATACATAAACATCCTAATATTACACAAACCATCATAGTTTACTTTTTCTTCTTGGATGGAGCTTTGAATGGAGCTCTGAATGCTTGATCTGGAGACAATCTAGCAGCCATCCTTTTTGTGAATCTAGGGGGGAATTAACATTACTCTGACTTTGGCTTGTTTGACCCTGACTTGGTTGAGCATGAGCTTCAGTTGGTTGACTTTGAGATGGTTGACTCTGACTTACTCCCACTCTTGAGCTGCCTGCACCACCACCTCATTGACCTTGGGTTGGTTGACTCTGAGATGGTTGAGTCTGAGTAGCCCCCATTCTTGAGCTCCCTGCACTGCCTGCACCACCTCCCTGACCCTTACAACCTCTTGAATTATGGCCCAGATTACCACATAGTGAGCAAGTAAGAGTCTTCAGTTTCCTACCCTTAGTGGCAGATGTCTTAACCATGCTTTCCTCATAGAATGATCTCTTCCTTTTTTTCTTTGGTCTTCCAACAGGAGTATGATGCACTGGGGTGTTATTGTTGTTAGAATTCTAGATTTCTCCCACATGTTTGAACCATTGATTCCACCTATCTTGTATGAGTACACTTTTTTCCAAGTTTCAAGCCAATAACATTGATGCACCCAGCTTTCTGGTATGCCATGGCTTCAATCCAGAGACACCCATATGAAAAATTGCAGCAACAGCATGTAGACAGGGAATTCCTGTTAATTCTCATTTCCTACAAGTATATGTCCTAAGTGACACATCCACCACACATTGGTCACCCCATGGACCACTTACTTGATATCCAACAGCCCCATCCCACATTAGTGTACACTTAGGTGTCAATGGTCCAATACACTTGTTAATTCCCAGCTTGATTACCAAAGCTATCCTTCTCATCATGTACTCCCTAATGAAATCTAAACACTTTATAATTGGGCTTTCCCTAGCTTTTAACAACCTTCTATTAAAGACCTCACATAAATTATTCAGCAGGATATCTGATTTTGCTCTCCCTGTACCAATTTGTAATAATCATGTTACAAAATTACAAATTTTTTACAAAACTTAGTGAAATTATATACTCTGAAATTATACAATACTTAAAGAAATTATACAAAACTTAAAGAAATTATACCTGTGAAATGTGATCTAGACCAATGGCTTGGAGGAATTTTTGAAACCCAGTCAAAGCATTCTTGGTTCAACCTTCTCAAATCTTCCATTGCCCTCTGAAATTGTGGAACTGTTGTACAAATTGCAGCCTTCCAAAGGCAGTCTTTGAAAGCTTTGCCCCTCCACTGTGACTTCATATTTTCATGGATGTGTTTGAGACAATATCTATGTTCAGCTGATGGGAACAATCTTGCAATGGCTGGTATGATTCCCTGGTTATACATAATTATACTACACCAAACCAGATTTATACTAAAAAATATTGCAATACATAATTGAAAGTAGAAAAGTATACCTTTTGTCTATCAGAAATGAAGGTGTAGTTTGATTGTGGAGACAAATCCAAGTCTTCACCTAGACATGTCAAAAACCAAGTCCAAGAGAGTGTTGTTTCAGCTTCAACAATGCCATAAGCCAATGGATATATCCCATTGTTTGGATCCAAGCCTACAGCAGTTAGAACCCATCCAGGATATGGCCCCTTCATGAAAGATCCATCCAACCCAATAATCTCCCTCATACAAGCCTTGTAACCCTCTTTACAAGCACCCAGACATATATAAATTCTCCTAAATTGCCTTGTAACTGAGTTGTGATCTGTTGGTCTTTCCACCTCCAACCTAACTGTGGTGTTAGGGTTTGCTCTCTGCAACTCTTGTAAGTAATCCCTCAGCATCAGGTATTGTTTTTGGTAGTCTCCCTTTAATGATTTCTCAGCCTTTTGCTTAGCCCTGAATGCTTTCATCCATGAAATCCCAACTTCCAATTTCCTTGACAATTCTTCTTGTAATGATGCTGGGGGTATTTCAGGATTGGTTGCCAACTGTTGGTGGACTTGTTTTGCTAAATAGGTTTGAGTACAGGCTGGTATTACCCTAGATTGGATACAAGTATGGGTGGAATTTATTGTTTTCACCATCCATGTGGCAGATTGGTTTATTTTACTAACATGTAAATACCAAGGACATTGAATGCTGTTTGGGTCAACTTTCTTTTTGGTGGCAGGTTTTTTGGGAATCTTTTTTGGACTACTTGAGGTTGGACTCTTTTGACTTGGACCCTTTTTAACTGGACTCTTCTGTGTGGTTGGACTCTTTCTGGTTAGACTCTTCTTTGTGGTTGGACCCTTTTTATTTGAACCCTTCTGAACCTTACTTGGCCCATCATCTGACCCACCAACTGGCCCAGCATCAAGCCCACCAACTGGCCCACCATCTCCAAATATTGGTGTGCTACCAAAACACTTAACAGTTATTCTTTTATTGTCATTTTTAACCATCTTCAACATTCTCCTAGTTTCTACAGAATGGTTCCTGACCAACTCTTTCACCTCTTGGGGAGTCCCAAATGTCTGTCCTAGTTGAAATGTCTCATTATCATTCTCCCTTTGTTTCTTTCTTAAACTTCTTAAGAAATTAGCTCTTGCAGATTCTATGTCACTACCTTGTTCATCACCACTTGAAAATTCCTCAGTATTTATCACACCAAGATCATTCTCATCATCATCTGCATTAGGCTCATCCTCATTAGGAATCACATTAACCTCAGGGGGAGGACCCATATACTCCACATCTGGATCAATATTCATATGATAGTGCCTCATGTCAACTTCATAATCATCTATCTCATTATCTGGATCAACCATGAAATCACTGTCTTCACTGTCATCATCCCCACTACCCTCACTCTCTTCATCCCCACTACCCTCATTGTCATCATGCTCAACACTCTTACCCTTGTCAACTGACTGCTTTCCACCCTGTTCTACTTCCACATTATCCTTGTCAACTGTCTCATTCTCCACTATATGCACATCATCAAATGTAATATCATTATCTAAATCCACATTATCATATGGCATATCATTCTCAACAGTCTTACCCTTCCCCTTGTCAGTTGGCACTTTCACTTGTTCACTATTATCAGTTCTTTGCCATTCTAACATTAACTTAGATGAACTACCCCTAATAGCATTAGACTTAACAACCATTTCCTCATTTATATCAGTGTCAGTTATATCCACAATGGTTACACTACCCTTCCCCCTTCTAGGTGAGTCATAAGGATTGTTCAAGTTTGTAAACCCATGTTCAATGTAAACTGAAACCTCAAACAATCTGTTCATTGCAACTAAATTGTGTAATGCACGAACATCTTCATCTGTGCTTAATTCATGTAAATCAGAATCTAAGTTGCCTTGTGGAGTTAAATAATGGTAATACATTATCTGTCCTTTTTTGTAACCTAGTTCAAGCATCATTGCATCTAACTCCAATACAGAAAACAAATCAATATCCACAAAGTCCACATATGAGATCTTACCATTCACGTATCTTCTATCTGGCCACTCAGTAAATGCTCCACCATGATGGATTTTCAAAGCAAACAACCCCCCTTTTGATGCTTCTGCAGATTAAATTAAAAAAAATAAAATAAAAATTCATTATAATCCACATCTTTAGGGTTTTTGTCATATTAATGAATGGATACAAAAAATTATAACTTTTAATAAATAAAAAAATAAAATAAAAAACATACCATATTCCCCCATTGCATAATCCAGAGCTTTAGGGTTTTTGTCATCACGAATATGCCACTCGCTAACCACCATTTTCTTCAATAATATATTTAGGGCATTTGAATCAGATCAATATATTTAGGGTATTTTGTTTATGGAGGGAAAAGGTTTTAGAAAGAGAAAGGTAGAGAGAGAGGGAAAATGTCGATCTGAAGGACGAATGTTGAAGATGGAGTGGTAGGTCGGGATATTTATTGGCTTTTATTATGCCAAATTACGAAAATAACCATCACGTGCGGATCACGTGTCATGGTTATAAACGGACGTTTAAGGGAAGGACTAAAAGTGTTGACGGAGGAAACTATTTTGGACTAAAACTGTAATTTATGAAAGGTAGGGATGAAACCTGCAAGTTGGGTACCACGACAGGGACGATTTCTGTAATTAACTCTAATTATAATTAAATCATACTAGATTTTTATTTTTTAAAAATAAAATTTTCGCAAAAACGAATGAACATTCATTCTTAAATAGAGTCATATAACTAAATGAACGGCAATTGAATTTTTATTTTTTAAAAATCAAATTTTCGCAAAAACGAATGAACATTCATTCTTAAATACAATCATATAACTAAATGAACATAATTGAATTTTTATTTTTTAAAAATCAAATTTTCGCAAAAACGAATGAACATTCATTCTTAAATACAATCATATAACTAAATGAACGGCAATTGAATTTTTATTTTTTAAAAATCAAATTTTCGCAAAAACGAATGAACATTCATTCTTAAATACAATCATATAACTAAATGAACATAATTGAATTTTTATTTTTTAAAAATCAAATTTTCGCAAAAACGAATGAACATTCATTCTTAAATACAATCATATAACTAAATGAACTAAGTGAATTTTTATTTGTTAAAAATCAAATTTTCGCAAAAACGAATGAACATTCATTCTTAAATAGAGTTATATAACTAAATGAACATATATAAAAAGTGGAAAAACTCACACAACTCTGCGACTTCATGTACAAACAGTAACTTTCGAGTATAAAACTACATATACACCGACTCGGTTGAACGTGTAAACGCCACAAACAAATCGTTTATTGGTGCGTAGATCATGCCATTAGAACTCTAATTGTATAAATATACTTTATCATTACTTGTATATGCAAATCATTGCTCGTACACTCGAAAAAACAAAAAAGTACATTTGGTCTGTCCCAAATCCGTCCCTAATAGCGACGGATTAGGGACGACTAAATTTATGTCCGCCGTAAATCCGTCGTTAAAAATTAGATTGGGTCCGTCCCAAATCCGTCCCTAATAGCGACGGATTAGGGACGGCCAATTGAATTTTTATTTTTTAAAAATCAAATTTTCGCAAAAACGAATGAACATTCATTCTTAAATACAATCATATAACTAAATGAACATATTTAAAATTTAAAAAGTGTAAAACCTCACACAACTCTGGGACTCTATGTACAAACAGTAACTTTCGAGTATAAAACTACATATAACCGACTCGGTTGAACGTGTAAACGCCACAAACAAATCGTTTATTGGTGCGTAGATCATGCCATTAGAACTCTAATTGTATAAATATACTTTATCATTACTTGTATATGCAAATCATTGCTCGTACACTCGAAAAAAACAAAAAAGTACATTTGGTCTGTCCCAAATCCGTCCCTAATAGCGACGGATTAGGGACGGCCAATTGAATTTTTATTTTTTAAAAATCAAATTTTCGTAAAAACGAATGAACATTCATTCTTAAATAGAGTAATATAACTAAATGAACATATATAAAAAGTGGAAAAACTCACACAACTCTGCGACTTCATGTACAAACAGTAACTTTCGAGTATAAAACTACATATACACCGACTCGGTTGAACGTGTAAACGCCACAAACAAATCGTTTATTGGTGCGTAGATCATGCCATTAGAACTCTAATTGTATAAATATACTTTATCATTACTTGTATATGCAAATCATTGCTCGTATACTCGAAAAAACAAAAAAGTACATTTGGTCTGTCCCAAATCCGTCCCTAATAGCGACGGATTAGGGACGGCTAAATTTATGTCCGCCGTAAATCCGTCGTTAAAAATTAGATTGGGTCCGTCCCAAATCAGTCCCTAATACCGACGGATTAGGGACGGCCAAATCGAAGTCCGTCGTAAATCCGTCCCTAATACCGACGGATTTGGGACGGATGTATTATATTAATTTATTTGGATTTCTTTTACTATTATTAAATTCATCCGTCGTAAATCCGTCGAGAAATTATATATTTAGGGACGGATTTCCGACGGTTTGTATATCTGTCGGTAATCTGTCCCTAATCCGTCGTAAATACTTTTGTATCAATTTAGTTGGCTTGTTGTCTGAAATCCGTCGGAAAGCCGTCGCTAATTTGGGACGGAAAATTTTTCCGTCGCAAATCTGTCGGTAATACCAGATTTTCTTGTTGCTCCATTTTCTATGGATGAAATAAAAAACGCCATTTGGAATTGTGGTAGTGACAAAGCACCGGGCCCCGATGGCTTTTCCTTTGCTCTGGTTAAGAGACACCGGAATACCATGAAAGATGACATTTACAACATGGTTTCAGATTTTCACGCTCATGCTAACATTCCTAGTGGCTGCAATTCATCATTTATCACCCTTATCCCAAAGGTGAGTAACCCGATTCTTATGTCTGACTTCAGGCCCATCAGTCTTATTGGTATTCAGTACAAAATTATTACTAAGCTTATTGCCAACCGTCTTGCTCGGGTCATTAATTCGGTGGTTAGCTCCGAACAGACTGCGTTCATTAAAGGTAGGCAAATCTTGGATGGGCCTCTATTGTTAAACGCGGTTATTGATTGGTATAAAATCAAGAGAAAGAAGTTGATGTTGTTTAAAATAGATTTTGCCAAAGCCTATGATTCACTATCCTGGGATTTTCTTTTACATATGTTGAAAACAATGGGATTCGGTAATAAGTGGTTGTCCTGGATTAAAGCATGTTTATCTTCTGCCAGATCTTCGGTGTTAATTAACGGTAGTCCCACCGAGGAGTTCCCTATTGAACGTGGCTTTCGTCAAGGTGATCCGATGGCTCCCTTTTTGTTTATTATTGCTATGGAGGGTTTGCACATTGCTATTGAGAATTTAACTAGAAATGGTCTTTTTGTGAGTGCAAAGATCAAGCAGGTTTCTATTTCTCATCTCTTTTATGCTGACGATGTTATGATTGTTGGTGACTGGTCTGAAAATAACTTGGTTAATATCTCTACTGCTTTGAGATTTTTTTATGGCATTTCTGGTCTCAAGATCAACTTTGAAAAATCCTCCATCATTGGTGTCGGGGTGCAAAGTGAAGAAGTCCATCAGTTGGCTAATTTGATTGGATGCAAAGTCGAGAGCCTCCCCTTTAAATATCTTGGGGTCCCAATTGGTGCTAGTCCAAAGCGTGTTTCCACATGGGAGCCCATTGTCTCTAAATTTCATAAACGTTTATCGGGCTGGAAAGCTAATCTTATGTCCATTGGTGGGAGAACTTCTCTTATCTCATCTGTTCTTGGTTCTAGTGGTATCTATTTTCTTTCTATTTTTCGCATGCCCAAAACAGTTATCAAAAGATTGGAATCCTTAAGGGCCTCTTTCTTTTGGGGAGGTTCTAAAGACAAAAGGAAAATGCATTGGATTAAGTGGGATTCGGTTTTAGCAGCCAAGGAAAAAGGTGGTATTGGAGTTGGCAGCCTTGATGCCATGAACATTGCCCTTTTATATAAATGGAGATGGCGAGGTCTTCTCAACAGCGACAGTATGTGGGTGCGGGTTATTTCTGATATTCATGGTAGTGACTGTTTCCACAACATGACCGCCAAATCGAAAGGCCTTTGGAAAAACATTATTTCTGTGGCAAATAATATTCATCTTAACTCTTTGATCCCCGCGGATGTGATTAGTAGAAAGGTGGGGGACGGGAACAACACTCGCTTTTGGAAAGACATTTGGTGTGGTAATGAGCCCCTTGCTGTTAGGTTTAAGCGGTTATTCGCGCTCGAGGTTAACAAGGATTGTGTGGTGCATGATAGGTGGATGGACTCTTCTTGGTTTTGGCAGTGGCGTCGCGAGTTAAGATCTGGGCTTGAACTTGAACAAGCTAATAATCTCGTTCAACTACTCCCTAATAATTTTTCTAGACAAGCTGATTTTTGGTGTTGGAATTTTGAAGGTAAATCTTACTTCTCTGTTGCTCTATTACGTAAACACATAGATAATAAAAGGTTGTCTCATGGTGATCATAGAAACTTGTGGAATAATTGGGTGCCAAAAAAGATTAACATCTTTGTTTGGAGACTAATCCGTAATGGTATTCCCACCAACGTCAATTTGTTTGGTCGTGGTGTGGACGTGAATTCTTTTCGGTGCTTTCTTTGTAATTCTGGGGTTGACGACGTCTCTCATCTTTTTTATAATTGTGAATTAATGAATGAGTTAAGGGACAAGATTAGCAAATGGGTCAATCTTAATATCCCCGAGGTGGAGATCGTTAATATGGTTACCTGGATTATGGAGCTACAATGTAGTTCTCATTTCAGAAAGGTTGTGGAAGCCATCATTTTTACTTGGTGGTGGCACATATGGAAAGAAAGAAACAACGTCATTTTTAATGGTAATCATGATAACATTACTAATATTTTCAATTCGATTGTCTCTTTATCCTTTCTTTGGGTTTCTAACCGTGATAGGAAGCAACAATATTGTTGGAGCAATTGGATCGAGAACCCTTTGATCAATAGATGAGCCGTTTCTCTTGTTGTGCCACTGTTGGGACGTTATAGTATCAGGTTGCTGCTGCTTTGTTGGGGTTTTGAAATTGTGTTTGATTTTGACTTAGAAGACTATGGCTTCCCGTGTGTTGGTTCAAGAAGGCTCGTCTGCTCTTTTTCTTGTATGCTTGTTTGTTGTTTGTATCTTTGGATTGTACTCTTAGCTATTAGCATCTTGCTAGTTTGCTTTATTAATTCCAATTGCCGTTCTAAAAAAAAAAACATTTGTCCCTTTAAAGTTTCCAATAAAATGTCGAGCCTTTTTGGACGTGATGCTCTAGTAATGTTGAATAAATCTTCTCTTATTATATGAAACAAAGCTATACATGATGCTCTATTTAAGTGGTCCTCTTTTTGGTTATGTATGGTCAGTGGTCCAGCCCCTACATCATGTTTGATGGGGGTGTACTAAAATAAGCCCCCATATTTATTATATGATCACTTTTCCATTTATTGCATGTATGTTTCCCATGCATCTTAGCCGTCTTTCTCTTTTTTTTTTTTTATAAATAAAAGTTGGACAAAATTGCTTTACATTAAATGAGAAGTACAAATCTACAACTACTTGTAAGGGCGGACGAATTGCCCGGGGAGGGGACTGGTACCCGTCCGGTACCTAATTGAACACCAATCCGCCCCACCGGTACCGGTAGGGTAAGGAGGAGATCGGGGACCGTGGTGCCGGTTTCGTTGCCTATTATTATGACCGTTACCAAAAAAAAAAGAATAACGAATGGGGCCCACATTCCAACGTTCAATTTCTTTGGCTTTTCCCCTTTTCTTCTTTCTTCTTCCCTTCTTCTTCCCTTCTTCTTCTATATAGGTTCTGCATTTTTTTTTTCTCCAACTAGTAGCATCAACAACAACATCACAACAACCATATATTCTTTCAATATATACATATATATTCACAACAATCATGAACCCTTTCTTCAACAACCCTTTATTTTTCGGATCCGGCCCAACACCCCCAAATTTGCCATCGGACTCGAGTTCTTCCGATGAGGGGGAACGACTAGCTAACATTTTCACAATCGCGCATCATGCGATTGATCAAGAGGTCCGCGATACTGCCTCCTCTTCAAGACGGTATACAAACAGAGACGATCGTATTGAGTCGCACGACCGTCTTTTTCGAGATTATTTCGCTGAAGAACCGAAATTTGATGCTGACTTTTTTAGAAAAGGGTGGGGAGGGGTGGGGAGGTATTCCCTGCAATTAGGGAGCGGGCAGAGGGAAAAAAAATCAGGGAGGGCGGAGAGGGGTGGTGAGATACTCCCTACCCTAAGTTGTAGTTTATAAATCCAAGGATTGTAAGCTGATTTAACATCACATCTATATGTAGGATATTATATATGATGGTCTGATGGAGACTTTCTTATGACTTTCAAGAATTCAAAATTTGTCAGGGTAAACCTTTCATGAGAAGATTTCAACTTTATCCAAATAAAAACTTTCATATTTCAAATTCATCAAAACACACACACGCACCACACTCCATATCTATTGTATCTACAGCTTCAGATTCGACTTCTACTAAAGTTCATAACAAAGTATTTCGAATTACCCAATGTTGTCTCTCAAATGGGATTCTATATTATGCAGCAGCTGGGTATTAACAAATAAATCTATTTGATGGGTAATTATTATATTATTGATGTATGTTGTTTTCAGTGCGATTTCACAATTCATAGTTATTCTATGTATCCTTTCGCAGAAGGTTTTGGTTCGCGGTATCGCCTTGCAGGAATAATCACGCATGGTGTTTGCTGTGGGCTCTTCAAGGTAATCATGTGGTTTCTCCTTCACTCGTTGGTCCGAAAAAATGTTATAAAAGTGAGGACTCTAATGCATACAACCGAAAAAATGTTAGACTTATATTAATTTTGTAAAAATAAAATATGAAAATACAAGAAAAACGACGATTAAAAAGTACTTATGTAGACCTGTTATAAAGAATTTATAAATCTAAATTAACCTAAAATTATAAAAAGTACTTAAGAAAAACTGTTATACGAAAAACTGTTTTGCCGAACTAAATATATAACATCTAATTTAACCCAAAATCATAAAAATCACAAAAAATGGCATTTGTATTTTGTGATAGTAGAGTACGCCTACAAGTATTTTCTTGTCTCTTCTGCCCTTATTAGAGCATCTACAATGTTTTGAAAAGTTGGTTTTTCATATAAGGTCATGACTTGATAAATTATGTGGTGTACTTTTTTTTGGTGTACAAAATTTGCACGTTCGTTTAATTACCTATAGGTGTTTATATTTATATAACAAGTTTTTTGACCCCGGGCGTTGCCCCGGGCGTTGCCCGGGATCGACGCTGCGTCATGCAAACATAGAGAAATTTCAAGCCGCCCGATGGGCGGCCTCGCATTTTGAAAGCGTTCGTGTTTATGAGCGGGGTAAAAAAAACCACAAATTTATCGACGGCGAAAAGTATTGAAAACCAAACATACAAAAAGAATAAACTAAAACCATAAAAAAAGAGGATAAAAAAATCAAAAGTTACATGTGAAAAAGGTATAAAAATCAAATGTTTAAAAAAAAAAAAAAAATAGGATGCAAAAAAAAATTATATAGCATTTGAGTAAAATATATAGTATTTAAAATTGTAAAAAAACAAAAGTTAAAAAACATTTTAAAAGACCACAAATTTTTAAAGGGTAGAAATAATTATATAAAGTTAAGGGTAAAAATATTAAAAAGAAAACCGGAGGGGCAGAAAAGAGAGAGGCTAAAAAGGAGGGGGCAAAATGAAAAAACCCAAAAACAAACCAAAAAAAAAGAAAAGGGAGGGTGGATTTCGAACCAAAGATCTCCAAGGCTGTCCTACTTTGTATATATATATATAATATAATGAGTCATGAAGATCCACCATTAATTAAACATAACACCTTTTTAAAATTCATCAACGATACATCAATAAGATAGATTTTATTAAAATAACTTATATTTAACTCATCTTGGTATTTTCACACGAGTTGTACATCTAGTTAAAAAAAAAAAACATAAGATTTTGTAATTTCTTTCTCTTTTATTATTTCACTCTCCATTTTTTTTAGTTTTCTGCTTTCTCTCATCATATCTCCAATGCCACTTTTTTTCTTCTTTGCAAGATCCACCACCACTACCATATATTACGGCTGCCATAATCTTTCTTTCCAAGATCAACCTAACAGCCCCCACGAAATCACCCTTCAAAAGAAGCCCATCGGCATGTAAATATAGTAAAGTAGTAGCCATTTCCAAATTAATTACCAACCAAAAGAAGCTAGCTCATCAGGGTCCAAATCAATTTGTACGTTTCTAAGGCAAGTAGATGTATGCGTATATATATTAATATATAGAAGACGCAATCTTTCATGACTTGAAAATGTTGTTTTGCTTATGTTATAAGACATAGCCATATTAATATGTAAATGAATTGCTTAGCTAATTCATTAATTTTCAGATTAAGTCAAACGCAAATAGTAGAAGGATCATTTATCAAGGACACCTTTGTAAGTGTGGCTACCTGCACAAACTCTATCAATCGAAAATTTTAAAGATAAACTTGTTTTTTGGGTGGATATGTGGAAAAGATGAAAGAAAGAAAAGTGACCAAGAGAAATTAAGTAAAGGAGAGAGAAAAATGGTTTCTTTTTGGTTTGCTCAAAAATTAAAAAAAAGAAAATACAGAATGAATAAAAAATAAAGAACTCAGAGTACAAATATTTAAGGAGTCACATGATCTCTTACATTTTATTTTTTTTTGAAAGGTGAATTTCGCTTGAAACTTCGTGTCGCGATTCGACAGCGAGAGGTCTAGCATACGTTGTCTTAACCGGGTCCGCGCTAGAGAGCTCTCTCGAAGTAGAAATGCCTATTTCAAATACCCAATGGGGGAAAACCCCCTACTAATCCGCCCGAAAGCACGACGATTAATAGGGGTAAACTCTGCCCCTCAGACTTGAACCTGGGTATACCCAAGTCAAGCCCTCATAGAAGGACTACCTATATCTCAAAGTTGGTGGAATGAGGATTCGAACCTGAGACCTATAGGTCACCAGGGGAACTCCAAACCACTACACCAACTCATCATTGATCACATGATCTCTCACATGAGCTAAGTTGTTTAGATTGGGTATAAACAACAACCTCCAACAAAATGACAATTTCTGCTTTTTTTTCTTACGTGACAAAACGCTAACCTAACTCATGCTACTATGCACTAACTGTACGCTAACCTTTCTTTCTTCCTTTCCTCTTCTGTTAAACATCAAATGACATAGTTTTATTGTCAAGTCATTCTTTCTTTCCACTTTCGTTAAACATCATTCACATGTGAAGTCTCTCTCTTTCCTCTTCCGTTAAACATCAAATGCCACATGTGACCACCACTTCATCCTTACTCATGTTTCCTTTTATAAATACGTTTGTATACCTCAAGGAATACACTCCTTTTAGTTTTTTTTTGTTTTTGTTTTTTGTACAACACTACTCACCCAAAAAGGAAAATGGCATAGTATTCAAGGCAACTGCAAAAAAGAAACTGGGCCGGTATTCCACCAGCAAACCCAACCGATATGTTTGCCATTGCAGTGACGAACATGACTGAAACAGCTCATGTGTTGGCAAACAGATCCCCACTAGGCTTAAGCTTTAACCGCAAACATCGATCGATTTTGTTTCCAATCATTCGAATATCGATTTATGTAAGGATTTCATCGGTTATTGTGGGTTGCAGAAGTTATATGACTCACCGTTCACAACATTAAAGAAATCGTGCTGAAAGATGAGTATAGAAAGAGTTTTTCAGGGCGGACGAATTTTTACCTTGGATGACATGGAAATTCTCAATGCAGGTGAGAATCCGGCACAGCACGGGGTGATAAAAGAGCGATAAAAGAATGTCTCTTTTTAACCTCGTGCTGTGACGGATTATTACGAGCATTCAGAGTTTTCATGTCATCCAAGGTAAAAAGTCGACCACATTGAAAAACTCTTTCTACGGTCATCTCACCGCCCGATTTCTTTAATGCTGTGAAGGGTGATTCTTGTAACTCCTGCTGTAACAGGATGACAGATGAAGTCCTTGTGTAAATCGATATTCGAGTGATTGGAAAGAAAATCAATCAATGCTTGCGGCAAAAGCCTAAGCCCTAGCGTGGATCTGTTTGCCATCATATGGATCGTCTCAATCATGTTCGTCAACTACAATGGAAAATAGATCGGCTGGTTTTTTGGTGGAGTACGGGCCGGTTTCTCTTTTGCAGTTGTTGCCTGGAATATATAACATGTTTCTTTTTGGGTGAGTATTGTTTCCTAGAATTCAATATATTCATCTTTCCCAGTGTCATGATGTATTGTCTTAAGAACCCTGAATATGCTTATAGAATAATGGGTTGGGAGACTTTATTATCCCACGAAGACGTTAGGAACAACACAAATACGGGTCGAGTAGGGTACGCCCTTTTAGTTGGTGTGAATACCATGTCAACAAATCCTCTTGAACAGTGTGAGGTAAAGAACACATGGGGAGATAAATGGGGGTGGATGGGTTCTCAAGAATTCCCTTTGAGTTCATTTAAAAGTTGTATATCCCCTATTGAAATTCGCAACTTTTATCCTAATAACTTTAGATTATGTCTAACTTATTACACCCCTCATTTCATTTTATGTAGTTTATTACTTCTATAGGATTGGTTATTGTAAAACAAGTATTAAAATAAAACAAATAAGACAAGATCTTGACCCATAGATCATGATAAAACTGATGCACGAAGATTCACGAAGCACAAGTATATATATTAATGCACGATGATTTTCATGATGCACAGAGATTTTTAGTGAAAAGAAACCTATTGTTTTGTTTCTTTTACTTTAATACTTATTTTATTTTACTTAGAACCTACTTCTATATGTCATAATAGTTTTTTATATTTAACATATGTATTTGTTCATGTATATTTTATTTAGTTCTGAGATATACACCATTTTTACTAGCATATAATTTATTTATTTTATATTCTATAAATATATTTTGGTGTTATTATAGCAATAATATCTCTTATAAATGGATTAAGTTGTTATCAGGATCAGAGTCCGTCAGTTTAGTCTGCTGACTGGGAGAATATCTCATAGCCATTCCTATCCGATGTAAAGTGTTTATGTGGGAAAATGTTTTAATCATTGATGTAAGGTGTTTATTTGTTATTATTTGAGAAGAGTCGTGTTCATTGGTAGAACTCAGTTAATGTGGGGTTTTGGAGAAGTTGTATACGGGCCTATTTAGACTAAGCGAATTGGGCGAGGAATAGGGCGAACCAAGCCTTTTTCCGCCCAAAGTCGCCCGGAACACCGCACTCTTAGGGCGATCCTGGGCTTGAGCGAACCACACAGCGCGCCCTCGCTTCTTTGACTCGCACGAACTTCAATAGAAAAAGTGGATTTTTTTTTTCTTTTTAATCTGTTTTTATGTATTATTTTTATTATATATATATATACAGTGTGTGTGTGTGGTGTGTGTGTGCAAATAAAAAAATAATTCCGATGTGGGTGTGGTCCGGCGGTGATTTTGATTGAAGATTTTTGTCCTTTTGTGATTTTTATTTTATAATTTTCATTTTACACCCCTCTAGTTTTCTTGAAAATAAGAGAAGAAGGCATTTTACACCCCTGGATTATGTAGTAGTTAAATTGAATACAAATATATAGTTATCCAAAATATATATTTATGTTTTAAATATATAAATATAAATTAATAACAAGGCTAAAAAAAAACAATCATTGAAAGTGTCACATGGCGCAAGTCGCCCCACCCTTGAAAACCACCCATTTCCATCTTTTTTGAGAGGCAACTCTTTCTACCCCACATGACACATGACGCAAGTTGCCCCTCCCTCCCCCCATCACCACTCTTCTTAGTCTTAAGAAACGCAGATGATCCCGACTTTTTATATTCCCAAGGGTCAATTCGAGTACATGATTGAGTTGAGGAACATGTTTCTATTATGTTTCTTCCTTTTACAACTAGTAGACAGAGTAATTTTCAACTAGGAAGGATGAACTCGGATTAGTGTCTAGCATAAACGGTTTAGATATGTGGGAATGATTGTTTGATCTTACTAGGCATTGCAGACTTGTTGATACTTTTTTCAAAATGATATATCATAATTCTTTAGCTATGTATCATCAAAAGCTCAGACTGAACGTTCTGAGTTTCTGACTAAGGCACTTCCACAAATTCTCCATTTCAAATGTTTGTCCAAGTTAATAGCAGTCTATGATTAATAAACATTTTTCTTTTTTGAGCTTTGAAAAAAGGAAAAATGCTAAAACAAAGTCCTCATGACTTTATTTTTAACGTGCATAAAAAGATTGTACATTTTCATATTTAAAGTTCACCCCTGAATTTTATGGTAAGTGTACAACTAATTAATGCACCTTAACGAAAGCCCTTAGGCCTTCTTCTAGCAAAACCCTTCAAAAAAATACTTTCGTTTTTGAAAGTGTATATCACCTATCAGCCCATAACATATTGATTGAACTAGATGATGTTTACCAAGTCCAACTTCTATTGATCATACATATAGAAAATACATCCATATACCAGATTAGATGTTGATGCTTTTCCATAATTAACTATTAATGGATACTATTCAAATTTCAACACATATGATACAAAACCATTATAATTAAATCATAATCATTACCAATAACTTGAAAGTATGTAATATAAATAATAGATTGCGGGGGTATAAGGAGACATAAAGGCATTACATGTATGCAATAGAATGTAACAAGATGGATCAAAAATCTGATGAGTTTAAGTTAGTTCAATGTATAGATATAAATAATAGATTGAGGTGTATATAATATACAAACAATACTCATTTGTAACTCAAATTTTATAATTCAATTAAATTCTCTCTAAGTTCTTGTTTAGGGGAAATGAAGAAGTTTGGTAACATAGAGTATGTGTAGTACCATTTTTCTTTGTATATTAGACCGTTTAACTTATGATCCTTAATCATTTTTCCGTGCATTTAATCCATCTATCATAGTTGCAGGTTTCTAATATACTTGCCTGACCCATCATACATGTTAGGGCTGTCAATACTCGTCCCAATCCGAAACTCAACTTGAAATCACAATGAAAAAACCGGGTTAGGGTTATGTATTTTCGACCTACCAACCCACCAACCTGAATTTTCTTGGGTCGAGTTCGAGTTGGGGTTTTTGACCAGGTTGACCCGCCAACCCGATAATTTTTTAATTAATATTGTTTTAAGTATATATACACATTATATTATATCTTTAAAGTAACAATTTAAATTCTTTGATATAATATATATATATAATATATATATATATATATATAATATATATATATATATAATATATATATATAATATATATATATATAATATATATATATATATATATATAATATATATATATAATATATATATATATATATATAATATATATATATATATATAATATATATATATATAATATATATATATATATATATATATATATAATATATATATATATATAATATATATATATATATATATATAATATATATATATATATATAATATATATATATATAATATGATATTGAGTTGTGTAAGATATATTTATAATATGAACAAATTGTAAAAAATGTAAGGAAGTAATCGACAATATAATATATAGTTGTGTTGGTTAAAAATTACATGTTGTTGAACGTTGATTAAAAAATGTGTACAAATACATCTATATCACTACAATTAAGTTTAGTAATAATTTTTTAAAAATATTTGTATGTAGGATAAAAAGTTATGCATCGTTGAGTTGATGTTGTATATGATGCTTTTATTTCCATATGTCACAATTTAATAGTTTTACGATGATTTTTATGTTAATTTATAGGGGGATAAATCATTTTCCTTTATATAATGTTTTTAACTTCCATGATATGTATAATATGTTGTTACTAATAACTAATTTAAGTTAATTAGTCTTTATAATGTGTTACTCTAAACATGTAATTTCAATGATTATAATTAAACTTATTTTGTTCTAAAAAAATATGTAATACATAATTAGTTGGCGTATCCATTTACAAAATTATTTTTTTTGTAACAGAGGGTCGGGAGAAACACTGTATTTATTAACACATGTATTAGAATATTAGAAATTAGGTTTTGTAACATTTAGTTGCATGACTCCAACAATCTTCGACGCCTTTTATGTTGTCAAGTACGTACTATAGTATATTAGTATGCCACATTGTCAACTTCGTATCCATGTTATTATATTTTTAAAAAGTCAAATAATGATAAACATGTCAAGGTAAACAAATTTGGTAATGCAGTTTTATTTTTGCAACCAAATATTATTAGTACGTGCAGTGTCGAAGTTCGTACATATATATACGAATAGTCATACCAATATAATCATAAAAACATATATAAGTTTACATATACATACGTTTACACACACACACACACACACACACACACATATATATATATATATAGGGGTGGGATAAATTGAGTCCAGCTTAATTTGAGTCCAAAAAGGGTCCATGTAACTTACACATGTGTAAGTTGTGGTGGCGGTGGTCGCCGTCGCCGGAAAATTATGGTGGTGGTCGGAGATGATGGTGGTGGTGGTAGGAGGTGGTTGGAATTTGAGGAGATGGAAGAAAATCAATGGACTCAAATTGGACTCAAAATAAGCTGGACTCATTTTATCTTTTCCCTATATATATATATATATATATATATATATATATATAATCATAAGAAAATAAAGTAACCATAGCAATTGTGAATTAGTTAGTCTCTTTCACATTCCATTCTTTCAGCTTCCGAATCATCCTCAATAGTAAGCTCAATGGAATTTCAAAACTTCTCATTAAATCACACTTACATGGATAATCAATTACTAACTCTTCCAATGAACTCAACATCTTTCATGATCCTGTATTTTTGAGGATTCGCCAGCACACTAAAGTCATGCTGCATGTACAGAGAGCCTTCTTCCAGAAGTGGCTTAAACCGGTAAGCATTCGCAGCCTTGACAAAACAATGAAGGGCATTCCCCTACCAACGCTAAAATATAGTTACATTAAAAACTGGGAAAATATATCTTTTACAAACATCTATAGAGAAAACAATCATGCCTACAAACCTATTCATCAGAGATGATGAAGTCGGTACTCATGTACTTGTTCTTCACGCTGATCACATCCCAACGCCTACAAATCATGACAACAATCAGGCCAGAAAACTCTTTGCGAAGTTGATCCAATAAAATAGCATCCCTTTCCTTAGGTTGTTTTGCAACAATATCATCACTCTTCCCCATTTGAACATGTATTTTTTTGGATTTAAAGAGACTTACGAAAATCTAAATGCTTTCAGGAGGGAAGAATGCAAAGTGGGAAGTGAAGGATGGATTCCTCATATATATATAGACCCTCATCAGGAACCAAATAAATTTTATAACCCCTAACTTAATAAACTCTCATTAAACATCTATCTATTTATCACAAACCTCACGTTTATTTACATATACATATACATCACTTAGTCTCTTTCACATTCCACTCTTTTACATTACTTAGTTTCTTTCAAATTTCACCCTTTCAACTTTCTAATCATCATCAATATAATCAATTACTACTCTTTCAATAATGCACATATCACTAATAAACCACATAACAAATGAAAAGTTTAATACCCATGCTATATACATTTGTAAACTATGCAATTATAGCTATAACAACAATTATGAAGAGAGATTATTTAAGTTTTAGAGTTGATTCATGACTCAACTTTTATATTATATAAGGATATTATAAGAAATATTATAATTTAATAATATTTGTATTAGTAACTGTTTTTAAACTATAATATTAAACCCATTGAGCCAAAACCAACACGTTTGACCCGACAACCATTAACTAATATACTAATTGAGTTGATTCAGGTTGACCTGAGTCAACCCGGGTTGGGTCTGGGTTGAGATTTTTGACGTAAAACTTTTAGTGTGTCGGGTTAAGTCAGAGGTTTCCATCCTACTAACCCGTCAGCCCGACGTGGGTTAATCTAGGTCAACCTAATTGACTGCTCTACCATAGAACAATCAGCCCAACAAACTCCCATAGTTAAACATAAAATAATAAACTTTATCAAAATTGAGTATCATTAAAAATTGAATAAATAAAATGATACTAATTTATCAATTTTTGTCAAAAAAATATTTGTACTACGTTCCATAATCTATATAGTAACTAACCTAGATTTATGCCCATGTTAAATACACGGGTTATTTAAGACATTTTTATAATACGATATATTGGTAAATATGTAAATTTAAATGTAAAAAAAGTCTTTGTAAAAGAATATAATTCTAAAACATTACACGCGTATACTGTATTTCATTTTTTGTAATACTTTTATAGACATTATTTGTTTATATTTTTTGATCTGACATTTATTGCTTATCATCACTTTAAGATACTTTTTGATTTAAATCGAGATATCACAACGTACAATTGTCTGTACATAAAAACTGGACATTGTAATTACAAACTAACTTTGATAAAAAAAAATAGTTAATATCTATTTAATATAATTCTAAAACATTACACGCGTATACTGTATTTCATTTTTTGTAATACTTTTATAGACAATATTTGTTTATATTTTTTGATCTGACATTTATTGCTTATCATCACTTTAAGATACTTTTTGATTTAAATCGAGATATCACAACGTACAATTGTCTGTACATAAAAACTGGACATTGTAATTACAAACTAACTTTGATTAAAAAAAATAGTTAATATTTATTTACATGAGCACTGTATCCTTTATTTCTTATTCAAAATAATGTATTAATTGAATAGAGCTTGAGATACAAATAACTAGAAGACCATATTAATTAGTGAAATTTTAGTTAATAAAATTAAAACAAAAGAATTATTATTTTAAAATTTTAGAATTATGTAAAAGTTGTCGCTTTTGCAAATTATACTCGTATTAAAAATTGGGTTTAAGATAAAATTATTTAGTAATATCAAGGATTTTGATTAGTTAATAAATCGTCAAAGCAAATAATTTTTTTAATATATACATAGACACAAAACATTATAAAAATTAATATTTATAAGTTACTCCCTCCGTCCCACTAAAGGTGTTCTATTTTCAATTTTCAAAGTCTTTTTTTATAAACTTTGACTTTAAATATTTTGATTTGTGTTATATAATATTTGATAAAAGTTATATGAATAATTAAGTTTACATGTATATTTCATTGGTATAACTTTCATCAAATATTATATAGCACAAATCAAAATATTTAACGTCAAAGTTTATAAAGAAAGACTTTGAAAATTCAAAATAGGACATATTTAGTGGGACGGAGGGAGTAAGTATTTAGTGAAGTTAAAAGTGTTAATTGTTGATGGAAAACAAAAAAGTGAAAATTAGTGAGACTTTTTCTACAAATACTAATATAAATATTTATATATTTGGATAAGGATAAGTATTTTTTATTTAAAATTAGATTAATAATGACATCATCGATTTTCAATTTTGATGATTGTAGAGTTGTGATTGGTTAATAAGTGGTTAGGTGAGTTGTCTTTTATTATATATAAAAACAATAAGAACACATAAAAAAAACTTCCATATTTGATCCCGGGGTTCTTAGAGTCTTAGAGCAATTGTAGTGGTATGTGATGTTAATGGCGTGGAAGTAGGACTTTGAGCACACCATGTGGTAACCATTACAACATTGGTGTCTTTTTGGGGTGAAATTCTCAAAGTGGAAGATTCAACCTTGGCAAATTCTCGTGACCTTCACTTTTTTTTTTTTTAATAATTGTTTTTGTTTCAGATTGGTTGGTGGATATTACAAAGTTAATTTAATGCATGTTCTATATATATGTATAGTAGTATTACTAGTATATCTGTATATATGTCATAAATCATATTTCTTTTAACTTTCAAAATATATTTCAGTTACTATATCAACATGAGTTCGGACGAAGAAATAAATACACTTTGCGATGTTATTTTAAAATTCGGCAAGCCAAGACCAACTAAAAGGCAACGCACTTCAAGTACAGGGGCTTCGGGTTCGTCTTCGTTAAGTAATGTTTGTCAAACACTTGTCGAGCAGGTGAACCATTTAAGGGTGGCAAGAGAGGCTCGTAATGCCTCTAATCTAAGAGAAGATATGGAACTTTTAAAGTTCGACACGACGGGGATACAACCGGGTGACGTTGCGTTCATTGAAATGAAAAAGAATGAAATTAGGCGTCAATACGGTATTTTGTCATAGTTGTATTGTAATAGTATTTTATTAATCGTAGTTTGCCTCTAATCTGATTTATTTTATGTTTTTAAGATTGTTTTATTTTCAAAGTGTTGTAATTTTTATCACTATTTTAATGAAGTTTTATTTTAATTATCTAAATTTGTTATGTTTTTATTAATAAATGAAAAGTGTTATATTTTGATATAAAAATATGGTGTGGTATGGTTATTGTTACGGATGTGGTGTGGTTGCTGGGTGGTATTGTGTGGTGCTGATATGTCATATCACCTGGTGTGGTGGTGTGAACCATTACAATTGGGCGCTGATTTGTTCACGGATTTAGTTTTTACATACAAGGAAAATACCAGTAAAAGACAACAATACCCCTAAATCATTATTTCATTTATTTGACTATTCAATATCTTCAAATTTGGATGCTCACTCCACCGTCGCCTCACATTACGGGAACTTGGGAACATTTCTTTGTCTTCTGCTCGTAAGATATACATGTCCACACACACACACACACACACATATGTATCATGTATGTATGTGTGGAACCAAAAAGCTTCAAGGTGACAAGTTTAGATGGTTGATGAGTGATGACGACAAATTTGTAGTCATGTCTTTACAAACATACTACAAGTCTACAACCCGTCAAACTCGGGAAGTAATTACACATCCCTATTTTTTCTAGCTTTAAATTAATTCGTAAAAACCGGTATTTAACTACAATCTTCTGACACGACAGAAGCGAGACAGGATGGTAGAAGTGAGACATGAGTCCTACAACCGTCAACATAAGGGGTTAAGGGCTTAATGCGAACCTTTAAATTTATACGATGTTCGATTGTTCCCATTAGTAAGGCAATGTAATATTTGAATTAAGTTCCAACGTGGCATCATATCGAAGGAATTCGCAGAGCAGTGCCAATGGACTGGTCAGAGTCTCTCAGCCACCAAGATCAAGATATAGACGAAGAATCTGGTCGTTGGGTTTTTTTAGAATGGTAATGGTTTTTTGAAATGGTAATATTTTTTGGGGAAGGATATGGTCAACATAAAACTTGATTACTAAGACAATATAAGGGTATTATTGTCTTTTAAAAGTAAAATTCCTTGTACTAATAAAAATTATCCTTGAGCAAATCAGCTTCAATTACAATTGCTCTTATTAAAACAATGAAATTATTAACAACTAGGTTAGTCCAGTGCGTTGCACGTTTATATTGTATTTTTTATGTATAAATTCTTCGTAAAAATTGAGGTGAATGATTATATATCATAAAATAGACCTTTGTATTTTGTATAGACTGAAATTAAAAAATCAACAACACGGAAGATATTAAACCTTATCAATACTATATTATAAAGCAAATAGCTCTTTGTTTAAATTTTAAGTTTCAACATTTTCAAAACCAAATTACATCAATAACCTACACTACTCGCCACTACGCCGCGACCGCCACCACCACCACCAACCTTCGCCGCCACCGCTCGCCACCACCACCCGTCACAACCACCTCCATCGCTGTCATTACATCACCACCACTGCCTCCACCTCTATCACCGCCGCAACACGCAGGTACCGTTCTAGCTACAAAGAAAAAGTTTTAAAGATGAAAGGAATTAATCATAAAGTATATAAATATATAAATTCAATTATAAATTAGTCAAAACTCCTTGAAAACAATATTTCGTGGTGGTCGTAACGTTGCCCTCTTGTCCAAAATCTATGATCATGGTGGCGGTCTCATGGTGACGGTATGTCATTTTTATTGTGAACAATTATGATAAACAGATGTGCTATTAACCATTATAATATAAATCTTATTGCGAATGTTGTGTTGCTTTATTAGATTGATACATATTGTACTTTAAAATTAGTAATTTGATATTTTATTTTGTAAAAATAAGGTTATAATATATTGTTTTTTTTGACAATTTCATTAGATCTATGCTTAATTAGCATGTCTTATTTATAACTACTAATCATATTATACTTAAAACTTAATATGTCATGTATCATGCAGGAAATAATTCAATTATAAAAATAAATAAAATTCTATATTTAATGAAATCCAAAATTCCTTTTACATATCACAAATCTTGTAAATCCATGAATCTCGAATAAATCTGTTAGAGGGCCTGAACAATCAACATATGTCTAAATTATTAAATAACATAGACATATATATTTATTGAATCTAACCATAAATTAGTGTCTTTTAAAATATATTGAAAGCTAACTATCATCCCTATCATGTATATTTATTTGCTAACTAATAGGAATTTATTGTCTAATTGATAAAAAAAAAGGGGAATTTGAATCTTGCATGTAGAAAAATCCAAGGAAAGAAATCATGATATATGAATGTGTTTCCTAAAATTTGCAAATCTCTAATTTCAACGTAGTCCATTCCGTAGCATCGATAATTAATAATGTCTATCTCATGAGATTAATCTTAGACTGAATATCTATTGTATGTTGTAAAAAGTAAACTGAAAGTCCCAAGTTTGCAACGATTAAGTAATTAAACAACTAATGTAAATTACACTAAGAACATAAGACAAGAAAGTAAAGATGTTTAATCATAAGTAACATAGATTAAACAGTGAATACATGGTCGGTTTACAAAGAAATAAAAGAGAAAATATTGTTAAGTTTTTGACACACTAAAAACTTAACAATTATACAAAGAGAGAAAAACACACTAAGTGTTAATATGGCACAAACCAACACACTTGCGGCTAGGTCAAGTGATGCCTTATATAGGAGAGAAAAGACATCACATGACAACCCAATAGATGTTGACACATGAAGGTTGTCAACTATCTATTGGTGGATAAATCAGATCTGCAGAGTTCTATTTTCTTCATCTTGTTTCTTTCCCAAAACGGCATCAAAGAGAAATACCTTAGTACCAAAATAGTACACGGTCACATGGCTCCATCCTGATCTACAACACGTGTCCTTGGGGACCAGTCTTCTTATCTTCATCTTCCCGCCCATATTTGACTTACAAAACATGGCGGTGAGTCATTGAACTTATCCTTTAACTCGAAGATAATAGATGGTCGCTGAAGACTCGCTGAGTCTCTCAGCGAATCCATGACTCAACAATCTCCCCCTATTCGTGAGGAGACTTAGCTGAGTATAAGTCGCTTGACCTTACAAGAATAAGAAATAGAATGAGGGAATGTTGACATTGCATATATGACGAACAACTTTACAGTGAGTCAACATTACAAAAATTACAAGACTACTTAATCCCATTGAGATTCTTGCTTGGCCTCGATAAATGCTTTATCTTGTTGTCTTTCAGGCTTCAGCAGCCTTATGATCA
>CM067170.1:118084166-118100206 GCA_034093135.1 Erigeron breviscapus | reverse complement strand
AATGCTTGATGTTGAACTGGACAGACACTATCCTGATGATGAAGCTGAATTCGATGCCAAAATTTGAACATATCAGTGGAGAAGGCTAAGGAGAATAGGGCCAGTGGGATTCTAAAAAGAATTGAACATGTTAAGAAGGTTGTGAAAAGGGTTTTGAATCCACCAAGAAGGATTTCTCAACCAAGAAGACCACTGACCAGAGATGCTGACCTCAGCACGTTTGTTGAACCAACTGGCGAGGTATCAAATAATGACATCAAGTCTGCTGTACTGGCTGCTGGAGCTGGGAGTATTAAAATATCAAATGAATCTGGAGCAAGAAGCTATTACTCCCAGATCATGGCAACCAGAAGACATAGTGGGACTATCAATGGTGTGTTTGTTACTATCAAGCCAGGCACCAAGCACTTTCATGTTGAAGTTAGTTATTCCAGAGGGCCACTGGTTAAAACTGACAATCCTGGTGCAATGCAGTATGGGTTCAGTGAATGGGTTGAAATGGTGAATGTGTTGGATGCAAAGGCACAAAAGAATAGGTTTGAGAAAGCATGGGTGAACTTCTTAAAGGGCAAGATTCAACACAAAGAAAATCTGGAGCTAAAGTTGAATATTGATCCTGAAGACTCTCAGCCTATCTCTTCAGTGACCAGGAGAAGAAGAACTGGCGAAGGGCCATCTCATTAAGTTCTCTTTTCAGTTATCTACTTGTAATTTTATTTACATTCTGTAACTTGTATAAATTTCATTTCCTTGTATAAATGAAGTTACCAGTTTGTAACCACAAGGTAGATAATAGATTAAAACTAACAAACCTAAAAGAAAAACCAGGCATTTATTGATCTATAAAAATGCCTTGAAACTTAGATAGATTTAATCGAGCAAGTCTCTCCAGTTCACACTTGTACAGATACAAGAACTGAAAAAGACTTGGCAATATTTCTAGACAAATAGGTGAATTTGTTAGGACCAGTTTACTGGTAAACTGGCCAGTCTCCAGTTGCACCTGGAGACCCAGTGAAACTGGAGACCCAGAAGATTTGTCCAGAAATATATTGAAGTCCAGTTGCACCGTACAGTCAACGCAACTGAAGACTTCCTCCAGTTGAGAACTGACCCAGTTGAAGAATCATTCCAGTTGAAGTCGAAGACAACAAATGGAAGATAGAAAATGACAATGGCAGCGAAGCCCAGTTGACATTCTAGTCAGTTACAAACTGGAGACCATCAGTGGAAAGCTCTTACAAAGCTTTACACTGATTACGAGGAATTGACTTTTTATGCTTTATGTGCTTTTACCCGGATAATAAGATTTATCTTATTATTTAAGTACAAAAAGGTACATAAAGCTGGTTGAGTAAAGTTGCTTTATACTGCAACTTTACAATGCTTTTTAAGGAATTAAATGCTATTCCTTAAATGATCTCAACCACATTTGTACGGCTAAAGTTAACATCCCAATGTTAACTTTGCCTATAAATACAAGTCATTGCACAACCAAGAATATTACTTCTTCGAAATGAACACTTCACACTTTGCAAACCTGCAATATTCTTGGTGAACTTGTGCAATATTCTCTCAATCGTAAAAGGAACATTTCACAACTTTAAGTGTTTCGATTGTTTAGAGAAATTCCAAGTGTAGATCAATTGTAGTTCATAGGTTGTTAGGATATTTACATTCTTGTATTATCTTGGTTCCGCAACAACCTTGTAATTTATTTAACATCAATAAATAAATTACACATTGAAAATTACATATTGTCTCATCAAGTTATCTTACAAGTATTTTGTATTATTGCATTGTTCTTTACTTATTGTCACTTAAATAAGTAATCTATCTAGAACTTGGTATATACTCTCTGTAACTGGTCGTCTCAAGTTCAGGGCTTATATTGCAAAGTAACTCCACCATCGACATAGAGGTGTCTTCAGGTAGTACCATCTATTGAGTTGGGACTTACATGATCGAATTTATCAACAAAGGAGAAAGAGGAGTTGATGATGGTTGTTGATACTTCCGGGCGAGCGAATGATTGGATTTCTGAAAAGGTGAAAGGTAACTGTTTCTCTCCTTTCAAGGGTAGACCGCCCAACACTTTAAGTGTGGGGGCGTCGGAGTCCCAACCGTGGTAATTCTTCAGGATCGAGTCTAGCTGACGACTCGTTAATAAATTAAGCGCTTCTCGGGAGGCAACCCGTGCTTTGTATTTTATTTCCATTTCCATTTTGAATAAGTAGGATAGGATGTTGCATGCTTTATAATATAACTGTTGGCTTTTAATCGTGTGTTCATGTTGAATAGCAAGTTTTGTCATATGCATATGCTGGCAGTAAGTTCAGCGCATATTCTTGTTGGCATCATTCAAGCATGGAACACCCGTCATACCCGGCAAGTTTTTCTTGTTCTTGATTTTGCTTTTTGTTTACTTTCCCCTATTTCCCATAGTTTGCCTTAGTTCATTGGACATTGAGGGCATTGTCCAACTCAAGTGTGGGGGGTGGTAAATAGGAAAAGTCGGGTATTTTTAGAGGAATTTTGAACTTTTGCATGCTTGTCCTTGTAGTTAATTGCTTTTGTCACTTAATTATAGATATTAATAAGCAATTTGACTACACCTTGGTACAAATTTTAATATGTGGAATGTGTTTTGACTGATTAATTAGGCAATCCCTTCTGGATTAATAATATGGCTAGCACGCTCAAAGCACCAAAACACCCAAAATTGTGAGATTATTGATTCATTGCTAATTATGATAGGTGTTACGGTTTTGGAATTATTAGCCTTGTAAATTTGTCCCTCTCGTAGGATTTTGGATTTATTCAAGAGTAAGGGTTCTATTTAGAGCTCTGAACTATGATGTGCAAGTTTGAGGTTGGTTTTTCCATTTCCGGATTATTTCATTTGCTATGAGTGTGCCGGTGATTGCGTTGATTCTAGAACTTGTCCTGGTTGAATCGTTCCGTGTTATTTATCAGAAGAGGCAAATTTAGGATAAACCATTTGTTCTTTGTATGTTCACCCCTTGTTTCGTAAAAATTTGCTATGTGCATGTTTTGTTAATGTGCTTAGTAGCTAACTACACTGGTTAGTGAACCACCTGTTAAAACCCTTATGTTGCACTCACTTTTAGTGCAAGAAACAATAGAAAATATGTTGTCACTAGCCTGTTCTTTGTTATTAAATCCACCCTTAATACACATCTTTTCCTAACCATATCGATAGTCGAAGTCCTGGTGGGTCATTGGTTGCCTATGCTAGTGGATGGTTTGGGGTTGTCCTTTATGTCGGGTTGGGATATTCTCGATTACTGAGAATAGATTGATTTCGTCATGTTTGTTTGGATAAAGTCTGGATCGTTCATTTTAGCATATGAGTTTATGATTTGTCACTGTTTCAAAATTATTTAGAGAATACCAATTAGTCAGAGTAAAAGTAGCTCACAAAAAAAAAGAATAAAAAGAATTGAAAAGAAAAAAAAAAAAATAAAAAAAATAGAAAAAATGAAAAAAGAGCTTGGGCTGTCAATTGGTATTTCTCATTTTTGGTCAAATCATTTTTGTAAGTTGGTTCATCAATTACACCAACAAAAGCTTAATTGTTCTACAAATTATCGAGTTGAGTTGGTACATCTTCATCACCAACAAAAGGATTATAATGTTTTTATTCTTCGGTTGTTGTATTTAGGTTGGCAAGTTTGTATATGTCAACATGGTTAGAATTGGTTGATTGAGTTGTTTGATTGTCATACACCACAATGGTGTCGGTTTTTAATCGTCTATTGGGGGAATTGTCTGGACAACTTCTCGGGTTTTGGACCGTTGGCAACTAGTGACATGGGATTTAATGGATTAGACTATTATGTAAAACTTTGTTAAGTGTTGTGTTATTTCCTTTTAACACCAATTGTTTACCCAAATTTCCATACCCTTTTAAATACCTTGTTTAGCCCAAAGTTCATTACAACCCTTAAAGACCTCTTCTGATAGACGTTGTGGTGCTTGCATCATGATGGTGAAGGAACGAACCTAGTACAAGCCTATGGTAAAAGATTATGCATCACGACTAGGCATTGAGTGATTATTCAAATATTCAATCCCAAAAGTAAGTTAGTTGGAGTAGGATAGATGAGATATCACTGATTCGATTCTTTTGTGCTTAGTCGTGTTATTAAGGCTTGTGTATCAGTCAAGTATTGTCAAACATTCCAGTTTTCATTTAAGATTAAAACTGCCTAACCATCTCGTTTCATTTTCAATGATGGTTTAGCTTCTTTTTTATTACTGTAATGTTATTCCCATATGTACCAAGGTAAATTGAGTTTTGAAGTTTGGAATTGCTTGAGGACAAGCAAAGCTTAAGTGTGGGGGATTTGATGTGTCGTATTTTATACCCATTTCCCACAATGTATTTAGTTGATTTTGCATGGTTTATGAGTCGTTTTAGTATACATTTGGTGCGTTTATGGTATTTGTTAGTGTTTCAGGTTACTGACAGGTTAGATAATCGTTCATGATAATAGGAAGAAATGTGTTAACGGTTGGGTACAATCGATAGGTATAATTGTTATTTTAATAACCAAACCAATTGTTTGATTAGGAAGTTATAAAAGATGTCTTGGGGTACCGGTCTTTGTAATGAAACTAGTTAAAGCAAGAGAGTCAAATGATGTCTTCAACTTGACGGGTACGGGGTTGGTGCTTTGTTTGAGTCTCGGTTATTTAATCAACTTAATTTGGATTTGAACTTCATTTATGTGCAATCTGAGCGTATTGTTGAGCGAAATCAAGATGGATGCCTTTTTAAATTATTGTCATACAAATTATTTTTACTTTCGTCTTCAGACGATCCCTGCCCCGGTAATACCAGATTTAATTATTTACTTTTACTTGTTGCAAAGTGACAATTCGGTCACAAAACCCCTTTGTATGAACTACTTTATTTGAACAATTGCTTACTTAGTCCCTGTGATCGATCCTGACTTACCATTTATCTATACTATACACGAACGGGTCCACTGCCCGAGAGTGTGCATTAGGTAGTAAAATCGGTATTTCTTGTTTATAAATTTAAAACTCGATTTTGCACATCAAGTTTTTGGCGCCGCTGCCGGGGACTTTAATTTAAGTAGTTGTTTAATTTTGTAGTTCGATCCTTTTTCGCATTCATTTGTGAGAAAGTTAATTGCTTTACTAGATAGATTTTATATTATTTCATTTCAATTATACCACAGGTGCGGTTGACGGTTTGTTTGTGGTGATTGTGCAGGTTCTTGCTAGTTGATGAACACAAGAGCTTCTGGCCGACCTTTGCTTCCTTTATCTAATCCAGGGAAAGTCAGACGTCGACTTGTGTCAAGAGATAACCAGGAACCATCCACATCAGTCAAAATAGATTCAGAAACCGCAAATCAAGCTCCACCGGACCAAGCCTTGAAAGAGAAAGTGGTTAATAGTTCGGAAGACGCAGCTTGGATCTTTAGAACAGGAGAAGACTCGGACCCAGAAGATAAAGTTCGAACACCTGAACCGAGTGCACTTGTATTCCCTCGAGTTAACCTTAATATTAATCAACAACCAAGGCTTAGAAGAATGGGTGATGAACAACCGAGAGACCCGAACACCCGTCCTTACGGGGAGAGAAGAAGAAATATACCGGCGGACCGGGGCACAGCTATTCGCCCTCCGGCTATTTCAGTAGATTTTTCTTTGAAAGGGAATCACCTCAAAAGTGTGGAAGAGGATAAGTTTGATGGGATTCGAAGAAATGACCCTTATGCACATCTTGAGAGGTTTGAGAAGATTTGCAGGTTATATCAGTATGGAACAGGGCAAGCTGAAGCTGTTAAGTTGGAACTATTTCCATTAACTCTCATTGGAGATGCAGCTGCTTGGTTTAAGGAGTTACCCGATAACTCATTCACCACTTGGCCCGAACTTCGTGAAGGATTTATTGATGAGTTCTATTCATTAAGAACTCAAAGGCAACTAGAAAATAAAATCAGAGGATTTACTCAAGACAGTGGTGAGGATGTTGTTGATGCATGGAAACGGTTCAAGGAAATGCTCAGGATTGCCCCGGACATAGTATGGGTACTGAAGAAAGTTTTGAGATTTTCTATGATGGTTTGGATAGAAAGACCAAAAGGGAGCTCGGTTATGCATTTGGGGGTAGTCTAAACAACATTTCCCCGAATGAAGGATACAAGATTCTTGAAGATATGGCGAAGGATATTCAACCAGAGATGAGGACCGAGACAAGAGATCCAGTAGAAGCACTGTGGCTAAGGTGGAAAGTAGTGAAGACTCAAAACTTGTTGCTGAAGTCAAGGCTCTCTCAAAGCAAATGAATGAGAGGTTTGATAATCAAGAAAGTCGATTCAAGAGCCTTGAGCGAGATGTGAAAGTCATAGCGGATGGATGTGACTATTGTGGGGACTTGCATTATACGGAGGATTGCCCGGATAAACCAGTTCAAGATGTTAGTTACGTTCAGAATCAAGGGAATTTCAACCAAAATACCGGTTATCAAAACCGGCCATCAGGTAGTTCTTACCCTACTTCTTCTTCTTTTAATACTAACAGTTCTGGTTATGGTGGTAACAGGTTCAGCAGGTTTAACAATCAACAAGGCCAAGATTCAGAACTAAGAGAGATAGTGAAGGACTTTATAGGTGCCCAGAAGGCAACCAATGAACATGTTGCAGAAGAGTCCATGAAGGTGATTTCTGTGTTGGACGCTTTAACTACTCGTTTGGATGGATTGGGGCATAAGCTGGATCAAAATTCGAAGAACCATCAAGCTACCATCAAGGATTTGGAAGTGAAGCTTGAAAGGCTAGGGAATTCAAATAGGCAGCCCGGTACACTACCGAGCAACACTCAACAAAACCCTAAGCCTCAGCAGAACAATCAAGGATCCGGACAGAAGTATACCCCTCCTAATGCTCGAAATGAGCAAGTGAATGCAATCAACTACGAGGGCAGGTAAGACTTACAATTCTGCAAATCCTTTACCAGATAATGTTACCCCAGTTGTGCAGGTGCAAGAAGACGAGGAGGTGGTTGATGATGAAGTAGAGATGGAGCCGAACCCAACCGTGCAGACACCGGCCATTCCATCCAAACAAGCTGAAAAACCGGAAGTAAAGCCTTATAAGCCCAAAATCCCATTTCCTCAGAGATTGGCGAAAGAGAAGCTAAAAGAGCAAATGGAGAAATTTGTAAGTCACCTCAGTAAATTGCATATTAATATTCCATTTTTAGATGCAATTGCACAGATGCCAGGGTATGCAAAGTGTTTGAGGCAAATTCTGATGAATAAGAAAAATTTGGCGGGGGGCAACTACAGTGCTTGAGGATGTTTGTTCAGCAGCAGTGACAGGTAGGTTGCCCGAGAAACGTAAGGATCCAGGTAGTTTTACTATCCCTTGTAAGATTGGTAACTTATCTGTAAAACGTGCCTTAAATGATTCAGGAGCAAGTATTAATCTAATGCCTTCGTCTATCTATTCTAAGCTGAATTTGGGAGAACCAGAACCGATTAATATGAAAATCCATTTGGCCGATAAATCTGAAATTAGACCCATGGGGATTCTAGAAGATGTGTTAGTAAAGGTGGGCGGTTTGGTTTTTCCAGTATATTTTGTGATTATAGAAGCAGATGAAGCATTAAATGTGCCTCTTATCTTAGGGAGACCATTCCTTGCCACGGCCGATGCTAAACTTGAGGTCGGTCATGGAAAACTTACTTTGAGAGCAGGAAATGAGTCGGTGACATTTACGAACACTAGTTCTGTTTATTCACCTAATGTGGCTAACTCTGTTGAAACTGCTTGTGTTAGTTCTTTGGATTCGCAGGTTGACGAATGGTTAGATAAGAAGCTTGAGAAAAAGGAGGTTGAGTTAAAGTCAACAGCAGTGACAGTCTCTTACCCAATGGATGGCCCGTGTGCTAAGATCCGTAAACTCTACAGTTGTTTGAAATCTGTTGTGTCTCATGGTAATGATAAGTTGTCGAAGAGTTGTGCTCGAATTTATCAACAAAGGAGAAAGAGGAGTTGATGATGGTTGTTGATACTTCCGGGCGAGCGAATGATTGGATTTCTGAAAAGGTGAAATGTAACTATTTCTCTCCTTTCAAGGGTAGACCGCCCAATACATTAAGTGTGGGGGCGTCGGAGTCCCAACTGTGGTAATTCTTCAGGATCGAGTCTAGCTGACGGCTCGTTAATAAATTAAGCGCTTCTCGGGAGGCAGCCCGTGCTTTGTATTTTATTTCCATTTCTATTTTATCCTTGTACTTTAACCAATGCATGACTTTATCATGTGTAAAGGTGGTTGGTTAAAAGGATGACAAGTAACATCAACATGACTTTATCCTTGTACTTTAACCAATGCATTTAAGGAATTAAAGTTGTTTCCTTAAATGCATGCAACCATATTTGTACGGCATAATAAATTCACTGTTGAATTTATTTGCCTATAAATACCAAGTCATTTACCTCGTTCCAATTACTTTTTGCATATTGGTGAATTTGTCTAAATACTCTCGATCGTAACAAGGAATACTTCACAACTTTAAGTGTTTCGATCAAAGGAGAATATTTAGCAAATATAGATCATTTGTAATTCATAGGTTGTTAGGATATTTACATACTTGTAATATCTTGGTTCCGCAACAACCTTGTATTTTATTTAACATCATAAACAAAATACATTTGAAAATTACATTGTGTTCCACCTTTACATTATTTATTGCTTTAAGTCTTGTATTACTTTATTTATATACTTGCATTTATATTTAAGTAATACTAGTCCAATCTAGTGCATACTTGACTTGTTGTATTTTACACTAGTGGGTTAAACCATCAAGTGAGGGACTTACAATGATCATGTTCATGATTATCCTGAAAATATTTCAAAACTGGTAAGAAATTTCAGTTATTGTTGAGTCCCAATGTTAATTGTAAATTTAATGATGACAAATCTGACCTATAAACACTTAGTAATCTTTTGGTTCTTGTAATCAGATCTGGGTCAGACTAAGCTGACACAGCTTTGCGATCTGTAACTGACCCAGATCATGCTTCATACTTTGTAATTGTAAAATCTTATGGAAGCAAGTGTTATTCAAGCTGCATCAACAATGTGTTAGCATTCAGTCCAAGTCGAAGAGGAGGATTGAAGATAGAAGACCAAGCTGTTAGTGGAAAACAGCTTGGGATTAGCAGTCAGCTTGGAAACACTTAGGCAGATTGGTGCTTTGACAAACGGCCCAATCTGTGTCTGACAATCAAGTGAAGATAACAACCTGGATTGAAGATAAAGACAAATGACGTGACTAGGAAGAATCCTAGGATCCAGGTTGGTGGTGGTTTTACATATGCGTGTCCATACTCTTATTGGTTGATGAAGAATGTGCGTCAGTACGTGGGGGACCACAAGTACTATGAAAGGCACGATTGATTATTCCTTCATCATCCACTGAATGAAGAATACGTGGCTGCAACGGACACCAAGTGAAGGAGCGCTTTCGCCTATAAAAGCCTCATTCATGGATTGCATATGTGTGGCATTTCCTGAGAATCATTCTTCACACAAGTTTCTCTGCTCTTACACAGCTTAGTCTGTACGAGATCAGCTTGGGCTGATTCTCTTGAGCTGAAACTTATTGATTGTAGTTTGTCATTTCAAGGTTGTTTAGATATCTATAGGCTATCTTTATTCCGCAACAACCCTGTAATTCTTTGTATAGATTAATTTTTAATAAAGGATTACATTTGAAAACCACAATCTGTGTTCAAGAATGTTTTGTTTCTTTACTGCTTTACTGTTTTAATGAATTCCTGCTCTTTACTTACTTGCTTAATATATATAAACTGAATCTTAAAACGTTTTTATTTAAAAGTTTGTAAGATTAAGGAAAGTTGTATTCACCCCCCCTCTACAACTGTTCTGTGTACAATATACTTTGGTATATTGATACACCTTGGGACGTATCAATTGGTATCAGAGCAGGGGTTAAGAATTAACTTGACTTGATCCTTGCATATTTCCCTTAATAGTAAAGCATTATGTCATCCTATATTGATAATGGTTCTTCAACCCGACCACCCATGTTTGATAAAGATGATTTCAGTGGGTGGAAAGGTCGAATGTCTTTGAATGTCTTTGTTCCTTGAATCCATCGATAACAATATGCCTGACATCCTTGCGGATGGTCCTTATGTTCCTACACAAAGCATTGTGGTAGAAGTTGTGGTCAGGGAAGGTCAACCAACCATTCCTGCCACAGTCAAGTCTATTGTTAAGGACAAGGCAGATTGGGGGGGATGAGGATAGGAGGTTGGCAAACTTGGATGTGAAGGCTAGAAATTTCATTGTCCAAGCTGTGCCCAAAGACCTTTACCATTCTATTAAAATGTGTTCTACAGCTAAGAAATGTGGGGTACATTGACTGTCATGTTTGAGGGTTGCTCTACTTCCATGGAATCCACAATTACTACATTGACCAGGAGGCATGAGAGATTTTTCTCTTTGAGAAATGAATCCTTGACTGACACTCATACCCGCTTTAATGCTTTGGTAAATGATTTAGCTGCTGTTGGAATTGTTAAGAAAAATGAGGTTTTAAAGAGTAAATTTCTTGATTCATTACCACCTAAATGGAACAACTATATTTCTTCTGTTAAATTAAGTTCTGTTTATCATGATCTTGATCTCCCTGGACTTTTTGGTTTGCTTCATAACCAAGAATGTTCAGAGGCTGAAAAGTTAATTGCTATGGGTGATTCTTATAGTCAGCCTGCTGCTGCACTTGTTGCTTCTATGACTGAACACCCTAGTTCAATTAGTAATGAGATCATTCCTTGTGTTAATTATGATATTCCTGATATGTCTAATCCTAATTCTGTTTGTGCTGAATCTGAATGTGATGAATCTGATGGTGATGAGCTAGCTAATGAAGTAGCTATGTTGGCTGAAAGGATCAGAAGGAGATCCTTTAATAAGTTTAAAGGAAAAGGAAAGGGTGGCCAAGCTGACAAGACCAAGAAGCCATTTGACATGTCCAAAGTCACTTGTTACAAGTGTGGCAAGACTGGACATATGGCTGGAGATTGCAGATCTAAAGAATCTACTCAAGCTGTGCCAGCCAAAGGTGGAAGAGGTGAAAAATACTCAAAGCTCAAGACTAAGTACAAAGCCTTAAAGCACAAGTAGCTGAGCTGACTGAGAAGGTGAACAAAAGTGAAAAGAGTCTGGTAGCCAAAGACTGGGCTGAAAGTGCCACATCATCTGATGATGAGCTGTATAAATATGCCAAGTGTTTCATGGCTAAAGAAGCTACTCAATGATTTGCTGAAGATCTGGTGAAAATACAACAGCAATCTGAGTCAGCTCACCAGGCATCTACCAGTCAGACTGCTCCACCTGAGGTAACTTCTTTTTCCAATCTGTCTGATAATGAGAAACTGTCCAGACTAATAAACTTGGTGATGAGGTTCTGCTACAAAAACACTTTAATCAAGAACTCAAAAAGAAATACATGTTTTGAAACTTGATAACAGCTCTAAGAGTCACACCATTGAAAAACTAGAATCTGAAGTTAAAGCTCAAAAACAATTAAACTCCATTTTGGTTAAAGAAGCTAAAACTGCAGAAGAAAAGTTTTTAAAGGTTAAACAAATTACTGAAACATGGTGTATAGTTCCAAAAGAGTTGCTAAGTGTGTAAATGACCAAATACCTCATCAGATCCAAGCTATTTTTGATGGTGATTATGATAGGGCCATAGCCATTGCTGAAGTATGTGCTATGGAGCCTTGTTATCAGCCTCCTTCACCACCCAAAGTCCAAACCAATGGAATGAATTCTAACCAATTAAGTTGGTTCAGAAATCGGTATTGGGTTTAAAGATCCTGAAACCATTGGTCAGACCATTGCTGAAGCTGTGTCTGAAGCTGATCAGGTTGTTGAGTTAAAACCTGAAGAAAGTCTTGACTTGTCCAAGCTGACCATTACCCAATCTGAATCAGATTCAAAGACTAAAACAAACAAGGGTAGTTTAAAGAAAAATAAAAGAAAGGTTAGAGATCATAGTGTTCCTAAAGAGAAAATAAAGCTTTTAAAGAGTAAGAAGTCTGGTTCTCTAGGAAATGAGTCACAAACAAAATCTGAGTCTGTTTCAAGTAACACCAAGTCTGACTCTGACAAAATGATTTCAAAATATGTTGAGTCCAGAACTGATAAGGTGTCAATGGAAGCAAATTTTCTTAAGAATGTGTCTGATCCAAAAACTGTTGATCAAAGAAAATTGAGAGCTGAATGTAAGAAATCTGAAATAGGCAAAGGTTTTGTTCAAAAGGAAACTCTAAATGTTGCTAGAAAGAACTTTGAATCTGGTAAAGGACAGACCAAGCAACAATGGGTGTCAAAATATGATAAGAGTCTAAGATCAGTTACCCAATCTGAGTTAGACCAGAAGGTCAGCTCTGGTGAACCCATCTTTGGATGGGTTCCCAAAAAGAACTAATCTCTTATCATAATTGCAGGGCAGTCATGACGATAATACCTGGCACTTGGACAGTGGATGTTCCAAGCATATGACCGGATGTAAGTCCCTGCTATGTAGCTTTAGGATTCGCGCTGGTCCTAATGTTACTTTTGGAGATGACTCTCAAGGAAAGACTGAAGGATTTGGTATACTTTCAAATGGTCCCTTACTTTCAGAAGGGTCTCATATGTAAATGGTTTGAAGCACAATCTGATCAGTGTGAGTCAGTTGTGTGATGCTGGTTATGAAGTGAGATTCAGGTCTGATAAGGGTATTGTTCTTGATTTAGAAGGCAATGTGGTTCTTATTGCAAAGAGGGATGAGTCTTTGTATTCCTTTGACATGAGAAATCCAATTGTCACAAGAGAAGTTGTTTCATGTCAAAGACTCAAGATGAGCTGAATTGGTTGTGGCATAAAAGGCTGTCTCATATGAATTTCAAAGACATCAACAAGCTGGGTAAGAAAGAGTTGGTGTCTGGGCTTCCAGTGATCAATTATGAGAAGGACAAGCTGTGTGGTGCTTGTGAGAAAGGCAAGCAACATAAAGCTACTTTTAAGTCTAAAACATGTTCAACCATTGATAATTGTTTGGATCTGCTTCATATGGACTTATTTGGACCAATCAGTACTCCATCATTCACTGGAATGAGGTACTCTTTGATAATTGTTGATGAGTATTCAAGATACACCTGGGTTTCTTTCTCAAACACAAGAGTGAAGCTGCTGACAGCATTATTCATTTCATCAAGCAAGCTGAAATTCTCTACAAAAGGCCTGTTAGGCAATTAAGGAGTGATAATGGTACTGAATTTAAGAATATCACTCTTAATTCTTTTTGCAGTGAAAAAGGAATTTCACAAGTCTACTCAGCTGCCAGAACTCCTCAACAAAATGGTGTTGCAGAAAGAAGAAACAGAACTCTTATTGAAGCTGCCAGATCCATGATGGCTCAAAACAATGTCAAGTCTCATTTCTGGGATGAAGCAGTACACACAGCTTGCTTTACCCAGAACAGATCCCTCATTGTGAAAAGACACCAGAAGACTGCATATGAACTTCTTAGGGGGAGAAAACCTGAGATTGGTTTCCTAAGAATGTTTGGAAGTCCTTGCTACATTCTGAATCAGAAAGACCATCTTGGAAAGTTTGATGAGAAATCAGATGAAGGTATCCTACTTGGATATGCAACAATGATGAAGGCCTACAGAGTGTACAACAAGAGAACTAAAACAATTGAGAACTCTATAATGTAAGCATTGATGAAGGTTGTTCTAAGCCAGACTGCTCTCCTCCTGAAGATGAAGACTTCAATTTTGAAGAACTGGTTGTACCTGAGAATGAGCCTCCAACTAATCCTCCAATTGGAGCTGATAATGCTCAAACTCAGGGGGAGCAATTTTTAGAAGAAGAAAAAGGTGTTCCAATCTTTGAAAATGAACAAGCTGATCCTACTTCTACTGAAGAAATTATTCAGAATCCATTAAATCACTCTCCAACTGGTTCAGATTCCTCCATTCCAGTCCAAGCTGATCAGCCTCTTCCTCAAGCTGATCATGCTGGACCATCTAATCTGAATCAGTCCATTGTCCCAGTTAACAGATGGACAAGGAGTCATCCAATTAACCAAATCATTGGTGATCCTCTCTGGTGTTAAAACAAGAAGAAAGGCAACAGGCAATTTCTGCATGTTTGTCAATTTTGTAAGCAAGGTGGAACCAACTGAGGTTAATGAAGCTCTGGCAGATCCTTCTTGGGTAAATGCAATGCAGATTTACCTTGATTTTTGCAGGAAAAGAGAAGAGGAACAAGAAGCACTTAGGGAAGCTGTCCCTTCTTCGACGCGATCTGGGTCTGACACTCAATCTGCCAATCAGGGGGACCCAGGTACACATGCTTCTGAACCCTCAAACTCTTCTCAATCTATTCAATCTTCTTCTCCTTCAAAAGAGGGTGAAGGGTTGGCCAAAACATCAGCCACCCTAGCCACACCCTCATCCACTCATTCAAAATCCGCTCTAAAAGACCAATTGTTGAGGACTTAGTACCTCACAAGGCTAAAAAGAAAAGAACGTAAAGGAAATCTGAGTCAGCTTCTGGGGTTGATGATGCAACATCCTATTTTGAAATCCCCCAAGGTGCAGTGGAAGCTAAGGAACATTCCAAAGCTGTCCCTGCCACCCAAGCTGACAAGCCGAAAATGCCACGCCCATCTGCACTCTCCCAAAAGAGTGTAGACGAGTTAAAGGGAACACCTATTGCTACCCAACCCTCCAAACAGGGTGAAGTATTGAAAGAAAGACCTCCTCCCAAGGTCATACTGTGTCTGCACCTAAATCGCCATCATCAGCCTCCCAAAAGGTTGATGATATCATTAAAGGGATAACAGAGGATCTAGCCCAGATCCAAAATGAGTCAGAGTCTTTGCACATCATTTCTGAGGATGGTCAGCCAAAGGAGAGAAGTATCGAACGCATTGGTGACGCTGCTTCTCCTCCCCAAGCTGATCAGACTCCTTCTCTCTTACACTCTGAGTCTGCACAGGCTGTCAATGCCCCTTCTAGATCACAAGGAGGGGTACAGGCCTCAATTCTCCCTAAGGATACTTTGGTGCAACAACACACCTCTGTTGAAGAGCAATCAAATACACAAAACATTACACCTGCAGAGTCTGTGTCTGCATCTGTCCTTGGACAGAGGGATTCTGTAGGTTACATGGCTATCTTTAAGGCAGTTATGTCAGCCCCTTGTGCAGCAAAGGGAACCATTGATGGTCCTCACGATGTCAATGATAATATGATCACTATCTCCGGAAGTGATTCTTCATTCGATGATGAGTTTGCCCATCCATCCTCAAGGGATGCTCTGATGGAAGATGCCAGTGGAGGATTTGATCAACATCAATATCAACACATTCCCACTGGCCCTCAGCCTGAATAAACGTTAATCTTTCTCAGGCTGACCAACTCATCATCATTTCTGATAAATCTACTCATGAGACTCACTCTCATGAGCAAATTCACCAAAACTCCTTAAGCCTCCACCCCTTCTATATGAGCCCAATGACCCTGATATTAAGGATTGCAGGCTGCTCTTTCCAGAGTCAGTGGCTTTTAAGCCAACTGCAAGTTCTTCCCAAGCTGCCACTATCTCATTTTCAGATGTGGTGGGTCAGCTCACTGAGTTCATTTCAACCTCTAAGGTTGAGAGCTTACAGCTGACCAAATGCTTGGAAAAGATCCAAAAGGATCAGGAATTGACGGACAAGAAGGTGGATAAGCTGAGTCATGATCAGACTGCATTGAAAGAAAGTGTGATAAAGCAGTTGATTTGATGCAGCAGAACCAGAGCAAGCTGACAGAGTCTCTTGATGGTCTTACAAAGGCAATCAATGAAGAGAAGGAAAGAAACAAGAGTACTCTGAGTCAGATTGAGAATGCAGCAACCAAGTTTACAAGGGAAGTCACCATAGAACTTCGATCTGCAAAC
>CM067170.1:118031544-118075039 GCA_034093135.1 Erigeron breviscapus | reverse complement strand
AGAAGCAGATATTGTCTCTTCAGAAGAAGGTTCATCTTGAGCTTTGCTTTTGAGTTTCTTTGAAGAACTCTTTTTCTTCTTCTTTTGGTGCACTTGCTTACTCAGCCTTAACACAAACATTTCTCCTCTTTGTTTCTTTCTCTTTGGCTTACTGGAACTGGATTCACCCTCACGCTTTCATCCCCATCAAAGAAGATTGGAACACTGAGCGTTTAGCACGTTTGTACGTTGAAAAGATTGTGACATTGCATGGTGTACCTCTGTCCATAATATCCGATAGGGATGGTAGGTTTACCTCACGTTTCTGGGGTCTTGAGCAAGAAGCAATGGGCACTACGTTAGCATTAAGCACGGCTTACCACCCACAAACGGATGGGCAAAGTGAGAGTACAATACAAACGTTGGAGGATATGCTAAGAGCTTGCGCATTAGAATTTAGTGGAAGTTGGGATGAACACTTGCCATACGCAGAATTTACTTACAACAACAGTTATCACTCTAGCATACAGTGTGCGCCGTTTGAGGCTCTATACGGACGTAAATGTAGATCACCCATGTGTTGGATAGAGGCGGGCGAGAGAAGCCTAGCTACCGTTGATTTTGTCCAAGAAACAACGGACAAAGTGGCAATTATTAAAGAAAAGCTTAAAGCCGCGAGAGACCGGCAAAAGAGTTATGCGGACAAGAGGAGGAAGCCCCTAGAATTTGAAGTTGGCGACAAAGTACTATTAAAGGTGTCGCCATGGAAGGGAACCGTAAGGTTCGGCAAAAGAGGAAAGTTGAGCCCCCGATACATTGGGCCATTTGAAATTGTTGCTAGGATAGGCCCCGTAGCCTATAAGTTGAAATTACCCAAGAATTGGGAGATGTTCATGACACATTCCATGTGTCGAACTTGAAGAAATGTGTGGCGGATGATTCGAAGGTAGTTCCACTTGAAGAACTACGTGTGGAGGATAAGCTCCAATTTCGTGAGGAGCCAATAGAAGTTCTCGATCGCGATGAGAAACGCCTAAAGAGGAGCAAGATCCCTATTGTTAAAGTTAGATGGGATACGAAACGCGGACCAGAGTTTACGTGGGAGCGCGAGGACTTTATACGCGAAAAATATCCGCACTTACTCCCTAAGCAAATTCAAATTCCGAGACGGAATTCTTCTAAGGGGGTAAGGATGTAACAACCCTACTTTTTAAACATTATATATGAGCTAGTTATATTGCCGTTGGTCTCGCAAGCCATAGTTATACTTAAAGCTAGTAGATAATGCCCCTAAATTAGCAATCTAAAGCTATTGTTCAATTCTAATTATGAATTATAAAGTACCATTGAACAAAAATTTGTTTATGATCAATCGGATTATCTAAATAATAATGTAAGTCTCACAAGTTGAGATAACCATCAAAATCCTTATAATTGTCCAACAAATCAATCATCAAACCAATGTAAGTAAATATAATGTGAGAATTTAGATTTCCATCTCAAAGTATGTCTATAAACTAAAATGTACGTAAAAGTGCTTAAGTAACAATAAGAATGTATATATATGCTTAAAATAAATACAAGTTTACAACTAAAGGCTTGTGTAACAAATCAAAAATACAAAAAATATATCCATACAAGCATATATACATGACATATATACATATGCATATATTAGAATAAACATCAACTTATATACACTGAGAAAAGAAAAAAATAACCAAAGGTGAGGGAAAAGAAAAAAAAAAAAGAAAAACAAAGGAAAAATAACAGTAGGATAGGGAAAGGAGAGACAAAACATTTGGTTATAAAAAAAAAAATAAAAAAAAAAAAAAAATAAAAAGAAAAACCCCCTTATGAGGCCGGCCCCCCCCTTCACACTACACACACACACAAATTCAAAATACACTCTTCATTCACTCCCTTGGAACTCACCACTTTTCTCTCAACTCTTCACTCTTCTCACACACTCTCTTTTCTCTCAAAACAAACTTCTCTTCTCCCTCCTCTCTTCTTCATACCTACGGCCAAGACAAGAACAAGAAAAGGGAAAGCTTAAATCAATATTAACACTTACTAATAATAAGGGTTTAAGTTAGTTTGATTAAGGGTTAATCCAAGGCATATTCAAGGGTTGTTCTAGGCTTAGATTCAAGGTGTTATTGGGGTTTGAAGGCCACAAAAATCTGCCCAAAATCTTCATCCAAAACCAAGTCCAAGAGGGTATAATCTTCATCCTTTTTACTAGATCTAATCTTGTTTTTGTTTATATTCAAAGGTTTTATCAAAAACTCATACTTCCTTCTTGTTTTCTTTGTAATATACACTTAATGAGGGCAAAGTTGATAGGATCTTTCATTCCATGCTCATGCATGTCGAATCTAATAAGAAAGATCCAAGGATTCAACAAGTTTAAGACCCAAAAGTGTGGTTATAGATTCGTAGCTTTTAAAGTAACTTTCTTGTTGATAGATCTATATGTTTTTGTATATTTTTGAAGAGTATATTCTGAGATTTTTCATATAAAGTTGATAGGATCTTTCATTCCATGCTCATGCATGTCGAATCTAATAAGAAAGATCCAAGGATTCAACAAGTTTAAGACCCAAAAGTGTGGTTATAGATTCGTAGCTTTTAAAGTAACTTTCTTGTTGATAGATCTATATGTTTTTGTATATTTTTGAAGAGTATATTCTGAGATTTTCATATAAAAGATGTTTTTGTATTGTTGAAAGTTAGATCTATAAAAGTTGATAGTAAAAAAGTGTTGATTCGAATGCATATATGCTAGATTTAAGAAAGTTGGATCTTTTGTTGGATTATGAGATGGATATGGACTTGTTATAAGTGAAAAATATGTTATTATGAATGTTAAGATTCTGGAAAAATTGGTAAAATACCAAAGGTATAAAGATTTAATCAAAGCATGTTAAAATAAGCTAGAAATCACAAACCGAAAACACGCAAAAATGCATTTTTAGCACACACATGCACCAAAATCTTATGACCAAGAAAATATGATAAACCTACTGGAAAAATGTTGGAATAAAAGCACAAAACTCAGATCTATTGGTCCATGACAACAATAAGCTCAAAAATCACCTTTTCGGGTCAAATAATCACTAACGAAAGCACTAAATTGCACATATCACACCACCACCACTCTCACGATTTTGGACACCAAAATATGATGAACTTTCTGGAAATAATGAAACAAGAATGAAAATCCATTTTGAAGCACTTTAATTGCTCAAGAAATGAGGCTAAAATCACTATTTCGGTAAACGATTTTTAATTATGAAACCCTCAAAATGAGCAAGACACAAGAGGGGTTGAATTGATATGATTTTGTATGGATAAAGGTTGCCTAAAAGGCCTGAGATTTTTGGCCAAAATGTTTAGTGGTGATTTCTATGAATTTCATGAATTATTGAATTTAAATAGTAATTAAAAGACATAAAAATCCATAAATAAATTATGTAAATCAAGAATGAAGTTAAATCAACTTAACCATTGATAAAAATAATTAAAACCTACTGGGGAAAAATAATCAAAAGACAAGAGACATGTGTTACATAATTTTGAAATAAATAATTTAGTAAAAACAATTAATTAAGTATTATCATTAAAATAAATGGAAAATGCACAAATAAAAGTATAAAAAATGAAATTATAAATTAAAGAGCATCTATGTCAGTAGATAATTCAAAGGAAATTATTCATAATTTATAAAGACAATTATGACACTTAAAAGTATTTTTAAGAATTTATTTAGCAAATAAATCAATAAAGTGAATAAATAAATAATTAAATATTATTAAATTAAATATATTTACAAACCAGAAAATATACTTAAAATAATTATATTATGAGACCACTTATGTCAAATATCATTACTAAGCAAAGTGTGCAATGGAAATCATATCAATCCAAGCCAAACTACCGAAATTCCAATAAACGTACAAAAACGTATAATGAGAAAACGACTCTTACCACCAAATCTTTTATACCCAAACAATAAGAACATCATAATGCACATAAATTCCATAATCTAATAACAACCAAAGATGGGCAAGTCTACTAGTATACATCTCATGATCTAGCTCACTAGTTCATGTCACGCGAACTTACGCCGCGATTATATACGTTATGGTTTAGGCTTGCTTGAGGCGCAACAAATCTAAACGGAGGAATCACATTTGATCAGCCCCCTCTCACTCTCTAATCAAGTGAGTCATAGCCCCCTTTCAAACTCTTTTATATGTTTTACATTCGGGGTGAAAAGCATGATAAATAAAATGGCTTTATATATACGAAATGATTCTTGAAAGAATGATTATGAAATGGGATATTGTATGTTCAATGTGTTATATGTTATGCGATGAGCTTGAGTTCTGTCAAACTGAGATACTTCAGTACACTACTATTAACTCCGATAGTGGAGGCCTGTAGTTAGAGGGTTGCGCAACTAGGAGTCGTCCACTCACCCACTAAGTAGGTAACGGTGGAATGTTTGGTCTGCCTTAGTGGCCACCTTCATTGCCAGTCCGACCCGAGCGGTGCTCTAACTATCTTATTATATTATTGGTCGTTTCCATGGCACGACCCCAATTGTGATTAACGCACTTGATTGACAGCTTGTGCTCTGAAATGAAATATTATGTTGTTGGGACATGTAAAATGGTCGTAGTAGTGGCTCAAGCATATACTCATCGAATTGTGCCTTTGGCTGAATGGAAATCATTTTTATCGTGGATGGAAATTATTGATTGAACATGCGGTTTGGGTATGGACGGTATGAAGGAATTCTTGGAAATTTTATGACATATTCTTTCTTGAATTGGATTAAATATATGTGTGTTGTTAGCATAATCCTATGAACTCACTCAACTCTCGTAGTTGACACTTTTTCTTCATGCTTTTCAGGTCTAGGGCAATAAGTTAGCATTTTGGACTGCCTCACGGATGAGGTGTTTAATTGTTGTATGTGGACTAGTAACGCAAACATTTGATCTTTTGGTTATGGATTTGATTATGTAATGATTATTAAACGTCGACTTAAATTTGTTACCTTTTAAATTGAATGGCATTTGAAACTTTATGTTGATGTTTATTACTTAAATCTTTTGTACCATGTCGTTCTGTGGCATCTCGTGTTTCCGCTATAGTCGGGGTGTTACAAAAGCATTACTATTCAGCATATTCACTTTTGAATTTATTCGGAAATCAGATTCAACGTTGAGTTTTAATTATTTGACGTGAGTCCCACCTTTATATTATTTTATTTTATTACCTTTTTACAATTTACTTTCTACCTTTACTATTTAAAATTTACTTTTACCTTTACTATTTAAAATTTACTTTTACCTTTACTATTTAAAATTTACTTTTTACCTTTACTATTCAAAATTTACTTTTTATCTTTAATATTCACCGTTACTATTCACGGTACTATTCACGTTCACTATTCACGATCACTATTCATAAATACAGTTATTGATAGTATAAGTATGAAAAAGTATTTACAAGCAGCTTTCAAATAACTATTTGAGTTCTTGGCAATAATTATCCATAATTTATTAAAAATATTTGTTCAGTTTATTATGCCATAAAATGTTTGTTCATATTGTTTGATGTACAGAAATTTTTAAATAGCACACATAATAGTAAATTAGTCAACCTGAAATTTTGGCGGTTGTCACATCAAGAAGAAGAAATCCAAAAGAAAGCATAAGTCTGCTGGATCTGAACATATTGGTGCCTCGACAGAGTTGGATGCTGAACAAGTAACTCAAGTAATTCATAATGTTGTATCTGAGTTGGAAACTGAGCATGTTAGCACTGGAGATGATGTTGTGCTGGAGGAACAAGGCGGAATTGAGGGAGGAGTTGAAAATGTAAGAGAGGATGTGCGGTCCGGGTTAGGACAAGGGCATAAAGAAAACGTTGGCCCTCCGATAGTTCAAACCACAGAGTCTAGCCGGGTTATTTACCCTAGGGTAGAAGTCGGGAACTGCCCATTCTCGCTTGCACCAAACTCTCCTAGCCATTCTGACTCCTCACAACAGGAGTTAGTCTCACAAACGCACGGGGATCAGCCACGCTCACCACACTCTCCTCATTTGGAGGATGAGAGTGTTGAAATAAGAGAGGATCAGCCCCACCTCTCGCCTTCATTTCGTGCACATGAGTCTAGATCTCCTAGGTACACGGATTCACAAGCTCAGTTGAGTACTGATGCCGGAACAAGCGGAGGGGGACCCACTTTGTGTGACCCTCAAGGACAGCTTGGAAATCCTGCCTTAGCTAACATCACGCCAGCTTTAGCCGCAGGTAACAGTTCTCAGACCGAGACTGGGGGACAGTATGAACGCCGTAGTGACACTGCTGTTCCTCAGGATCAACCTGAGACTGTATTAACGGGCATTCTCAGTGACCCCGGTGTTGTGAGAGGTGTTGCCCAACAACAAGAAGTCCAGACAGTGATTTATCACAGTCTAGGACACAAATTGATTCGGGTTGCAAAGCCCATGAATCTGAAACTGCTGGTGAGGGTATAACCCGAGGATCCACAGGAAATCCTGAATCAGCTTCGCTGAATTTAGGTCACACTACAAATGTGAAAACAACCCCCGGGTTGGCTACTCCACCTCCTACCCAAACACAAAGAACCAACACCTATTCAAACATCATCAACCACAACAAATCTTCCAACAAAAGATCAAGCATGTGAAGTTTTACTTGGCATTCTACGTTCTGAAGGGGATTTGTTAACTATGAGTCCCGTTTAAGTGCAAGACGGTTAACCTAGAAAGTGTAAAATACAACAAGTTATAATAAGCACTAGATATGGACTAGTATTACTTGTAAATAAATATGCAAGATATATAAACAAAGTAATACAAGACTTAAAGCAATAAACAAGTAAAGTGGACCATTATGTATTTTCATGGGTATTTCATTTATTGATGTTTAAATAAAATACAAGGTTGTTGCGGAATCAAGATAATACAATAAAGTATGTATCCTAACAACCTTTGAATTACAAATGATCTATATTTGCCAAATAGCTCTTTAGGATCGAGATACTTAAAGTTGTGAAGTATCCCTGTTTAAGATCGAGAGTATTTTAGACAAATTCACTTTCATGCAAAGTGTATGCTTAAAAGTTTATGCTTTTTAAAGTATTTTTCTTAAGGAAATGACTTAGTATTTATAGGCAACAAAATTCACCAGTGAATTTTGTGACGTATAAATATGATTGTATACATTTAATGATCCGACAAGAACATTAAATGTATTAGATAAGAATAAGGATATTGTCACATCAAGTGCAAGTGTATCCTTATATCCAACCACTTTAACACACGTATACTTTGTTAAGGAACAAGTGGGTTGTTCCTTGGAAAGTGTGTTAAAGGCTTAAGTCAAACCTCGTTATCAGTGTTCAGACTTGTAGTATCTAGAACACTGACCATCCTCCAGTGTACAGATCTGGTAAGACTTTCCAGTGGACTCCGCCATTTGTTAAGTCTTCTTCCTTCAGACTTCAGTTTTTGACTTCAGTCAGAATGTCTTCAGTAGAGTAGATCTGGACTGGGGTGAAGTCTTCAGTGAGCTAATCTGGAGAATGATCCAGATTACCTATACAAGTATTGCTCACTAGTCTTCAATTATTTCTGGACAAATCTTCAGAGGGACTCCAGATTCCAAGTCTGGAGTAGGTCCAGTCGAATATGTTTTCTGGTCAAATCTTTCAGTGAGGCTCCAGAAGTCGGGTCTGGAGCATGTCCAGCAAAACATGTTTCTTGACTTATCTTCGATAAGGTTCCAGTAGTCCAGTCTGGACCAGTCCAGTAGGTCTGGACTAAATCTGGACCTAACAAATTCCCCCTATTTGTTTAGAAATAATGCAAGTATTTTTCAGGCTTATAGATATACAAATTTGTATGCCTGGAAAACACTTGGTCGATTTAAGTCTAAATAATCTAAGTTACTGGAAAACACTTTATAGATCATGAGTGTTTTCAGTTTCATCTTTTAAGTTCTAACTTAGACTAAATCTGGTCATTTACTTGTAAAAAATAAAAACTTGCAACTATTATTACTTTCACCAAAAAGGAAAATAATTACAACTTTCTTAATACATTAATTACAACAAGTACAATGATACAAGATTCAGGCCCTTCTTCTAGATATCCTTTCTGGTGCATCTTCAGAAGCCTTCCTCTTGGGAGATGGAGATGATGGAACAGACACTGGTGGTCTTAGACCCAACACAGCTTCCATTTGTTTGATTCTCTTCCAGACCTTTTCAATTCTCTTCATAAAAGCCTTTACGTCTGGAGAGAGATCAGTTTTGCCTTTGAAGGTCATTCCAATCTCTTTAAGTTCAGTCCATCCAAATGCTTGGACTGACGTATCCTTCCTTTCATCAGTGAAGTTACCTTCTCTGGTCAACTTCACATTAAACTTAGTCATACCTTGATGTTGTTCAGCCAGAGTGATTTCAGCATTTATTATCTTTCTTGCATTGGCCCTGAACATCATCATTTCTTCAAACTTTGCCTTTTGTTTTGCCAACTGAACCATGTCTTCAGTATCCCTGGATACACCACTCTGCTGTCCTTCACTGGACTGGTGTACTTGTCTGTTTATCTTCAGAGTTGTATCCAGTGGAATAAAAGTACTTACATCACCATCTTTTATGGCCTTCAGTTGTCTGGCAGTGAGTTTGGGTAGACCAGTCATCTTCTTCCTGTACTCCACTTCCAGTGCACCAGCATTCTTTCGAATTTTCCTCTGGAGGCTTACCAGCTCCTCTTTTCTCTGCCTGATTAGCTCTGGAATGGATACACCATATATTAACGAATCATACACCTGCTCTTCCTCTGCATAGAATGAACGGATGTGAACATCATTCAGTGCATCAATGCATTGTTGAACTCTGGGATCCTCCTTCATCCTTTTGAACACTTCAATGTTTATGCCAAGTCTTCCAGCATTATAGGAGTCCAGAGTCCCATGATTAGCCATATCCCTAAGATGGGCCAGCAGTTCATTTTTCTGGTTTGTCTTGAATATTTCAATCATGATGCACTGTTGTTCTAACTTTCTGGATGTTTCATTGTCAACATCTTCATTCTTTTCAGTTTCCTCTTCACCAGACACCATTTTTTCTTTCCCTTTAACTGACTTCAATGTGGTAGGGATGTCTGGGAAGGATTCAAACTGGGGCTCGGCTTCAGTACCAGCAGCCTCTTCTTCAGTCTGCACATTGGCTTCAGTACCAAACTTCTTTCTTTTTCCTTATCAACCCTTCATGTTCACCAGTTGATGGAATTCTTTCCCCCTTGGAATGATCTCCAGTCCTTGACTTTAGATCATTCCATAACTCTTCCATCATTTGTCTATCCAATGAGCCAAATGTGCCTTGTTCAGTCATATCTTTCTTTAATACCAGCACTTCCTTCTTCAGATTTGCAATTTGTTCAGGCAAGTGCTTAGGCAGCTTCTCATCCAGTACTTTCTCAATTTGTGGTAAAACCCCATCACGAATACTTCTAAGGACAGTTCCAGAAACCTCTTCACATAGTTCTTTCAACATGTGGTTTCTGAACTTCCTTGTACACTCATCACTGATCACACTAACAACTTCACCCTGATCAAGTACGGGCCTACTCTCCAGTGAGCTTACCCTGAACACCAATTTGTTAACTTCTTCTTTCAGCCCTGCCAGTTCACCAGTTACTGCAGTCTGAACAGAAGACACCAGTTTCGATTCCAACCCCTGGACTGCCACTCTTATATTTTGAGAGTTAGTATTAGTGGCCAGTACCAGCTCATCCAACTTCTCAAAAACTTGCTTCTCATTTCCAGCAAATGTATTCATTTCAGAAGCCAAGTTATTTGATAACAAGGACTTGAAGTCAGAGACAACCTTGGATGATGAGTGCAGTGATCTCTCCAGGTCCGCCACCTTACTAAGAAGGCCTTGGACCTCGGTTGAAGACGAAGTGGAGAGACCAGTGGGTGGTTCCAGATGCGAAGCCAATCTGGTCATTACTGGGACTTGTGCCCAGACTTCTTCAGATTCAACAGTTGTTGAGTCTGGCACACTTTGTTCGGTTGGTGCAGTGAAAGGAGTGAAATATGGAGTTGTTGGAGGAATTGAAGGTGGTGGTGGTGGTGGCATTGATTCTGGTGGTGGTTGAGTGGATTCTGGTGGTGGTTGAGTGGATTCTGGTGGTGGCATTTCTGGTGTATTGAAGGTATTTCTGGTGAAGGTGTTGGCATTTCAGGTTGAATTTCTTCTTCTTGAACATCTTCACCCAGAAAGTTTAAACTTGCATCAAATCCCTCAGACATGGGAGAGTCAACATCATCCCATTCTGGAATATTCCCAACAAATTGTTCACCAGACTGTTCACCAGTCTGTGCATGTAACATCCCGAACTTTTATTTAACGTTTGACTAATGCCGTTAAGTCAATTTGGGGTGTCGTTAAGTCTTTTACTTAATATTTGAATGTAGTTATGTGTGGTTAACGTAGATAAAGTAGTTAGGTTTAAAAGCCTAAATATTAATGACGAATAAAAGTGTGATTAAGGTCGCTTAAAGGCTATGTAGTGCCTTTTAATGAAGGACTAATGTTGTATATGGTCAATAATGCAGTTTGTGGCCAATAATGAAGGGTTTAGAAGTCCAGGGACTGATTTTGCCAAAGGTGAAAAGTTAAAAACGGGTTTAGGGTGGGATTAGCCTAATCTAGGGTTAGTTTCCAGCCTAAACATAATTAAAAACAAACACACAAAGTTCCTTTAATCTTTTCTTGAATTATTAGGCAAAATCTTCGAGTTTTGGGTTATACGATCGAGTGTTTTTAGTATTGAAACGGATCAGCCACTGTTTGTTCAGGTAATCAATGATTTATTACTTATATTTCAGATCTAATGATGTTTCTAATTAAATCAAATCTGATTTTATAAAGGGTTTTTGATAAGTTAGGGTTTATTATGTGTTTAAGCCAACTAATGATCAAAACGGAATTAAACGAGTTTATAATCGATCTTTATGATTAAGAGATGATCAATTATGTCAAAAACATGTTTTGGGTGAAGCCTAAGTCGATCGATTTCTGAAAAAAATGAAGAACATAGTCGTTTTTGAATTCTGGACGAAGATAGGTTTAAATTCGTTTCCTGAAGCTTAAATTCGTTTTCTGGAAATCTAAGTTCGTTTGACAAAACGAAGTTTAACTTCGTTTGAAGTGTAAATTCGTTTGAGTGAAGTCTAAGTTCGTTTGAAGCTAAATTCGTTCGATTCAACTAAATTCGTAAAGAAGCTATCTTCGTAAAGTATATTAAACGAAGTTTAAGTTCGTACGAAGGTTATCTTCGTAAGGTGTAATTCTGGAATTTTACGTAGTCAGTCTTAAGTTCGTACGAGGGTCCATTTAAGGTCCTAAATGACTTATGCTTTATATGTTAATGTACGATAGGTGTCGGGGATTACTGATAAGCACTATTAGCTATTTGGTTGCACGCGTACACTACTACCAGGTAAGATACACTACTTTGACACGCTGGGGAATCAACTAAAAGCTGGTTTCAAATCGTAAACACTTCCATTCGGTATCTTTATAATGCATGTGGGCATATGGGTTACCTGGGAGGTATTATGGGTTATGCAGTTGACCATGAGACCTGAGATGCAGTCCCTATTGTAGTGTAATGTAGTATTGCTTAATGTAGTATGTAGCTATGCAGTTGATGTAGTTTAATGAAGTATCTTGATATGCATGATATATATAGAAATGAAGTTGATGTGTGATATGCATGCTTGACTTGTACGCCTAGTTCACTAGACTTGCTAGGTTACTATGTCACTTGCATGTTTAAGGATCCAAACGTAATGAAGTTAAAGTGTGTGAATGTCTAGGAATGTGTGTTACCTAGACTATATGTGTGTGGATGTTTGGGAATGCAGGGACCCAATCTATATGTGTGAAATTGAGCTCATAAAACAGATGCAGTGAAAAGTGTTAAGCTTAACCCATACTAGCCTTAGCCGGGCAAGTGCGTAGATGCAGTTGTTGCTTGGGTGGCTCCTCGCAACATGGTCCTTATAACGCAGGGCGAGTAATACGAGAGGTTTGACCAACCTCCACATACGGATTACTCTGGGATTGGCTTGCCATTCCTTAACGACGTAAGATGAGTAGTCTTTTGACTGATCATCCAGTCGGGTGTGATGCAGGGCACACTTATATGCAGTTAACAAAGATACGTGTGACAATGTGTGAACTAATGCAGGATAGGCACATTTAGGATGATTATCCTAATTGATACGAAGTTGAGATGCAGTATATGTGTGAACGTGTGATGTGTGTTGTGCCTAATGAAACTTGTCTAATAATGAAGATTGTTTTAATTGGACAAATGCTTTTAAATTAAGTGTTATCTTACTTAGCTATTCTTATAGCTAACACTTGCTTCTTAATGTGGTTGTTCCCTCAGGTTTAGCTTGATGGAAACTAGATGCAGGACGTGTGAGCTTGGTAGATGCAATGCAGGAGCCTTAGCTACCCTTAGACGATGCTTTCTTTAGACATTCATTACATTTCGTATTTAATGTCGAATTTATGTAGTGATGTGTGAACGGTTGTTTTATGTTGGGCAACCGTTGGGTTTTCATTTGAACTATTGTTTGATATGACATGTAACACCAAATAAATGCAGAAACCGAAATGTTTCTATCGGTTTTCGACTTTTACAGTCTTTACTTCCGCAAGTTAACACCGTTAGGTGAAAAGTTTTTTGAAAACCCATATTTTTAAACGACGGGTGTTACAAGTTGGTATCAAAGCAGTAGTTTAAGTGAACCAAGGCCTATTGACCATAGGATTTGGACTTAAACTTAAGATGTGTATGCTAGGTACTCGTAGGATGCCTTAGCTAGAGATGACATGTGATGTAGGATGGGTTGGGATGAGTGCGAGTGTGATAGGGCTTACGAGATGTTTACGTTACGATAATATGTTTTAGCCTTATCTCGACGAGCTTTTTGTTTTATTTTGCGCTTATCGACTCCACCATTTTATTGAAGGAAAATGGTTAACACTCGCAACCGCAACATCCAACGCGACGGAGCTACTGCTAGCGTTACTCCACCTGTCCATCCGGGTGCAGGTGCTTCTAATGCTGCTGCTAATGCTAATGTGAATTGTGTGAACCCCCGCCGTGTTAATCAACCAGGCTCATTGGGTCCGATGCCTCCACCACCTGGCAATCCTCCAAGAGTTAACGATGTAGTGGTGGATCAGATTCCCAATCAGACGGAGATGTATAATCTTGTGCTAACTCTTCAGGCCCAGTTGGCCCAAACGCAAGAACAGTTGAATCAGGCGTTGACAGCTAACGCAGAAGGAACTGGTAACAGTCACTCTGTGCCTTCTCACCACACTGAGCCACCGGTCGATGATGTTGTTATTCCCCATGCTAATGTTAATGTGGTTCCTCCTAATGATGTTCACGCCCCTCGATTCAAGTTTGAAAGTTTCCAGAAGTGTGGAGCTCAGAAATTCTATGGAACACTTAATGCAGTAGGTTGCATGGAATGGCTTGATGATACTGAGATGGTTTTTGAAGCTTGTGATTGTCCCGAGGATAAGAAAGTGTTGTGTGCTAGTAGGATGTTGAAAGAAGGTGCTCGGGACTGGTGGAAGAGCATTACTATTTCAATGACTCCGGCTATGGTAACTGCTATTACGTGGGCTGACTTTAAGCAGAAATTCATTAAGGAATATATTGGGGTACATGAGCAGCGTAAAATGGAAAAAGAGTTCCGTGCTTTGACAGCTGAAGTTGGCAAAATTAATGATTATGCTCGTTCCTTTATGGAGAAGATGAAGTTCGTAGGCCATTTATTCCGTACTGATGCGGATCAGGTTGCTTGCTATGTTGATGGGTTGCCTCCGAGTTATCGAGGTATCTGCAGGCAGCACAAGACTCTGACTGAAGCAATCAAGGAGTCTAAAAAGCTTGACGATGATTTTGCTTCGGACAAGAAAGTAGTTGAGAAAGTCGATGACAAGAAAGTGGGATTTAAAAGAAGATCAAACTGGTCCTCTAATAACAATAATAATAATAAGAAGTTCCGTGGAAATTCTAGCTCAAGCGGTGACAAGGATAAAAAGAAGAATGGTTCATGGTGTACATTTTGCAAGACAATTCATGAAGGGCATTGTACCGACAAGACACGAAGGTGCCATAAGTGTGGGAAGTCGGGACATCTTGCAACTGAATGTAGGGACAAGACTCGTTGCTACAAGTGCCAAGAAACGGGTCATCTCATTGCCGATTGTCCACAGATGAAGAATGCTGGAAAGAAGACCGCCATGACAGCAACAAAAGTGAGAGCTCTTCAAATGACGGTTGATGACGCAAGGAACAACGATGAAGTGGTAAGTGGTACTTTCCTTGTTAATTCAAAGCCTGCCTCTGTTTTATTTGATTCAGGTGCAAATAGGTCGTTTGTGTCCACATTATTTGCTCCTAAACTAGAAAGAATCACTACTCCCTTAGATTGTTCAATAGAGGTAGAAATTGCTAATGGTACGGTTAATGATATACGTGTGGGTTATGACGATTGTGACATTGAGATTGAAGGTCGTTCTTTTCCGGTCCAACTATTGCCTACTACCTTAGGTGGTTTTGATGTAGTGATTGGTATGGATTGGTTGGCTAGAAATGAAGCTAGTATTTTATGTTCCCAAAAGATAATTCGATTGCCTATATCCGAGGGTAAAGTGATAACGGTGTATGGAGATAAGAGGAGAGGAGGAATAAAGATTATTAGTATGATGAAAGCTATTAAATGTATAAGGAAAAACAAGAGCCATTTCTTGGCTTATGTCATTGATGCAAGAAAAGAGAAGTCTCCAATCGCTAGTGTTGGGGTAGTATCCAATTTCCCCGATGTGTTTCCCGATGATCTACCCGGTATTCCTCCCGATCGTGAAGTTACTTTTCAGATAGATCTTATTCCCGGTGCTACACCCATTGCTAAAGCACCTTACCGATTAGCTCCTACAGAAATGAAGGAATTAATGACACAACTACAGGAGTTACTTGACAAGGGGTTCATACAACCTAGTTCCTCGCCTTGGGGAGCTCCGGTTCTCTTTGTTAAGAAGAAGGATGGATCAATGCGCATGTGTATTGACTACCGTGAGTTGAACAAACGAACGGTCAAGAATAAGTATCCTCTTCCGAGAATTGATGATCTTTTTGATCAACTACATGGTGCTTCGTATTTTTCAAAGATTGATTTGCGGTCCGGTTATCATCAGTTAAAGGTAAAGAAGGAAGATGTAGCAAAGACAGCTTTCCGGACTAGATATGGTCATTATGAGTTCTTGGTCATGCCATTTGGGTTGACCAATGCTCCAGCCGCGTTTATGGACTTAATGAATCGGGTATGCCGCCCCTTTCTAGATCATTTTGTTATTGTGTTTATTGACGACATTTTGATCTATTCTAAGTCAGAGGATGAACACCGTGAGCATTTGAAAGCAGTTTTGGAGGTGTTGAGGGAGAAGAAGTTGTACGCAAAGTTTTCCAAATGTGAGTTTTGGCTCCGAGAAGTGCAGTTTCTTGGCCATGTTATTTCATCAGAAGGTATTAAAGTAGATCCTTCAAAGATTGAAGCTGTTTCAAAGTGGGAGCAGCCAAAGACACCTACCGAGATTAAGAGTTTTCTTGGTTTGGCTGGGTATTATAGAAGGTTTATTCAGGATTTTTCCCGAATAGCCAAGCCTATGACGGAATTAACAAAGAAGGGTGTGAAGTACGAGTGGACTGAAAAGCAGGAAAATGCATTCCAAACGTTGAAAAAGAAGTTGTGTGAAGCTCCTATCCTTGCCTTGCCTGAAGGTACTGATGATTTAGTGGTATATAGCGATGCTTCTATTACGGGTTTGGGTTGTGTCTTAATGCAGAGAGACAAAGTGATTGCCTATGCTTCACGTCAGTTGAAGCCTCATGAGAAGAATTACCCTACCCATGATCTTGAGCTAGCGGCGGTTGTGTTTGCATTGAAATTATGGAGACATTACTTATATGGTACTAAATGCACACTTTACACCGACCATAAGAGCTTACAATATATGTTTACTCAAAAGGAGATGAATGTGAGACAAAGAAGGTGGATGGAATTACTTAAAGACTATGATTGTGAAATCAAATACCATCCGGGTAAAGCCAATGTAGTGGCGGATGCACTAAGTAGGAAGGTGCAAAGTTCTTCTTGTAAGTTGATGAGTATGCAAGTTCAAGCCAAGTCGGGGCTACTTGAACGAATTAAAGAAGCACAAGTGAGGGCATTGATGAAGGATAACATTGACAATGAAAGTATTGGAAAGAAGAAACGTCTTGTGATGGAGACTAATAGCCGTGGGTTTAAAACATACAAGGGTCGTATTTGGGTACCACTGCTTGGTGGTAACCGGGAGTTGATCCTTGAAGAGGTCCATAGAAGTAGGTATTCGATGCATCCCGGTGTCACCAAAATGTATGCAGATTTGAAGCCGATTTATTGGTGGCCGGATATTAAAGGAGAAGTAGCTCATTTTGTAGCAAAGTGTTTGACGTGTGCACGTGTGAAAACGGACCATCAAAAGCCGTATGGTTTGTTGCATCAATTAGACATTCCCGAGTGGAAATGGGATCATATTACCATGGACTTTGTAACGAAGCTACCGAAAACGCCGAAAGGGAATGATATGATTTGGGTGATTGTAGATAGATTGACGAAGAGTGCTCATTTTCTAGCTACCCGACAAGATGTGCCTTTAACGAAGATGGCAAGTTGTACATTGATGAAGTAGTTGCGAAACATGGAGTCCCGTTATCTATTGTTTCGGATCGAGACTCGAGGTTTGTGTCAAACTTTTGGAAGGGTCTTCAACGGGAGTGGGTAGTAGAATAAATTTGAGTACCGCCTATCATCCCCAAACCGATGGGCAAAGTGAGAGAACCATTCAAACCTTGGAGGACATGTTGAGAACGTGTGTACTTGAATACGGTGGAGCATGGGATGAACACTTGAAGTTGATCGAATTTGCTTATAATAATAGTCACCATACAAGTATTGGAATGCCACCATTTGAAATGTTATATGGAAGGAGATGTAGGACTCCAAGTTGTTGGATGGAGCCCGGTGAAAAGCAGTTGACCGGTCCCGAAATTATTGAAATTACCTCTGAAAAGGTTAATGTAGCTAAAGAAGCCTTACGTGTGGCAAGAGAAAGGCAGAAAACATATGCAGATAAGAAAAGGAGACCGATTGAGTTTAATGTTGGTGATTTAGTGATGCTGAAAGTATCACCTTGGAAAGGAGTTATCCGATTTGGAAAGAAAGGAAAGTTGAGTCCACGTTTCATTGGACCTTTTAAAGTGGTGAAGCGCATTAAAGATGTGGCATATCAGTTGGAATTACCTCCAGAATTGGATGGAATTCACAACACCTTCCATGTATCCTACTTAAGGAAATGTTTAGCTGAGGAGTCAAGTGTGATTCCTATTAAAGATGTGAGTATTGACCCAATGAAGAGAATAGTAGACGAACCGGTAGCGATACTTGGAAGAAAGCAAAAGAAGTTACGCCGAAAAGTGATTGAACTTGTCTTGATAAAGTGGAAGCATAATCATGGAGAAAGCTTGACTTGGGAAATTGAAGCAGTAATGAAGGAGAAATATCCCGAGTTGTTCCTATCTGATGAGATTCCGGGGACGGAATCCTCTTAAGGGGAGGTATTTGTAACATCCCGAACTTTTATTTAACGTTTGACTAATGCCGTTAAGTCAATTTGGGGTGTCGTTAAGTCTTTACTTAATATTTGAATGTAGTTATGTGTGGTTAACGTAGATAAAGTAGTTAGGTTTAAAAGCCTAAATATTAATGACGAATAAAAGTGTGATTAAGGTCGCTTAAAGGCTATGTAGTGCCTTTTAATGAAGGACTAATGTTGTATATGGTCAATAATGCAGTTTGTGGCCAATAATGAAGGGTTTAGAAGTCCAGGGACTGATTTTGCCAAAGGTGAAAAGTTAAAAACGGGTTTAGGGTGGGATTAGCCTAATCTAGGGTTAGTTTCCAGCCTAAACATAATTAAAAACAAACACACAAAGTTCCTTTAATCTTTTCTTGAATTATTAAGCAAAATCTTCGAGTTTTGGGTTATACGATCGAGTGTTTTTAGTATTGAAACGGATCAGCCACTGTTTGTTCAGGTAATCAATGATTTATTACTTATATTTCAGATCTAATGATGTTTCTAATTAAATCAAATCTGATTTTATAAAGGGTTTTTGATAAGTTAGGGTTTATTATGTGTTTAAGCCAACTAATGATCAAAACGGAATTGAACGAGTTTATAATCGATCTTTATGATTAAGAGATGATCAATTATGTCAAAAACATGTTTTGGGTGAAGCCTAAGTCGATCGATTTCTGAAAAAAATGAAGAACATAGTCGTTTTTGAATTCTGGACGAAGATAGGTTTAAATTCGTTTCCTGAAGCTTAAATTCGTTTTCTGGAAATCTAAGTTCGTTTGACAAAACGAAGTTTAACTTCGTTTGAAGTGTAAATTCGTTTGAGTGAAGTCTAAGTTCGTTTGAAGCTAAATTCGTTCGATTCAACTAAATTCGTAAAGAAGCTATCTTCGTAAAGTATATTAAACGAAGTTTAAGTTCGTACGAAGGTTATCTTCGTAAGGTGTAATTCTGGAATTTTACGTAGTCAGTCTTAAGTTCGTACGAGGGTCCATTTAAGGTCCTAAATGACTTATGCTTTATATGTTAATGTACGATAGGTGTCGGGGATTACTGATAAGCACTATTAGCTATTTGGTTGCACGCGTACACTACTACCAGGTAAGATACACTACTTTGACACGCTGGGGGATCAACTAAAAGCTGGTTTCAAATCGTAAACACTTCCATTCGGTATCTTTATAATGCATGTGGACATATGGGTTACCTGGGAGGTATTATGGGTTATGCAGTTGACCATGAGACCTGAGATGCAGTCCCTATTGTAGTGTAATGTAGTATTGCTTAATGTAGTATGTAGCTATGCAGTTGATGTAGTTTAATGAAGTATCTTGATATGCATGATATATATAGAAATGAAGTTGATGTGTGATATGCATGCTTGACTTGTACGCCTAGTTCACTAGACTTGCTAGGTTACTATGTCACTTGCATGTTTAAGGATCCAAACGTAATGAAGTTAAAGTGTGTGAATGTCTAGGAATGTGTGTTACCTAGACTATATGTGTGTGGATGTTTGGGAATGCAGGGACCCAATCTATATGTGTGAAATTGAGCTCATAAAACAGATGCAGTGAAAAGTGTTAAGCTTAACCCGTACTAGCCTTAGCCGGGCAAGTGCGTAGATGCAGTTGTTGCTTGGGTGGCTCCTCGCAACATGGTCCTTATAACGCAGGGCGAGTAATACGAGAGGTTTGACCAACCTCCACATACGGATTACTCTGGGATTGGCTTGCCATTCCTTAACGACGTAAGATGAGTAGTCTTTTGACTGATCATCCAGTCGGGTGTGATGCAGGGCACACTTATATGCAGTTAACAAAGATACGTGTGACAATGTGTGAACTAATGCAGGATAGGCACATTTAGGATGATTATCCTAATTGATACGAAGTTGAGATGCAGTATATGTGTGAACGTGTGATGTGTGTTGTGCCTAATGAAACTTGTCTAATAATGAAGATTGTTTTAATTGGACAAATGCTTTTAAATTAAGTGTTATCTTACTTAGCTATTCTTATAGCTAACACTTGCTTCTTAATGTGGTTGTTCCCTCAGGTTTAGCTTGATGGAAACTAGATGCAGGACGTGTGAGCTTGGGTAGATGCAATGCAACCAAAATCCGTAAAAAATGAAAAATTGAAAAAAAAACAAAAAAAAAAAAAAAAAAAAAAAAAATGACCAAAAACTTGATTGACCAAAAACAACCAATCTAAGGACGTGTGAGCTTGGGTAGATGCAATGCAGGAGCCTTAGCTACCCTTAGACGATGCTTTCTTTAGACATTCATTACATTTCGTATTTAATGTCGAATTTATGTAGTGATGTGTGAACGGTTGTTTTATGTTGGGCAACCGTTGGGTTTTCATTTGAACTATTGTTTGATATGACATGTAACACCAAATAAATGCAGAAACCGAAATGTTTCTATCGGTTTTCGACTTTTACAGTCTTTACTTCCGCAAGTTAACACCGTTAGGTGAAAAGTTTTTGAAAACCCATATTTTTAAACGACGGGTGTTACAGTGAGACGATATACCCAATGTGGATGCTTGTCATCAACGAAACCTGGAGGTTGTCTGACGTAAACTTCTTCTTCAAGCTTTCCATTCAAGAAAGCACTCTTCACGTCCATTTGGTAGACCTTGAACTGATGATTAGCAGCGAATGCTAAGAAAATTCTGATCGCTTCAAGTCTAGCCACTGGAGCAAAAGATTCATCAAAGTCGACATCTGACTGGCAGTAGCCTTGTGCTACCAGTCTGGCCTTGTTTCGAATTACGTGGCCATCTTCATCTACTTTGTTTCTGAAGACCCATCTTGTTCCAATTGGTTCTTTCTTTCCAACTGGGAAAGGAACCAGATACCAGACCTTGTTCCTTTCAAACTGGTGAAGCTCTTCTTGCATAGCAGTCACCCAGTTTGGATCTTCCAGAGCCTCGTCAATCTTCTTTGGTTCGTTCAGTGATAAGAAACTGACATATAAGCATTGATCACTGGAGGCTCTTCTGGTCTGAACACCACGACTGGAGTCACCTATGATCTGATCAATAGGGTGAGCTTTTGTCCATCTGGAGTACTGACCAGGATTGTTACTGAAAACAATATCAGTGCAAGAATTCAGTTGAGTCTCCTCTGAAGTTGCTTCAGGAGGAGGGTCTTCATAAACTACTTCAACATCTTCATCTGATTCATTCAAATCACGATTTGCATCATGAAATTCTTCATATGAAGGCATTTCTTGTAGTACTGGTTCAGTTAGGTCACCAGAAGACATTTCTGGTAAGTTCTCAACTGACACTGATACTGGGGGAGTAGTACGTACATCTGAACCAATATTAATTTCAGTGGGTAGTTTGAAAATAATAGAGGGATAGAATGGAGTACTACTGGCGAGCTTCTTTTTCTGAACAGGTTCCAGATCAGGATGACTGGAAACTGTGTCTGGTGAATCATCCATTTTGTCGTTTATTGGATCAGATTCACAAAAGACAATTGGAGTAACTGGGGGAGTATCAAGGGCTGGCTTCTTGTTGATTGCAGCATTTGATTCATCGAATGTTACATGAATTGACTCATGGACCTTCTCCAGTCTCTTGTTATAGACTCTGAAGGCCTTGCGAATGGCTGAATAGCCTAAGAAATACCCTTCATCAGCTTTGGCATCAAATTTGCCTAGCTGACTGGAGTCGTTCAGGATGTAAACTGGACATCCAAAAACGTGAAAATAACCAATGTTTGGTTTTCTATTTCTTAAGACTTCATAGGCTGTCTTTTTGTGTCTTTTGATGTACACGGATCGATTCTGGGTGTGGCAAGCAGTTGCAATTGCTTCCGCCCAGAAACTGGTAGACAGTCCAGATTCAGCTAGCATACTCCTGGCAGCTTCTATCAGCGTTCGATTTTTCCTTTCCACCACTCCATTCTGTTCTGGAGAGCGGGCTGAAGAGAAGTTCTGGGAGATGCCAGTGTCAGTACAGAATGACTCCAGAGTTGCATTCTGGAATTCTGTTCCATTGTCACTTCTTAACTGACACACTTTTCGACTATACTTGAGCTCAACTTGCTTGATAAGACTGATGATTTCAGCAGCAGCTTCACTTTTGGACCTCAGAAAGATCACCCAACAATATCTGGAGAATTCATCCACTATCACCAGGGTGTATCTTTTACCAGCACGTGTCTGAACATTCACTGGACCAAATAGGTCCATATGAAGCATATGAAGAGGTTCAGAAATGCTGAAATTCTATCTGGTCTTGAAACTGGTACGTTTTTGCTTACCCATCTCACATCCTGGACATGGTCTTTCCTTTTTGAAGGAAACTGAAGGTATCCCATCTGCAAGTTGTTTTCTGGACAACTTGTTAATGTTTTTGAAATTTAAATGGGATAACCTTTTATGCCATAACCAGTTTGTGTCTTCATCAGCTTGAGTATAGAAACACTGCTCGTCTGGAGAGCTTTCCATATCCATCACGTACACATTCCCTTTTCTGGGAGCAATCAACACTACCTTCCAGTCCTTGTTGAATACAATGCCCTGAGCAACATTGAATAAGACTTGATAGCCATCGTCACACAGTTGACTTACACTGATCAAGTTATATTTCAAACCATTCACAAATGCAACTTGTCTGAACTTGACTTGTCCATTGTTCAGAACACCATATCCCTCAGTCTTTCCACAACCATCATTTCCAAAAGTGATGGAGGGTCCATCAGAAATGGTGAACTCCTCCAGTAGGGTCTTACATCCGGTCATCGTCCTACCAGCTGCACTGTCAAGATACCAGATATATTTCTTTCGATCGCCCTACACATACACCAGATATTGATCAGTTAGATTTGGGAACCCATCGACTGATGGGTTCACTGGAGCCTCCCTTATAGGTTCCAGGGGCAATCTGGTCTAGTTCACTTACTTCTACAGTGGTCTTAGTTGAGAAGACCACTGGAGTTGATAGTTTTGAAACCTTTTCATTTTTCTCAACTGGAGAAATAAATTTGTCTTTCTTTGAAAAAGGTTTTGTATTTTGTCTAGGGCCAGATGAAGTACCCTCAATAAAGTTTAATCTTGCATTAAAACTTTGTGATTGACGAGTCAGAATTTGAATCTGGCTCTCTATCCTGGACAAAATATTTTCATCAGATGATACCTTAGCCTTTCCAGTCCAAGGCTTTGGTAAGGGTTTGTTCTGAGGCAAAGGTCTATTCTGCTTCACCTTTTTAACTGGAGCAGTCATCTGGACAGCTCCAGTCTTAACCTCTGGAGATTGAACTGTGTAAAAGTTGGTCTTAGGTGTGGCAGGCATATCATAAATAGTTGTTGGCCTTAACACCTCTGGTAATCGATCGATTACTGGTATTAATGATGCTACATGAGTATTTCCATCTAAATATGCACGTTTTTGAGCAGGAAATTGATTTACTCCAGCATCATATGGCTTTCTGGTTTCTAGCCATGATTTAATTACCAGTTTTTCTTTTTCTAAAATGATCTCAAGATCTTGTTTTTCTTGGATCAATTGTTCAGTTACCAGAACCTGGGCTTGAAATGCCAGTTCAATATCTTGAAGTTCTTTTAATTTTGATTTTAATGCATTTATTTCAGAAGAATCTGTTTCTAGACCATTTACACCATCAGATCTAACAGTTTCTACAAAAATTAAATCAGAATTAAGAGCTTCAGCAATGTCCAATTTTAATTCTTGGTCAGTTGCATTATCATAATCACTAACCTTTTTAATAACAATGTCCACCCATCGTCCAGATGTGACATCTTCCTTCACCAGTAGCTCTTCGTCTGCCAGAGCCATGTAACAGCAATCTCTTTCTTCTTCTTCATCAACTGATGAGTCATCAGAAGGAACCCACTTCTCTTCAGTCTTTGCAATCATGCACTTATTATTGTTTTCAATTTGTTGTGCCATGAGAGCAATCTGGGCCTTAAGCTTTTTATATTTCAGTTTGTAGCTATCATCAGGCTTATTATTATTCGAAGAGAATGGACCAGACTTGGATGCAAACTGGTTGGACCTGCACTCTTTCATGAAATGACCTTTTTTGCCACACTTAAAGCATGTCAAATTGGTCTTGTCAGTGGAAGAACTGGATGCAAATTGTCCAGATGGCCTGTTTGCTCTTGCTTTGAAACGGTTGAACGTTTTAGCAATCATTGCAACAAGGTCATCATCATCAGTTTCATCGCAGCAGTCTGGAGAGATTTCACTGGTTTCTCCAGAATCCATTAGTTCAGACACCATCTTCTTCATAGAAAATACATTCTCAGAAGATATAAGTGCTGTACCTTGTGGTTCAGTATGACTGACCACAATAGGAGTACTGGAAGCATGGTTGTAGGCATCTCTTTCTGCAACCACTCTCTGAGCTTGATTTTCTTCAGTGTACCTGAAAGCTCCATAAAGAGTTGAGAGAGTGTGTGTGTGCAGAGTTTTTCCTTGTCTTAAGACTAGGATCATATGAGACCATTTGGTGGGAAGAATGTCACAAAATTTCTCCAGAAGTATATCCTTGTCCTTCTCAACCCCAAGACCTCTCAGTTGGTTTATGATACTCATAAATCTGGTGTAAGTACCAGTGAGAGACTCGTTAGGTTGAGCAAAAAATGACTCATACCTCTTGTTTAAGGAGACCTTTCTGGTGACAATGGTGTCATCTCCTCCTTCATGTTGGTTCAAAAGTTCATCCCACATGGTTTTTGCACTAGGAAAAAGAACTAGTGTGGGAATTAGGGTTTCTGGAACAGCCCCGAGGATCATGTTTTTAAGGAGGGTGTCTAAATTCACCAATCTCCTCTCCTCTTCAGACCAGTGTTCCTCCCTCTTTTCCCTTCCCCTTCTAGATCCAGAAGGATCAAGAAGTGGATTGAGAGGTGATGTAGGTACATATGGACCTTCGTTTAAGATCTTCATCATGTTCCTCTCAATACCAGTGACATGCAACACCATCCTAGCCTTCCACGTACCAAAGTCATCACTGTTCCCACTGAATTTAGGAACAGGATTATTTAAGTAGTGCACATGCACGTGTGGAGAAGCAGGAGTAGGAGGAGGAGGTGGTGGATTAGTGTTATTAACATTTTGAGGTTCAGGTTGATCATTAATAATAACATTAGGATCAGGACCAAGACTATAACCTTGTGTATTTTCTTGGTTAGCCATCAAGAAACAGATCTAGGCAATGATTAGCCTTCTGCTCTGATACCAAATGTGAGTCCCGTTTAAGTGCAAGACGGTTAACCTAGAAAGTGTAAAATACAACAAGTATAATAAGCACTAGAATTGGACTAGTATTACTTGTAAATAAATATGCAAGATATATAAACAAAGTAATACAAGACTTAAAGCAATAAACAAGTAAAGTGAGACATTATGTAGTTTTCATGGGTATTTCATTTATTGATGTTTAAATAAAATACAAGGTTGTTGCGGAATCAAGATAATACAATAAAGTATGTATCCTAACAACCTTTGAATTACAAATGATCTATATTTGCCAAATAGCTCTTTAGGATCGAGATACTTAAAGTTGTGAAGTATCCCTGTTTAAGATCGAGAGTATTTTAGACAAATTCACTTTCATGCAAAGTGTATGCTTAAAAGTTTATGCTTTTTAAAGTATTTTTCTTAAGGAAATGACTTAGTATTTATAGGCAACAAAATTCACCAGTGAATTTTGTGACGTATAAATATGATTGTATACATTTAATGATCCGACAAGAACATTAAATGTATTAGATAAGAATAAGGATATTGTCACATCAAGTGCAAGTGTATCCTTATATCCAACCACTTTAACACACGTATACTTTGTTAAGGAACAAGTGGGTTGTTCCTTGGAAAGTGTGTTAAAGGCTTAAGTCAAACCTCGTTATCAGTGTTCAGACTTGTAGTATCTAGAACACTGACCATCCTCCAGTGTACAGATCTGGTAAGACTTTCCAGTGGACTCCGCCATTTGTTAAGTCTTCTTCCTTCAGACTTCAGTCTTTAACTTCAGTCAGAATGTCTTCAGTAGAGTAGATCTGGACTGGGGTGAAGTCTTCAGTGAGCTAATCTGGAGAATGATCCAGATTACCTATACAAGTATTGCTCACTAGTCTTCAATTATTTCTGGACAAATCTTCAGAGGGACTCCAGATTCCAAGTCTGGAGTAGGTCCAGTCGAATATGTTTTCTGGTCAAATCTTTCAGTGAGGCTCCAGAAGTCGGGTCTGGAGCATGTCCAGCAAAACATGTTTCTTGACTTATCTTCGATAAGGTTCCAGTAGTCCAGTCTGGACCAGTCCAGTAAGTCTGGACTAAATCTGGACCTAACATTAACTATGACTGAAAGGGGTGTGTTGAATGCTCTTGAGGTACGAGAAAGAGAAATTGCTAACGAACGAAGAGTCAAAGCTTTACAAGATCAAGTTGAAAAACAAAAGGCTGAATATGATGCAAAGCTTGCTGCATTTGAGCTAAGGTTGTTAGCATTAGAATCTTGCCGACCGGCCTCAGTTGCTTCTAGACGGGATGATCCTGATTCTGATGATCACCCCGAGGGGGAGAACCAAGGAGAGGGTCAAGTTAATATTGAAGATACTTCGGCAAGAGTTGATGTGAATGTTGAGGATGTGGTGATGCAAGAAAGATCAGAGGGTGGAAATCAAGCTGAAATTGAAACTGAGAAAGATACTTTAGATGATTTGATTAAAAGAAGATTAGATGACGTTTTTGGTGTTGATTCAGAAGTAGAAAGTGAAGAAGAAAATGAGAATGTTGAGGTTAATGAAGAAGAAGGTTTTGTAATTGAAGATGATATAGTTGAATATGCTGAAGGAGAAGCTGATATTGAGGCCATAAAAGATAATGTAATATTGGATGAGCCAGAGATAGTTGAAACTCCAGTGAACGTAGAAGCTGTAGAGGAACCAATGTTTGAAGAATTTGCAGATCTTGATTACTTTGAAACAGGTTCTTCAAGCAGAGTTGAAGTTGGAGAATCATCTGTTCCTGCTAGCTCAGCTCCACAGCATTACAATTTCAATGAATTTAACAATTTTGATGATCTGAGAAAGACTCCAGAAGCTGCTGTTCAGAACTTTAAGAAATCAACTTACAAACAAGTTTTGAGAGAGGCAATCATATCCGAGGAAGTTCTTCCTGATTATTTTCCAACTGAATTAACTGACGAACAACTAAGATTTATTAATCAGGGATACTTCTTGAGGGATAAAGAAAGAATGGTTGCTCTCGGCATCAAACCTAAAGAAGCAGCTAAGAAGTCGAGATATCTGGAGGAAAGGGCATATCAAATATTTTGTGGAGCAACTAAAGTTACTAAAACCAAGAGACCAGAGTTAGATTCAATGTACAAGTTTAAGGAAGCAAGGCAAATAGAAGAATACACAGAGCTTCTTAAACTTACAAAACAATACAATCCAAAGTTTCTTGAAGAACAAAGAAATCATAAGATATTGGTGCTGATAAGAGTGATATTGATTAAAAGAGTTACTATCTCTGTTCCATGCTTTCATGTTAAAAGAGATAATAACAAGATCTACAGATTTACAGAAGCCCAATTCAAACTTTTGCCGGTTGATGACATTATCTTCCTCTACAACCATTTCCTGAATGCAATGCAAAGATACCGTGAAGATGTAATTGCTTTTGATGCTGTAAAAAGATACATGTCAAGTTGTATTCAATATGCGTCACTGGAAGATTTTCAAATAGGGTTTGAAGTTGTGAAGAGGAAGATAAATGTTCCATATCCAGATCAAAGTCTTTACACTGAAGATATTGAAAAACTCAGTATTGGTCATGTCATCGAAGAACCATCTTTTGGGGTTGTCTTTTTAAATAGCCGAAAGAAGAAGATTTTCATTCGTATGGATGAACTTGCTTCTTATTCTGATGGAACATTGGAGTTTTGTAAAAATGTGTTGCTGTGCTTGAAAGAAGATGAGCAAGATGAAAAGAAAAAGGAAGTATTTGATAAAGTAATCTCCAAGATCAATCAAAGGCTTGAGTACCGAGACAGCATTCGAATGATGAGAGAAGCAAAGAATGTTCAGAAGTCAAAGTACGTTGTTCGTCGGAAAGGAGGTTGCTGGATCAAGTACGAGCCTAGTCATCTACCAGGGCCACATAACATTCCTCCAAGAAACTTTGAAGCTAATATGATTGTTCCTGATGACAAACTTGAAGGAGAAAATTGGTTCTGGCATCCAAACAAAGACAGACCGAATACAAGAGTTTGAAGATGGACAAAGACTGGATATTTTGCACAAATCACTACTAAGGGGGAGATTGTTAGAAATATAAATGTAGTAGTTGATTTGTATCTTTTGTACTTACAATGTAAATATCTAAGTATGGAAGGGGGCATATTGTAATATGTGTATAGGTATATAAACCCTCCATAATGCAAAATGTAACCTTTCACCTCATTTTATGCAAACTAATCTTCCAGCCAAACACACTTTCTCTCTCTTAAAACCTCCATTGTTACACACACTAACACACACATAAGCTCGAATTCATCACTTTACAATGATTATATAGAAGAAATGGATAGACAGGTATTGTCTATAAAAGAAATTATGAAAGATATGAAAGAGATGTTGAGTGTCTATGATACTCTTCCTGAGATTTTAGAACTAAAAGAGTTGATTTCAAGGAATTATCTTCTTATAGAATCGAAATTATCTTTTTATGAATTTGACAGCATGAGGATGAAGTTCCTTGTAAAACATCAGATAAAAGAAAGAATAGATCTTTCTTTCCTATTAGGAGAAGAGAAAAAAGAAATATTCCCTCATCTTCAAAAGGGGTACAAACGATAGACCTTACCTCTGACCAAGAGGATCAAAAAGGAAAAGATTTTGTTTTTAAACCTCATACCAAACAAACTTCTAATTTTGAAAATGTTTTTAAAAAATTACCAACTCAACAAAATCATGTTGAGCAACAATGGTTTAAAATTAAAGAGTCATATAATCTTGAAAATACTGATATAAGGTATGTTGATAGTACTGGGATCTACCCTAGAATCAATTATCTATAAGGAAGTTCTCCTGAAGAAATAAGATATTGGTATGATTTTGGAGCAATAAATACGATATACCTTATATTACCAGATTTTCCAGAGATATCCTTACTACCGAAATGGGTTAAAGACGGGGTAAAAGATAGCTATTTATATAATTCTACCATTACTCCTAATGATGTCATGGTTTTAAAACTATTTTCTGCAGGACCCGATTCTTATAAAGAAAATATTTATCCTGCTTACCATTTCATTATTATAGAAAAAGTTAATTTAGCCCTTTCATATAATATCCATACTAAAGAATCAAAAGCTTTTCAAAGTTTTAACGAAAATGATATCCATTACAGAAGAGCCCTTGGAATTAAGATTGTCATTAATACTTTAGAAAATGCATTCAGAAAAGATTTTAGAACCTATGGAGGAAAAAATATGTATTCTTCTGTCATGATATCTCCTGCTAGGAGAACCCCTCCAGCAGCCAAAAAATATTTAGAAGATAAAATTAAATTTTTAGATTCAGGTACTATTGCGTCAAGTCCACAAGCTCAAAGCAAGATTTGTTTCTTCAGAAACCACCAAAAAAATTTTTGTCCATCTTGTTCTAAACAAAATGATGATATGAATATTGATTCTCGGAGCCAAACATCCGAAGAATAAGATTTTTGTATAAAAACATTTTATATGATTTAACAAAAAAGTTTTATAGAATAAAATATAAGATTTCTGTAAAAAGAAGATTTATAAAATAAAATATAATAAATAAGTTTTGACAAATATTGAAAACTTCAATAAGTGCATTGAATTTGAAGACTTCAATGACCTGCAAGATAAAAGATAAGCTCTTCAAGTTTCAAGACAAGGTCCAAGTGTACATCAAGAGGCTTTGACACTACACATGAAGCCATGCCACCACACATCAAGACTTGGACACCAAAGCCTAGAGTCCTGACACTCCAAACTCCAAAGAATGACTCAAGGTTTATCCAAAGAGAAAGAAAGTAATATAAATAAAGGAAGACAAGAGAATGAAGGATCATCAGCCATAGACAAAGTCTTAGAAAATATCTCAAAAAACCCATGTACTAATAACTAGTTGTTTATTGTAATAATAATCATGTACTTTTCTTTAACCTCGCGTTGTAATATATTCATCATGAAATAAACTCTTCTATTTCCTTATAATACCTCTCAATGGTTTGAATATTTGGAAGTATTTTTCTTTTAAAAAAAAGAAATCTCCAACTACTAGCTGTCTCTTTTTACCTTACACCAGAAGTAGGAAACGAAACACGGTTGTGCTGAATATTGCTGAAGGAGCCAGAGAGGAGTTACCTAAGGACACTTAGGTTTGGTCTGAAATAACCTAGTAAAAAGACTCCTGGTGTGACCCGACAGTATCTTGGTCAAAACGGCAAAAAGGTACGGAAGCATGTTGGACCCTTGTTCTTTTTAATTTTAAAATATGTCTAAATATTATAAATCCATGGGTATTATAAGGATATTTTTCATAATCCAAGTTAAACTTGTGTATTTCATTCTGAATATTACTTCTCTTTTTCTTACATGTATGTTTGTGTTAAACAATATATTTTATTAAATACGTATATTTATTTTAAAATAAGCATTAATATAAAATTAGATATAAATATTAAGTTAGGTATTGTGAATAGATATATTTTATAATTTTGAGATATAATAACTAATAATATAAACTTGTTTATTTAATAGAAAAATGTGGTTAATAAAAATAATAAGCATAACAGATTTTGATATTATCTTAAATTTGATGGATAACAACCTACTTGAATTAATAATTTTTAATCGAACGTATTTTTCCGCTGGAACCACTCTCAATGGTATCTGAGCCACGCAGATTTCCTTTGCGGGGGCATTAGTAGATGAATTTGATATAAATCAGTTTGATTTTAATAACTTGATATACTTAAATTTAAATTTTATTAGTAATACTTTTACAATGCATAAAGAAGATATTAATGATAGATAACAACCATGAGTCTTTTATTATCACACCAGGAGTCTTTTATTATCTTAAATTTCATGGATAACAACCTACTTGAATTAATAATTTTTAATCGAACGTATTTTTCCGCAGGAACCACTCTCAATGGTATCTGAGCCACGCAGATTTCCTTTGCGGGGGCATTAGTAGATGAATTTGATATAAATCAGTTTGATTTTAATAACTTGATATACTTAAATTTAAATTTTATTAATAATACTTTTACAATGCATAAAGAAGATATTAATGATAGATAACAACCATGAGTCTTTTATTATCACACCAGGAGTCTTTTATTATCTTAAATTTCATGGATAACAACCTACTTGAATTAATAATTTTTAATCGAACGTATTTTTCCGCTGGAACCACTCTCAATGGTATCTGAGCCACGCAGATTTCCTTTGCGGGGGCATTAGTAGATGAATTTGATATAAATCAGTTTGATTTTAATAACTTGATATACTTAAATTTAAATTTTATTAATAATACTTTTACAATGCATAAAGAAGATATTAATGATAGATAACAAGAGTCTTTTATTATCACACCAGGAGTCTTTTATTATCACACCAGGATTTTGATATTATCTTAAATTTGATGGATAACAACCTACTTGAATTAATAATTTTTAATCGAACGTATTTTTCCGCTGGAACCACTCTCAATGGTATCTGAGCCACGCAGATTTCCTTTGCGGGGGCATTAGTAGATGAATTTGATATAAATCAGTTTGATTTTAATAACTTGATATACTTAAATTTAAATTTTATTAATAATACTTTTACAATGCATAAAGAAGATATTAATCAACTTATAAATTTAGATGATGATTTTGATGAAAATTATATCTCAGACGAAGATTTTAATTTTGATAGATATGAATTCACAAATACAGAATATTCATATGATAATACTGATTGGCACTACCCTTCTCCATAATGGAAAATTATAAATTTGAGAAACTAAAAGAAACCGAAAAGTCTTTAAAAATAGATAAAGATTTAATAGAAATACAACAAACAATTATATTTTACGGGGATAAAATAATTCTTAAGTTAGATAAAATTATTGATTTAGTAGAAAAAGCTTTCCCTAATAAGAAAAAAGAAACAACTTCAACTGGATTTAATGAACCTTTAGTTCAATTATTACAAAATATGAAAATACCTAAATATTATAAAAGAAATTAAAAAATGAGCTCAAGTTCAGAAAGTGAAGTTTATGTGTCTCCTGAGATAGAAGAAGTTAATAACTCAAATAGGAGATATAAATTTAAATGATAATTTTATAAATATAAAACCCAACGAAGAAAATTTTAATATTAATGATACAAACAGACCAAGTACTAGTACAAATACTAAAATTCCAATAAGAAATGAAAGCAATAAATTAGTACAAGGATATGCTGCTGTAAAATCAACAATAAAAAATGAAACTATACACCATACCAAAATATGAAAAATGAGCCCATTAATCCTTTTGGGATATATTTAGATATAGACTGTATAAATAACACAGAAGAAGCAATAGATAAATGGGAAACAACTTTAAGGATAGCAGTCTCTGTTAATAAAATGGATATAGAAACTATGAAAGGATTTTTAGAAAGAACTTTACTAAATAGTGCTTTAAGATATTGGCAGAATTTACCTAAAAATACGAAAAGAATAATATTTGAATTGTAACATCCGTGAATTTTGACCCGTTGACTTTATGTGTAAAATGACTAACAATAAAAGTTAATGAAGTATTTGAGTCCATTTGTGATTATATGACTATGTGGTATGCTAGTCGGGTCGTCGTATGTGTAGTCGGTATTTAAATGTGCAACTAATGGTATTGTGGCTTGAGAAGGGAAACGGGTCGGCCCGTGGGTAGTCCATGACCCACCAGCCCCCAAGACCCATTTCCCCTTATCCTTTCCTTTTTCCCCTTTCATTCTATCTTTTCTCACTTTCTCTCTAAGTAAAAGGCAAGGAACCATTTCATCTCCTTTCTTCTTCTAATTTATCATCGATTGGTGTTTTGGAATTGAAGTATCACTAGAATCATAGTCATCTACCCCTCATTTTCGTCATATTGAAGAATCAAGATAGAAGTTCTTGCATTTTGCCCATTTTGACCTAATTTGGGTTTTAACTCGGAAAGGAAGTTTTGGTAAGTCTAATTCATCCCATTTATACCTACTTATGTTTGTTTATGCATTTCTAGTCATCTTGAACACTTACAAGTTCTAAATCGGCTTAAATCTTGTTTTGGGTCAAATTAGGGTTTAATTAGGGTTTGAATGATTTGGATGTGATTATGATGTTATGAAGCGAAACTAAGATAGGGGTTATGTTTATCTATGTTGAAATATGTTTGTATAAGCTTCAAAATGAGTCTTGAAACATCACTAGTCGGTTTGGTGATCAAAAATGGGGTTTGGGTTGAGTTTGGTTCGTGTTTGGGGTGTTTTGGAACTGATCTGGGCACAGGTGCTCCGCACCTCCTCCTTGGTGCTCCGCACCAAAATCTGGACTGGGTTCCCTGATCATTTTGTGCTCCGCACCTCTTATTTGGTGCTCCGCACCTGGCTTGGTGCGCCGCACCTCCTCAATGGTGCTCCGCACCTTTCCTCCAGTACAGCAAAACCTGTTTTAGTTTGAAAGGTCGTAACTTTTGATCCGTAAGTCCAAATAAGTCGTATGACCTATCGTTGGAATCGTGAGAGAGTCTAGTTTCTAGTAGTAACACTCTTTTTGTATGAATCTTTTCACATTTCTAAAAAGGTCGAGTCGAATGCGTCTTGTTCCTACTCGACAAAGTTGTAAAGGTGTTTAGGGTTTGTGACTTGACTTAATTGTGCTAAACCAACTTGTTTATGATTGTAGAGTTGACATTACGGTATTATGATGTATAATTATAGGTTGTGGACGTGTGGATCCTATTACTCGTTTGTAATCTTATACTAGCTTCTTTGCCGATCAAGGTGAGTTTCGTATCTCCCTACTCGCTTGAGATTCGGGCTGAAAAGTGTAAACCTGGCATGTTTACTTGCATTTATTGATATATTGATTGTTTGACTTGATTGTTGGATTGATGTGACGTATCTTTTCGTTTGATTGACTTGGGTTATGTTTTAGTTAAGTATTACTTTTATATTAGGATAGACGTACATACATGGAAGTCGGTTATGCCTTCATTGGGTTTTAGATGTGGTGGGAAGGCTGCGGGTGACCCTATATATAAGCATCTGGGACTTGAAGAAAGTAAAATCCTCTGAAGTATATGTACGTATAGTTGGTTTATATTGTGATTAGTGGCTCACGTTTGTTGATTATTGATCGTTGGCTTATGGTTGTCGTATATTGATTGTCGGGTTATGTTTGATGAATATTGACTGTTGGCACAGGTTATCGTATATTGGTTGTTGGTTTATGAAGTATGCATTTACATTTGATTGTAATCATTGCATACATTGTTGATGAGCCCTCGGCAGGGGATTGCCGACATCCTGGTGCATAGATGTATGCACCCATTTTGGATGTAGAACGTGACCCCGAGTATATAGACATTTATATCTCGATGATTTTGAGATACAGCCTTGTTCATTGTGATGACAGAAGGGTATCGTTGCATAAGTGACGGAGTTCACGCATAGGATAGGCATGTTGGCTTATTCATGCATTTGGCACTTACATTGATTTATATATCATTTGTGCATTTATGTTACACATTTACTTGTCTTGTGTAATCGTGTTGTTGGACGATATTGTGTTACTTAGAGGCTCGCTGTAAGTCATGCCTAGCCTCTACTCGTATATTGTGATTATTGACGTTGGTTCTTTATGAACCTTTCCTACGAACTCACCAACCTTGTGTTGACTATGCTTAGTACACTTTTCAGGTAATCAGGTTCTCCCAGGGCGTGGAGTTTAGTTGCTTGGCTTGCTGTGAACCCGGATTGTGGACTTTATGGATCAAGGATTCATTGGCCTTCCTTTTGCATTATACTTAGGATCGTTTGCCATCTTTGGATGTTATTTTTGGTTAACTTTGATGGCTATTTGCTCCTGTTGTATTTTGGCACTTGTTTCCGTTTGTCTTGGATTCACTGAATCTTTAATTGCATTTAGTTGTTCTATTGTAATCCCACCTGGTGCTGTATGATTTCCGTGACATTTCGAGCCTCGGCTTGGGGTGTTACAGAATGGTGGCCCATGCGTGGTCGTAGAGAATTAGGCGGTTTGACCTAGACTACGGCTTAAGTTAAAACTCTTCATATAGCATGCATGGTTAGGAAATTCGTGTGCAATGTGAATTATGTGAATCCCCGTGTGAGTTCGTAGTTAAGACCACTTGTGTGATAGCTTGAATTCAATGTGATGAATGTGGTTATTATGATTTGTTGTTGTTATTGTTGGAACTAATTTGATGATTTAGGGCAAAATGAAGGGATGCCATTAACTTAGTATAATATTGTGGCAACCCTAAAAGAACCCGATCAACTCTTTTATGGTTACCCGGTACTATAGCAAGTTCATGACATCGTGGATTGCGCACGTGTAGCTTAAAGTATAATAAGGAACCGATATGCTTAATGGAAGTTGATTAGGTGGAAGGTTAGCCGTTGGTACACCTTGTATACATACCCGGTCAACAACTAGAGAGCATATCGAATTCGGATTATACTTTGAATCATTCGTGTTAGTTGTTTGATTGCATGATGAAATGAACATGATTACTTAAATTAATGATGAGGTATTGTAATAAATTCAACGTGATGTTATGATATGTAAAAAAAATAAAAAATAAAAAATAAAAAATAAAAAATAAAAAATAAAAAATAAAAAAAAAATCCATTATGATTCTAACACTGTTGCCTTAGCATAATATTATGAAATGAGTAGGTGGTATCGGTATGAGAGCATTGACTACTTGTGTGACTAACATGCGAGCATTTGAGACTAACTCTCGGGTCAACGTGTCACTTGTTTTATAGAATGGAGAGACCAAGGAGAGTCCGAACGAACTATAGGGCTGAAGAGGAAGAACCTCAACCGGAAGCTCAACCGGAAGTACAAGGAGGTAGGGGCCGTGGTAGAGGTCGTGGTAGGGGCCGTGGTAGGGGTCGTGGTGGAGCTCCTGAGCCAAACTTGGCTGAGGTAATCGCTCAAACGGTAGCCGGCATCATGCCAACCATCATTGCTCAAGTCACGGCAAGTCTTGGGCAAAATAATGGGCCTCAAAACAACGAAGCCCCAGAAAATGTAAACAATGAAAATGATCAACCTCAAGCCGAAGAATATGAGGAAGAGGAACCAATGGGAGTTAATATCGGGATGCCCATGAATAACCAATATGGTGGATACCGTCAAGGGTGTATCTTTAAGGATTTTAAAAGTTGTGGGGCACCGGAGTTTGATGGGAAAGGTGGTCCCACGGAATGTATAAGATGGTTTGAGGCGATAGAAGCGGTGATTGAGAGGAGTCATTGCACCTATGATGACCGGATTTCCTATGCATCCGGCATGTTTAGGCATGACGCCTTGAGTTGGTGGAACCAAGAGATAACGTTGGGGCGGACTCAAAATTTGGAGTGGATTGACTTCAAAAATAAAGTAAAAGCAAAGTTTTGTCCTCCGTATGAACTACAAAACTTAACCATCGAGTTTGCAAATCTCAACATGGAGGGAGCCGATTACAAGGGCTATGTTAGACGATTTCAAGAGTTGTCTACCCTCATTCCTCACTTGGTGGGTACCGAGTCACAGGCCATCCAGAAGTTTGTATTGGGCTTGAATCCACAAGTCCGATCTTATGTAAACTCCAACATGCCTACTTCTTTGGCTAATGCGGTCAACCAAGCCGGGAGTGTGACCGAAGATTTGTTGAGATGTGGTGTTTTGAGTAAATCCTCATCAACAAAGAGGAAGGAAGTGGGGGAGTCGAGCGGGGTAAGGAAAATGGGGAGATTTGACCCCAAGAATGCAAATAGGGGTAGAATAATGGCGGCGGTGGAGCCAACTAGGAAAGCTTTTCCGGGACCCCATCCTTTTTGTGGAAGATGCAACCAACATCACCCCGCCAATGCCCAATGCAAAACATGCTTTAACTGTAACCGAGTCGGGCACCTCTCCAGAGATTGTAGGGCTCCAAGAGCGGGCCCAATGAATGCGGCTCCTATTCGGGCCGTTCCTCCTCAAGGTAACCAAAGAAGGGGCGAGTGTTTTGAATGTGGTAGCCGTGACCACTACCGTAATAATTGTCCTCGATGGGTGGGACAACAAGTGCAAGTAGCCGTCCACCCCAATCAACTCCAAATGGTCGGGCCTAATCAAAACCGGGGACAACAAGGCCACCAAGTGCAACCACGCGGCCGAGCTTTTGCGGCCAATGTAAATGAAGCCCGCAATGATCCTAACGTAGTAGCAGGTACTTTTCTCCTTAATGGTCTCTATGCAACCGTCCTATTTGATTCCGGGCCGATTATAGCCTCGTGTCTTCTAACTTTGTTCCTTTGATTGATGTGCATCCGTGTGCTCTAAACTATGTGCTTGACATTGAAATGGTAAATGGGTCACTAACTAGAATTAGTCAAATACTTCGAGAATGTGTCTTGACGTTAGAAGATGTCGACTTCTTCATTGACCTTATGCCTCTTGACATTGGTAGTTTTGATATTATAGTGGGTATGGATTGGTTAGCGGCGGTTAATGCGACGATTGATTGTGGCGAGAGAGTTGTTAAGATACCTTTGGCTAACGGTAAAATTCTTAGGGTTCAAGGCGAAATCTCCGATTCCTCAAATTCTAAAGTCTTTAGTGCTACCATCTCAAAGGTAGAATTGAAGACCGTTCCTATCGTTTGTGATTTTCCCGATGTTTTTCCGGATGACTTACCGGGATTACCTCCAACTCGTGCGCTTGATTTTCGTATTAGTCTTATTCCCGAAGCCGCGCCCGTAGCAAAAGCTCCTTATAGGCTAGCTCTAACCGAAATGCAAGAGCTACAAACTCAACTCAAGGAACTCCAAGAGAAGGGTTTCATCCGCCCTAGTCAATCTCCTTGGGGTGCTCCTGTTCTCTTCGTCAAAAAGAAAGATGGATCCTTCAGAATGTGTATCGACTACCGGGAATTAAACAAGCTCACAGTGAAGAACCGGTATCCTCTCCCTAGGATCGACGATTTATTTGATCAACTTCAAGGTGCTAAGCACTTCTCAAAAATCGATCTTCGCTCGGGTTATCATCAACTCCGAGTACATGAGGATGATATTCCCAAGACGGCTTTTCGCACAAGGTATGGCCATTTTGAATTCACCGTGATGCCTTTTGGGTTGACTAATGCACCGGCGGTGTTCATGGACTTGATGAACCGGGTGTGTCAACCATACTTAGACAAGTCTGTCATCGTGTTCATTGATGACATACTTGTATACTCGAAGACGAAGGAGGAGCATGTTGAGCACTTGCGTGAAGTGCTTGAATTACTAAGGAAGGAGAAATTGTATGCGAAATTCTCCAAGTGTGAGTTTTGGTTGGAAGAGGTCCACTTCCTTGGTCATGTAGTGAGCAAGGATGGTATTCATGTGGACCCAAGCAAGATTGAAGCGGTCAAGAATTGGAGAAGACCCGAAACGCCATCCGAGATCCGCCAATTCCTTGGATTGGCGGGTTACTATAGAAGATTTATTGAAAATTTCTCCCGTCTTGCACAACCACTCACCTTATTGACTCAAAAAGATAGAAACTTTGAATGGGGCGAAAGACAAGAGAACGCCTTCCAAACCCTTAAGGATATGCTATGTGATGCTCCTATTTTGACGCTACCGGATGGGATTGAAGATTTTGTTGTTTATTGTGATGCTCGGGGCAAGGGTTGGGTTGTGTTCTTATGCAAAGGGGTAAGGTTATTGCTTATGCCTCTCGTCAATTGAAGGTGCATGAGAAGAACTACCCGACACATGATTTGGAATTGGGAGCGGTTGTGTTTGCTTTGAAGTGTTGGAGACATTATCTCTACGGCACCAAATGTGTGATTTATACCGATCACAAAAGTCTTCAACACATCTTTACCCAAAGTGAATTGAATATGAGGCAAAGGCGTTGGTTAGAACTTTTTAGTGATTATGATTGTGACATCCGTTATCACCCGGGCAAGGCAAATGTAGTAGCCGATGCCTTGAGCCGAAAGGAGATAGTGAAACCAAGACGGGCTAGAGCTATGAGCCTCACGGTAGGGCCAAATATTCGTGATCGGATCATTGAAGCCCAAATTCAAGCCACCCTACCGGAAAACTTTGGAAACGAAAACCTAAATGGCATGGAACAACTATTTGACCGAAAGAATGATAATGGGCTATACATGGTTGAAAGACTTTGGATTCCTATCTTCGGTAACTTGAACGCTTATTATGAATGAAGCTCATCAATCGCCTTATTCGGTCCATCCCGGGTCGGATAAGATGTACTTTGATTTGAAAAACTTGTATTGGTGGCCGGGCATGAAGCGTGATGTGGCTAAGTATGTGAGTGAGTGCCTTACTTGCTTACAAGTCAAAGCCGATCACAAGAAGCCACCCGGATTGTTGGTGCAACCGGTGATGCCCGAATGGAAGTGGGAACATATTTCAATGGACTTCATTACTAAACTACCGAAGACGAGAAGCGGCCGTGACACGATTTGGGTGATAGTAGATCGGCTAACGAAGTCGGCTCACTTTTTAGCCATTCGCGAAACCGATAAATTTGACACTTTGGCTCGTTTGTACATCAAGGAAGTAATATCTAAGCATGGAGTGCCGATTTCTATCATTTCGGATAGAGATGCCCGTTTTAAATCAAAATTTTTGGGAAGCCTTTCAAAAAGCCATGGGTACTCGACTCGACATGAGCACGGCATTTCACCCTCAAACGGATGGGCAAACCGAGAGAACCATTCAAACACTTGAAGACATGTTGAGGGCGTGTGCAATTGATTTTGGTGGAAGTTGGGAAGACCATTTGCCGCTAGTTGAGTTTTCATACAACAATAGTTACCATGCTACCATTCAAATGGCACCCTTTAAAGCATTGTATGGTAGGGTATGTCGTTCTCCTCTAGCTTGGGCGGAAATTGGAGAGAGTCAACTCATCGGGCCAGAAATTGTGATTGAAACGACTAAGGTAATATCTAAATTAAGGAGAAGTTGCAATTGGCCCGTGAACGTCAAAAGAAGTATGCCGATGTGAGACGAAGACCGTTGGAGTTTGAAGTTGGTGAATTTGTACTTTTGAAAGTGTCACCTTGGAAAGGCGTCGTACGATTCGTGAAGCGGGGAAAACTTGCACCAAGGTATATTGGTCCTTTCAAGATTCTTGAACGGGTTGGGAAAGTTGCTTATCGGCTAGAATTGCCTCAAGAGCTTAGCGGTGTGCATGATGTGTTTCATATTTGTAACTTGCGCAACTGTTTGGCGGATCCTACACATCATGTGCCTATGGACGAAATTAGGGTTGATTCGAATTTGAACTTTGTTGAAGAGCCGGTAGAGATTTTGGACCGTCAAGAAAAGAAACTCAAGAAGAAGCGCTACACCATTGTGAAGGTAAGATGGAACGCTAGACGTGGAGCCGAGTTCACTTGGGAGAGAGAGACCATATGAAGTCTAAGTATCCGCATTTGTTTGATAATTAGGGTTTTGTTGAATTTCGGGACGAAATTCTTTCAACGGGGGAATAATGTAACATCCGTGAATTTTGACCCGTTGACTTTTTGTGTAATTTGACTAACAATAAAAGTTAATGAAGTATTTGAGTCCATTTGTGATTATATGACTATGTGGTATGCTAGTCGGGTCGTCGTATGTGTAGTCGGTATTTAAATGTGCAACTAATGGTATTGTGGCTTGAGAAGGGAAACGGGTCGGCCCGTGGGTAGTCCATGACCCACCAGCCCCCAAGACCCATTTCCCCTTATCCTTCCTTTTTCCCCTTTCATTCTATCTTTTCTCACTTTCTCTCTAAGTAAAAGGCAAGGAACCATTTCATCTCCTTTCTTCTTCTAATTTATCATCGATTGGTGTTTTGGAATTGAAGTATCACTAGAATCATAGTCATCTACCCCTCATTTTCGTCATATTGAAGAATCAAGATAGAAGTTCTTGCATTTTGCCCATTTTGACCTAATTTGGGTTTTAACTCGGAAAGGAAGTTTTGGTAAGTCTAATTCATCCCATTTATACCTACTTATGTTTGTTTATGCATTTCTAGTCATCTTGAACATTTACAAGTCCTAAATCGGCTTAAATCTTGTTTTGGGTCAAATTAGGGTTTAATTAGGGTTTGAATGATTTGGATGTGATTATGATGTTATGAAGCGAAACTAAGATAGGGGTTATGTTTATCTATGTTGAAATATGTTTGTATAAGCTTCAAAATGAGTCTTGAAACATCACTAGTCGGTTTGGTGATCAAAAATGGGGTTTGGGTTGAGTTTGGTTCGTGTTTGGGGTGTTTTGGAACTGATCTGGGCACAGGTGCTCCGCACCTCCTCCTTGGTGCTCCGCACCAAAATCTGGACTGGGTTCCCTGATCATTTTGTGCTCCGCACCTCCTCTTTGGTGCTCCGCACCTGGCTTGGTGCGCCGCACCTCCTCAATGGTGCTCCGCACCTTTCCTCCAGTACAGCAAAACCTGTTTTAGTTTGAAAGGTCGTAACTTTTGATCCGTAAGTCCAAATAAGTCGTATGACCTATCGTTGGAATCGTGAGAGAGTCTAGTTTCTAGTAGTAACACTCTTTTTGTATGAATCTTTTCATTTCTAAAAAGGTTGAGTCGAATGCGTCTTGTTTCTACTCGTTAAAGTTGTAAAGGTGTTTAGGGTTTGTGACTTGACTTAATTGTGCTAAACCAACTTGTTTATGATTGTAGAGTTGACATTTCGGTATTATGATGTATAATTATAGGTTGTGGACGTGTGGATCCTATTACTCGTTTGTAATCTTATACTAGCTTCTTTGCCGGACAAGGTGAGTTTCGTATCTCCATACTCGCTTGAGATTCGGGCTGAAAAGTGTAAACCTGGCGTGTTTACTTGCATTTATTGATATATTGATTGTTTGACTTGATTGTTGGATTGATGTGACGTATCTTTTCGTTTGATTGACTTGGGTTATGTTTTAGTTAAGTATTACTTTATATTAGGATAGACGTACATACATGGAAGTCGGTTATGCCTTCATTGGGTTTTAGATGTGGTGGGAAGGCTGCGGGTGACCCTATATATAAGCATCTGGGACTTGAAGAAAGTAGAATCCTCTGAAGTATATGTACGTATAGATGGTTTATATTGTGATTAGTGGCTCATTTTTTGTTGATTATTGATCGTTGGCTTATGGTTGTCGTTTATTGATTGTGGGTTATGTTTGAGAATATTGATTGTTGGCACAGGTTATCGTATATTGGTTGTTGGTTTATGAAGTATGCATTTACATTTGATTGTAAGCATTGCATACATTGTTGATGACCCTCGGCAGGGGATTGCCGACATCCTGGTGCATAGATGTATGCCCCCATTTTGGATGTAGACCTGACTCCGAGTATATAGACATATATATCTCGATGATTTTGAGATACAGCCTTGTTCATTGTGATGACAGAAGGGTATCGTTGCATAGTGACGGAGTTCACGCATAAGATAGCATGTTGGCTTATTCATGCATTTGGCACTTACATTTTCATATATCATTTGTGCATTTATTACACATTTACTTGTCTTGTGTAATCGTGTTGTTGGACGATATTGTGTTACTTAGAGGCTCGCTGTAAGTCATGCCTAGCCTCTACTCGTATATTGTGATTATTGACGTTGGTTCTTCATGGACCATTACTACGAACTCACCAACCTTGTGTTGACTATGCTTAGTACATCTTTCAGGTAATCAGGTTCTCCCCGGACGTGGAGTTTAGTTGCTTGCTTGCTGTTAACCCGGGCTTTGGACTTTATGGATCAAGGATTCATTGGCCTTCCTTTTGCATTATACTTAGGATCGTTTGCCATCTTTGGATGTTATTTTTGGTTAACTTTGATGGCTATTTGCTCCTGTTGTATTTTTGGTACTTGTTTCGTGTTGTATTGGATTCACTGAATCTTTATTTGCATTTAGTTCTTGTTCTATTGTAATCCCACCTTGTGCTATATGATTTCCGTGATATTCCGAGCCTCGGCTTGGGGTGTTACAGAATTGATGTGAAATGAATAACATAATAACTAGAACTGTAGAAGCATTTAGATTAGAGTTTTGTGGTGAAGGAAGTATAATAAAAGACTCGGCAACCATAGAAAAATACTCAACAGCCTTAATAAGACTACAATTATGCAATATGTGTGAAATAGAAAGATATATTTGTGTTTTTCAAGATTATTATTATCACATATATAATCAAGTACCAGATATGAGTAGTTATTTGGCATTATTTTTTGCAAAAATACCAGACCCTTGGGGGCAAAAATTAATGAAAACTTATTATCCAGCAACAGTGGATACATTCTAGGAGGGATAGACAAATACACTACTACAAACAGGGCTATCCTTGACCCGCTTTTTATGACCCACGCTAATAGATGACGCGCAA
>CM067170.1:118018897-118030544 GCA_034093135.1 Erigeron breviscapus | reverse complement strand
TAAACAACACTTTAGCCCCAACCTTAAACTCCTTCCTACGAATCCTCTTATCATGCCAAATCTTGGTTTTCTCTTTATATAGCCTTGAATTCTCATAAGCACCTAACCTAAGCTCATCAAGCTCATGAAGTTGCAACATTCTAAGTTCACTAGCTTCCATCATATCCAAATTCAGATTCCTCAACGCCCAATACGCCTTATGCTCTATCTCAATAGGAAGATGGCAAGTTTTGCCATAGAGCAACCGGTATGGCATGGTGCCAATCGGCGTCTTATAAGCCGTCCTGAACGCCCACAAGGCGTCATCTAACTTCTTTGACCACACCTTGGGGTTATCCCCAACAGTTTTCTCCAAAATCCTGTAAGTCCCAACTCGATAGATGGTACTACTGAAGACACCTCTATGTCGATGGTGGAGTTACTTTGCAATATATGCACTGAACTAGAGACGACCAGTTACAGTGTGTATATACCAAGTTCTAGATAGATTACTTAATAAAAGACAATAAGTAAAGAACAATGCAATATTAAAAATAACTTGTAAGATAACTTGATGAGACCATGTGACCCAAATATAATGTCATCAACATAAATTTGTACCAATAAGATACTACCTTCATCTTTTAAAATAAACAAGGTATTATCTATTGCACATCTTTTAAAGCCATTTTTGAGAAGATGTTTAGTTAAAGTGTCATACCAGGCTCTTGGGGCTTGTCTTAGACCATACAAAGCTTTGTTCAGTCTATATACCCAGTGAGGATGCTTCTCATTAATGAAGCCTGGAGTCTGCTTTACATACACTTCTTCTTCTAGTGTTCCATTCAAGAACGCAATTTTGACATCCATCTGGAGACCTTGAACTGCAGATGGGCTGCATAAGCCAAGAAAATTCTTATGGCTTCAAGTCTTGCAACTGGAGCAAAAGTTTCATCAAAGTCAACGCCCTCTGCTTGACAATAACCCTGGGCAACTAATCTGGCCTTGTTTCTTACAACATTGCCATCTTCATCCATCTTATTTCGGTAGACCCATCTTGTACCAATGGGTTCTTTCTTTAACCCTGGTGGACAAGGAACAAGTTCCCAAACATTGTTCCTTTCAAACTGGATAAGCTCTTCTTGCATTGCTTCTACCCAGCTTGGATCTGCCATAGCCTCGTGAATCTTCTTCGGTTTAATCAGTGATAAGAAGGTGACATTCAAGCATTGCTCGCTTGTGGCTCTTCTGGTTTGAACCCCTCTACTGGACTCTCCAATGATCTGATCAATTGGATGTGCTTTGGTCCACTTAGAGTATTGACCAGGATTTCTGAAAATAATATCAGTGCAAGTCACCTGAGGAACCTCTTCAGTTGTTGCTTCTATAAGAGGATCTGCCCAAACTACTTCAACATCCTCATCAGAGTCAATGAGGTCATGATTTGCATCATGAAATTCTTCAGTGGAAGGCATTTCTTGAAGAAATGGAGTAGTTTGAACTGGTGCTGATATTGGAGTGACACGTACATCAGATCCAATAGTAAGTTCTTGTGGTAATTTAAAACTTATTGAAGGATAAAATGGAGTGTCACTGGAGGATTTCTTCAGTTGAACTGGTTCCACGTCAGTGTGACTGGAAACATTTTCTGGTGAAACTTCTGACTGATGAACTTGGTCAGTTTCACCAAAGCTTATTGGAATGACTGGAGAAATATCAAGATTTGGCCTTTTATTGATTGCTTCATTTGATTCATCAAATGTGACATGAACCTTTTGGAGTCTATAATTATAAACTCTAAAGGCTTTTCGAATATCTGAATAGCCTAGAAACACACCTTCATCAGCTTTTGCATCGAATTTTCCAAGCTGACTGGAATCATTTAAAGATATAAACTGGACAACCAAATACATGAAAATATCCAATATTTGGTTTACGATTCCTGAGCACTTCATAGGCAGTCTTCCTATGTCTTTTAACATAGACAGACCAGTTTTGGGTGTGGCATGCAGTTGCCAATGCTTCAGCCCAAAAACTGGTGGGAAGACCAGATTCAGATAGCATACTCCTGGCAACTTCTATCAGTGTGCGATTCTTTCTTTCAACAACTCCATTTTGCTATGGAGAGTGAGCTGATGAGAAGTTCTGGGAGATGCCAGTGTCAGTACAGAAGGATTCAAGAGTCTTATTTTGAAATTATGTTCCATTATCACTTCTTAACTGACAAACGTTTCGAGTATACTTGAGTTCAATTCTTTTGATGAGGGAGATGATTTCAGCAGCATCATCACTTTTTGATCTGAGGAATACCACCCAACAGTATCTGGTGAATTCATCAACCACAACTAGAGTGTACTTCTTGCCAGCTCTAGTTTGAACATTCACTGGACCAAAGATCCATATGAAGCATGTGAAGAGGTTCAGTGATACTGAAGTTTTGCCTTGTTTTGAAACTGGCTCTTTTCTGCTTACCCATCTCACACCCTGGACATGGCTTTTCTTTATTAAAAGAAACTGTAGGTAACCCATCAGCCAGTTGTTTACGAGACAACTTATTTATATTCTTAAAATTTAGATGGGATAACCTTTTATGCCACGACCAGTTGATGTTCTCATCAGTTTTGGTATAGAAACATTGCTCTTGTGGAGCTGTTTCCATATCCATGATGTACACATTTCCCTTTCTTGGTGCAATCACCACCACTTTCCAATCCTTGTTAAATATGGTGCCTTGAGCAATATTGAACAAAACTTTGTAGCCATCATCACAAAGTTGGCTGACACTGATCAAGTTTATACATATTTCCCTCATCTTATTTGGACATTTTAGGCACGGTTGATAGCAATTTATACATATTTCCCTCATCTTATTTGGACATTTTAGGCACGGTTGATAGCAATTTATACATATTTCCCTCATCTTATTTGGACATTTTAGGCACGGTTGATAGCCGTTTATACATATTTCCCACATCTTATTTGGACATTTTAGGCACGGTTGATAGCCGTTTATACATATTTTGTGGTGCTTTATGGTATTTGCTAGTGATTTCAGGTCTAAAGCAGGTATTTCACTCACAAATGGTAGAAAACGACTTAGAAATGGTCCAAAGGCACTAACGGATGAAGAATGGTCGAAAACAAAGTTAAAATACTGAAACCAGGAGGAACTCGCGGCGCGAGAAATTGCTGGTCTGACGGATTTTCTCTCTCCTGGGTATAAATACAAACACCCACTCAACCCTAAAAAAATCTTGGACACTCCAGCCTCCACTTTTTCTCTCTAGCAGTTTTTGAAGGCTTTCCAAGGGTTTTTACTTCCCAAATATCATTTGAAGATTTGAAGACCAATTTTGGCTATAGTTACTTATTGTGGCTCGGTTGTAACTTCGATTTGGAATTCTCCTAAATATTTGGTACATTATGTTCTCTTATTTAATTGAATCTTTGTTCTTTTTCATTATGAGTAGCTAAACCTCCTTACATCTATGAAGATGAAGTGAAACAATTAGTCATGGTTGCATAATATTTTGAATTCAAGTTGGTTTTACTTAACATTTTGTCAAGATCTTATTGAAGTGATTTCTTCTACTTAATCTTGTGTCCTTGGTGATATTTGTGTTTTTCGATAGTGGTACTAGTTGAATGCAAGTATTATTTTAGTTGTTTGTCTATGAGCAACTCTTGCTAGGTCATGGTATGATAGTAAAGGATACAAATTAATAGAAATTACTTTGGTGAGTGGATTTAACGGATGGTGGTACCACGTTTCTTTCACAAAGATGAAATTGTTATTTAAATAATCAAACAAACTAGTTAGTTCAAGGAATTGTAATAAGGATGGTGGTACCACTTGTTGCAAGAAATTGAGTTGATTAGGTGATTGAGTCGATTTTACAAACGGAGTGCACGCCGAATGTGTTTTGTCTTGTCACGATTATTATCACCAACATGTAAAGAATTTTGAGCTTAACCATATGCAACCTAGACTTCTTGTGTAGCGGATTCGACATAGATGGCTTTTTAATCATTTGATTACAACAAAAATCTTTTCGTATACTCTCGAGTGACACCGGTTGAGTATTTTACTTTACTTGTTAATTTCTTAGTTTCCTGATACGCGAAGTGACAACTCGGTCACAAACCAAACTTGTACTTGTTTCACAGTTTTCACAACCTTTAGTACAACAGTCAGTCCTTGTGTTCGATCCTGGTCTTGCCAGTTACCTATATTACATACGAACGGGTACACTGCCCGTAAGTGTGTTGTAGTCAGTTAACGGTAGACCTTGTTATAAATTTTTAAACTAGATTTCACACATCAAGTTTTTGGCGCCGCTGCCGGGGACTGCGGTTTAAGTACTTTAGGTTGAGACTCTGTGAATCGACCCTTTTTCGTGCTTGCACGGGAAAGTTACTTGCTTTATTTAATTTTAGTTTGCTTTGATTGTACCCCAGGTGCTATTAAGGTTTTTGTTTGTTGTGTTGTGTTCGCAGACTATTTACAGGTAGTGGATGAACACTCGAGCTTCTGGGAAACCATTAGCCAAGGCCACATCTAACCCTGAAAAACTTAAAAAGCGCACCAAAACACAAACGTCACAACCATCATCATCCGAACCAGTTTTCATAAACACCACTCCTTACCAAACCCACATACTTAACGAGACTTACTACGAGTCGGGAAGTAACGAGTGGGGGTATTTTTCCGAAAAAGAAGAACCCATTTCCGATAAAACACCAACTCCACCCGAATCGCCAAAACCGGACATCAACATGGCCGGTCAACAAAATAATCCGCCCGATCTCTTCAACATGAAAATCGAGGACCTTCCTCGAACCATACCTACAACTCGCCGATCGGCCATCCGTGCACCCGAGATCGACACTTTCGCGGTGAAAGGTAACCATTTACAAATGGTTAAGGATTTCGGATGGTGGTACCACGTTTCTTTCACAAAGATGAAATTGTTATTTAAATAATCAAACAAACTAGTTAGTTCAAGGAATTGTAATAAGGATGGTGGTACCACGTTTCTTTCACAAAGATGAAATTGTTATTTAAATAATCAAACAAACTAGTTAGTTCAAGGAATTGTAATAAGGATGGTGGTACCACGTTTCTTTCACAAAGATGAAATTGTTATTTAAATAATCAAACAAACTAGTTAGTTCAAGGAATTGTAATAAGGATGGTGGTACCACGTTTCTTTCACAAAGATGAAATTGTTATTTAAATAATCAAACAAACTAGTTAGTTCAAGGAATTGTAATAAGGATGGTGGTACCACGTTTCTTTCACAAAGATGAAATTGTTATTTAAATAATCAAACAAACTAGTTAGTTCAAGGAATTGTAATAAGGATGGTGGTACCACGTTTCTTTCACAAAGATGAAATTGTTATTTAAATAATCAAACAAACTAGTTAGTTCAAGGAATTGTAATAAGGATGGTGGTACCACTTGTTGCAAGAAATTGAGTTGATTAGGTGATTGAGTCGATTTTACAAACGGAGTGCACGCCGAATGTGTTTTGTCTTGTCACGATTATTATCACCAACATGTAAAGAATTTTGAGCTTAACCATATGCAACCTAGACTTCTTGTGTAGCGGATTCGACATAGATGGCTTTTTAATCATTTGATTACAACAAAAATCTTTTCGTATACTCTCGAGTGACACCGGTTGAGTATTTTACTTTACTTGTTAATTTCTTAGTTTCCTGATACGCGAAGTGACAACTCGGTCACAAACCAAACTTGTACTTGTTTCACAGTTTTCACAACCTTTAGTACAACAGTCAGTCCTTGTGTTCGATCCTGGTCTTGCCAGTTACCTATATTACATACGAACGGGTACACTGCCCGTAAGTGTGTTGTAGTCAGTTAACGGTAGACCTTGTTATAAATTTTTAAACTAGATTTCACACATCAAGTTTTTGGCGCCGCTGCCGGGGACTGCGGTTTAAGTACTTTAGGTTGAGACTCTGTGAATCGACCCTTTTTCGTGCTTGCACGGGAAAGTTACTTGCTTTATTTAATTTTAGTTTGCTTTGATTGTACCCCAGGTGCTATTAAGGTTTTTGTTTGTTGTGTTGTGTTCGCAGACTATTTACAGGTAGTGGATGAACACTCGAGCTTCTGGGAAACCATTAGCCAAGGCCACATCTAACCCTGAAAAACTTAAAAAGCGCACCAAAACACAAACGTCACAACCATCATCATCCGAACCAGTTTTCATAAACACCACTCCTTACCAAACCCACATACTTAACGAGACTTACTACGAGTCGGGAAGTAACGAGTGGGGGTATTTTTCCGAAAAAGAAGAACCCATTTCCGATAAAACACCAACTCCACCCGAATCGCCAAAACCGGACATCAACATGGCCGGTCAACAAAATAATCCGCCCGATCTCTTCAACATGAAAATCGAGGACCTTCCTCGAACCATACCTACAACTCGCCGATCGGCCATCCGTGCACCCGAGATCGACACTTTCGCGGTGAAAGGTAACCATTTACAAATGGTTAAGGATTTGTGCTTTGATGGATGGCATAAAAGAGACCCTCATGAGCATCTTGACAAGTTCGAGATGATTTGCAATCTATTCAACTATGGGGAAAACCAAGCCAACAATGTTAAGATGACGCTTTTTCCTATGTCTCTCACGGGAGAGGCTCACAAATGGTTGAAAGGATTAGCGCCGGATAGTTTGACTAATTGGGGGGCGGTTTAAGTACTTTAGGTTGAGACTCTGTGAATCGACCCTTTTTCGTGCTTGCACGGGAAAGTTACTTGCTTTATTTAATTTTAGTTTGCTTTGATTGTACCCCAGGTGCTATTAAGGTTTTTGTTTGTTGTGTTGTGTTCGCAGACTATTTACAGGTAGTGGATGAACACTCGAGCTTCTGGGAAACCATTAGCCAAGGCCACATCTAACCCTGAAAAACTTAAAAAGCGCACCAAAACACAAACGTCACAACCATCATCATCCGAACCAGTTTTCATAAACACCACTCCTTACCAAACCCACATACTTAACGAGACTTACTACGAGTCGGGAAGTAACGAGTGGGGGTATTTTTCCGAAAAAGAAGAACCCATTTCCGATAAAACACCAACTCCACCCGAATCGCCAAAACCGGACATCAACATGGCCGGTCAACAAAATAATCCGCCCGATCTCTTCAACATGAAAATCGAGGACCTTCCTCGAACCATACCTACAACTCGCCGATCGGCCATCCGTGCACCCGAGATCGACACTTTCGCGGTGAAAGGTAACCATTTACAAATGGTTAAGGATTTGTGCTTTGATGGATGGCATAAAAGAGACCCTCATGAGCATCTTGACAAGTTCGAGATGATTTGCAATCTATTCAACTATGGGGAAAACCAAGCCAACAATGTTAAGATGACGCTTTTTCCTATGTCTCTCACGGGAGAGGCTCACAAATGGTTGAAAGGATTAGCGCCGGATAGTTTGACTAATTGGGGGGCGGTTAAGGAAGCTTTTATAGATAGATTCTTTCCGGCTAATCGGGAAAGAGAGCTTAGGCTTGTTATCCGTTCTTTTAGACAAGACGAGGATGAGTCGATAGTTGAAGCTTGGTTAAGGATGAAGGATCTCTTGTGGGAATGTCCCGGGCATGGGGTGAGTGACACCGAAATTGTGGGGATATTTTTGGATGGAATGAATAGGGAGAACTACGAGAAGATGGTAATGACTTGTGGGGGTAGTATTAGCTACAAGACCTCAAGTGAGCTTTGGAAGATGTTTGAGGATATGGCAAAAGCTCAAGTCTCTAGACCGTCGAATAGGGATAGGAGATCACGTAAGGTAGTAGCTCGGGTGGATGATGGTGAAACATCCGAGGTAGTTACCGAAATTCGGAAACTTTCAAACCGAATGGATGAAAGGTTCTCTATGGCGGAGAACAACTTTGGTGGGCTTGAGCGTGATGTGAAGATCATGGCGGGGGGATGTTTTCATTGTGGTGGTCCACACCATCCCGATGAGTGTGATTCTATGGCACAAGAAGATGTGAACTTTGTGCAAAACCAACGCCAAGGAAATTATCAATCTCTCTTCCAACGTGGTGGCAACTACCAAGGCCGCTACCAAGGTAACTCCTCGAATCCTTCTAATTTTTATTCTAACAATCGTGGTGGTAATTTTCAAGGTAGGTGGCAAAAGGATGATACTCATGGAGCACCTCAACAACAACAACCACCCTCACCTCCGAGGAAGGAGGAAAATCAAGATGAAGGATCGCCGCTCATGGCCATGATGGCCAAGTTTCTCGATAAACAAGACAAGAGGGAGGAAGCTCAAGAAAAGCGAAACGCTTCAATGGAAAACTATTCCAAGCTTTTGAATGAAAAGATTGGGGGGTTGCATGACAAGATTGACATTAGCAATAGCAACAACCAAGCTTTGATTTCTAACTTGGAAAAGAGGATCGATAGAATGGGCAATCAACAAAGGCAACCGGGTACTCTCCCAAGCAATACCCAACAAAACCCAAATCAAGACAAAGGTCAATGGAGAAAGGGGGATGACAAGTACAAGGGACCCCAACACCGAAATGAAACCGTTAATGCCATAACCACACGGTCCGGGAAGGTAACTACACCTCCTATTGATAATTCTCGTATTCATAATGCTTCTCCTTTAGTTGGGCAGTTTGATGAGGAAGACGATGAAGAGGTAGAGGCGGAATCACCACCGGTGGTCACTACTTCGGTTCCTAAAGCTACACCAATCAAGGAACCCGAAGTCAAGCCCTACAAGCCCAAGATTCCCTTTCCTCAACGCTTGAGGAAGGAAAAGATTCAAGAACAATACAACAAGTTCTTTGACATGATCAAAACGGTGACAATCAATGTGCCGTTAGTTGATCTCATTTCGGGCATGCCTAACTATGCCAAGTTTATCAAAGAACTAGTGACGGATAAGAAGAAGCTTGAGGAAGGAAAAGATTCAAGAACAATACAACAAGTTCTTTGACATGATCAAAACGGTGACAATCAATGTGCCGTTAGTTGATCTCATTTCGGGCATGCCTAACTATGCCAAGTTTATCAAAGAACTAGTGACGGATAAGAAGAAGCTTGAGGAAGCAAAGGCAACATTTTTCAATGAGGAATGCTCGGCGGTAATCCAAAATAAGCTTCCGCCTAAGCTTTCGGATCCAGGAAGTTTTCTCATCACTTGTACTTTTAGTAGGAAATTGTCTTATAAGGCGTTGGCCGACCTAGGAGCAAGCATCAACTTGATGCCTTTTTCAATTTTTAGAAAGCTTTCTTTGGGTAAGTTGAAACCCACCAAAATGAGCATCCGCCTAGCGGATCATTCCTTTCAATACCCGTTGGGGGTGGCCGAAAACTTGTTAGTGCAAGTAGGCCAATTTGTTTTTCCGGTAGATTTTGTCATTTTGGAAATGGAGGAGGACACCAAGGTGCCTCTCATTTTGGGCCGACCGTTCTTATATACCGCGGATGCTATCATCCGGGTAAAGGACAAGGAAATTTCCTTGGGTGTCGGGGAGGACCGAATTGTGTTTAAAATTGAAAAAGCTTTACAACATTCTTACTCTTCCGATGACACTTGTTTTAAGATTGATGTTATAGATGATGCGGTTGAATTAGAGACATTGGAGCTTGTTGGTATTGATGGTGAAGAAAATGATGGCTTGGCTAGTATTGGAGAGGGAGATGTCGCTAGTGACCAAGTTGAAGAGATCGAAGAGATTTTGGCACTTAGCATGGATGATGCTCCATTGGAAGACGAGGGATTTGAAGAAATTGAGGAAATCCCAAGTAGTAAGCTACCCACTTCCATTGATAATCCTCCTACGGATTTAGAGCTCAAACCATTGCCCGATCACTTAGAATATGCATTCTTGGAAGGTACATCTCTACTCCCAGTTGTTATCTCCTCATCACTTTCGGGTGAGGAAAAGGCTAGACTCATGTCCATTCTAAAGGCCCATAAAAAGGCCTTTGCATGGAAGACATCCGATATACCCGGGATAAGCCCCGATTTTTGCAAACACAAAATCAATTCAATTGAAAATGTGAAACCGGTCATTCAAAGGCAAAGAAGGCTTAATCCTAACATGAAGGATGTTGTGAAAAAGGAAATTGTTAAATTACTTGATGCGGGGATCATTTTTCCAATATCGGATAGTCCATGGGTTAGCCCGGTACATTGTGTACCAAAGAAGGGTGGTATGACCGTTGTTACTAATGAGAATAATGAATTGGTCCCAACTCGGACGGTCACCGGTTGGAGAGTTTGTATAGATTACCGCAAGTTAAATGAGGCCACCAAAAAGGACCATTTTCCTTTACCCTTCATGGACCAAATGCTTGAAAGGTTAGCGGGTAATGAATTTTTCTGTTTTCTTGATGGTTTTTCCGGGTACTTCCAAATACCCATTGATCCTAATGATCAAGAGAAAACAACGTTTACTTGCCCTTTCGGAACATATGCTTATTGCCGCATGCCTTTTGGTTTATGTAATGCACCGGGAACTTTTCAAAGATGCATGTTGGCCATTTTTCAAGATATGATTGAAACCTCCATGGAAGTTTTCATGGATGATTTTTCGGTATTTGGTGACTCTTTTGAAAGTTGTTTGACAAATTTGGATAAAATGCTTGATAGATGTGAGAAAGCACATTTGGTGCTTAATTGGGAAAAATGCCATTTTATGGTCAAAGAGGGCATTGTGTTGGGTCACAAGGTTTCAAGGGCGGGTCTTGAGGTTGACAAAGCCAAAATTGATGTCATGACTAAATTACCTCCACCTACCAATGTGAAGTCGGTAAGAAGTTTTCTAGGTCATGCCGGTTTTTACCGTCGTTTTATCAAAGATTTTTCTAAAATCACAAGACCCATGACTAGATTGTTGGAAAAAGATGTCCCTTTTGAGTTTAATGATGAGTGTCTTAACGCTTTTTCTATTTTAAAGGACAAATTGACCAATACCCCAATCATGACTTCACCGAATTGGTCTCTACCGTTTGAACTCATGTGTGACGCTAGTGATTTTGCTTTGGGGGCCGTTCTTGGCCAAAGGGATGAGAAGCATTTTCGCCCAATCTATTTTGCTAGCAAAACCCTAAACCCCGCCCAACAAAACTACACCGTGACCGAAAAAGAGTTGTTGGCGGTGGTATATGCTTTCGATAAGTTTAGGCCTTACTTGGTATTGAATAAGACCATTGTGTTCACCGATCATTCGGCATTGAAATATTTGTTTTCAAAGCAAGATGCCAAACCCCGTTTGCTTCGTTGGGTCTTGCTTTTGCAAGAATTTGATATCGAAATTAAGGACAAAAGTGGGGCTGAAAATGTTGCCGCCGACCATTTGAGTAGGCTCGAAAACCCTCACCTTGAGGAGTTAAAAGAGCATGAAATTAACGATTCTTTTCCCGATGAGTTTTTAATGCAGGTTGAGGATGAGGAGGCACCATGGTACGCCGATATCGCTAACTATTTGTGTGCAGGAATTTTGCCAAAGGGATGAGAAGCATTTTCGCCCAATCTATTTTGCTAGCAAAACCCTAAACCCCGCCCAACAAAACTACACCGTGACCGAAAAAGAGTTGTTGGCGGTGGTATATGCTTTCGATAAGTTTAGGCCTTACTTGGTA
>CM067170.1:117981397-118013897 GCA_034093135.1 Erigeron breviscapus | reverse complement strand
CTTGCCCATCCAGGATCCTATGGAGGATCGGGTAATACATTTTAGGTTGGGAGGTAAGCAGCGCCACTGTACGGTCGCCGAGTTTGGTTACTTATGTGGAATGTTCCAGATTCAGGAGTTTGAGAATGGGGAGGTATATCCGTTTATAAACAGGAGTCAATTTGCTATCTCATATTTTGAGGACGATTGGACATTTGATGCATATTGGATGAGCATTTCGGGGAAAGACAGGTTTTATTCGGGGGTCAGCAAGGTGTCGGACATTAGGTCCAAGAGACTGAGGATTCTTCACAAAATGATCACCTATTCATTTCTCCATCGGGGAAATGCCACCGATAAGCTCACCTCTGATGATTTGTGGTTGCTTAGGCAGTTTCAGGAGCTTCCTTCTTCTGGTTGGTTCGGGTGTGCTCCGTATATTTTGGCTAGACACATGTATAAGTGTCGGGAGCATAGATATTTGTGTGGTCATTTTGTGACCCAGATGGTGGAGAGGCTTGGTTGTGACACACCCGCGGGTAGGTCGGGTATTACTCTTTGTTTGAACACTTCCCTGATTGACACTTCGGAGATGAAGAAGTCAAAGTTGATAAGGAGTACGAACGCCAGAGATTTACATTCGGATGACGAGCAGGAGCCACCGGCTCAGAGACAGAGAATGGAGTCGCCACCCCAGATGGAGCAGCAGCCTAACCCTTACCCGGCTTATGATTTTGCAGGTTGGGGAACCAAACTAGATGAGATCCTGGGACGTCAGCGGGAGCTCCAGGACACTCAGGACATGATGATGGACGGCAATAGGACCATGTGGAGCCAGGTGAACCGCATGGGCTACCAGTGCGAGTCTTGGGCCCCCTACATTAACCATTGGATCCGACCGGACTCACCACCACCACCACCACCCACTCAGACCTATAGTCCTCCCTCCATCATTCTCCACCGCCATCGCCACCACCACCACCACCACCACGTCACACCACCCCACCACCACCACCCCGCCACCACCACCACCTCCACCACCACCACCACCACCACCACCACCACCACCACCACCACCACCACCACCACCACCACCACCACCACCACCACCACCACCACCACCACCACCACCACCACCACCACCACCACCACCACCACCACCACCACCACCACCACCACCACCACCACCACCACCACCACCACCACCACCACCACCACCACCGTCCACCACACTACCAGTGCGAGTCTTGGGCCCCCTACCTTAACCATTGGATCCGACCGGACTCACCACCACCACCACCACCCACTCAGACCTATAGTCCTCCCTCCATCTTCATGCCGGCCAGCACTACTTTCGGGTTCTACAGCCCACACCCAGGTCCGAGTTCGAGCACAGCAGGCGCCGGTAGTAGCACCGGGGGCGCTCAGGGTATGCCCCAATTTGGGTCATACAGGCATACCACTGGTGAGCGCTATTCAGGGCCTGGCTACGATTTTTACAGGGGCATATTTGGCGGACCACCCGATCCCGATGTTGGAGATGGCGTACCTTCCTCCCATGACATGGAGGACGATTGATCTTGTCTCTTTTTCTTGCTATTTTCTGAAACTATTAAGACATTGCACTTTATTTACATTCAATGTGGTTGTAATTCCGCCGTGTAGGCGATGAGACATGTTTTTGCTTGTTTCTTGAATTTCCTTTACTATGACTATGCACTAGTTTCGTATTTTGTTTATGGTAATTGTCAGGTGAAAATTTTGGGGTTTTGCACGTCGAATTCTGGAAGATTGCTTTTGGAAATTTTGAATAAGCAAGCGGGTTTATGCTGGCAGTCAGTTCAGCACCCACTTGAATTTTGGCTCCAATTTTGCAATGGTGATCTCTCGCTTTCACCCGGAGGTTTTTCATTGTTCCTTTCTACATTTTGCATTTTTCCCTTTTTCCCATTATTCGCCTTAGTTATTCGTCCATTGAGGACAATGTACAACTTAAGTGTGGGGAGGGGGATGGTAAACTGGAAAAATGAAAAATTTTGAAGTTTCTTTCCTTTACTAGCATTTTGGTTATGTTTTTAAATTTTTGAGGCTATAGGTTTTATGCAAAGACGATAAATGAGGATATTGAATTTTGCTAATTTAGGATAAAACTAGAGATTGGTTACCTTTAGCTTTCCTTTTCTAGTGCTTGTGGCATTTCATCGTTCCAAGGGGTCATAGGCTTGCTCCGAACTTCAATATAATCTAGGTTGCTTGCTAATTGTACCTTAATGATGAATCAAATGTGAATAATAGCTTCACTAGACGATGTATTGGTAGGCACCGCTTGAGGTTCCATTTGAAATTTTGCAAATTGTGTGCACAAAGTGCTTGAAATGTATTAATTATGCTTGTGGTAATTCGACTTAACATATGGTTTGCACACCGGATGTCCGGTCCTTAATTCCTATGTTATAGGTTGTAGCTCTAGTCATTATGTTGGGTCTTTATATCGGGGTGTCTGGGGTGCTTCGGCATCAAACGGGTGGCACATGCGGGAACGCGCGCAAAACATTTTTCAATAGTCTAGTGCTAATGTGGGCTTTGAGATTCGAATAAGTAGGTCCTTGGGGTAACTTCGTTTTACCTAACTCACCTAAAGCTTCCAACTTGGGATGAGTTGTCCGAAAGTTCGTTACGCGGGTCTCATAGAAACTCACGGGTATTAAATTATAAAACATTTTGTTCTCGTATGTGTTAGTGTTTAGAGCATGGTCTCTGGATATGCAACCCAACCTTGAGTTCTGGCGTATGTCTCTTAACGATACTTAGGTATCCGTAGCGAACCGCTGGCCGGACGCTTAAAGTGCACTTTCGTATGATCACCTAATGTGTGGATAGAGTTGCAATTCTAGACCGTAGGAGTATGTTGTGTCGAGGGACTCATAAGTATAACGTAATGAAAACCTTATGGAAAACCAAGGGCGTGAGTGTTTAAGTGGACAAATATACCGGTAATCATTGTGGAATATTGCTTATGTTGCCAATAATAATTGTGAAGCTTGCTAGTGGATTATAAGCTTAGTAAGAACGAGCTTAAGATCAATTGGAACGATAGAAATGTTCAAGAGGTGTTAACACAAGCATAGGTGGGATTCTAATTGTAACTAAAAGATGGTTTTGCTCTAGATTAGTCGAATTTTCTGATTTCGTCTTAAACTTTGCTCATTAGTTTTTAAATGCATTTGCTTTTGGTATTCAACACCGCTTGGTTGGAAACTTCTCATTTAACTAATTTTGTTTTGACATTTGGATTGTTTGGTAATTTGAGATTGGTTTTAAGTCCATAACTCGCGGCGCGACCAGAGGTATCGCGACGCGAGCTCACCAGTAAACTCGCGGCGCGACCAGATATCGCGACGCGAGCTCACCAGTAAACTCGCGGCGCGACCAGAGTATCGCGACGCGAGCTCACCAGAAACTCGCGGCGCGACCAGAGTATCGCGACGCGAGCTCACCAGTAAACTCGCGGCGCGACCAGAGGTATCGCGACGCGAGCTCACCAGTAAACTCGCGGCGCGACAGATATCGCGGCGCGAGCTCACAAAACTCGCGGCGCGACCAGAGTATCGCGACGCGAGCTCACCAGTAAACTCGCGGCGCGACCAGAGGTATCGCGACGCGAGCTCACCAGTAAACTCGCGGCGCGACAGATATCGCGGCGCGAGCTCTCGACCAAAACTCGCGGCGCGACCAGAGGTATCGCGACGCGAGCTCACCAGTAAACTCGCGGCGCGACCAGAGTATCGCGACGCGAGCTCACCAGTAAACTCGCGGCGCGACCAGAGTATCGCGACGCGAGCTCACCAGTAAACTCGCGGCGCGACCAGAGTATCGCGACGCGAGCTCACCAGAAACTCGCGGCGCGACCAGAGTATCGCGACGCGAGCTCACCAGTAAACTCGCGGCGCGACCAGAGGTATCGCGACGCGAGCTCACCAGTAAACTCGCGGCGCGACAGATATCGCGGCGCGAGCTCACAAAACTCGCGGCGCGACCAGAGTATCGCGACGCGAGCTCACCAGTAAACTCGCGGCGCGACCAGAGGTATCGCGACGCGAGCTCACCAGTAAACTCGCGGCGCGACAGATATCGCGGCGCGAGCTCTCGACCAAAACTCGCGGCGCGACCAGAGGTATCGCGACGCGAGCTCACCAGTAAACTCGCGGCGCGACCAGAGTATCGCGACGCGAGCTCACCAGTAAACTCGCGGCGCGACCAGAGTATCGCGACGCGAGCTCACCAGTAAACTCGCGGCGCGACCAGAGTATCGCGACGCGAGCTCACCAGAAACTCGCGGCGCGACCAGAGTATCGCGACGCGAGCTCACCAGTAAACTCGCGGCGCGACCAGAGGTATCGCGACGCGAGCTCACCAGTAAACTCGCGGCGCGACAGATATCGCGGCGCGAGCTCACAAAACTCGCGGCGCGACCAGAGTATCGCGACGCGAGCTCACCAGTAAACTCGCGGCGCGACCAGAGGTATCGCGACGCGAGCTCACCAGTAAACTCGCGGCGCGACCAGAGTATCGCGACGCGAGCTCACCAGTAAACTCGCGGCGCGACTCGCGGCGCGAGCTCACAACAAAACTCGCGGCGCGAGAAATTGCTGGTCTGACGGATTTTCTCTCTCCTGGGTATAAATACAAACACCCACTCAACCCTAAAGATATATCTTGGACACTCCAGCCTCCACTTTTTCTCTCTAGCAGTTTTTGAAGGCTTTCCAAGGGTTTTTACTTCCCAAATATCATTTGAAGATTTGAAGACCAATTTTGGCTATAGTTACTTATTGTGGCTCGGTTGTAACTTCGATTTGGAATTCTCCTAAATATTTGGTACATTATGTTCTCTTATTTAATTGAATCTTTGTTCTTTTTCATTATGAGTAGCTAAACCTCCTTACATCTATGAAGATGAAGTGAAACAATTAGTCATGGTTGCATAATATTTTGAATTCAAGTTGGTTTTACTTAACATTTTGTCAAGATCTTATTGAAGTGATTTCTTCTACTTAATCTTGTGTCCTTGGTGATATTTGTGTTTTTCGATAGTGGTACTAGTTGAATGCAAGTATTATTTTAGTTGTTTGTCTATGAGCAACTCTTGCTAGGTCATGGTATGATAGTAAAGGATACAAATTAATAGAAATTACTTTGGTGAGTGGATTTAACGGATGGTGGTACCACGTTTCTTTCACAAAGATGAAATTGTTATTTAAATAATCAAACAAACTAGTTAGTTCAAGGAATTGTAATAAGGATGGTGGTACCACTTGTTGCAAGAAATTGAGTTGATTAGGTGATTGAGTCGATTTTACAAACGGAGTGCACGCCGAATGTGTTTTGTCTTGTCACGATTATTATCACCAACATGTAAAGAATTTTGAGCTTAACCATATGCAACCTAGACTTCTTGTGTAGCGGATTCGACATAGATGGCTTTTTAATCATTTGATTACAACAAAAATCTTTTCGTATACTCTCGAGTGACACCGGTTGAGTATTTTACTTTACTTGTTAATTTCTTAGTTTCCTGATACGCGAAGTGACAACTCGGTCACAAACCAAACTTGTACTTGTTTCACAGTTTTCACAACTTTTAGTACAACAGTCAGTCCTTGTGTTCGATCCTGGTCTTGCCAGTTACCTATATTACATACGAACGGGTACACTGCCCGTAAGTGTGTTGTAGTCAGTTAACGGTAGACCTTGTTATAAATTTTTAAACTAGATTTCACACATCAAGTTTTTGGCGCCGCTGCCGGGGACTGCGGTTTAAGTACTTTAGGTTGAGACTCTGTGAATCGACCCTTTTTCGTGCTTGCACGGGAAAGTTACTTGCTTTATTTAATTTTAGTTTGCTTTGATTGTACCCCAGGTGCTATTAAGGTTTTTGTTTGTTGTGTTGTGTTCGCAGACTATTTACAGGTAGTGGATGAACACTCGAGCTTCTGGGAAACCATTAGCCAAGGCCACATCTAACCCCGAAAAACTTAAAAAGCGCACCAAAACACAAACATCACAACCATCATCATCCGAACCAGTTTTCATAAACACCACTCCCTACCAAACCCACATACTTAACGAGACTTACTACGAGTCGGGAAGTAACGAGTGGGGGTATTTTTCCGAAAAAGAAGAACCCATTTCCGATAAAACACCAACTCCACCCGAATCGCCAAAACCGGACATCAACATGGCCGGTCAACAAAATAATCCGCCCGATCTCTTCAACATGAAAATCGAGGACCTTCCTCGAACCATACCTACAACTCGCCGATCGGCCATCCGTGCACCCGAGATCGACACTTTCGCGGTGAAAGGTAACCATTTACAAATGGTTAAGGATTTGTGCTTTGATGGATGGCATAAAAGAGACCCTCATGAGCATCATGACAAGTTCGAGATGATTTGCAATCTATTCAACTATGGGGAAAACCAAGCCAACAATGTTAAGATGACGCTTTTTCCTATGTCTCTCACGGGAGAGGCTCACAAATGGTTGAAAGGATTAGCGCCGGATAGTTTGACTAATTGGGGGGCGGTTAAGGAAGCTTTTATAGATAGATTCTTTCCGGCTAATCGGGAAAGAGAGCTTAGGCTTGTTATCCGTTCTTTTAGACAAGACGAGGATGAGTCGATAGTTGAAGCTTGGTTAAGGATGAAGGATCTCTTGTGGGAATGTCCCGGGCATGGGGTGAGTGACACCGAAATTGTGGGGATATTTTTGGATGGAATGAATAGGGAGAACTACGAGAAGATGGTAATGACTTGTGGGGGTAGTATTAGCTACAAGACCTCAAGTGAGCTTTGGAAGATGTTTGAGGATATGGCAAAAGCTCAAGTCTCTAGACCGTCGAATAGGGATAGGAGATCACGTAAGGTAGTAGCTCGGGTGGATGATGGTGAAACATCCGAGGTAGTTACCGAAATTCGGAAACTTTCAAACCGAATGGATGAAAGGTTCTCTATGGCGGAGAACAACTTTGGTGGGCTTGAGCGTGATGTGAAGATCATGGCGGGGGGATGTCTTCATTGTGGTGGTCCACACCATCCCGATGAGTGTGATTCTATGGCACAAGAAGATATGAACTTTGTGCAAAACCAACGCCAAGGAAATTATCAATCTCTCTTCCAACGTGGTGGCAACTACCAAGGCCGCTACCAAGGTAACTCCTCGAATCCTTCTAATTTTTATTCTAACAATCGTGGTGGTAATTTTCAAGGTAGGTGGCAAAAGGATGATACTCATGGAGCACCTCAACAACAACAACCACCCTCACCTCCGAGGAAGGAGGAAAATCAAGATGAAGGATCGCCGCTCATGGCCATGATGGCCAAGTTTCTTGATAAACAAGACAAGAGGGAGGAAGCTCAAGAAAAGCGAAATGCTTCAATGGAAAACTATTCCAAGCTTTTGAATGAAAAGATTGGGGGGTTGCATGACAAGATTGACATTAGCAATAGCAACAACCAAGCTTTGATTTCTAACTTGGAAAAGAGGATCGATAGAATGGGCAATCAACAAAGGCAACCGGGTACTCTCCCAAGCAATACCCAACAAAACCCAAATCAAGACAAAGGTCAATGGAGAAAGGGGGATGACAAGTACAAGGGACCCCAACACCGGAATGAAACCGTTAATGCCATAACCACACGGTCCGGGAAGGTAACTACACCTCCTATTGATAATTCTAATATTCATAATGCTTCTCCTTTAGTTGGGCAGTTTGATGAGGAAGACGATGAAGAGGTAGAGGCGGAATCACCACCGGTGGTCACTACTTCGGTTCCTAAAGCTACACCAATCAAGGAACCCGAAGTCAAGCCCTACAAGCCCAAGATTCCCTTTCCTCAACGCTTGAGGAAGGAAAAGATTCAAGAACAATACAACAAGTTCTTTGACATGATCAAAACGGTGACAATCAATGTGCCGTTAGTTGATCTCATTTCGGGCATGCCTAACTATGCCAAGTTTATCAAAGAACTAGTGACGGATAAGAAGAAGCTTGAGGAAGCAAAGGCAACATTTTTCAATGAGGAATGCTCGGCGGTAATCCAAAATAAGCTTCCGCCTAAGCTTTCGGATCCAGGAAGTTTTCTCATCACTTGTACTTTTAGTAGGAAATTGTCTTATAAGGCGTTGGCCGACCTAGGAGCAAGCATCAACTTGATGCCTTTTTCAATTTTTAGAAAGCTTTCTTTGGGTAAGTTGAAACCCACTAAAATGAGCATCCGCCTAGCGGATCATTCCTTTCAATACCCGTTGGGGGTGGCCGAAAACTTGTTAGTGCAAGTAGGCCAATTTGTTTTTCCGGTAGATTTTGTCATTTTGGAAATGGAGGAGGACATCAAGGTGCCTCTCATTTTGGGCCGACCGTTCTTATATACCGCGGATGCTATCATCCGGGTAAAGGACAAGGAAATTTCCTTGGGTGTCAGGGAGGACCGAATTGTGTTTAAAATTGAAAAAGCTTTACAACATTCTTACTCTTCCGATGACACTTGTTTTAAGATTGATGTTATAGATGATGCGGTTAAATTAGAGACATTGGAGCTTGTTGGTATTGATGGTGAAGAAAATGATGGCTTGGCTAGTATTGGAGAGGGAGATGTCGCTAGTGACCAAGTTGAAGAGATCGAAGAGATTTTGGCACTTAGCATGGATGATGCTCCATTGGAAGACGAGGGATTTGAAGAAATTGAGGAAATCCCAAGTAGTAAGCTACCCACTTCCATTGATAATCCTCCTACGGATTTAGAGCTCAAACCATTGCCCGATCACTTAGAATATGCATTCTTGGAAGGTACATCTCTACTCCCAGTTGTTATCTCCTCATCACTTTCGGGTGAGGAAAAGGCTAGACTCATGTCCATTCTAAAGGCCCATAAAAAGGCCTTTGCATGGAAGACATCCGATATACCCGGGATAAGCCCCGATTTTTGCAAACACAAAATCAATTCAATTGAAAATGTGAAACCGGTCATTCAAAGGCAAAGAAGGCTTAATCCTAACATGAAGGATGTTGTGAAAAAGGAAATTGTTAAATTACTTGATGCGGGGATCATTTTTCCAATATCGGATAGTCCATGGGTTAGCCCGGTACATTGTGTACCAAAGAAGGGTGGTATGACCGTTGTTACTAATGAGAATAATGAATTGGTCCCAACTCGGACGGTCACCGGTTGGAGAGTTTGTATAGATTACCGCAAGTTAAATGAGGCCACCAAAAAGGACCATTTTCCTTTACCCTTCATGGACCAAATGCTTGAAAGGTTAGCGGGTAATGAATTTTTCTGTTTTCTTGATGGTTTTTCCGGGTACTTCCAAATACCCATTGATCCTAATGATCAAGAGAAAACAACTTTTACTTGCCCTTTCGGAACATATGCTTATTGCCGCATGCCTTTTGGTTTATGTAATGCACCGGGAACTTTTCAAAGATGCATGTTGGCCATTTTTCAAGATATGATTGAAACCTCCATGGAAGTTTTCATGGATGATTTTTCGGTATTTGGTGACTCTTTTGAAAGTTGTTTGACAAATTTGGATAAAATGCTTGATAGATGTGAGAAAGCACATTTGGTGCTTAATTGGGAAAAATGCCATTTTATGGTCAAAGAGGGCATTGTGTTGGGTCATAAGGTTTCAAGGGCGGGTCTTGAGGTTGACAAAGCCAAAATTGATGTCATGACTAAATTACCTCCACCTACCAATGTGAAGTCGGTAAGAAGTTTTCTAGGTCATGCCGGTATTTACCGTCGTTTTATCAAAGATTTTTCTAAAATCACAAGACCCATGACTAGATTGTTGGAAAAAGATGTCCCTTTTGAGTTTAATGATGAGTGTCTTAACGCTTTTTCTATTTTAAAGGACAAATTGACCAATACCCCAATCATGACTTCACCGAATTGGTCTCTACCGTTTGAACTCATGTGTGACGCTAGTGATTTTGCTTTGGGGGCCATTCTTGGCCAAAGGGATGAGAAGCATTTTCGCCCAATCTATTTTGCTAGCAAAACCCTAAACCCCGCCCAACAAAACTACACCGTGACCGAAAAAGAGTTGTTGGCGGTGGTATATGCTTTCGATAAGTTTAGGCCTTACTTGGTATTGAATAAGACCATTGTGTTCACCGATCATTCGGCATTGAAATATTTGTTTTCAAAGCAAGATGCCAAACCCCGTTTGCTTCGTTGGGTCTTGCTTTTGCAAGAATTTGATATCGAAATTAAGGACAAAAGTGGGGCTGAAAATGTTGCCGCCGACCATTTGAGTAGGCTCGAAAACCCTCACCTTGAGGAGTTAAAAGAGCATGAAATTAACGATTCTTTTCCCGATGAGTTTTTAATGCAGGTTGAGGATGAGGAGGCACCATGGTACGCCGATATCGCTAACTATTTGTGTGCAGGAATTTTGCCAAAGGGATGGTCCTCCCAACAAAAGAAAAAGTTCTTTTCAGAAATCAAGCATTACTTTTGGGAGGAGCCCTATTTGTTTAGGGTATGTGCGGATGGTATGATCCGAAGATGCATTTGGGATGGTGAGACTAGGAAGATTTTGGATGAATGTCACTACGGTCCTACCGGTGGGCATTATGGGGCATCGGTGACGGGAAAGAAAGTATTTGATGCGGGCTTCTATTGGCCCACAATTTTCAAAGAGGCTCTAACCCTAGTTGAGACATGCGATGCATGTCAAAGGCAAGGAACTATCACCAAACGCGATGAAATGCCCCAACAATCCATTCAAGTGTGTGAAGTTTTTGATGTGTGGGGAATTGATTTTATGGGCCCGTTTCCGCCATCCAACAAGTGCCTTTATATCTTGGTTGCGGTTGATTATGTCTCAAAGTGGGCCGAAGCGAAAGCCTTGCCAACAAATGATGGCAAGGTTGTGATTGAATTCTTAAAGGCCTTGTTTAGCCGATTTGGAATGCCAAGAGCTTTGATAAGCGACCGGGGTACTCATTTTGCCAATCATCAATTGGCGAAAGTCTTGAAAAGGTATGGGGTTACTCATCGTTTCTCAACTTCCTATCACCCACAAACGAGTGGGCAAGTTGAGAACACCAACCGCGCTTTGAAGAGGATACTTGAGAAGACCGTGGATGGAAACCCTAAGTCATGGTCCAAGAAGTTAGATGATGCCCTATGGGCGTTTCGAACCGCTTTCAAGACTCCCATCGGTACTACTCCATACCGACTTCTCTATGGGAAGACTTGCCATTTGCCGGTGGAAATTGAGCATAAGGCATATTGGGCCTTAAAGCATTGCAATATGGACTTGGTGGAAGCCGGAGAAACGAGAATGCTTCAACTCCATGAGCTTGACGAGCTTAGACATGGTGCTTACGACAATTCGTTGTTGTACAAAGAAAAGACAAAAGTTTGGCACGACAAGAAGCTCAAAAGAAAGGATTTTAAGGTGGGAGATAAGGTCTTGTTGTTTCTCTCTAAGTTCAAAATCCACCAACCAAAGCTTACGTCTAGGTGGAATGGACCATTTGTTATCAAGCATGTATATCCTTCGGGATATGTCGAGTTGTTTAGAGAGGATGGGAGCTCATTCATTGTCAACGGACATCGGCTAAAACTTTATCATGAAGAAGAAGTTACGGAGGGAGCCGTGGTTGAGAAGCTCCAATTTTTTTCTTGAAATTGAGGTTTGATCGAGTCAAGCTAATGACTCGTAAATAAATAAAGCGCTTCTCGGGAGGCAACCCGTGTGTGTTCATTATTTTTATTGTTTTCAGTACTTTTCTTTCTATTTTATGTGTTTTTGTTGAGATTTACAGGTGATAAGTCGGTCAAGTCGAACTGATGAAAGAAAATGTGTGTTGAAAAGTTCGGAATTGGAGAACCAGGTAAACCTCGCGGCGCGATTTCGATTGCAGGGAGGTCAGAAGTCCATGAGTTCAGACACCATCTTCTTCATAGAAAATACATTCTCAGAAGATATCAGTGTTGTACCTTGTGGTTCAGTATGACTAACCACATTAGGACAACTGGAGGCATGGTTATAGGCATCTTGTTCTGCCACCACTCTCTGAGCTTGATTTTCTTCAGTGTACCTGAAAGCTCCATAAAGAGTTGAGAGAGTGTGTGTGTGCAGAGTTTTTCCTTGTCGTAAGACTAGGATCATGTCAGACCATTTGGTGGGTAGAATGTCACAGAATTTCTCTAGAAGTATATCCTTGTCCTTCTCAACCCCAAGACCTCTCAATTGGTTTATGATACTCATAAATCTGGTGTAAGTACCAGTGAGAGACTCGTTAGGTTGAGCAAAAAATGACTCATACCTCTTGTTTAAGGAGACCTTTCTGGTGACAATGGTGTCATCTCCTCCTTCATGTTGGTTTAAAGTTCATCCCACATGGTTTTAGCACTAGGAAAAAGAACTAGTGTGGGAATTAGGGTTTCTGGAACGGCCCCGAGGATCATGTTTTTGAGAAGGGTGTCTAGATTCACCAATCTTCTCTCCTCTTCTGACCAATGTTCCTCCCTCTTTTCCCTTCCTCTTCTAGATCCAGAAGGATCAAGAAGTGGATTGAGAGGTGATGTAGGGACATAAGGACCTTCGTTTAAAATTTTCATCATGTTCCTCTCAATACCAGTGACATGCAAAACCATGCTAGCTTTCCACGTACCAAATTCATCACTGTTCCCACTGAATATAGGAACAGGATTATTTGAGTAGTGCACATGCACCTGTGGAGAAGCAGGAGTAGGAGGAGGAGGTGGATTAGTGTTATTAACAATTGGTGGTCCATTTTGATCATTAATATTTGCATTAGGATCGGGACCAAGACTAAAACCTTGTGTATTTTCTTGGTTAGCCATCAAGAAACAGATCTAGGCAATGTTTAGCCTTCTGCTCTGATACCAAATGTGAGTCCCTTAAGTTCGAGATGGTTAAACCAGGAAAGTGCAAAATACAACAAGTCTAATAAGCACTAGATTGGACTAGTATTACTTTAATATAAATGCAAGTATATAAATAAAGTAATACAAGACTTAAAGCAATAAACAAGTAAAGTGGAACATTATGTATTTTTCATGGGTATTTTATTTATGATGTTAAATAAAACACAAGGTTGTTGCGGAATCAAGATAATACAATTAAGTATGTATCCTAACAACCTCTGAGTTACAAATGATCTATATTTGTCAAATAACTCTTTAGGATTGAGATACTTAAAGTTGTGAAGTATCCCAGTTTAAGATCGAGAGTATTTGGACAAATTCACTTCAATGCAAAGTGTATGCTTAAAAGTATTTATATCAAGGAAATGACTTTGTATTTATAGGCAACAAAATTCACCAGTGAATTTTGTGCCGTACAAATATGGTTGCATACATTTAATGATCCGACAAGAACATTAAATGTATTGGATAAGGAATAAGGATAAAGTCACATCAAGTGCAAGTGTATCCTTTTATCCAACCACCTTTACACACGTATACTTTGGTAAAGAACAAGTGGATTGTTCTTTGGAAAGTATGTAAAGGGAAAAGTCAATCCTTGATATCAGTGTTCAGACTTGTAGGATCTAGAACACTGACAATCCTCCAGTGTACAGATCTGGTAAGACTTTCCAGTGGACTCCGCCATTTGTCAAGTCTTCTTTCTTCAGACTTCAGTCTTTGACTTCAGTCAGAATGTCTTCAGTAGAGTTGATCTGGACTGGGGTGAAGTCCAGTGAGCTCATCTGGAGAATACTCCAGATTTCCTATACAAGTATTTGCTCACTGGTCTTCAATTATTTCTGGACAAATCTTCAGAGGGACTCCAGATTCCAAGTCTGGAGTAGGTCCAGTAGAACACGATTCTGGTCAGATCTTCAGTGAGGCTCCAGTAGTCGAGTCTGGAGCGAGTCCAGTAAATCTGGACTAAATCTGGACCTAACAAATTCCCTCTCTTTGTTTAGAAATAATGCAAGTGTTTTCAAGCTTGAATCTATACATTTTGTAAGTTTGAAAAACACAAGTTTCGATTTATCTAAAAAATCTAAGTTACTGGAAAACACATTATAGATCATGAGTGTTTTCAGTTTCATCAATTAAGTTCTAACTTAGACTAAATCTAATCATTTACTTATAGGAATAAAAAAATTGCAACTATTATTACATTCATCAACTGATAAATAGTATACAATTTTCATAAGACAATAATTTACAATAAGAGTCAGGCCCTTCTTTTCGAAGTCCTTTCTGGAGCATCTTCAGTAGCCTTTCTCTTTGGTGATGGAGAAGATGGTATCGAATCTGGTGATCTTATGCCCATTGCAACTTCCATCTGTTGCTTTCTTCTCCATACCTTTTCCACCCTTTTCAGAAATGCCTTAACATCAGTCGACATATTTGTCTTCCCCCTGAACGTTAAAGCGATTTCCTTCAGTTCACTCCATCCAAATGCTTGGACTGGAGTACTTCTCCTTTTGTCAGTAAAGTTACCCTCCCTGGTCAACTTTACTTCAAACTTTGACATGCCTTCATGATCTTCAGCCAACTTGATTTCAGCACCAGTGATCCTTCTTGCATCAGCCCTGAAATTCAACATCTCATTGTATTTTTCTTTCAGCTTGGCTTGCTGGATCAAAGCTTCAGTATCCTTGGACACTCTCCTTTGCTCTACAGCAGTTTGGAGTTCTTGACGATTTATTTTTCGAGAAGTGTCCAGGGGAATGAAAGTACTTACATCAGTATCTTTGATTGTTTTGATCTGTCTGGCAGTCAACTTTGGTAAACCAGTAAGTCTCTTTCTGTACTCTATCTCCAGAGCACCAGCATTCTTTCTTATCTTTTTCTGGAGACTTACCAGTTCATCCTTTATTTGTCTGATGAGTTCTGGTACACTCACGCCATAAATAATTGAATCATATACATGTTCTTCTTCAGCGTAGAATGAGCGTACATGAACATCATCTAATGCATTTAGGCATTGATGAACTCTGGGGTCATCTTTCATCTTTTTATATACTTCAATGTTAATGCCTAACCTTCCAGCATTGTAAGAGTCCAGAGTCCCCATTGTTGCCATCTCCCTTTGATGGGCCAGCAGTTCATCTTTTTGATTTCTTTTGAAAATCTCTATCATTATGCATTCTTGCTCTAACTTCCTGGAAGTTTCATCATCAGCATCTTCAGTATGCTCTTCCTCTTCACCAGACACAACTTTTTCTTTTCCTTTAACAGCCTTCAGTGTAGTTGGAATATCTGGGAAGGTTTCAAACTGAGGCTCACTGGCTTCAGTACCAGTAGCTCTTTCAGGTAGCCCGGCTTCAGTGCCATATGCTCTTTGTCTTTCAGTTTGGTCACCAGACGACCTTTCCCCCTTGGAACGATCTCCAGTACTTGACTTGAGATCATTCCACAATTGTTCAAGCATAAGTCTGTCTAGTGGACCAAAAGTTGTACCTTCTACTGGAGTTGTTTCAGACACAACTTTCTTGAGTGCCTACACTTCCTTCTGAACATTTTCAACAGCTTTAGGAAAGTGTTTTGGCAACTTCTCATCCAGTATCTTTTCTACTTGGGGTAATACCCCATCATAAATGCTACGAAGAACAGTCCCAGAAACTTCTTCACATAATTCTTTCAACATATTGTTTCTGAACTTCCTTGTACATTCATCACTTATGGTGCTAACAACTGCACCCTGTTCCAGTGTGGGTCTACTCTCCAGAGAGCTTACCCTGAAGACTAAATTTTGAACATCTTCTTTCAGACCTGCCAGTTCGCCAGTGACTGCAGTCTGAATAGAATTAACCAACCTTGACTCTAAGCCCTGGACTGCCACCTTGATTTTTTCAGTGTTGGTGTTTGTGGCCAGTACCAGTTCATCAAGCTTCTCATAAACCAGCTTCTCATTTCCAGCAAAGACATTCATCTCAGATGCCAGGTTATTTGATAATAAAGATTTGAAGTCTGAAATAACCTGAGATGAAGTCTGGAGTGATCTCTCCAGGTCCGCCACCTTAATTAAAAGGCCTTGGACCTCGGCAGAAGAAGAAGTGGAGAGACCAGTGGGAGGTTCAAGATTTGAGGGTAATCTGGTCATTAGAGGAACTTGTGCCCAGTCCTCTTCAGTTGCAGCTTCAGACATTGCAACTGGTGACTCCGGCGCACGAGGTTGAATGGTTGCTGGAGTGAAGTATTGGGTGTTTTCTGGAATTGAAGGTGGTGGTGGTGGTGGCATTTCTGGTGTAGGTGTTGGCATTTCTGTTAGATTTTCTTCTTCTTGTACATCTTCACCCAGAAAATTCAAGTTAACATCAAAGCCTTCAGACATTGGGGAGTTAACATCATCCCATTCTTGTTCAATCCCAACTGTCTGTTCACCAGACTGTTCACCAGTCTCTACATTCACTTGTTCACCAGCCTCAACATTTAAATCCAGTGGAGCCTCTTGCTCACCAGAAGCATGTTCATCAGTTTGAACATCTTCAACAACTTCCTCAACAACCTGTTCTTCAATCTGGGCAATATTTTCAGCTTGTTCATCAGTTTCCTGCCCAACAACCTCTTCAGATTCAAAGATTGGTGACCCATCCAGATTCATAACATCACCTGGATGTCTTTCTGGATTCACCTGGAGTCCAGCTCTCATCAGACGCCTATTAGTTCTAGGTCGTCTGGAACGTTCAACAACTTCTTGACCTTGACCTTCTGGAGCAACTTGTCTTATGGGCTGTACAGCCTCTATTATCTGTACATCATCACCAGATGGTCCTTCAACTGGAGCCATTTCAACTTCTTCCCTTTGCAAGGAAAGCATGGACTGAGGAATATCTACCTCATCCACTGGAGACCTGAGGTTGACCAGGTCCCTCATATACTCACTCACAGAAAAGTGAGTAGTATCAAAATCGTACTGGTCGCCAAGAGCATTCTTAAACATCAGTGAAAGGAAACGAATATATGGAACAAAAGGTTTTCTTCCCTTCACTCTTAGGCGCTCGACCAGGTCATCAAAAAGAATTTGGGCAAAATCCACTCTAAGCCCAAACCATAAACAGTAGGCAATCTGGAGGTGTGTTTGATTAATCTGGTCTAATCCTCCAGAGCTGCCTCCTAGACACTCAACAATATGTGTAAAGAAATATCTCCATGAGTCTGACAGTTTGCTCATGTAGATAGTTCCTTTTCTGGATAGCTGCCCATGCTCATCCAATATATCTGTATGCCCCATCAGCCTGCATACTTCCCTTGTATTTATTCCAGTGGGAAGCTCAATAGGCAACTCATTCAGGTCAAGATAGTTTAACTATAAAACAGACCTGAGCAGACTTGCAGTGAAACCAAGGGATCTGGTACCTCCCTTGAGAGTATAGTTGATCGATGAAGTTTCATCGTCATATGTAGCCGTGTACCAGAATTCACACAAATACTCGTGGTACATTCTTCCAGGATTCAATGTTAATGCACCATATAATGGGCAAGAGAGAAAGAATGAGTTTAATCTCCCAATAATCGATTGGGCATCATGAACACTGGACAGAGAGAGTCTTGCCATCCAGTTATTCATATTGATTCTTATGGCACTTGCCTCAAGATTGATATGAGGTGCCCTAGCAACATTTTCCGAAGGAATGTATTCATTGGCAAGCAAATTTTTAGGAGATCTTGACTGTCTAGGTGCCATTTATAAGGAATAGATGAAAATGAAATTGAATATATAGGTTATGATGAAGATTTGATGAAAGAATGAATGAAAATGGAGTAAATAAGAGAGATAAATATGATTGGAAAATTGAATGAAGGAAGTTAATGAAGGAATTTGAAAGATTTGGGAGTAAATATGTTCGAAGTAAATGCAATTGAAATTGAAATTGAAAGTGGGTATTTATAGGAGAGACAATGTGGAACTCAAACGGTTTATTTGAAATTATCAAACAAAGTTTTTGATCGGGTTCTGAGATCCGCATTAATTATATCACATCATACATAAATGCATGACGGTTTACAGCCCACAAACAGTAACAACTTGTACTTTTTGTTTTCCCAAAGTAAAAAGACCATCATTACGTTGAAAAAGTTTACATGCCATATAGGATTAAGATATTTTCAAAAAGATTTGCTTACGTGGCACACACAAAGACCAAGTATTTAGAAAATATTATGACATATTTCAGTGCATCTGGAGGTTGACTGGACCTTCCAGTATCACTGGTGGATTAGTCCAGTGAACATGTACTGATGGTACACTGGAGGGACACTCCAGTAAAGTACCAGTGAAAACCATTTTTGAAAGACTGGTAACCTCAAACGTGCACGTCAACTAATACAGACAAATGAGAGGGACACATTTACAAGAAGACATAAGTCAACTCAAACACGCACTTCAACCTGTCCAGTTACCAGTGAGAGGGACACATTTACAAAGCACCAGTAATATTTTCTGAAGAATTTGTCCAGTGAGAAAATACATTCCCCCTGAACTTAAAACATTTTTAAGAACAAAAATATCTTTCAAGTCTTTCCCTGGAATGTTGCTCCAGAAATCTAATAATGCAAAGATAGTACACAAAGGCGTTCAATATCTGAGCAGTCACCAGATTTAAGGATTTAACATTCCCAACTCACCAACAAGATATTCAAAAGTTTTGACATCTAGAGGTTTGGTAAAAATGTCAGCGAGTTGTTTGTCAGTGGGAATAAAATGGAGTTCAATGTTGTTTTTCATAATATGATCACGAATGAAGTGATACCTGAGATCAATGTGCTTCGTTCTGGAGTGCATGACTGGATTGTTTGAGATAGCAATGGCACTGGTATTATCACAAAAGATTGGAGTCTTTGAATATTTAATACCATAATCAAGCAACTGGTTCTTCATCCAGAGTATCTGAGCACAACAACTGGCTGCAGACACGTATTCAGCTTCAGTAGTGGACAATGAAACTGAAGTTTGCTTCTTACTGGTCCAGCTGACCAGTTTGCCACCTAGGAAATGACATCCACCAGTTGTGGATTTCCTATCTATCTTACAACCTGCATGATCTGAATCTGAATAACCCATTAGATCCATGCCTGAGCCTTTGGGATACCAAAGACCTAGACTGGGGACACCTTTAAGGTACTTCAGTATGCGCTTTACAGCAAGCATATGAGATTCCTTTGGATTAGACTGATATCTGGCACATAAACATGTTGAAAACATAATATCTGGTCTACTGACAGTTAAATACATCAGTGAACCAACCATGCCTTTATAGACAGTGGTGTTCACTGGTTTACCATCTGGATCGGAGTCCGGTGTCAGTGGTGCAGAAATTGGAGTTGGTTTAGATGGTGAAGAGTTCATATCATATTTCTTTAAAAGATCTCTAACATATTTCTCCTGATTAATAAAAATGCCATCTTTGTTTTGTTTAATCTGGTGTCCAAGAAAATATGTTAATTCACCCATCAGACTCATTTCATATTTAGTAGACATGATTTTTGAAAATTTCTTGCACATGTTTTCATCAGTAGACCCAAAAATGATATCATCAACATAAATTTGTACCATTAACAGATTACCTTTTTCATGAAGAATAAATAAGGTATTGTCAATTGCACCTCGTTTAAAACCATTTTTCAACAAATGTTTAGTCAGAGTGTCATACCAGGCACGTGGGGCTTGTCTGAGGCCATATAGCGCTTTGTCCAGATGATATACCCAATGTGGATGCTTTTCATCAACGAAACCTGGAGGTTGTCTGACGTAAACTTCTTCTTCAAGCTTTCCATTCAAGAAAGCACTCTTTACATCCATCTGGTAGACCTTGAACTGATGATTAGCAGCGAATGCTAAGAATATTCTGATCGCTTCAAGTCTAGCCACTGGAGCAAATGATTCATCAAAGTCGACATCTGACTGGCAGTAGCCTTGTGCTACCAGTTTGGCCTTATTTCTGATAACGTGGCCATCTTCATCTACTTTGTTTCTGAAGACCCATCTTGTTCCAATTGGTTCTTTCTTTCCAACTGGGAAAGGAACCAGATACCAGACCTTGTTCCTTTCAAACTGGTGAAGCTCTTCTTGCATAGCAGTCACCCAGCTTGGATCTTCCATAGCCTCGTCAATCTTCTTTGGTTCCATCAAAGATAGAAAACTAACGTATAAGCATTGATTACTGGAGGCTCTTCTGGTCTGAACTCCTCTACTGGAGTCACCTATGATCTGGTCAATAGGATGAGCTTTTGTCCATCTGGAGTACTGACCAGGATTGTTACTAACAATAATATCAGTGCAAGAAATCAGTTGAGTCTCCTCTGGAGTTGCTTCTGGAGGAGGATCTTGCCAGACTACTTCAGTATCTTCATCTGAGTCATTTAAATCACGATTTGCATCATGAAATTCTTCATTTGAAGGCATTTCCTGGAGTACTGGTTCAGTTTGGAATTCTTCATAAGAAGACATTTCTGGTACATTCTCAACTGACACTGATACTGGGGGAGCAGTACGAACATCTGAACCAATATTAATTTCAGAGGGTAGTTTGAAATCAATAGAAGGATAGAATGGAGTACTACTGGAGAGTTTCTTTTTCTGAACGGGTTCCAGATCAGGATGACTGGAAACTGTGTCTTTTGAATCTTCAGTTTTGTCGTTTATAGGATCAGATTCACAAAAGTCAATTGGAGTTACTGGGGGAGTATCAAGGGCTGGCTTCTTGTTGATTGCAGCATTTGATTCATCAAATGTGACATGAATTGACTCATGGACCTTCTCTAGTCTCTTGTTGTAGACTCTGAAGGCCTTGCGAATGGCTGAATAGCCTAAGAAATACCCTTCATCAGCTTTGGCATCAAATTTGCCTAGCTGACTGGAGTCGTTCAGGATGTAAACTGGACATCCAAAAACGTGAAAATAACCAATATTTGGTTTTCTATTTCTTAAGACTTCATAGGCTGTTTTTTTGTGTCTTTTGATGTATACTGATCGATTCTGGGTATGGCAAGCAGTTGCAATTGCTTCCGCCCAGAAACTGGTAGACAGTCCAGATTCAGCAAGCATACTCCTGGCAGCTTCTATCAGTGTTCGATTCTTCCTTTCCACCACTCCATTTTGTTCTGGAGAGCGGGCTGATGAGAAATTCTGGGAGATTCCAGTGTCAGTACAGAATGACTCCAGAGTTGCATTCTGGAATTCTGTTCCATTGTCACTTCTTAACTGACACACTTTTCGACTGTACTTGAGCTCAATTTGCTTGATAAGACTGATGATTTCAGCAGCAGCTTCACTTTTAGACCTAAGAAAGATCACCCAACAATATCTGGAGAATTCATCTACGATCACCAGGGTTGTATCTTTTACCAGCACGAGTCTGAACATTCACTGGACCAAAGAGGTCCATATGAAGCATATGAAGAGGTTCAGAAATGCTGAAATTCTATCTGGTCTTGAAACTGGTACGTTTTTGCTTACCCATCTCACATCCTGGACATGGCCTTTCCTTTTTGAAGGAAACTGAAGGTATACCATCTGCAAGTTGTTTTCTGGACAACTTATTAATATTCTTGAAATTTAAATGGGATAACCTTTTATGCCATAACCAGTTTGTGTCTTCATCAGCTTGAGTATAGAAACACTGCTCTGAAGGAGAGCTTTCCATATCCATCACGTACACATTCCCTTTTCTGGGAGCAATCAACACTACCTTCCAGTCCTTGTTGAATACGATACCCTGAGCAATATTGAATAAGACTTGATAGCCATCATCACACAGTTGGCTTACACTGATCAAGTTATATTTCAAACCATTCACAAATGCAACACGTCTGAACTTGACTTGTCCATTGTTCAGAACACCGTATCCCTCAGTCTTTCCACAACCATCATTTCCAAAAGTAATGGAGGGTCCATCAGAAATGGTGAACTCCTCCAGTAGGGTCTTACATCCGGTCATCGTCCTGCCAGCTGCACTGTCAAGATACCAAATATATTTCTTTCGATCGCCCTACACATACACCAGATATTGATCAATTAGATTTGGGAACCCATCGACTGATGGGTTCACTGGACCCTCCCTTATAGGTCCCCGGGGCAATCTGGTTCAGTTCACTTTCTTCAACAGTGGTCTTAGTTGAAAAGACCACTGGGTTGATGATTTTGAAACCTTTTTCATTTTCTCAACTGGAGAAATAAATTTGTCTTTCTTAGCAAAAGGTTTTATATTTTGTCTAGGGCTAGATGAAGTACCCTCAATAAAGTTTAATCTTGCATTAAAACTTTGTGATTGACGAGTCAGAATTTGAATCTGGCTCTCTAACCTGGACAAAATATTTTCTTCAGATGATACCTTAGCCTTTCCAGTCCTAGGCTTTGGTAGGGGATTGGTCTGAGGCAAAGGTTTATTCCGATAAACCTCTTTAACTAGAGCAGCCATCTGGAGCGCTCCAGTCTTAACCTCTGGGGATTGAACTGGGTAAAAATTGGTCTTAGGAGTTACAGGCTCATCATAGACAGTGGTGGGCCTGAACTCCTCTGGTAATCGATCGATTACTGGTATTAATGATGCTACATGAGTATTTCCATCTAAGTATGCACGTTTTTGAGCAGGAAATTGTTTTACACAAGCATCATATGGCTTTTTGGTTTCTAGCCATGATTTTATTACCAGTTTTTCTTTCTCTAAAATGATCTCAAGATCTTGTTTTTCTTGAATCAATTGTTCAGTTACCAGAACCTGGGCTTGAAATGCCAGTTCAATGTCTTGAAGTTCCTTTAATTTTGATTTTAAAGCATTTATTTCAGAAGAATCTGTTTCTAGACCATTTACACAATCAGATCTAACAGTTTCTACAAAAATCAAATCAGAATTAAGAGCTTCAGCAATGTCCAAATTTAGTTCTTGGTCAGTTGCATTATCATAATCACTAACCTTCTTGATAACAATGTCCACCCATCGTCCAGATGTGACATCTTCCTTCACCAGGTGCTCATCGTCTGCCAGAGCCATGTAACAGCAATCTATTTCCTCTTCTTCATCAGCAGATGATTCATCAGAAGGAACCCACTTCTCTTCAGTTGTTGCAATCATGCACTTGTTATTGGTTTCAATTTGTTGTGCCATGAGAGCAATTTGGGCCTTAAGCTTTTTATAGCTATCATCAGGCTTATTATTTGAAGAGAATGGACCAGGCTTGGATACAAACTGGTTGGACCTGCACTCTTTCATGAAATGACCCTTTTTGCCACACTTAAAGCATGTCAAATTGGTCTTATCAGAGGAAGAACTGGATGCAAATTGTCCAGATGGCCTATTTGCTCTTGCTTTGAAACGGTTAAACGTTTTAGCAATCATTGCAATAAGGTCATCATCTTCAGTTTCATCACAACAGTCTGGAGAGATTTGACTGGACTCTCCAGAGTCCATGAGTTCAGACACCATCTTCTTCATAGAAAATACATTCTCAGAAGATATCAGTGTTGTACCTTGTGGTTCAGTATGACTAACCACATTAGGACAACTGGAGGCATGGTTATAGGCATCTTGTTCTGCCACCACTCTCTGAGCTTGATTTTCTTCAGTGTACCTGAAAGCTCCATAAAGAGTTGAGAGAGTGTGTGTGTGCAGAGTTTTTCCTTGTCGTAAGACTAGGATCATGTCAGACCATTTGGTGGGTAGAATGTCACAGAATTTCTCCAGAAGTATATCCTTGTCCTTCTCAACCCCAAGACCTCTCAATTGGTTTATGATACTCATAAATCTGGTGTAAGTACCAGTGAGAGACTCGTTAGGTTGAGCAAAAAATGACTCATACCTCTTGTTTAAGGAGACCTTTCTGGTGACAATGGTGTCATCTCCTCCTTCATGTTGGTTTAAAAGTTCATCCCACATGGTTTTAGCACTAGGAAAAAGAACTAGTGTGGGAATTAGGGTTTCTGGAACGGCCCCGAGGATCATGTTTTTGAGAAGGGTGTCTAGATTCACCAATCTTCTCTCCTCTTCTGACCAATGTTCCTCCCTCTTTTCCCTTCCTCTTCTAGATCCAGAAGGATCAAGAAGGGGATTGAGAGGTGATGTAGGGACATAAGGACCTTCGTTTAAAATTTTCATCATGTTCCTCTCAATACCAGTGACATGCAAAACCATCCTAGCTTTCCACGTACCAAATTCATCACTGTTCCCACTGAATATAGGAACAGGATTATTTGAGTAGTGCACATGCACGTGTGGAGAAGCAGGAGTAGGAGGAGGAGGTGGATTAGTGTTATTAACAATTGGTGGTCCATTTTGATCATTAATATTTGCATTAGGATCGGGACCAAGACTAAAACCTTGTGTATTTTCTTGGTTAGCCATCAAGAAACAGATCTAGGCAATGTTTAGCCTTCTGCTCTGATACCAAATGTGAGTCCCTTAAGTTCGAGATGGTTAAACCAGGAAAGTGCAAAATACAACAAGTCTAATAAGCACTAGATTGGACTAGTATTACTTTAATATAAATGCAAGTATATAAATAAAGTAATACAAGACTTAAAGCAATAAACAAGTAAAGTGGAACATTATGTATTTTTCATGGGTATTTTATTTATGATGTTAAATAAAACACAAGGTTGTTGCGGAATCAAGATAATACAATTAAGTATGTATCCTAACAACCTCTGAGTTACAAATGATCTATATTTGTCAAATAACTCTTTAGGATTGAGATACTTAAAGTTGTGAAGTATCCCAGTTTAAGATCGAGAGTATTTGGACAAATTCACTTCAATGCAAAGTGTATGCTTAAAAGTATTTATGTCAAGGAAATGACTTTGTATTTATAGGCAACAAAATTCACCAGTGAATTTTGTGCCGTACAAATATGGTTGCATACATTTAATGATCCGACAAGAACATTAAATGTATTGGATATGGAATAAGGATAAAGTCACATCAAGTGCAAGTGTATCCTTTTATCCAACCACCTTTACACACGTATACTTTGGTAAAGAACAAGTGGATTGTTCTTTGGAAAGTATGTAAAGGGAAAAGTCAATCCTTGATATCAGTGTTCAGACTTGTAGGATCTAGAACACTGACAATCCTCCAGTGTACAGATCTGGTAAGACTTTCCAGTGGACTCCGCCATTTGTCAAGTCTTCTTTCTTCAGACTTCAGTCTTTGACTTCAGTCAGAATGTCTTCAGTAGAGTTGATCTGGACTGGGGTGAAGTCCAGTGAGCTCATCTGGAGAATACTCCAGATTTCCTATACAAGTATTTGCTCACTGGTCTTCAATTATTTCTGGACAAATCTTCAGAGGGACTCCAGATTCCAAGTCTGGAGTAGGTCCAGTAGAACACGATTCTGGTCAGATCTTCAGTGAGGCTCCAGTAGTCGAGTCTGGAGCGAGTCCAGAAAATCTGGACTAAATCTGGACCTAACAAATTCCCTCTCTTTGTTTAGAAATAATGCAAGTGTTTTCAAGCTTGAATCTATACATTTTGTAAGCTTGAAAAACACAAGTTTCGATTTGTCTAAAAAATCTAAGTTACTGGAAAACACTTTATAGATCATGAGTGTTTTCAGTTTCATCAATTAAGTTCTAACTTAGACTAAATCTAATCATTTACTTATAGGAATAAAAAAATTGCAACTATTATTACATTCATCAACTGATAAATAGTATACAATTTTCATAAGACAATAATTAAAAGTAAGATTTCGACCTATTATGAAGCAATATGAAGCAATATGTTTAAAATAGGGAGCATAGTCAGAAGAGTTGAGATAAACCATCATGAAGCAATATGTTTAAAAGTAAGATTTCGGTATCCGGGAACGAAATGACCAAACGTTGTACTTGAGGAGGCTTATGAACCATGGTGACATGTTTTATTGGATGCCGCCTAAAATGTGATACGACCTATTATGATACGAGGTGTAGAAAATCTAATATGTTGACGTGTGACAGGGTTAAAAGCCAAGACTAGACACCGAAAGTTTTGTTACAAAGTAATTATTTAATGATCCTTTAACGGAAGTAAAGAGTCACGTTATCATGGACTAAGAGACAAGGATTGCGTGGGAAGCTAAAGGTAATGATATGATATGAGCCATTAGTAAACTGGTTGTCCAAGAATGTTTATTTCCTGGTGAACTATTGCACCGTTTCATTGGACATGAAACAAAAGATGTATTGTAAAGAAGTTCTCTTAAAGTGTGAAAGCTAATTGTTGAATACTTCAAATCGAGACGACCGTTATGTAAATAATTTTCAAATATGTTTTGGCAAAGTATAAAGGGAATGGTGAACTCCAATGGTGCCTATCACTCCTAGATTGATGGGAAAGAGGAAGAATGAATTAGAAACTCAGGAAAATCATATGATTGTGCGACGGTGCATCGAGGTTTATTGTTGTGTTCACATGCAACCATGGTTATGCCATAGGCGTTGGATGTCACTTCATGATACGACATGTTATTGAAAGGAGAGTTGTGGAGCCAAAGATCATGAAGATAATAGTTCATAAAGTTGGAATCGTTAAAGAAGTATTTTGATTAGCTCAAAATTGACTGAAGGTTTTGTGGTGTGAAAAGAAAGCTTATTATGAACAAAGTGGGTATTATGGTTTAACCATAAGACTCTAAGGAGGGATATGTTATGCATCAAAGGTTATGGCGAGTCGACCCTTTGTTCAATGAATCATGTGAGTCATAGTAGCAAGTTAATAAGGATATGTGTCGGAAGGTCTTATCCGCCAAATGAATAGTCTTCGCTGAATGTAATGTGTGTACTATCTATGAAGGTTGAAGAAATGAGGTGATTACTTGTTTTGATTTAAAGATTGAACCAAAGAAATGACGAGACGGTTGAAATGTAATGTGATAGTATATCTGCAAAAATGAGTGACTTGTGCTCAAGTCAAACCTGGGCGCCAAACGATATATGGAAAGATGCAACGACTGGTTATTCCGAAGCAGAAATGTACTTATATGACTATGGATTATGTGACAAAGTTGATTATACTCCCTAAGGGCAATGATGTGATATGAGTCGTTGTAGACTATTTGACAAAAATGCTCCTTCTTCTCGTTACTCATGAGTATGTGCGCGTGGTGAAGCTTGCCATTTTGTATATAGGTGAAGTAAGCATGGAGTTCCGTTAAATATTGTGTTTGATCTTCATAAAAAAAGGGTAAACTCTAGAAGATGTGTGATATAGGTGTTGGTGTATTGCTTTTAGATGACATCCATGGTATTTTCGTGAGTGTTATTGAACATATGCCTTGATGATGAAACCAAGGTGACTTCTTTGGAAGATGGGAGCCTTGGTGCTAAGAAAGTGATTGTAGATGAGCCGTTTAAGAATCTTGGCTCAAGTAAATAAGCTTCATGTAAAGCAAATTGACCTTGTGTTGCGAAATGGAGACATACACTTGGGGAAAGTTTGACTTGGGAAACAGAGTCCGTGACACGCGAGAACTATCCTCATCTATTTGATGCTGAAGTGATTCCGAGGACGGAATCCTCTTAAGGGGGAGGTAATTGTAACATCCCAAACATTTTATGTCGACCATTGACCATGTCGTTAGTCAACATTTGCCTTCCGTTGGATTTATACGTCTTAATGATAAATATGTCTATGTGATAATGACTACGGTCATTATATATGATTAACGTGCCTACGTGTTAATGATTAATTTCATTAAATATGTTCAAGTGATGTAAATAATGATGAATGATAATTAATTAAGCCACAAAGTGTTTCCGATAGGATTTGAGAGTCGTTTAGGGTTCCTGTAAGATAAACGAGCAATTAGGTGACAAAACGAGTTATGGTAAAGTGCAAGGACCTAAATGACAAGTTTAGAAAGATGGGTCCAGCATATTTTAGGTCATACGTGACCTCTCATTAGTCATAATCAGATTGTTTCTCAAAACAATCCTCCCTCAAGAACCCTAAAGCCTCTCCTCAAGATTTGTGCAATTCGGGAGCAATTCGATGGTGATTTCTTATAGTTTTCGACCCATTAATCCTTCCTACAGGTAAAGCAAGATTTTTTGATCAATTGATGAGTCTTTTCATTAGGTTTGTTCATTCGTTCCTGGCCAAGAAGGGTTGGGTATGATTTAATTGCAAAACGTTTACGGATCTTATGTCGTTCGGGTGATCAATCAAGTGATTTATGTTTGTAATGGATCAAGGAATCAATTGATGGTTTGAAGTCATCAATTGTGTCTTAAAAGAGGTCAATTTGATGTCTCCAGGTCGGGGTAAGGGTTTGAGATCGAATGGGAATCGTTTAAAACAGTTCAAAAATCAGATTTGCTAAACAAACCCCGATATGCGGCGCATGGGAATTCCATGCGGCGCATGGATGGCTCTGGAGCAATCTGACTTGGTTTATGCGGCGCATATTCAGGTCTGGCAGTCGTATAGGCTTCTTTTCATGCTCGTTTGATCCATAGACCTTATGCTTAGGTTACCTTATCGTATAGGGAACTTAGAGAGGTCTTTTGAAGCCACGTTTATGTTACCTATTAGTTATATGTTGCTATAGGTAGTCGGAAACACAAACAAGATAAATTAACCTTGCGTATTGCTCGTTGTGCTCGTCACGAGGTAAGATACACTACTTTGACACGCTGAGGGTTCAACAAAAACATGGTTTTCATATAATAACTTCTCAAATGTTATCTTGTTTGGTTATGGGTATTCGGGGTTACATGGGAGGTGATATGGCCTATGTACATGACTATTGAGGCCTGAAATGCTATCCCAATGATATGAGATGTAATGATATGCTATGAAATGTTATGCAATGATATGAGATGTAATGATATGCTATGAAATGCTATGTAATGTCTTGAGATGAATTGAAATGTGATTATGTGTTGATGATATATGAAATGTGCATGATTGTATGGCTTGTTCATCTAGTTCACTAGACTTATTAAGTTGCCATGACACGTGCACGTTTAAGGGCCTAAACGTTAAGATGAATATGTGATAATTGTTTAGGTAATGTAAACACCTAAACTAAATGAGATGTGAAACCGAGCTCGTAATTTAGATGTGAAAGTCTTAAGCTTAACCCGTACTTGCCCTTGCCCGGCGGGTGCGTAGATGTGGTTGCTCGGGTGGCTCCTTGCAACATGGTCTTAGATGTGAAGAGTAATACGGGAGGTCTGACCAACCCCATTGTCTTGAACATACGGATTACTCCGGGATTGGCTTGCCATTCCTTAACGACATTGGTGTACAGCCGTAAGGTTTGTCCATCTAGTCAGGTGTGACTTATGTCACACATACAAAGATGTATATGTTATATGAGATGCGTGACTTATGTGACAACTACAAAGATGTTTAGATGATATATGTGAAGATGCAAAAGATGACTAGGCACATTTAGGATGACCCAATCCTATATGAAAGATGTGTAATGCAAGATGTGATATAATAGATGTGATGACTTGTGATGATATGTGCCTTAAAGATGAAATATGACTTTTCTATAATGTTTTAAATGGACAAATGCTTTATAAACTATGTATTATCTTACTTAGCTAATTCGTTAGCTAACACTTGTTTCTTGAAATATGTTGCTCCCTCAGGTTAAGCAGGTTGAGCTAGTGAAAGACTTAGCTTGGTGAGGCGGGTAGTTGCTATGAAGAAGACATTTAGTTTCCCCGCTTAGTCATTTATGTTAGCCTTAATGATGATTGGCTACCTTCAATATGACTTATGTATTGTTTATGATGGCATTTATTGTTGGTGCCAAATCTGGATTATCTACCATTTTAATTATATGAATGTTGTAACACCACTTTTATAAATGAACTATCCGTTAAGGGTTAGTTATGTTTTAAAGATTCTGTTTTCCGCATTTCTAAACGCCGTTAGGCAAAAGCTTTTGAAAATCCAGGTTTTAAAATGACGGGTGTTACATCAAGCTAGTAAATCTGGTATAAGTACCAGTTAGGCTTTCATTGGGTAAAGCAAAGAAGGATTCATACTTCTTGTTCAGAGCAACTTTTCTGGTGACAATGGTGTCATCACCTCCTTCAAACTGAAGAACCAACTCATCCCACATTGCCTTAGCACTGGGAAACAACACAAGGGTTGGAATTAATTCTTCAGGAACAGCCCCAAGGATCATATTCTTGAGCTTGGTGTCCAAGTCAACAAGCCTACGATCCTCATCAAACCAATGGTCTTCTGGCTTCTCTCTAGAACCTCTTCTAGATCCAGTTGGATCAAGTAGAGGACTTATCCCAGGAGAGATAGGTATATGTGGTCTATCCTTTAAGATTTTCAACATATACCTCTCAACCCCACCAAAGTTCAAAAGCATTCTGACCTTCCATGTACCAAAGGTCTCGCTGGTTCCATCAAATTTGGAACATGAGTGTTAGAATAATGGACATGGACATGGGAAGAGACATTAGGAGGAGCAGGAGGGTTAGTACTAACATTTTGTCCAGGTGGTGGATTATTAACATGAGTTTCATCATGACCAGTACCGTTCTCACCTTCAGTAGTAGACATCGAAGTAGATCTAGACAACAAATTAGTCTTTCTGCTCTGATACCACTTGTAAGTCCCAACTCAAGAGATGGTACGACTGAAGACACCTCTATGTCAATGGTGAGTTTACTTTGCAATACTTTCAAGGAACTAGACAAACTGCCAGTTGCAATGAACCGTATACCAGGTTATCTGGAGGATTACTTATTAAGGTGACAATGTAAATAAGTAAAGACAATGCAATAATAAAATACTTGTAAAGTAAATCTGGTGAGACAATATGTAATTTTCAAGTGTAATTTATTTATTAATGTTAAATAAATTACAAGGTTGTTGCGGAACCAAGATAATACAAAAATGTAAATATCCTAACAACCTATGAAATACAATTGATCTATACTTGGAAATTCTCTTAACAATCGAAACACTTAAAGTTGTGAAATGTTCCTTTTTGCGATTGAGAGAATATTGCATAAGTTCACCAAGAATGCAAATGTCTGAATATGCAAAGTTGTTTCTTGGTTGTGCAAAGACCTCTATTTATAGGCAAAGGTTGACGATGGGATGTCAACCTTGCCGTACAAATATGGTTGAGAGCATTTAAGGAAGTGTATTTAATTCCTTAGAAATGCTTGATAAAGTAAGACATAAAATCACTTTATCCAACCTACTTTATGCACCTTTGTACCTTAATCATAGACAATGTGTATTGTCCGGATAATAGTACATAAAGTAAAAAGGTCTTCCCCGTAATCAGTGTAAAGCTTTGTAAGTACTTTACACTGGAGAAAGCTCCAGTCTTCGATCTGGGTAAAACACTCACTGGGCTTCGCTGCCATGTGTGTTTTCTTCCTTCCAATTGTTGTCTTCGACTTCAACTGGAATGTTTTTAGTTCTGGTCAGATCTCGACTGGAGAGAAGCTCCAGTGGCATTAACTGTATACTAGCCACTGGACTTCATATATTTCTGGACAAATCTTCTTGTCTCCAGATGCAACTGGAGACCCTCCAGTTTATCATTAAACTGGACCTAACAGTAAGGTCTGCCTACATCTTAACCTCCACCATACACCGTCGAGGTATTGGGGCTCAAAACCCGTGGAAGGCGTCACTGAGCAGTTTCTTTCTTTCTTTCTTTTATCAGCCCAATTGTTTCAAGCACCATCCATCTCGCTTGAAATTCAGCGTTGATTACGTATGGGTTTCTGTAGGTGTAACCTGTTATTTTCTTTCTCTAATATCAAGTTATCTTAAATTTTTGTACGTTAATCTACTTCATGATTTCTCTTATTGCAAAGGAATATTACCAAGTTATAAGATTGTGATTAATGATAAATGGTCGGATTTTTGGTACAAGCTTGCAATGTAGTAAGACCCAAGTCATGAGATCGTGAATGTATCATTTTTACATATTGCATATTGTAGTATGAACTTATATCATGTAGTACACACTACACCAAATAGGAAAGCTAAGAATGTTTTTGCTATGCATGCGGATGGCACCGAGCTTGGGAGGAGTTCATATTATTTGTTATTAGTAACCAGTGTTATATTTTGCTATAGGGTGCCGTTGCTAGATGGAAACTGATGAGAGCTCTTAGTGCTGTTGTCGAGATTCCCCTTGAAGAAGATATATATATATGGGAGAAAGGTGATGTTGGACATAATATATGTTCTTGGTGCCGTTGAAGGATCTACAATCATGGAATTTCAAAATTTTGTTTGTTCAACTACTTTCTGATTTCTGCACATCGTGTTAGCTGTGTTGGTTTCATACCGTCGAGTAAATATGGTCTTTCATTCCCATTTGTTATAATTATACTTTCAACATAATATGATCATTCATTACTTCCTTTACGTTGTTGTTAAATTCCTTAAAGTTAATAGTGTAGCAAAAAAGACTTTGGACGAGTGGATGTGGAGTAGAAAAAGTTTGAGTTGGACTACTCAACTTACCATGAATTCATCATCATGATATTTATTAAAGTCTCAATGTCTTTGATTATTAAATTTGTAGGTATGAGGG
>CM067170.1:117973264-117980397 GCA_034093135.1 Erigeron breviscapus | reverse complement strand
CTTCGGTAGCATTGGCACTAGCCGGACATAGTCATCTTCAAGTCACCACGGTTTGATGTAGAAATTCGTTGTTGCATGGTGATGTCGAATATGCTTCTGTTGCTCGTCTGTAACTCTCTTCTCTTGTTCGACCTTTACTTTCGTTCGTAGATAATAAGCAGCAAAAAGAATCCTTCTACGTTCGATAATTAATGTCTGCCGCAAAAGATCCCTTCGAATTTAATTGCACCGAATAGAATATGTGATATGGCTCCCCTTGCAATTAATAGCAAAATATATATATGTAACTTTTGCTTCCTTGTTTGCCCACGTGAATTCTCTAGCCGACATAAGCAAAAACAGTTAATGGGCTTTTCTTCCTTGATCTCATGTAGTCCGTTCCAAAACAAATCAAATCAAGATGTTGGGCTGGTTAAATGATACGGCCCAAATAACTAAATTAGCACAAAAGTCTACCAATCAGACAATCATAACATGAACTTTTAACTTCTCGTTTCCTTTTCCCATGTGCACAGCTAAACCAACAGATAAAAACAATTCTTCCTTGAGTCTTGGAGTTAGCTGCCAATGCTAGCCAAGCTTTTCGTGATTGCTTTATGGCATGTTTTTAAGCCATATTGTATCCATTTAGCTCAAACCTGAAATACACATAATATATATCAAAGTAGGCTTATTCTAATAGACAATTGATATATATAATCATTTTTAGACCATTTAATATATATCCAATTATGACTTATAGTTAAGTGATAAGTACAGGATCGTTCGCAGGGACGCGTTGCTTTACCTAATCTAGTAATATGTGTAATTTTAGCGGTTGGGGGTTGTCACGATTTCCTATTAAACTAATTAAAATAACTGAAAAGTAAATAGAAGTCGCAAATAATTTGAAAAAACAAATAACAGTAATTAAATTAAAATACTTGTTTAGCATCTCAGATCTCATGGTACGACCAGATATCATTCTAACTACTTGCTAGACTGTTGGAAACTTAATCACGGCTCAGATTCTCGTTAGATTCACTTTGCCTAAGTAACAAGTGTTGTCCCTAGACTCACACTACTCTTTAAACAAATTCTCGTTAGATTCATTGTTTAAGCATTAATGACCTAAAGTTTGTGTTACTAATTCATCTTTAAGTTACCCGGCTCTTAAGCCATGACCAGATAATAATTCTCCGGTGACCACAGTGCACGTTTCCATGTCACTGGATCGCGTCTGACATTTGTTAAGCATCATGTTCTATTCATCCTAATTACTATGGTTCTGGATCCCTCAGTTATAAGTGAATCACCTTTTACATCTAGTTAAAGACCGACTAGTGTTTTCCATCCTTATGTATTAATCTAGTGTATGATTATAGACCGATCATCAAAATTAAATCAATACATGCAGATATAGAACCGATATTAATATGAAGAACTAGTAAAACATGGATCTACGACAAACAGTAAGACACACTCCAACAGATCTAACAAATAAAGTAAAATAGATAAACGTCTACATGATCACATCGATCCAAACAAGTATTCAGCCTACTAGCCTACCATTATAAAGGAATAACAAAGTCTGAAAAGATGAAAGACATTGTTTACCAACTGAAAGTAAAATAAAAGAATAGATCTAGGTTGAGGATGAAGATCGGAAGGTGTTAGAAGCTCCAAAACCTCCTTGGAATCTGCAAAGTCGACCTAGGGTTTGAATGTGGGCGGCTAGGGCTGCTGAATCGGCTCTCTCTTAGGGTATTGAGGGCTGCTTCGGATTAAATAGGTGAATAGGTCTGTCAGCTGAACTGGGCTTCCCAGCGGTGCTGGATGGGCTCCAGCGGCGCTGGGTATGGGCCAGCGGCGCTGGCAGCTCCTGCTGCTTCTCGTTTCGCTTCGTTCGGATTCCGAATCACCTCCTTGTGTCTTGTAACTTCATAGGCTTCCATCTTGAGTCACTTGATGCCATTTACCCTCACTCGCATCTTCTGTGAACCTGCGTAAACATAGAATCCATTAAGTACCGATAGTTCCAACCTTCGTAAACATAGAATCCATTAAGTATCGATAGTTCCGGAATATTGACTCATTTAGACATTGAAATGAAGCCTTTAGATAGGGGTTTTTATCACAAAATGAACGCTCATCAGCCACCACCACTCCGAGTGTTGTAGTGTTGGAACCTCGAAAGGTAATAAACATATAAAGTTTTTTGTAAGATATAAAATAAAGATCAAGATCGGTCCAAGCCACCACTCCAGTTTTCTACCTTTATTAGTCATTATCAAGCTAGTGTTAATATATCTTTATATACTATGAATAAAGAGCAGAATGATTCTTGTCATTGTAAATTAAGATATAAAGTTTTGGTAAGATATGATAAGCTAAAATCTACTACAAACTTGAATATGCTTATTTAAATATATTCCGAAAATACAAGGTTGGTCCGGTTGAAAATGTGCAAGTTAATGCAGTTTATGACACAAATCCAACACACGCTTGGTACCTTGGACATTTACAGCATGCTATATGGACTAAGAGTAACTATAAGATGGTTCTGTTACTAAGTAAAAGAAATTGCCATGCTTCAAAAACTGACACATAAAAACTCACCTAAACCCTAGGAATCAACATGCCATGGAAATTCGCTAATAGTATCCCAGACTGATTATGTCACTAAAGATTGCAAATAGGTGCTCTGGACAAATAAAAGAACTTGAGAAGCCGAATTCATTTGACTGATAGTTGAAGGGTTTGATAAGCATGCATTAGAAAACCTTGAGGAAACAACAAAACCTTTAAAATTAATGTATTTCTAGAAGGGCTAATTACTTGGAAAGTCATCGAACTTGTCACAAATACCTTTTCCGGGGTCCCAACAAAAAAAAGTTTTAATGTGGGGTAAAAACCCGGCTAAAAAACGTATTAAGGGGTTTTTTGTAAGTTGCAGGTAACAATTTAATTTTCAAATACCCCACATTAAAACTTTTTTTTTGTTGGGACCCCGGAAAAGGTATTACTTTTTTTTGTTGGGACCCCGGAAAAGGTATTTGTGACAAGTTGGATGACTTTCCAAGTAATTAGCCCTTATAGGGCACGTGAATTTATGAGGACGTGGCAGGTGATTTGGCAGATAACCGGGTAAAAAGCAATGTTATCCGGTAAAACCCCTTAATACGTTTTTTAGCCGGGTTTTTACCCCACATTAAAACTTTTTTTTGTTGGGACCCCGGAAAAGGTATTACTTTTTTTTGTTGGGACCCCGGAAAAGGTATTTGTGACAAGTTGGATGACTTTCCAAGTAATTAGCCCTTATAGGGCACGTGAATTTATGAGGACGTGGCAGGTGATTTGGCAGATAACCGGGTAAAAAGCAATGTTATCCGGTAAAACCCCTTAATACGTTTTTTAGCCGGGTTTTTACCCCACATTAAAACTTTTTTTTGTTGGGACCCCGGAAAAGGTATTTGTGACAAGTTGGATGACTTTCCAAGTAATTAGCCCTTTTTAGAAAGGTCTAGAATTAATTAGTGATAGTAAATCTTAGAATTTACTAGAATTAGTTAGAAAGTAATAGAGATTAGTAGATACTTACTTAGAAGCAAATAACTAGAAATTACTAGAATATTATGGACATGAAGTCCACCTCCATATGGTGCCTATAAATAGGCAACCTGTAACATCCGTGAATTTTGACTCGTTGACTTTACGTGTAATATGACTAACAATATAGGTTAATGAAGTTATTTGGGTCGTTTCGTGAATTAAATGACAATGTGGAAGTTATTTGGGTCGTTTCTTGAATTAAATGACAATGTGGAAGTTATTTGGGTCGTTTCGTGAATTAAATGGCAATGTGTTGTATTCGGGTCAATAATGTGTTTTGATCGGTGTTTAAATGTCTAACGATTGTAATTTGGCTTGAGAAGAGAAACGGGTTAGCCCGTGGGTCATCCACGACCCATCAACCCTTTGACCCATTCCTCCTCCCTTACCTTTCTCTTTTACCTCTCATTTCTTATCTTTCTCTCTTTCTCTTTTCTCTCTAGACCAAAAGCAAGAACATCTCTAGTTCTTCATTTCTCTAGTATCATTTGGTGTTTTAGGTTTAGATTAACATTAGAATCATAGTCATTTGTACCTCGTTATCGTCATATCGAAGAATCAAAGGTTGAAGTTCTAACTATTTTACCCATTTTGACCTAATTTCGGGTTTGAGCTCAAGAAGGAAGTTTTGGTAAGTTTAATTCATCCCATTTACTTCTATCTATGTTAATTTACTCGTTTCTAGTCATCTCGTACATTTACAAGTTCTAAATCGCCTTAAAAATGAGTTTGGGTCAAATTAGGGTTTAATTAGGGTTTGAACGATTTGGAGAATTTGATGATGTTATGGATGGAAATATGGGTTTGGGTAAGTGTATTTATGCATTAGAATGTCAAATGTAACTTCAAAACGAGTCTTGTAACTTTAAACGTCGATTTAGGGTTTTGGGGTTCTTGATTTTCTGCACTTCTGCTGTTGGTCGTGTTGCTGCCCAGTAAGGGGCGTAACCTACGGCCCTATGGGGCGTAGGTTACGCTAGTTATATTTTGTTGGGGCGTAAGTTACGGCCCTTTGGGGCGTAGCTTACGCCGAAGTTTTACCTTACGCCAAAAATTCTTCTGTTTACGCCCCTTTTCACTAGACATTGCACGGGCGTAACCTACGCCCCTTAGGGCCGTAGGTTACGCCAGTTGTAATTTTTCTGATTTCTTGTTTGACCTAGTTGACTTCCAGAACCCTAATAACGTATCGGGCTTCGATCTAAATCACTTTCTTAACTTATTTAACATTGATTAAGAGTCTTAGAAGTCACTTAACGTCGAGAACCACTTTGGAAACCTAATTAGGGTTTTGTCGAGTACTTGATAACTTCGTATGTGTGCGTATGTATGTTAATGTGAATGTATACGATCGATATTTAGGTTTTGGATGCGTAGCGAACATCGAGCGACTGTAACTCAACTTTGTATCAAACTTAACTTCTTTGCCGATCAGGTGAGTTTCGTAGCTCCCTACTCAATAGAGATTCGGGCTGAAAAGTGTACATATACGTGTTGTTTGTTTGGTTGGTTGACTTGATTGCCTGTCTAGTTAATTTCTGATTGATTGTAGTTTGGTAGACAGTTTTGATTGATCGTATGATGGTTTACGAAGGTGTTGATGATATTGTAACTCTTTAGGATAGAAGTACATACATGGAGGTCGGCTTTACTTTCAAAGGGTTTTAGGTGTGGTGGGAAGGCTGCGGACGACCCTATACATAAGCATCTAGAACTTGATGAAAGTAAAATCCTCCGAAGTATATGTACGCGTTGTTTAGAGTAAATGATGGACTTTGGGATTACGTTTGAGTTAGACATGAATGCCTTGATGTACTTGACTTATACGGTACACACTCAAGCATACTTTTATTGCTACGTTGATGACATTATTGACACACATTTGATATACGTTGTGGTCTTACGTACGTACGATACATGATTTGATATTAATACTTCGCGTGCTCAATTATTATACGCAATTACTTTACCCTTATAATCTTGTAATGATTTGATATTGTGATTAGGATAGTTGTACATACATGGAAGACGATGATACCTTTAATGAGTTGTAGATGTGGTGGGAAGGCTGCGGGTGACCCTATATATAAACATCTATGGTTCCTTAAATGTAAAGTCGTATGAAATGTATGTGCATTGTAGTTTAATTGATTTGTGATATGATGGTTTTGTGATTGAGATTGATTATGCTTTGTACTTATTGATTGGTTGATGTACATCCAAGTGTCTTGCACTTGAGAACATGCTTTTGTACTTATTGAGTGATTGATTGATTGGGTTAGTTGTTGGATTGATGAGACGGTTCATTACGTTTGATTGACTTAGTTAAGTTGTGAAGTATATTATTATTACTGTTAGGATAGACGTGCATACATGGAAGTCGGTTATACCTTCCAAGGGCTTTAGATGTGGTGGGAAGGCTGCGGGTGACCCTATATATAAGCATCTGGGACTCGAAGAAAGTAGAATCCTCCTAAGTGTATGTACGTATAGTTTAATTTAATTTGATGTTGATTGATGCATATGTAGTGTATAAATCCCACTGAAGAGGATATGACATATGTAGTGTATAAATCCCACTGAAGAGGATATGACGTATATAAATCCCACTGAAGAGGATATGACGTATATAAATCCCACTGAAGAGGATATGACGTATGACGTGTATAAATTCCACTGAAGAGGATATGATACTTGATTTGAGTGGATGTTACGTATATTACTTGAGTATATTGTTTATTACACGTTTTACTTGGTTTGTGAAATCTTGTTGTGGATATTGTTGTGTTGTTCATAGAGGCTCACTGTAAGTCATGTTTCGCCTCTACTAGTACATTATGATTATTGACGATGATTTCTAATGGACCATTACTGCGAACTCACCAACCTTGTGTTGACTATGCTTAGTACACTTTTCAGGTAACCAGGTTATTTCAGGGCGTGGAGTTTGATTGTTTGCTTGCTGTTGAACCCGGACTTGGACTTATATGGATCAAGGATCCATTTGCCTTCTTTTGCATCGTACTTAGAACCGTTAGCCACCTTTTGATGTTCTTTTGTAAACTTTGATGGTTACTTGTTCCTTATGTATTTTGATACTTGTTATTCGTATTGTATGGATTCACTGAATCCTTTAATTGCATATAGTTCTGTTCTACATTAATTCCACCTTGTGCTATATGATTTCCGTAATATTTCGAGCCTTGGCTTGGGGTGTTACACAACCCTTATATCAAAATGGTGTAACAACAACAACAACTTCAATCAATAAAATCTAAGTTAATTTCTATCTAGTCCATCACATAATTCAAACTCTTCTAAATCCCCTCATCATCAATTAGCATCTAAACAATATTTAAGCATCACATAATAACTAAAACTCATAACAATTCTAACAAGTGGTATCAAGAGCCGTGTTGGGCGTTTATACATATACACCATGACTACCGTTGGTGCATACAATATTCCTGTTCCCATCTTTGATGGTGACAACTATGATTTTTGGAGTATCCGAATGAAGACATATTTCCAAGCACAAAGCT
>CM067170.1:117928264-117968264 GCA_034093135.1 Erigeron breviscapus | reverse complement strand
CCTAAATATTTGGTACATTATGTTCTCTTATTTAATTGAATCTTTGTTCTTTTTCATTATGAGTAGCTAAACCTCCTTACATCTATGAAGATGAAGTGAAACAATTAGTCATGGTTGCATAATATTTTGAATTCAAGTTGGTTTTACTTAACATTTTGTCAAGATCTTATTGAAGTGATTTCTTCTACTAATCTTGTGTCCTTGGTGATATTTGTGTTTTTCGATAGTGGTACTAGTTGAATGCAAGTATTATTTTAGTTGTTTGTCTATGAGCAACTCTTGCTAGGTCATGGTATGATAGTAAAGGATACAAATTAATAGAAATTACTTTGGTGAGTGGATTTAACGGATGGTGGTACCACGTTTCTTTCACAAAGATGAAATTGTTATTTAAATAATCAAACAAACTAGTTAGTTCAAGGAATTGTAATAAGGATGGTGGTACCACTTGTTGCAAGAAATTGAGTTGATTAGGTGATTGAGTCGATTTTACAAACGGAGTGCACGCCGAATGTTTTTGTCTTGTCACGATTATTATCACCAACATGTAAAGAATTTTGAGCTTAACCATATGCAACCTAGACTTTTGTGTAGCGGATTCGACATAGATGGCTTTTTAATCATTTGATTACAACAAAAATCTTTTCGTATACTCTCGAGTGACACCGGTTGAGTATTTTACTTTACTTGTTAATTTCTTAGTTCCTGATACGCGAAGTGACAACTCGGTCACAAACCAAACTTGTACTTGTTTCACAGTTTTCACAACCTTTAGTACAACAGTCAGTCCTTGTGTTCGATCCTGGTCTTGCCAGTTACCTATATTACATACGAACGGGTACACTGCCCGTAAGTGTGTTGTAGTCAGTTAACGGTAGACCTTGTTATAAATTTTTAAACTAGATTTCACACATCAATGTGACAAGCGGCTATATATAAGGTTTCGGAAAAAAATTTCTTCTACAACATATGTTTTTATAACGTTTCACATGTGAATGAACAAAAAAAACATGTGTTCCAATATGAAATTATACATTTTATGTATTAATGTTGGGTAATGTTGGAAAGTGTTTATATTTTGAATTATCAATAAAAACTAGTGATCAATCAAATTGTCGTTAGCACCGCCACTTTATTGAAGATATACCTTTAGCCGCTAAACTTCCCAAGGATGAATTGATATGACAAACAAACTATGGATATGTTGAGCAAAATGAACTCATGTTAACAAAGATATCTAGCAAAAGTGTATATGTACCTAACCACCATTGAAAGTACAGTCAATGACACCTGAGCAAATAAGCACAAATACTTAAAATTATAGAGCAAAGAACCAAAGAAGCACTAATAGAAATGTTTTGGTAAGAAAAATAAATTTGTTTGTAATGGTTAATAGAGATATTTTAAAAGATAATGGATTGAAAATGTAATTTAATCATTAATGTTAAGAGTGTAGTATATGTGAAAATATTTTAAGGGGTGTTAGGTGAAAAAATATTACATATTTTTCAACACATCCAAAAAAAGTGTTGTTTTTTTTATAATATTATATAGATAGATATTAATGAAAACCTGTAGAGTCCCTCACTTGATGGTTTAACCCAATAGTGTAAAATACAACAAGTCTAATAAGCACTAGATTTGGACTAAGTATTACTTGAATATAAATGCAAGTATATAAACAAAATAATACAAGACTTAATGCAATAAATAAAGTAAAGGTGGAACACAATGTAATTTTTTCAAGTGTATTTTATTTATGATGTTAAATAAAATACAAGGTTGTGCGGAATCAAGATAATACAAATATGTATGTATCCTAACAACCTATGAATTACAAATGATCTATATTTGCTAAATAAACTCTTTAGATCGAAATACTTAAAGTTGTGAAGTATCCCTGTTACGATCGAGAGTATTTAGACAAATTCACCTAATTGCTAAAAAGTAATTTTAACAAGGAAATGACTTTGTATTTATCGGCAAAAACAAATTCACCAGTGAATTTGTGCCGTACAAATATGGTTGCATGCATTTAATGAACCGACAAGGTCATTAAATGCATTGGTTAAAGTACAAGGATAAAGTCACATCAATATTAATTATTATCCTTTAACCAACCACCTTTACACACGTAAGTACTTTTGTAAAGACAAGTGGAATGTTCTTTGAAAAGTGTGTAAAGGCAAAAAGCAATTCCTCGTAATCAGTGTTCAGACTTGTAAGGTCTAGAACACTGACAAAGCTCCAGTCGTAGATCTGGTAAGACTTCCAGTGGACTCCGCCATTTGTCAGTCTTCTTATTCTAACTTCAGTCTTTGACTTCAGTGAGAATGTCTTCTGTAGAATAGATCTGGACTGGGGTGAAGTCCGGTGAGCTAATCTGGAGGATTCCAGATTTCCTATACAAGTAAACAGCTCACTGGTCTTCTATTATTTCTGGACAAATCTTCAGTGTCGCTCCAGTCTTCAAGTCTGGAGCGAGTCCAGTAAATCTGAACCTAACAAAACCTTTTATAACGACATATTAATTATAATAATAAAAATGGGTTGGGCTTTCAAATAAATAAAACTAGGTAATGGGTTACAGTGTTCGTGCCCTAAATATCCTTTTGGCCTTTTTCTATCCCTTCATTCCCTTCTCCCTCCCCGCTGCTCCTTTCTTATCTTTTTCTTTCATCCTTTCTCTCTTCCTTCTCTTTTCATTAAACTGTCGGAATTTTAGCCGGAAATATAAGATTTAACATCTAACCTACCACTATCAACCCCTAAGAATGGCACAAGTTAAAGATGAGTCTACTGCATACTTTTTAATTAAATTAACAATAAAGAGATAGGTTATCTAGACATCAAACTTCATATAAATGAAGCACCAAAAACTGTTGCGAATTTCTTGACATTTGTAAAGGTGAACTTGAGTATCCTGATGCGTACCACTATTATATAAACTCAGTTTTCCACGGGATTACCATGAACTTCTGTCAAGGAGGGGATTACATGTATGGTTCTGGGGTTAGAGATGTTGCTCCAAGAGGTAACTTTGAAATTGAAAAAAATGATTTCAAAGTTATCGTTTGAAATCAATTTTTTCAATTTCAAAGTTACCTCTTGGAGCAACATCTCTAACCCCAGAACCATACATGTAATCCCCTCCTTGACAGAAGTTCATGGTAATCCCGTGGAAAACTGAGTTTTATAACATAGTACGCATGAGGATACCCAAGTTCGCCTTTACGAATGTCTAGGAAATTCGCAACAGTTTTTGGTGCTTCATTTATATGAAGTTTGATGTTTAGATAACCTATCTCCTTATTGTTAATTTAATTAAAAAGTATGCAGTAGGCTCATCTTTAACTTGTCATTCTTAGGGGTTGATAGTGGTAGGTTAAATGTTAAACCTTATAAATCTGGCTAAAATTCCAGCAGTTTAATGAAAAGGGAAGGAAGAGAGAAAGGATGAAAGAGAGAGATAGGAAAGGAGCAGCAAGGAAGGGAGAAGGGAATGAAGGGATAGAAAAAGGCCAAAAGGATATTTAGGGCACAAACACTGAAACTCATTAACTAGTTTTATTTATTTGAATGCCCAACCCATTTTTATTATTATTATAATTAATAATTCATTATAAAAGGTTTTCATTAATATTTATCTATACTATATTATAAAAGAAAACAACACTTTATTAATGAAAGTGTTGAAAAATATGTAATATTTTCACTTAGCACCCTTAAAATATTTTCACATTACACTACGCTCTTAACATTAATGATTAAATACTTTCAACCCTTTATCTTTTAAAATATCTCTATTAACCATTTATATCAATTATTTTTACATCAATTATCTACACCACTCAACGCCGCCTCCACCACCAACAGTCGCCCCCGCCACCACACTGTCACCGCCACGACTACTGTCGTATTGCGCGAGTACCGTGCTAGTTTACATTTAAAATATAACTAGTTTGTAATATTTATAAAAAGACTAAATATAGTACCCGTCTCAGCTGGTGCAGTAGCAGGCTTGGTTACGGTAACTAGCTTGGTTGGCTAAATAGTACAAATTGATCTGCATAAGGTACACACATTTATACACGTCTTTAACACTCCTTTAGGATTTCTAAAACAAAAAGTCCACTTCCGCACCATTAAAACAGGGGAAAATAAAATGTGTCGCAGACTGCAGCCATCATTTATACAGCAAGGAAGAAATTTTTAATTTTATTTTACAAATTAACCCTTTTACTGTTTAAATATATACAATGTCCCCCTGATTTTTAACTTGCTGCAGCCAAAAATGCTGCAGTCAACAGCAGTTATGCTAAGCCCTTAAAACATATATGTACAACATATATATCTTTAACCACTTCCGACAACAACCCTTGTAAAACTCACCGGAATAACCATGGACGGTGCTAACTATCTCTCTTATTTTTAAGCAACTGGTACAACTTCATTTTTTCATTCATCGGCAGTTGAACAAAAAAATTTAACAAAAGAAAAAAACTATGAATCTTATGAGAAAGCATAGAAGAAGATTTATAAGGAAAATAAATACCTTGACCCCAACTTTCATATTTTAACTCATTCCGTATTTTATCTGAAAGCAAACTTCCATATTTTTGCTCATATTTTACGGGAAATGGGGTTCATCTAAGATTAGCGGTAAGGCCTCTCACTAAGCTTATCCTCATCAACACCTCTTCCACACTGCCACATCAGTTTTTCTCTCTCTTCATCCACCTCTTCCACACTCACTCCCTATAACCCATCTTCCACACCTTTTATTTATTTTATTTTATATTTACACAAAAAATAAATAATTCAACATTTATTTAAAATTAAACATTACAATACATAATTAAAAAAGACAGTACATGATTAAAACACGAAATAGATAATAATGCTACGATTACTCTTCGTCATCTTTGATTGACATACTTCCTAAGCCACGGTAAGCTTTTTCGTTGAGCCACCAGTAGTCGTGTTGCGGACATTTAACTTCACACTTCCGTATCCAACACATCGACAACAAACGATTTTCGGATTCAGTCCACATTTGTCTCGGCATTTTGAAATGGAATGGTTATGGAATGGTTTGAGGAATGGTTTGATGAATGATGTATGGAATGGTTTGAGTTTAAAAAAAGATTGAAAATAAATAAAGGATTGTGAAAGATAGTATATATAGAAGGATAGTGTATATAGAAGAAGGATTGAAAACAAAAAACAAAAAAACTGGTTAGTTTTTAAAATTTTGAAAAAAATTTGTTTTTTTGTTTTTGTTTTGGCGTTATCCCCCGCTCCACCTCGTCTATGCTCATCGATGCAACGAAATGAGAGGATGGAAGAGCCGGTCGACGAATTGCTCCCTATGGTGTCCACATGGATGAGGCGTCGACGAAGTGGTCGACGAAAGCTTAGTGACCGGCCTAAGTGAAGAAGGCGACGGTGGTAGTGATTTGTCGAACATATGTGTGTTAGTGTTTGGTCTTTTAAATTAGTAGCATAAAGAATGATAGAGACATGACAAGATAGTGACAAAAACAATGGGTTACTTTTGCTTGGGTTTGTTTCGTATTTTTTGATCTATGGTGGTGGTAGTTGTATGAGGGTGTTTTTTTTTCTTTTCTCTTTGATGTTCATGCATGTGTGTGTTTTGTCATGATATACCATATACGGAGCTTTACCTCCGTATAAAGGAACGAATACGAAGGACCCTTCGTAACAGCGAAAGTCTTAATACATTGCACCAATCAGGCGCATCCGTAGCCAAAGCTACGATGTATACCTCCGTAATTCCGGAGCTCTCAAAGATAATAACAAACGGATACACATAAATCCTTTCCATGTTTATCCGACCTCCCAATAAGGGAATGATGTCAAACACTCCTATAAACTAGGACACGGTTCTAAGAGTCCTAAACATATCTTCCATACTTAGAAGATATCACGAAAGGAGGAAGGGATTTACCCTAATTCCTATCTTCCTCTCCAAGGATTTACCCTCTATATAAATAGAGGATGTGCCATACGGCAGATCATCAACACATTCGACATATTAAACCCTGATCATACTCAACACATCAAAACCTCAATCACCAACATATTCGATATCCGAATCCCTAAGCCCGACCGATCGGCTTAGAACAACAACAACAGGCGTAAAGCGGCCTACGACCCTGTGACCGGAAGGGAATCGCCAACAAAACACCTAAAACCCCACTCACACCTTCGGTTTAGCCATAGTGCGATTATTTGATCAATCAAATTGGCGCCATCCGTGGGACATTTGCTCTCAAGTTCGAACTCAGCCACGATAAAAAAAAAGCATTATGTCGAACCTCGATCCCCTTCCAGGGCAACACGGGCCAAATATTGCCTGTAGTCAAGATAAAGATAATGACAGGATTCTCCCGGTCGGGAGGCCCAGCTCCCCGGATAAGCAGGGGAGCAGAGAGGATCACTAATGTCCAGACGGCCAGGCAGCAGATCGACCGACCTGCCAGACAAGGCATTAAGCAGGGCAACAGACGCCGACCCGGACATAAGGGAAAGTGGCGTCAAGAAAGATGCGGCCCCTGGACCATAAGAAAGCGTTGTGCAACACTCCAAACATGCAGCACAGGATAGCCCGTCGCCAACGGCACAAGAGTGCAGGAAAGAAAACAAAAGCCAGATCCAAAATACAGAAAGCAATCCCACAACAACGGATAAAACCGGCCAGCAGCCAGCTGCGAAGGATCTGGGGAAGAAGGAAGAGGCGAAAAGCAAACATAAAGGCAACTCCAGTACGCTAAAAAGCCCGATGCTAGTATGCCCACCGTACCCGATCTATCAAGGGACTCCGGTAGGAATAGCCGCAACAGATGTCATACAGGCAACATCCGGGCTAGGGACGTACCCGTCATCATATCCGCCGTATTATTACGGAGGATACTTTTATCCGTACGGAGCGCCACAGACCCAGTACATGGGAACACCACCCTGTGGTGAGAGTTACCCGGGAGACGCACAGGCGTCATGGTACTATCCATACGGAATTGTAACCCCACACTATTTTAAGGCAAGCCCAATAACCGGAGTCGAAAAAGACAAGGTTGAACATAAGGGGCCAGAGCCTAGATACAAGGGGTCATGCACACAATTCGCAAAAGATTTGCGCCAACATGTACCTCCGACAAAAATACTGGACCTCCAAGAATTACCCTGGTATGACGGAACCTTCGATGTTGACGAGTTCCTCGGGAAAATCGACGAAGCAGAAGAATGGAGCGGTCCGACAACCTGCCACGTCATCCTCTACCTTGTACATGGAAAGGCAAGGGGATGGCTTGAAAGCTTACCCGAAGAAATTATACATGATATCAAAGATTTCAAAATCAAGTTAAGAGAGAAATTCGGCTCCCACCTGTAGGCACACGATATAAAACAGGAGGAAGATGAGGGAGCAGAAGACTTTCTGAAGCGATACGAAGACAACACTCAGAACCTAGTACGCATATCAGAGGAAGAAAGGATATCCGGAGCCATACATGGCCTCCGGTCAAAAGAATTGATACGACACTTATGCCTCGGTAAGCCAAAAAGCTACCTAGAATTGATGGAGAAATTCCACGAGTGGATGAGTGCAGAAGAAATAGCGGAAAAAGCCATGGCTAAATGGAAAACCATGAATAAAAGAACGGGAAGCAAACTGAAGTAACGGAGGACGTAGCAGCTGAGGAGTCCTCCCCTGCATACAGCAGGACCAATAGCTACAAAAGAACAATTGCTAACCTCCAAAAGACCCCATCAGAAATCCTGTCATCAGAGGAGATAGCAAAAACATTTGTCACGCCACTGCCACTATCCGGAAGAGGAACCAGAAACCTAGACAAATTCTGTTGCTTCCACAACGGATATGGGCATAGTACGGATTACTGCAGAGAGTTGCTAAGGCAGATAGACAACGCAGCAAGAGAAAACAAGCTAACACACCTGGTGAAAAGGAGCAGACCAAACTTCGAAGAAGCAGAACTAGAAGAGCACCGGAGGAGAATACTATCAAATACCTTGATCCAAAAAGGACCACAACACTATCACTTCGGTGAATTGGATGACAAGGCATCGATAGACCCAGTGCTAATAAAAGTAAACATAGGCAGCGTGTGCCTGAAAAATACGCAGGTAGATACAGGAAGCGGACGAGACATAATCTATGAGAAAAGTTTCCTCCGACTGCCTAAAAAACTGCGGGAGACAATCACGCCATTGGACACGGAAGTGGTAGGATTCGCCAGTGAACGCATCCGCCCATTGGGAGAAATATGGCTGGACGCCACTTAATCACACCATTGGACACGGAAGTGGTAGGATTCGCCAGTGAACGCATCCGCCCTGGCGAAGAACTGCAAGAATTTTGGCAGTCGTGATAAAGGCAAACTCGCCTTATGACATGCTCCTGGGCAGAGAAGGAATGAGGAAATTCCACATGATAGCGTCAACAATACATGGTTGCGTACAGTACAAATCTCACGGGAGAATGCAAACAATACTCTCTTCGTTTATCGAAGATACGAAAGAAAAGAGCTCCGTTCCGCGGCACAAACGCAACAGAAGAAAAATTCAAAAAGGACCCAGAGGACAGTTGGTAATTATGGATGAAGGGTCCTTCGAAAAAGAAAGGACAGACAACTTCGGACCAGCAGAGGATGCAGAAATTCAAGCACCAAAGACTCCGACAGGCATTAAGACCGGTTGGAGCACAATTTTCCCCGGGATAGGCCAAATTAACGGAGCACAAAAGTAGCAGCTAGGAACAATACAAATATTGTAACTTCCTCCTGCCATGTACTTATAAGCTCCCACAAAATTATAAAACGATCGTAATAACTTCCTAAATGCGCATTAAAATTTTCTATCTTGAATTGTTAAGGGAAGCCTATAAGGCTTTTCAACACAAATCATGAGGTAATAACCTATGAATAAAATGCATAAGTCACTCCTTCCTTATAATTGTAGTGCATAAGCATAAATGCATAAGACATTCTCTTAAGAGTGTATGAGCATAACAAAAGTATACATATAAGAAAGTTCTGAAGAACAACGAAGACCACCAAGGCAGAAACAAAGACAAGGAGGAAAAGGCAAGCAGCAAATATAAAAGCAAGTCAAAAACCTATACGTAGCCAAGGCTTCAAAAAAATATATGTACAAAGGAGTAGCAGTTACATTCCTCGTGGCCTAATATTATAAAGATCAGCTACTGAAGCATCGGGATTCGAAGACACTTGCTGGATATAGGGAAAGGAAACATTCCGTAAGGCTTATTCAGCAACAACAATCCTCTCCTCGGTACCAAGAAGCCTCTCCCTATTCCCACCCAACACAACCTTCCCGCGACTCTCCATACGAAAAAGCAACAAGGCTCTCGAATCAGCCCGGTTAGCCTCGATCAGCTCATCAAGGCTCTGATCAAACTCAGGACTCGCCATCACCATACGGAAGACATGAGGTATGACGCCAGAAATAACATGACGCATGGAGTTTCTTATGTTCTCCAGCTCCAACTCCAAACTGCTGATCACCGCAGCAGGCCTGACAAAGGTAATAGTAGAAATCCGCTCGTGGGCAGCATCCAAACTTTGCGTAGTAAGGGACAACGCCTCCTGAGAATCAACAAGCTCCCTCCGTAAAGAATCAACCAAAGAAGAATCACCACCGGTAGACGGACTAGCCCTCAGAGAAGCTAACTTTGCCCTGTGCCTCTGCAAATTCTCCTCCAGATAGTGCACTCTGGCACTACTAGCTGAACCAATCATACCAGCGGCAAACAAAGCCTGGTTAGTCATCTCAGCAAGCCTTTGAGCAGGCATGGCATCCAGTATGGTCCTAAGATGACCAGGAACCATCATATCTAGACTCATTCGGCAAAGCTACGGATCAGGCAATTCACTCTGAAGAGGAATCCCTAAAAAGTATAAAGAAGTAATATGAAAGGGGAGACAGTGATTGAAATATCCACATAACTTGCAGCTACTTACCAGTTGTGGTAGCTCCAGTTTCATCAGCTGGCTCTTTCCCAGGCCTACATCCGTGATCAGAAGTCTCAGCTAAAAGAAGAAAACGCATACATATCAGATCAAAATAGACACAAAAACCAAAAGTCAGAAACAAATACGTACCTCGATTAGCATTAGAAACTGGAACAGCAGTAGTAGTAGCAGTTTCATCTCTTACTGGAGAAGAATCAAGGATAATGACAGAAGGATCTACAGCCACAGGGTCCGTGTAACACCCAACATTTAAAAAAACGGATTTCCAAAACTTTTCACCTAACGGTGTTAAAGAATGCGGAATATCATTTCAAAAGTCCAAACCATAAAATCCAGTTTGGTCTGTTCATAAAATAGAAGGTGTTACTCGTCACATCATCAAAATAGTATAAATGGAAATCCTACGGTTGCCCAACATAACACAACCGTATACAAGTCATATCAAAACATAATAGTCATACCGAAATCAAATGTCTAAAAGGAGCAGCAACTATGGGTAACTAATAGCATCTTCAAGTATTCTACCCATGCCTCGCTCATTATCCATCAACACACTTCTAGCTTGCTAAACCTGAGGGGATAACACATTTCAAGAAACAAGTGTTAGCTAACGAATTAGCTAAGTAAGATAACACTAAGTTAATAAAACGTTTGTCCAATTAAAACTTGGTAAAGCAGCTTTTCATATTAAAGACACATTTCGCATATCATCACATACATATCATAGCATCAACATCTTTCATGGTAGGATTAACCATCCTAAATGTGCCTAATAATCATTTCATCATCACATATCATCACATTAGGTGTGACATAAGTCACGCATATCATATAAGGTGTAAGTTTGTGTGTAGGCGGTCATAAGACCTAACGGGAACCTCACACCCGACTAGATGGATGAGCCATACGGCGGTCATCAAGTGTCGTTAAGGAATGGCAAGCCACTCCAGGAGTAGTCCGTATGTTCGAGACATTGGTGGGTAATCACTCCACCCGGAGATACTCTAACCACGTAATTACGTTGTAAGGAGCCACCCAAGCAACAACATATACGCACCCACCCGGCTAAGGTGAATACGGGTTAAGCTTAACACTTCATCATATATACGAGCTCGATTTCATCACATAAAGTTTAGGTGACAAAGTTACCTAAACATAACATATAATCATCTTTTACGTTTGGGCCCTTAAACGTGCACGTGACATGGCAACCTATAAAGTCTAGTGAACTAGATGAACAAGCCACACATACATGCACGTCATAATCAACATATACTTGCATCACATTTCATTACATTGCATATCATTTCATAACATAACTTTGCATTGCATATAAAGGGGAATGCATTTAGGTCTCATAAGTCAAATACATATCCCATATAACCTCCCATACAACCCGAATACCCTTAAGTATACAAGATAAGATTAGAGAAGTTATATTCTAAAAACCATGCTTTTGTTGAATCCCTCAGCGTGTCAAAGTAGTGTATCTTACCTCAAAGAAGCGCACGACAAATGATAACTACGTTACCGTGCAAAGCAAGTATCCTGACCTCCTATAATCATTAAGCGATCATTAGACAAGCTAATACTCACATCATTAAGGTCATAACTCAGACCTAAACACCTATAAACATGACCCATGACAATGCTTTATGCATTGGAGGTTTGATTAATACATTAGGACTCATAGAATCCGACGAAACTCGACCTTCACTCACTAATTCAACCTTTCAGGAAACTTGACATCAAGATCATCTTTTAAAAGCATTACCATTAGAAAATAGACTCTCTCACGATTCCGTGGATAGCTTATTTGTCAAAAACGGAGTTACGGTTCAAAAGTTATGGCCATTTGAAAATTCAGTCGCTGTTGCGCCGCAATGACTCATTGAGCCGCAACTTATCTCCCTGAAATCCAATTGCGCCGCAACTGGCTACGAACCAGCACAACAATCATCTTTTAACCTCCAAAACTTAACCAAACTCAACCCAAACGACTCCAAACCTTATGAACAACCTTTGAACCTTAAAATCCACCATATTAAGACCATAATGATGCAATAAAATCTTTGATTAATCCATACATGATTTGCATCATAAAAACAATTGTTTTTTGACATCAATTGATCCTCTAATGACCTAGATCTAATTTCAAATGACTTATATGATTGAAAAGATATAACATCAACGTTAATATACCTTTACTACCTGTAGATCACAACGAGGATGCAAAAGACTTGATCAAACACACTTGAATCACACGTTTTGATGGATTTTAGCTTAGGAAATTGATGGGGATCAAGGGGGGCGGTTAGGGCTTGATACAAGGGAGAAGAAACTGATTGTGATAGTGATTAGGGTCTAATTAAACTCCTAATCCCGTTTTTAAGATTCACCCTACGTCAAAACTAGTCCCTAGGCTTCCAAACGTCACATTATTAGCCCAAAACACCTATAGGGACTACATACAACTTATTAAACACTTCAAGCACCTCAAAAGGCATATAACTACACCTTAAACACATTAATACATCAATCATTAAGGCATTCAAGCCTCACACATATGACACATTAACCACGTCTAATCATTAAATCTACCATAGACTTAACGGACACGTTATGTTGACTTAACGACTCAAGTCAACCGTTAATTAAAAAGTTTGGGATGTTACAATTACCTCCCCCTTAAGAGGATTCCGTCCTCGGAATCACTTCAGTATAAAATAGGTGAGGATAATTTCCGAATCTACTTTCACCATAAATATGATTCCGTCCCACTTGCACAAGCTCAATTAACTTCCTATGAAGCTTCTTTTACTTTTTGGCCAAGGATCTCAACCAGGCCAACTACAAACACTCCTTAACATCAATACTCATATCTCTCCACGGATTCACATTGGTTTCATATCAACATATACATCATATCATCGTATACTCACATCTTAATCCATGTCTTATATCACATCAACATAGACTTACCACTTAAACGTAACTTCATAACATATCTTGGCATATCACACATAAACTTGTCACACGTATTCATATTAGCACATGTAGAGTATTTACTCCTAATTGTGCCTATCAACGATTATATCACACATATCTACATATCCTACTTAGATCTCACGTCATATCGTAATCCCACATCTTACGCACTAGCATTACATCTAGCACGATTTCCCACATCACATATTGCTTTAACATTAGGTACATTCATTACCTAATTAATCCACATCTACTTTAACGTTTAATCCCACTAACGTGCACAACTCATAGTGATTCATACGTGTATCTAGTGAACTAGATATACCATACTTAAGTGCCACATATAAGTCATCACATAACAACATTAAGCCATAACATCGACATTATCAACAACACATATATACTTCTACTTTAAACATCATCATATCAACATAAGTCATTTCAACATACATATATTCCCATAATACATTCAGCGAATACTATTTATTTGGCGGTTAAGCCTTCCAAGCACGTATCCTTACTAACTTCCTGTCACAACTCACATATTTCATTTGAACAAAGGGTCGACTCGCCATACTTTCGATGCATAACACATCCCTCCATAGAGGCTTATGGTTAGACCATATTACCCACTTTGCTCATAATAGGCTTCCTTTGTTCACCACAAAAACTTTAGACAATTTTGAGCTAATCAAAACACTTCTTTAACAATTCCAACTTTATGAACTATTGTCTTTATGATCTTTGGCTCTGCACTTTCCCTTCAATAACTTGTCGTATCATGAAATGACATCCAACACCTATGGCATAATCATTGTTGCCTATGAACACAACAATAAATCTCGAGGCACCAACGCCATCATATGGTTTTACCAAGTGTACTAAACAAGGTCAACACTAGGTTGGTGAGTTCGTAGTAATGGTTCACAAGGAACCATCATCAATGACAATATCATATGTAATAACAACATCCAACAATGTACTTACAACAAACCCATGTACGTCACCTGTTAAACAATTGAGGTTAACATATCGTTCAACCTTGTCACATAAATAACCGAACAACAAATGATACAAGATAGTTCGGATACAATCAACTACAATTACTATCATTACTAAGAAATACATCGTATGTATTATAATCAATACGAAAGGAATGTATTAATTATATAATGAAGAGATACCTTAAATAGTATGTATTATAATCAATACGAAAGGAATGTATTAATTATATAATGAAGAGATACCTTAAATAGTATGTATTATAATCAATACGAAAGGAATGTATTAATTATATAATGAAGAGATACCTTAAATAGTATGTATTATAATCAATACGAAAGGAATGTATTAATTATATAATGAAGAGATACCTTAAATAGTATGTATTATAATCAATACGAAAGGAATGTATTAATTATATAATGAAGAGATACCTTAAATAGTATGTATTATAATCAATACGAAAGGAATGTATTAATTATATAATGAAGAGATACCTTAAATAGTATGTATTATAATCAATACGAAAGGAATGTATTAATTATATAATGAAGAGATACCTTAAATAGTATGTATTATAATCAATACGAAAGGAATGTATTAATTATATAATGAAGAGATACCTTAAATGGCAGGAAAAACCAGTATTTTATTTCAAGTTGTGTTAGGGTTGACGTGGGTCATGTAGTATCCAGACGGTGAACCAAGTTGCGTTTAGAATGCGAATCGCAAACCGTTTGTGAACTACAATCCGCTCCGCTGGTATACCCCAGAGATGCCCAAGGTCAATGGCAATCACGTTTAGAAATATAATACGGTTAAAAGTGTATTAAGGATATATTCTATCCAAAACCAAGAATCTCGAGAATACGAAATAATTCATAGATGGTGAATACTGTTAATAGGATATTTACTGTATTTAATGCAAGTATGTATCAATTGAGTATAAAAGTAAGTTGACATGCATTTCATATATATATATATATATATATATATATATATATATATATATATATATATATATATATATATATATATATATATATATATATATATATATATATATATATATATATATATATATATATATATATATATATATATATATATATATATATATATATATATATATATATATATATATATATATATATATATATATATATATATATATATATATATATATATATATATATATATATATATATATATATATATATATATATATATATATATATATATATATATATATATATATATATATATATATATATATATATATATATATATATATATATATATATATATATATATATATATATATATATATATATATATATATATATATATATATATATATATATATATATATATATATATATATATATATATATATATATATATATATATATATATATATATATATATATATATATATATATATATATATATATATATATATATATATATATATATATATATATATATATATATATATATATATATATATATATATATATATATATATATATATATATATATATATATATATATATATATATATATATATATATATATATATATATATATATATATATATATATATATATATATATATATATATATATATATATATATATATATATATATATATATATATATATATATATATATATATATATATATATATATATATATATATATATATATATATATATATATATATATATATATATATATATATATATATATATATATATATATATATATATATATATATATATATATATATATATATATATATATATATATATATATATATATATATATATATATATATATATATATATATATATATATATATATATATATATATATATATATATATGTATATATATATATATATATATATATATATATATATATATATATATATACAGCAACGTTAATTTATTATTTTTAGCACATTTAAAGTTATATTTAGTTTTGGACATATTGAGTGATATAATATAATAGGTATATATATATATATAGAAAGGTAGTTATCCACTAAGATGTATTATAATCAATACGAAAAGAATGTATTAATTATATAATGAAGAGATACCTTAAATGGCAGGAAAAACCAGTATTTTATTTCAAGTTGTGTTAGGGTTGACGTGGGTCATGTAGTATCCAGACGGTGAACCAAGTTGCGTTTAGAATGCGAATCGCAAACCGTTTGTGAACTACAATCCGCTCCGCTGGTATACCCCAGAGATGCCCAAGGTCAATGGCAATCACGTTTAGAAATATAATACGGTTAAAAGTGTATTAAGGATATATTCTATCCAAAACCAAGAATCTCGAGAATACGAAATAATTCATAGATGGTGAATACTGTTAATAGGATATTTACTGTTTTTAAATGCAAGTATGTATCAATTGAGTATAAAAGTAAGTTGACAAGCATTTCAATACATAACATATAGTTACATAATCATATAGCAAAGTATAGTAAGGTTTCATAGAAACACTTACCAGCTTGGAGAATTATAAATTCTAGGATCAAAGTGACGATATATGAATGAACACCGAAGAAGATTTAATGAGATCGACTAAGAGTTGGTCTTGAATCTTGAGAAAATGATGTTATAGACCAACTTTCATGTGGTCATTATAACTAGACTTTTGAAGATCTTTGAGGGAATTCTCAATAACAACTTCACTTGACAATTTTTCTTGCAAAGTAACCTTGCTTTATTTAGAACTTTGAGTAGTTCTTGAGATTTATTATTAAAAGGGAGGGGGAATGATTATAGAGTTGTGGAATGCCAAATTGAGGGAGAAAGAGATGGGAGGTGTAAGTATTTGTGAAGACTTAAGCTTAGTATTTATAGGTAAAATAGAATGAAGGATATGCATTATATGCATGCATGTATTATTTAGTTTTTCATTAGTTAATTGCTAGGTAGGCTCCCATGTTTGTTTTCTAATCAATTTAGGTGTTTGGAAGCTTATACTTTCCAGTACTTAAAGGCTTTTTGAAAGTTAATTACATATTGATTGAATGAATAATTAAAAGATAGATTTAATTAGATACTAAAAGACAATTTGTGAGTTGTTTAGTTCAATTAGTGTGTTAGGTACTTGTCTCCCACTAAAATTCGTGGTTTAGCTGGCCACTATGAGTAGGATTGATGATTAAATTCATATTTATAGTTGTAGATATTTCTCTCCTCTTTCCGTAGACAGCTTACTCGTCAAAAACGGATATCGGACGAAGAAGTTATAGTCAAAACATTACAGCAACGTTAATTTATTATTTTTAGCACATTTAAAGTTATATTTAGTTTTGGACATATTGAGTGATATAATATAATAGGTATATATATATATATATATAGGTAGTTATCCAGCTAAGGGATTAGGTTCATGATCAATAAACAACAAGAGATATTACGCATATTCTTTCTTTACATAAAGTTATGTCGGTCTTTGTCCCATTAATGGAATTATTAGATAGCCACCGACACTATTGAAACCGTACATTATACTTAAGGTTTCATATATACATTTTTCCCTGTTACTACAGTTACTCAATTATCGTTTATAATCTAATTTCCATAACATGTATGGGCCAATATCATGGTCTTGGAACATGGGCTTAATTCTAGGAGTCCAAATATAACCTTATAGTTGGCCCAATTTACAGATAAATGTACACAATTATGTCCAAAGTTTTCGTTTATTGAAATAGTTAGTCAAAATACATACACGGTCAAACGGGTCAAAATTACGGATGTTACATTCTTCCCCCGTTAAAGGAATTTCGTCCCGAAATTCAACAAAACACTAATTACCAAACAAATGTGGGTACTTAGACCTCATATGGTCCTCTCGTTCCCAAGTGAACTCGGCTCCACGTCTAGCATTCCATCTAACTTTAACTATTGTGTAGCGTTTGTTCTTGAGCTTCTTGGTTTGGCGGTCTAAGATCTCCACCGGTTCTTCAACAAAGTTAAGATTCTCATCAACTCGTATCTCATTCATGGGTACATGATGAGTAGGATCCGCTAGACACTTGCGTAGATTACAAATGTGGAATACATCATGCACACCACTAAGTTCTTGAGGAAGTTCTAGTCGATAGGCAACCTTGCCAACCCGTTCAAGAATTTTAAAAGGACCAATATATCTTGGTCCGAGTTTACCTCGTTTCACAAATCGTATAACACCTTTCCAAGGTGATACCTTCAAAAGTACATAATCACCAACTTCAAACTCTAATGGTCTCCGCCTCACATCGGCATACTTCTTCTGTCGTTCACGGGCCAATTGCAATCTCTCCTTGATTTGAGAAATTACCTTGGTTGTCTCAACTACAATCTCCGGCCCTATAAGTTGGCTTTCACCAATCTCCGCCCAAGCTAGGGGAGAACGACACTTCCTACCATAAAGTGCCCTAAATGGTGCCATTTGTATGCTTGCGTGGTAGCTATTATTATACGAAAATTCAACTAATGGCAAGTGATCTTCCCAACTACCACCGAAGTCAATAGCACAAGCCCTCAACATATCTTCTAACGTTTGTATGGTTCTTTCACTTTGTCCATCCGTTTGAGGATGAAATGCCGTGCTCATATTAAGTTGAGAACCCATTGCTTGTTGAAAGGCTCTCCAAAAACTTGAGTTATACCGGGTATCTCTATCAGAGAGGATAGAAACCGGAACTCCATGTTTAGACACCACCTCTTTAATGTACAATCGTGCTAAGGTGTCAAACTTATCGGTTTCACGAATGGACTTCGTTAACCGATCCACTATCACCCAAATCGTATCACGACCACTTCTTGTCTTCGGTAACTTCGTAATGAAGTCCATTGCAATATGTTCCCATTTCCACTCGGGTGTCACCGGTTGCACCAACAATCCGGGTGGCTTCTTGTGATCTGCTTTCACTTGTAGGCAAGTAAGGCACTCACTCACGTATCTAGCCACATCACGCTTCATGCCCGGCCACCAATAAAAATCTCTTAAATCAAAATACATCTTATCCGATCCGGGATGAACCGAATAAGGCGATCGATGGGCTTCATCCATGAGAAATGTTCTTAGATTACCGAAAATGGGAACCCAAAGCCTTTCAACTAAATATAGCCCGTTGTCACTTTTTCTATCAAATTGTTGCTCCATGCCCTCCAAATTTTCATTCCCAAAGTTCTCCGGTAGGGTTGCTTGCATTTGAGCTTCAATGATTCGATCACGAATACTTGGCCCTACCGTGAGGCTCATAATTCTAGCTCGTCTTGGCTTAACCCTCTCTTTTCGACTCAAGGCATCGGCCACAACGTTGGCCTTGCCCGGATGATAACGGATATCACAATCATAGTCACTAAAGAGTTCAAGCCAACGTCTTTGTCTCATGTTCAATTCACTTTGATTAAGATGTGTTGGAGGCTTTTGTGATCGGTATAAATCACACATTTGGTGCCATATAGGTAGTGTCTCCAACATTTCAAAGCAAATACAACCGCCCCCAATTCCAAATCATGTGTCGGGTAGTTCTTCTCATGCACTTTCAATTGACGAGAGGCATAAGCAATGACTTTGCCCCTCTGCATAAGAACACAACCCAAACCTTGTCCCGAAGCATCACAATAAACTACAAAGTCTTCAACTCCATCCGGAAGTGTCAAGATAGGTGCATCACACAACATATCTTTAAGAGTTTGGAATGCATTTTCTTGTCTTTCACCCCATTCGAATTTTCTCTCTTTTTGTGTTAAGAGAGTGAGTGGTTGTGTAATACGAGAGAAATTTTCAATGAATCTTCGATAATAACCCGCCAATCCAAGGAATTGACGGATCTCGGATGGTGTTTCGGGTCTTCTCCAATTCTTGACCGCTTCAATCTTGCTTGGGTCCACGTGAATACCATCCTTGCTTACCACGTGACCAAGAAAATGAACCTTCTCCAACCAAAACTCGCACTTAGAGAATTTGGCGTACAACTTATCCTTTCTTAACAATTCAAGCACTTTGCGCAAGTGTTCAACATGTTCTTCCTTCGTCTTCGAGTAAACAAGTATGTCATCAATGAAGACAATGACAAACTAGTCCAAATAGGGACTACACACCCGGTTCATCAAGTCCATGAACACCGCCGGTGCATTAGTCAACCCGAAAGGCATAACAGTGAATTCAAAATGGCCATACCTTGTACGAAAAGCCGTTTTAGGAATGTCATCTTCATGTACTCGGAGTTGATGATAACCCGAGCGAAGATCGATTTTTGAAAAGTGCTTGGCACCTTGAAGTTGATCAAATAGATCATCAATTCGAGGAAGTGGATACCGGTTCTTTACCGTGAGCTTATTCAACTCCCGGTAATCAATACACATTCTAAAGGACCCATCTTTCTTCTTGACAAAGAGAATAGGAGCACCCCAAGGAGATTGACTAGGACGAATGAAACCTTTTTCTTGGAGTTCTTTAAGTTGAGTTGCCAACTCTTGCATTTCAGATAGAGCCAGTCTGTAAGGAGCTTTAGCTACGGGTGCTGCTCCAGGGATTAGATTGATACGGAAATCAAGTTCACGAGATGGAGGTAATCCCGGTAAGTCATCCGGAAAAACATCGGGAAACTCACACACATTAGGAACGGTTTTCAATTCTACCTTTAAGACGGTAGCACTAAAAACTTTAGTGTTAGAAGGATCGGAGATTTTGCCTTGAATCCTAAGAATTCTACCATTAGACAAAGGTATCTTAACAACTCTCTCACCAAAATCAATAACCGCGTTAACTGCCGACATCCAATCCATACCCACAATCACATCAAAGCTCCCAATATCAAAGGGCATAAGATCGATGAAAAATTCAACGTCGTTTAAAGTCAAAATACAATCACGAAGTATTTGACTGAGTTTAGTTAGTGACCCATTTACCATTTCAATATCAAGCACATAATTCAGAGCACACGGATGAACTTCAATCAAAGGAACAAAACTAGAGGAAACAAAACTAAAATCGGCTCCAGAATCAAACAAAACGGCTGCATAGTGACCATTAAGAAGAAAGGTACCTGCCACCACGTTTGGATCATTGCGGACTTCATTGACATTGACCGCAAAGGCTCGACCACGAGGTTGTACTTGGTGACCTTGTTGTCCTCGGTTTTGGTTAGTCCCGGCAATTTGAAGTTGATTGGGGTGAACAGCCACTTGAACTTGTTGTCCAACCCATTGAGGACAATTGTTGCGGTAGTGATTAGGGCTTCCACATTCATAACAAGCACCCTTTGCGAAATTTCCGTGTGGAGGAACAGCTTGAAGAGGAGCCACATTTATTGGGGCCGCTCTGGGAGCCCTACATTCCTTTGCCATATGACCGAGTCGCTTGCAATTAAAACAAGCCCCACATGGAATGTTAGTAGGGTGGTGCTTGTTACATTTATTACAAAAAGGATGAGGTCCTTGATAAGGTTTCCTCACCGACTCCACCGCTGCCATAATTCTTCCCCGATTTGCCTTCTTGGGATCAAACCTTCCCTTCTTCTTTTCCCCACTAGACTCCGCCACTTCTTTTCTTTTTGATGATGATGACTTGCTCAATACTCCCCTCCTTAAAAGATCCTCGGTAACACTACCGGCACGGTTAATAGCCTCGGCCATAGAAGTAGGCATGACTGAGTTTATCAGAGATCGGACTTCTGGAGTCAAGCCTAACACAAATTTTGCATGGCTTGAGACTCGATATTCACTAGATGAGGAACAAGGGTAGACAAATCTTGGAATCGTCTAAGATAGCCCTTGTAATCTGCCGCGTCCATTTTAAGATGGACAAATTCAATGGTTAAATTTTGGAGTTCATAAGGAGGGCAAAATTTCTCCTTCACCATGTTCTTAAAATCAGTCCATAACAAATTATGGGTCCGCCCAAGCTCTTTTCTTTGTTCCACCAACTTAAAGCATCATCTTTAAACATACCTGTTGCATAAGGAATCTGGTCATCATGTGTGCAATGACTTCTTTCAATCACCGCTTCAATCTTCTCGAACCATCTTATACAGTCCACGGGACCACCCTTACCATCAAAATCTGGTGCCCCACAATTCTTGAAGTCTTTGAATTGACAACCTTGGCGGTGCATTCCATGTTGATTAAACATGGGCCTATAGTTATCAACTTCAATTGGTTCTTCTTCTTCATTCGCCACAACATGAGGTCAAGCGCCCTCATTATTCACATTAGCCGGGGCTTCATTGTTTTGAGGCTCATTGGGTTGTGCCCCATTGTTTTCACCAAGGGTTGCCGTGACATGGGCAATAATAGTTGGCATGATATTAGTGACCGTTTGAGCGATCACCTCTGCCAAGTCCGGTGCATGTACTTCATTATTACCTCCACCTCTTCCTTGGCCTCCACCTCGACCCCTACCGCGACCTCTACCACCTCTACCACCACGGCCACCCCCACGACCACCTTGTGCTTCCGGTTGGACTTCCGGTTGAGCTTCCGGTTGAGGCTCATTAGAGTTAACCCCATAGTTTGTTCCGGTTCTCCTTGGTCTCATCATTTCTATAAAACAAGTAACACATTGACCCGATAGTTAGTCTCAAAATGCTCACATGTTAGTCACACAAGTAGTCAATGCTCTCATATCGATACAACATACATAATTCATATCATTATGCTATGGCAAAGTGCTAGAGTTCTAAGGGGGATTATTACTTATCATGTCATCATGTCAAGTTCACTTCAATAATTTATCATCAATACAAGTACTCAGGTTCAACATATTACACAATTAAGCAACTATCACAAGTGGTTCAAAGTATAATCCGAATTCGATATGCTCTCTAGTTATTGACCGGGTTTGTATACAGGGTGTACCAGCGGCTAACCCTCCACCTAATCAACTTCCATTAAGCATATCAGTTCCTTATTATACTTTAAACCAAGCGTGTGCAATCCGTGATGTCATTAACTTGTTATAATACCGGGTAACCATAAAATAGTTGATCGGGCTCTTTTAGGGTTGCCACAATATTATATCAAGTTAACACCATAACTTCATTTTGCCCTAAATCATCAAACCATTATCAATTAATAACAATAATCTATCTCAATCATAATCAAGTTCAATCAATGTACACATTAACCACATTGTACTCATCATCCGTTCATCACATTGTTCTCAAGTCATCACATAAATGGTCTTGCCTACGAACTCACAATGTACACCTTCAGGGCTTCACATAATTCACGTTGCACACAAAATTCCTAACCATGCATGCTATATGAAGAGTTTTAACTTAAGCCGTAGTCTAGGTCAAACCACCTAATTCTCTACGACCACGCATGGGCCACCATTCTGTAATACTTCGGGCCTAGCTCGGGGTGTTACACTTATAGTCATGGAATTAAACATTAAATGGAACCTTGTTCCTTTCAATTCTACGCGTCAGCTTCTACTTTAACTTTTACTCACTTTGGGCGAATTTAGAATTAGGCCTCTACTTGTAGAAAATCATAGTAACGTTCCTTACACAGCATGATGTTCTTCATTATACTTAGAATAGATAATAATGTCATCACCGAACGTAATGACTGAACGGTCTAGAGAAACTTTAAACTTTATCCCTTAAGTTCCCGACATGGTAAGGACCATTCGTTACCATGCAGGTACTTCAAGAAACTCAATAGGGTCATAACGAGCGTATGATTAACCTAAACAGGACTTTGATCATCAACTTCATCATATGGTAGTACAATTCGTAAATCTATCTTATAGAAAGAAGTACATCCCACAATCGAAAACATTGACTTCTTCCTATAAGTGAGAACAAAACGAAAGGTATCTTTGAATAAAAGTAGCACTCGTCACACGTCAATAGAAGGTTCGACCTCAAGATCGCAACGAAACCAAGAACATTAATAGAACATCTCGAAACTATGGGTGGCCTCGACTTTTGAAGTATAATCTTTGCCTTACATAAGTAGATCACATAGGCGAGAAACATGATCAATTCGGAACCGAATGCTCTTGAAAACTTCTACTTCCTGTGATTTAAGTATCCATAGTTAACTCCGTCATCCAACCTCTTAACCTTTCATAAGGGAAAACTCTTTATCTTGAGAAGCAGTCAGACATAAGATTTCGTACTCATATAGGATATCAACATCACCTTCATGTCACACCGGCGAAGGCAATATGCGATAGAACTGCTAGAAAGGTTCATGTGTTAGTTCTCCATACCTTCATGCAATATAAGGAAGGATCTCCACCTGTAGATACTCGTTCCAATCGTCATCTAACATCCCGTAACGAAACCTAAACATAAACGAGTCATAAATCCAAAACAGACCAAAATATGCGCCGCATGGATGGTGCATGCGCCTCCTAAATCAAGCATTTCTGATCAGTAACTTCCATGTGTTTGCACATGCCCCGCATAAACTTAAAACTCAGAATATGCGCCACATACCATCTATTACCAGGAAAGATAATTTCAAACAAAATCTAAGCGTCTTCCTTACACCCAAGCACAACTTTAAGACTTCCTAGCTCGAAGAAAATCTCACATCATAACATGGTGTTCAGAGAATGGAAGAGCTTCATGGTTAAAAGGTTCATCATCCATAGCGTTATCTTCTTTACTTGCTTCAGCTTCATCATTCTTTAACCCATAGATACACGTCTACTCTTCACGTGGTTAATTATGTCACTAACCAGTGATTCCATCATTCCCATCTTTACTCCATTCAGATCAGCACAGACACAGTCTCACAAACACACACATGTCGCGATACATTTACAATTACGTTCGCGACTGGAATTGTAACTGTATCCTTCCATACATGTGCCCGGTAACCCTTCTATGCGTCACCTACTTATAACCTTCAAAAATCCAGCATCAACTCCACTCATCAACTTCAAGTCCATGTCCTTTAAACTAGTAGACTTAACAACATTGACTACTAATCATTTCACTCCTCACTTATCTCAAAACTTCATTTAACTTCATGTACAACATAATCCTCATAAACATTTAATATGGCTATAACTTTCCATCGATCTTCTCACATTTCAACACACTTGAGGCATCAACATCATTATAATTGTAACAAGGTGTTTACTCTCGACACATAAAGATTCACTACATAAAAATCTCTCCAACTTCATTACTTTGTACACCGGTCAACACAAGCATGGCCATACAAACACGCTCGCGTCGTGATACACTTGCAATTATGTTCCAGACCATAATTGTAGTTGTATCCTTTCACATGCGTGTTCGTTACCACCATTGTGTATCACCTTCTTTTCACCAATTCCATTCATCTAATCCTCCAACTTTTGTCCATCTCAACAACTTCTCACATAATATAAGGCAAAAGTTTATCAAATTCAGTTGGAGGAATAGAAGATCACCTCGAGGACCGTCTATCGTAACAATAGAATAACTTAGCGACGGAGAAGCGAGAAACGGAAGAATAAAGGCTAAAACACATATTCACATATCAATAAACAATCATCATATAGCCTTATTCCTACGCTCTCACTCATCCCAACCCGTCCTAAGGCATTTCATCTCAAAGGCTAAGCATACCTACTTAAGCCTAACCTGATCTCTATCGGTTTAAGTCCAATTCCTATGGCATACCTATAGTCATTGGTTCACTTAAACCATTTCTCTGATACCAACTTGTAACACCCAACATTTAAAAATACGGATTTCCAAAAACTTTTCACCTAACGGTGTTAAAGAATGCGGAATATCATTTCAAAAGTCCAAACCATAAAATCCAGTTTGGTCTGTTCATAAAATAGAAGGTGTTACTCGTCACATCATCAAAATAGTATAAATGGAAATCCTACGGTTGCCCAACATAACACAACCGTATACAAGTCATATCAAAACATAATAGTCATAACGAAATCAAATATCTAAAGGAGCAGCAACAATGGGTAACTAATAGCATCTTCAAGTATTCTACCCATGCCTCGCTCATTATCCATCAACACACTTCTAGCTTGCTAAACCTGAGGGGACAACACATTTCAAGAAACAAGTGTTAGCTAACGAATTAGCTAAGTAAGATAACACTAAGTTAATAAAACGTTTGTCCAATTAAAACTTGGTAAAGCAGCTTTTCATATTAAAAACACATTTCGCATATCATCACATACATATCACAGCATCAACATCTTTCATGGTAGGATTAACCATCCTAAATGTGCCTAATCATCATTTCATCATCACATATCATCACATTAGGTGTGACATAAGTCACGCATATCATATAAGGTGTAAGTTTGTGTGTAGGCGGTCATAAGACCTAACTGGAACCTCACACCCGACTAGATGGATGAGCCATACGGCGGTCCATCAAGTGTCGTTAAGGAATGGCAAGCCACTCCAGTAGTAGTCCGTATGTTCGAGACATTGGTGGGTAATCACCTCACCCGGAGATACTCTAACATCGTAATTACGTTGCAAGGAGCCACCCAAGCAACAACATATACGCACCCACCCGGCTAAGGTGAATACGGGTTAAGCTTAACACTTCATCATATATACGAGCTCGATTTCATCACATATAGTTTAGGTGACAAAGTTACCTAAACATAACATATAATCATCTTTTACGTTTGGGCCCTTAAACGTGCACGTGTCATGGCAACCTATAAAGTCTAGTGAACTAGATGACCAAGCCACACATACATGCACGTCATAATCAACATATACTTGCATCACATTTCATTACATTGCATATCATTTCATAACATAAATTTGCATTGCATATAAAGGGGAATGCATTTCAGGTCTCATAAGTCAAATACATATCCCATATAACCTCCCATACAGCCTGAATACCCTTAAGTATACAAGATAAGATTAGATAAGTTATATTCTAAAAACCATGCTTTTGTTGAATCCCTCAGCGTCTCAAAGTAGTGTATCTTACCTTAAAGAAGCGCACGACAAATGATAACTACGTTACCGTGCAAAGCAAGTATTCCTGACCTCCTATAATCATTAAACGATCATTAGACAAGCTAATACTCACATCATTAAAGTCATAACTCAGACCTAAACACCTATAAACATGACCCATGACAATGCTTTATGCATTGGAGGTTTGATTAATACATTAGGACTTATAGAATCCGACGAAACTCGACCTTCACTCACTAATTCAACCTTTCTGGAAACTTGACATCAAGATCATCTTTTAAAAGCATTACCATTAGAAAATAGACTCTCTCACGATTCCGTAGATAGCTTATTTGTCAAAAACGGAGTTACGGTTCAAAAGTTATGGCCATTTGAAAATTCAGTCGCTGTTGCGCCGCAATGACTTATTGAGCCGCAACTTATCTCTCTGATCTCCAATTGCGCCGCAACTATGTAGTTGCGCCGCAACTGGCTACGAACCAGCACAACAATCATCTTTTAACCTCCAAAACTTAACCAAACTCAACCCAAACGACCCCAAACCTTATGAACAACCTTTGAACCTTAAAATCCACCATATTAAGACCATAATGATGCAATAAAATCTTTGATTAATCCATACATGATTTGCATCATAAAAACAATTGTTTTTTGACATCAATTGATCCTCTAATGACCTAGATCTAATTTCAAATGACTTATATGATTGAAAAGATATAACATCAACGTTAATATACCTTTACTACCTGTAGATCACAACGAGGATGCAAAAGACTTGATCAAACACACTTGAATCACACGTTTTGATGGATTTTAGCTTAGGAAATTGATGGGGATCAAGGGGGGCGGTTAGGGCTTGATACAAGGGAGAAGAAACTGATTGTGATAGTGATTAGGGTCTAATTAAACTCCTAATCCCGTTTTTAAGATTCACCCTACGTCAAAACTAGTCCCTAGGCTTCCAAACGTCACATTATTAGCCCAAAACACCTATAGGGACTACATACAACTTATTAAACACTTCAAGCACCTCAAAAGGCATATAACTACACCTTAAACATATTACTACATCAATCATTAAGGCATTCAAGCCTCACACATATGACACATTAACCACGTCTAAGCATTAAATCTACCATAGACTTAACGGACACGTTATGTTGACTTAACGACTCAAGTCAACCGTTAATTAAAAAGTTTGGGATGTTACAGTCCGTCTCACCAGAAGGGCGACCAATCACCCTCTGCCTCTTCGGAGGTGGCTCAAGAACAGAAACACCAGCAAAAAGGGGACCTTCCCCATCATCAGAAAGAGACAGGGGCCTTCTACCAACGACCATCCCGCGAGGATTCATGGTCACAGCCTCTCTAAGTGTTAACTCTGCAAACACAATATGAAGACGTCAGGAAAAAGTACAATCAATAGTAAAAAGACGAAATAACAAAGAATGGTACCTTCACAACACCATATCAAAACCGGCTGATCAGGAGAACCCTTCCATGACATGGTGATTCCACAAAGATACAGAATCACAGAGGGATAAGCGATCAACTCAAATGGAGACCTATGCACCTGACGGACCAACGCATTATCAAGAGTAACCCAGTCATGCACATTATCCTCAAACGACATCCCCGACACCAACCTACTCGTATCCAACATACCCATAAACATCGGATGAATATATTCTTGACTGAAAAACAAAAACCCAGGCCTCCAGTTCAACATATCAGAATCGCCTACATCAAAAAATAACCTACCAGGCCTCTCCTCCACTATAACCCAACCATCACGAACACCAAACTTGAAAAAATATCGAAAAACACTTATCCTGGGCTTTATCTCATATGCACGACAAACAACGATAAACGACATTATCATAGTAATCGCTAAAGGGTGCACCACAGATAGATACAAGTTGTGGTAATCAAGCAACCCTAATAATCAAGGGGACAAAGGAAACCTAAGATTACCACCGGAAAAAGGAGCGGTGTACATACCTATGAACCCAGGAGGCACATCAAGAATTGATTTCGATCGGCCCGGAACCCTAATCTCAGGATCGGTAGGGCAGCAGAAGCACTGACGAAACCACGCAACATCGTCCTCGGTCATCTCGGAATACGTGGTACTAATAATACGAAAATGATTACGATCCATAGTACGGAGAAGATCGAACAGGGGGAGTGAATGTTTTCGATAAAGAAGAAAATAGAGTAAAGAGGGAAGATCAAAAACAAAAAAAAGAAGAGAAGATCTTCGGAGCCGTCACAGATTAAATAGGAGACAAAACGGATGGTTTGAAAAACCGGCGCATAACCGACCCAAACCGTCGATTGGTTTTCTCCTAGGGATAAGTGCGCCCAAATTAACTGTTGATGGGATATATACGCGGCACAGTGAAATGTCAATATTACCCTTAAAACGAGTTACGGAAAAACAACGGAGCAAACATAACCAAAGCTCTTTCAAGCTCCGGTTATACAGGTACGCCTTTATTTATATTTATTTTTTGGATTATTTTTGAAGTCTAATGCGATACTCTACAGATAGACTCTCCCATCAGACTGGGGGGCTTGATGATATACCATATACGGATTACCTCCGTATAAAGGAACGAATACGAAGGACCCTTCGTAACAGCGAAAGTCTTAATACATTGCACCAATCAGGCGCATCCGTAGCCAAAGCTACGATGTATACCTCCGTAATTCCGGAGCTCTCAAAGATAATAACAAACGGATACACATAAATCCTTTCCATGTTTATCCGACCTCCCAATAAGGGAATGATATCAAACACTCCTATAAACTAGGACACGGTTCTAAGAGTCCTAAACATATCTTCCATACTTAGAAGATATCACGAAAGGAGGAAGGGATTTACCCTAATTTCTATCTTCCTCTCCAAGGCTTTACCCTCTATATAAATAGAGGATGTGCCATACGGCAGATCATCATCACATTCGACATATTAAACCCTGATCATAGTCAACACATCAAAACCTAAATCACCAACATATTCGATATCCGAATCCCTAAGCCCGACCGATTGGCTTAGAATAACAACAACAGGCATAAAGCGGCCTACGACCCTGTGACCGGAAGGGAATCGCCAACAAAACACCTAAAACCCCACTTACACCTTCGGTTTATCCATAATGCGATTATTTGATCAATCATTTTGTTAGAGGATGGTTGGAAATTTGAAATTATTGTATGTGGGTGAGAGAGATGGGGTAAGTGGGTAGGTTAGAAATGTTCATTTATGTTAGCAAATTTATTTATCAAAAAACTACTAGCCTTACATTATACCACGTATTTAAAAGTTTAGTAAAATTATTTAATTTTTCTATTTCTGGTCCACATGGAAAAGAAAATAATAATGTGTTTTATCTAAAGAAAATGATAAATCCTTAAAATGAAACGGAACCATAAATCGACCCATTTATAAGTAAATGAGTTAAAAGTGTTCTCTCTTACCATGCATAGAGCTTTCATACCAAACCCTTCTTTGTTTAAAGCATAATAACGTGGTCTACACCCACAAAAGATCACAATGCATGCCACTTATGCCACAATAGAGCCTTTATTCATCCCTGGCACCTTTCAGTTCATAAAAGCTTCATGGAATATATAATTATTACTCTTACTAACAAATTTAGTTTGTAATCTTATATCATACACCAAGAATCAAAATTAATTAGACACCGCAAAAAAAGTTGATGGACTAGCATTACCACACCAGGCCCATTTAATATCATATAAAAAGTATGCTTGTTTAGACCTTGATCAAGTTTGTCTTGACCCATTACCTAAACAGAATGCATATGACCCATTGGAATTAACACCTCCCTGTAACTCTCTAACCTGATTTTTTTATTTCACATATTTGACCCGTTAAAGAAAAAAAAGAGGAAACAAACTAAATCGACCAATTTAATCATTCGCATGAGATACCAATATGTATTTAAAACTATTGTGGGAGTGCCTTCGATCATCTAGGTGCAAATATAACTACCCGACATGATAAAGATACCATATGAGATATTTTTCGCTTTCAGTCTTGTCAACTCTACTTTCTCCACCAATCAGAATTGACTCGCTCATTAAGCATCAGGTGGTTCCCAAGCCAGAAAGCAAATGGTGTATGCTATTTATCTTACTACAATCTGGAAGATTTGGAATTTCAGAAATGAGAAGGTGTTTGAAGGAGTCAGAGGAACAGTAGCAAAACTGGTGGAGAATATCAAGGAAGCTTCATTTTGGTGGGTGACTAAAAGGTCAAAGTATAATAGTATCACATTGGAGAATTGGTACTATTTTAATATAAATATTTGATGTAATTTGTTTGTTGTAATTGTAGAGGTAATCTGTTCTTTTTTGGAGTTTTGTATTGGTGGCCACTTTTTTAGCATCTTGCTAAGGAGTGTCATGTTGATGGAATAAAAGTTGTTTGATTTACTGCTAAAAAAAAATTACTTTCTCATGCATATACTACTTTTTGGTAAAGTTAACAACCAAAATAAAGAGCAAGAAGATAAGGAACTCGCTCATTATTGATAGCATCTGTATATGGTTTCAATTCTCCAAGAGTCACTTCACTTGTTGTAGAACTAATTAACCACGGACATTACGTTTAAAAGTTTTAACCACAATACCTATATTTACTTGCACAAAAAATACAAAGTCAGAAGGTTGTTACATATAAAGATCTTTCAAACAACTAAAAAGTTACTACTTTCAGTTGGAAAAACAAGATGTAAAAGGGTAACCAATGGGTTCGTTCCCCCTCGTTCCAGAGGGACAGACGAGTCCACACCATTGGGTGGGACTCGTCCCCCACTCGTTCTTGCCATTCATTCTTGCCATTCTTTCGCCGAGGGACGAGCCTTTGTGTTGTTTTTTTTGTTTTGAAATGCATTACGGCTAATTTAAGAAAAAGAAGACAAAACGCAAGTTTTAAGTTTTGGCAAAACAGGTCCCTCTAACGGATCTTTTGACCAAAATCAGTTCAAACAACTTTCAGATTTTGGCAGATTTAGTCCCTAATGGCTAGTTTTTCTAAAATCCTATATATACACATCCATTTCATTAAAATTCATACTACTCTTTCATATATTCATATATTCAGCTATACTTCTATACACACACACATTTTCGATGGCAAAAAATAGACCAAATATGACCGTCTTTGATGCAAAGATGACGATGTAGAATCACATGCTTAACGATGACAGAGACAGATCTGAAGTAAACAATGTGATTCAGAGCGTAACTTCCGACAAGGCGGCTTACGTAGCCGAAATTGGACGACTTGAAGCTGTAGGCCGGATTCGTAACGCCGTCGAAGATGGGTATGCTATTTATCTTCGACAAAAGATCGATTGGCTGAATCAAATTATTTTCAGCCTACCGCTGCCTCTTCCACTTCAACAGCCACGCTAGACTACGCGGAATTCTGGCAAGACAATGTCGGTGGTGGTCGCCCCGTAGATTACCAGACTGACCTTGGAGAGGAGTGCGCATCTCATCAACCCGACGACACTGCCGGGTCTCCTGAACCCTATCGATACATTCATCGCAATGACGGCGACAATACTGTGGACTCGGACTATTCCGAGTGTTAGTATTATGTAATGTTGTAGTATTATGTGTTTTATAATTATTATGTATGTTTTTTAGTCTTTATTAATGTTTTATTATGTATGTTTTAGTTTGTAAAATAAAATGAAGTATGTGTTTTATTAGATTTTGTTATTAATGAAGTATGTGTTTTATATAGATTTTGTTATAATTTTAGAGAGTTAAAAGTGTAAAGTTTAGATAAGAGGGTAGAATTAAATAATTGGTGGGTCCAAGACTAGTCTTTTGCATTAGGTATGTTTTGGGGGGATTAGTCCTTGGGTTGGTTTTTGCTGAGGTGGCGCTGACTGAGACTAGTCCTTCTGAGGATGAGTCTATGTATTTGGGAGCCTCTAAAAGTACTTTTGCAGCTTGATTACCTTGATCCTAAACTACAATACATAGATGTAAAAGTTACCATTTTCACTAGTGAAAGAAAATAAAAGGAAACAAAGAGCGTTGATTGACTGTCCTATTTTGAGCTTGATTACCTTGAACTCGAAATGTTTGATAAACATCACCTTTTTTCAAGTTACAACCACCGCAAAAATGTAAAGTAACACTTTTTTCAAGCTACAAACAATGTTTGATCTCTTATTACTAAAATGGGAACAATTGGTTTAGCATCGAGATTAAACAATGAATCTTTGTAAAGCCTTTGAAAACATTTCTAGTCGAGATTAAACATTTCTATGTTAGGATTAACTGTATATCCCTAATATAAGTCTTATATAAAGCATTAATTTGATCAAATTCTTATGTCAATTCAACCACATAACATTAAGATAAACAAACGTCACTAATAGATTACTGCAAACAAAAGATGGTTAATTTTCAAAATAATGAGAAAACAGCCTCAAGCCGGACTTAAGGAGGCTTCAAAGCCAGATCTCCGTCTTTCATATAGAAAGGAGACCTCTCATTCTCAGGTTATCCCATTTTTTGCCGGCCGTCAACTTCTTCAACTGCTGATGCCGCTGACCTATATGGTAAGAGTTGTCGTTTCAGCACCTATCATCGAAATTAATTAGATTTCAATAATCCCTCCCTCTATAACTATGCTAATTGCATGGGAAGTACCTGTACTTTGACACTTTTGTTATTGTGAGGCTCGTACAAAAAAAATTTCTTTTAAAGGGCATTGAAACGGTTAATATTACTGTTGTGGGGCCTCGTGTAAGTAGCCGGTTAAAATGGCTTTTTTAAATAATTTTCGTTTATTTTATATCAGTGAATTTCTTACATGGATAATCCATGTCATCAAATACCCCTTTTTAATTTCTACATCAGCTTTCCACTATCTTCAACACTTTATATAAAACACATCTTTATCGATCAAACATCCCAACCCCACACCCCCTTTTTGTCTCCCCTTTGTCTTTAAACCCTAGAACGTATTCCACAAAAACCTTCAATCCATATTCGAAATCAATCATTTTTTGTAATAATTTTCGATCGTTGCATGCTAATCGTTGTGTAAGGTATGTTTATTATATTAATTTTCCTTCTTCTATAGTCTTTGCATAATTAGGGTTTTATCATTCTGGTTGCATGGTTTTTTTTGGAAATCAAGATGTTATATTTAATTAATATTATGAGTATATAAATATATTTTAATAAATTTTATTAATTTTATATTCAGAATGCGGGAACGGTTCTTCGAGTTTGATGTGCACTTTGATGGTGCGTTTGCCTGGCCTCCTATTAGGTATGAACATGACATTGTTATGCCTATTTGCATAAGTGCTCTAGATCATAAGGGAATTGTTAAGTATTTAGAAGAGTTAATTCAAGCGTCTTTCAATTTTATGTACTTTGTACTTCCTGAAAAGGGACTTCATAATGGTTTGGTAAAAATTGAAAGCCAAAGGGAGGTAGATATGTTGTTTGAACTTTCACATAGCTATGGTAGAGTGCACATATATCTTGATCATTTCATGGATGACCTAAGTGAATTTCTAGTGATACCTGCAAAACCTAATGATGGAGATATATTAGATGAGCAAGAGACTGATGGTTTTAATGTAGATGAGTATCTCATAAGTCAAAGCCAACCTGCTGCTAGTTTAGGTGTTCAGAGTCAAGTGCCCCCAAGTACTCAAAATGTAGTTGATAATGAACCAGTTAACCACAATGAACCACTTAAAGAAAATGTAGCTGATAATGAACTAGTTAACCAAAATGAACCACTTAAAGAAAATGTAGTAGGGGAAGATCACATGCATTCTAGTGATGATAGTGACTATGAACCTTCTGAAAGTGATACTGAGAGTGAGACCCATTCAGTTGACTATCTCTCTGAAGGAGAAGATGAGTTAAGGGAATTTAGGTTGATGAAACAAGCTAGTAAGAATAAGCCAAAGGCCAAAGCACAACCAAAACTAGGTGATCTAGTTCCTAGGGTAAATGTTTCCAACCCTGATCTCAATGATGTAGTGGCTGAACATGAAGAATTCATGAAGGAGTTATGTGAGAAGTTGAAATCACCTGAATTAGTAGATGAGGATCCATTTAAAGCAATACAGAATATTGAGAAGTGGCCAGTTCACAATGCCAATATACATTGGAGGATGAAACATCCAAATGTAGGTGAGAGGTTTGTTGACCATCATCAATTCAGGGACATGTTGACTTACTTTGCTGTTGCAAATGGTTTCTCACTCTGGTTTGAGAAATCAACACAACTTAAGTGTGTTGCAAGGTGTGGTTAGAGAGCTCCAAGACTTGAAAATCCTGAGTTGGGGAAACAAAAAAAATAGCAAAGGTATCCTGCAACTGAAAGAGGAGAGGAACCAAAATGTCCCTGGAGGTGTTATGCTAAGAAAATGGATAATGAGAACTCAATGCAGATTGTCTCTTTGAATGATGTGCACAATTGTGTGAGGAATTTCAGGTTTGGATATGGTCCAAAAGCATCTTTTGGGCTGTTTGAAGAACCCTAGAACCTGGTCATGAGCCTTTTTTGAACTTCATAGAGGTTGTGAGAATGTGGAAAATGGTTTCTCAGAATGCTTCAACTTTGTTATCTTACTTGTAAGGAACAAGCCCATAATAAAAATGTTGGAAGCAATTAGGACAATTGTTTTGGAAAGAATGAATACATTAAGAAGAATGGCAGAGAAGTGGCCAACTGATATATGCCCATCAATTATTAAAAGAATTGAGTGGTGCAAGGATCAACAAAGGTAAAAACCAACTGATATATGACCATTGTTTGAACTTTCTTTATGCTTTAATTAACTCTAAACTTTGTCAAAATTACAGGTATTGGAAACCATATCATTGTGGACTGGATGAATGGGAAGTGAGGCAGGGGAATGAAGGGTTCAAAGTTAATGAAACTAGAAGGCTAAGAATGTGGAAGATTATGTTCCCAACTGGTTCAAGAAGAGTTTGTACAATGAAACATATGGTTTTCACATACATGCAGTTGGTGGAATGACTACTTGGGAGGAACATATGGGTAACAAGCCTCTGCCACCAAAACCTAGGGTCATGCAGGCAGACCCAAAAAGCAAAGAATAAGGGCAAGTCATGAGAGTCATGTAGCAAGTTCTGGCAATAGGAAGAGGGTGACAAGACATGGGGTGCAAATGACTTGTCAAAGATGCATACAGACAGGATGCAACAAGAAAAGTTGTAAAAATGAGCCAGTAGAAAAGCCAAAAGAGAAGGTTTACAAGAAGCTTGGCAGACCACCAAAGAATGCTGGACAAAACAGTCATAATGCAGGTCAAAACCTTAATGCTGGACAAAACAGTCAGAATGCAGGTCAAAACCCTAATGCAAGTCAAAACCCTAATGTGGGTGAAAGCAGTCAAAATGCTAGCCAAAACCCTAATGTGGGTGGCTTTTCAAGCCAAAACCAGTCCGGACCAGCTGCTTCAAGTTCTACAAAAGGTTGGACAAGGAAATCCATTTATGTGGACAAGGTTTTGAGTCCAAAGAAGAAAGCACGTGAATCAAGTGGTTTTGAAGGTAACTTTGTTCTAGGTTCTTGTACTGCTACAACAAAATCTGGTGTGGCCTTAGGGGTATCCAGTACTGGCTTTAGCAGTCCCAAATTATTTGGAGTGAAAGGTATGTTTTTTGTCCATTTTAATTTCATAAAACTGTGTTTACAAGTTATTATGTCAGTAAGACAAGTCAAGTTGTTTGTTCATGGCATGACAGGTCCAAGAAAACTACCAAGTTGGTGGGGAGCTGGAGTTTGTGTTGATCCAAAGACTGGGAAAACATTTTTAGGTGGGAGTGATGGAGTGCCAGTCCCTGTTTGGCCACCCAATGTGCCAATACCAAGTGCTTCTGAAATGCTCAAGCGGGAACAAGCTGAAATGCTCAAGCAGAAACAAGCTGAAAGGGGAAAGGAAAAGGAAATTGTAGTAGAGCAGTCAACACCTAAAAAGACAACCAATGCTCAAGCAGAAACAACTAATGTGATGCCCCAAAGAAAGAGTCCAAGATTGATAAATAAGAGGAACCCAAGTGAGAGGATCCTGAAGAAGAAGTTGGCAATGTCTGTTCCTGGCCCAGGGGAATCAAAGCAGAATGCAATGGAGTGGAGTAATCTTGGATAGCAGTCTGTCAAATCAACTAGGCTTTTGTTTAATGTCTTTTGCTATGAACTTGATACTTTAGTATGTAATATCTAGGTTATGAAACTGCTAGGTTGACTGTAATATGTAGGTTATGAAACTGCTTGGTATGTAGAACTTATGCCCAATTTTTGGTGAAATGCAAAGGATGAATCTTGTTAGGGCTTACTTAACCGTGTATTGGGTACAATTTTCATGTTAATTGTTTTGCAGATGAAACAATATATAATATGTCATTTGCAGATGAAACAATATAGACTAAAAAAGTGTTTGCATTTCCATTGCATGTCAAATTACACAATATACCCAACACTGACATCAATGTAAGGCCAATATACCCAACAAAATACACAATAAAACTACAACTAGTAACATGAAGGCTAAAAACCTTTCATAAATCTGCAATTTGGCGACGACCACTTGGTTATCTTGTTTCAAATTCAATGTTTCAACCCTTGAATCCTTAATTTCTTCAGAGATGCCAGTAGATTTCAATCCCTCTATCTCATTATGCAAATCAAATACCAATTCTTTGTAGTATTCACTTGGAAGTTCTTCATCCAAAAAACGATACATTTTACACTTCTTCCTCTCATCCTACCAAAGAAGAAACCCATTATAACAGAATTAGTAGAGGAGGTTGTTGAAGAAAATCAAGGTGGAAATCGTGGCGGTAGAGGTGGTAAAGGAGGTAGGGGCAATCGAGGAGGTCGCGGTGGTCGTGGTGGCCGATGTGGCCGGGGTGGTGCAAATCCCCCGGTAATGACCGAGGTTATCACCTAAGCATTTAATGAACTTATGCCAGATCTTGTGGCCCGAATCTCGGCGGCCATGGAAAATAGGGGTGAACAAGAGGAACCGGAGGTTGAAGCGGTTCATGTGGAGGATGAGGAGGAGGAGAATGTGAATGTGAATGGAGGTGAGAACGGGAGAGGAGAATTTGTTGGTCCAAGAATCAACATTACTTACCGACAAGGTTGCATATTCAAAGACTTTAAGCCTTGTGGAGCTCCGGAGTGGAAGGGAGAAGGTGGACCACCAGTTGTTTGGAGTGGCTAGAGAAGATTGAAGTCGTTGTTGCTAGAAGTGAGTGTACTCATGATCAAAGAGTTTCTCACGCCACCGGCATGTTAGGGGGTGATGCTCTAGAATGGTGGAATGTGGAAGTGGATGCTTTGGGGATTGATCTTGCTAACTCCATACCTTGGGAAAACTTCAAACAAATGATTATCGCTAAGTATTTCCCGCCGCATGAAATGAGGAATCTACAAGATCAATTTACTAGCCTCTCCATGGAAGGATCCGACCATGTGGGGTATACTCGTTGGTTCAATCAACTTTCTAGACTCATCCCTCATCTAGTGAGACCCGAAGATCGGAAGGTGGAGAAATATGTTGTCGGTTTGCCTCATAAGGTGAGAGTGCTTGTTTCTCATCCTACCATGCCATTGACTATTAATGAAGCCATTAACCGAACCGCTAGTGTCACCATGGAGCTTGTGAAGGGTGGAGAACTAGGTAAGAATGATGGTAAGAAGAAGGATGTGGCTGAGTCTAGTGGTACCAAGAAAGACGAGAGGCATCATCATAAGAAGCCAACTAGAGGTGGGAAGGTGTTTGCGGCGGTTGTGCCGGCAAGGGAGGTTAACACCGGGGTTATTCCTTTATGCTCTCGGTGTAATCGTCATCATATGTCTCACACTCGATGTGATGCTTGTTTTCATTGTAATCAAGTGGGTCATATATCAAGAATGTGTCCTACCAATCCTCGTGTCGTTCCTTTGAATGCTATGCCCCTCAATGTTCGATATCCCCCAATGGCCCGGGGTACTTGTTACGAGTGTGGTGGCCAAGACCACTATCGGAATAGGTGCCCTAATCTCATTGGCCAACAAGTTCAAGTGACCGTGCATCCAAATCAATTGCAAATTGCCGGTCCCAATCAAAACCGTGGGCAACAAGGTCAACAACAACAAGCTCCTCAACAACAACAACTAGCTGCCGTGAATGCGGTCGAGGCTCGTGTGGACCCAAATGTTGTAGCAGGTACTTTTCTTCTCAATCACCAATTTACTACCGTGTTATTTGATTCCGGGGCCGATTATAGCCTCATTTCCAATGATTTTATTCAATTGATCGATGCTAGTCCTAGCCCATTGTCATATTGTTTTGAACTTGAAATGGTAAATGGTGGATTAACTAGGATTAGTCAAATTATTCGTGATTGTACGTTAGAGTTGTGTGACCACCCATTTTACATACACTTAATGCCTTTTGACATCGGTAGTTTTGATGTGATCGTGGGTATGGATTGGTTGTCGGCTATGAATGCGGTGATCGATTGTGGTAGTAGGGTGGTGAGGATACCTCTAGAAAACAGGGAAGAATTAGTGGTCCAAGGGGAGACAACCGAGCTATGTGAAGGGAAAGTGTATAATGTAAACGTTGCCAAAGTTGAATTAAAAACCGTGCCTATAGTTAATGGTTTCGCGGATGTATTCCCGGATGACCTACCGGGTTTGCCTCCATCTCGTGAACTAGATTTCCGTATTGACCTCATCCCTAATGCTACTCCCGTGGCGAAAGCGCCCTATCGCTTAGCTATGACCGAAATGCAAGAGTTGGCCGCCCAACTCAAAGAACTTCAAGAAAAGGGTTTCATCCGCCCTAGTCAATCACCTTGGGGCACACCGGTCTTATTTGTCAAAAAGAAGGATGGATCGTTTCGAATGTGTATTGATTATAGAGAATTGAATAAGCTAACGGTGAAGAATCGTTATCCTCTTCCTAGGATCGACGATTTATTTGAT